>CAMGYJ010000005.1:44944742-45544742 GCA_946122785.1 Linum tenue | reverse complement strand
ATCCTGTAGCTGTCGTATATATGTACAGTGCACAAAATCAAATTAAGTAGTATACATTGTTTTTGGGTTTTGGCCACTTACCAAATGGACAAAGCATCCACCGCGATCTCTGCATTCTTGAGATTCCCGGTCATCAAGATCAGTATTCTGTAGTACCAATTCTCCAAACTGCATCAATCAAATCCAAAATCACACACATCAAACGTTGTACGATTTTCGCGGGCGACGAATTAGTTAATCGAAATGTGTACCAGAGCATGACCCCCGAGGCAGCGGAGAGCTTGGCGAAGTCCCAGAGGCCGGAGAACGCCTCCATGGAGAACCCGGTCCAGGTGAGCGGGCAGCCGCCCCAAACCGCGTACCCGAAGCAGCCCACGGCCCAAACCCACCACGAGAAGTTGAGCGTCATGGCGGTGCCGACGACGCCGAGCTGGAGCTGGTAGACGAGCAGCCAGCTGACGAACACGTGGACGACCAGCGCCAGCAGGGCCATCCACGCGATCACCATGTTCTTGAGCTGGCTCTGGAGGAACCGCTGGAGCGGGAACTGGAACGCGAAGCTGAAGTGGAGCGGGATCATGCACATGGCCGCCACCCCGGACACCTCCGCCACGTCGTCCGGCTGGCCCACCAGCTTCAGAAACGGCGTCGCGAAGAGGTAGAGCGGCAGGAGGAAGAGGCAGCAGATGAAGAGGACGATCCACGACCGCTGCATGTACACTCCCATCATGTAGTACTTCTTGGCTCCGTAGGCCTGGCCGCACAGCGTCTCGAGCGCGCTGGCCATGCCGAGCTGATGATAGAGAGAAGAAGAAAAAAAATCCTTATAATAAGATAAAGTCTTTATTTGGAGGAAGTGGTGGTGATAGGTTAATTTACCAGGAGGCCGAAGTCGAAGCCGACGATGACGTTGTTGGCGATGGAGATGCCGGCGAGCTCGAGGTCTCCGAGGTGGCCGGCGAAGGCCTGGGTGATGACGAGCATGGAGTAAGAAGCGAGGCGGCTGAAGATGGCGGGGCCCACTATGTGCCATAGCTTCTTCGTCTCCGTCCATACCTTGGTCACGATGTCGTCAGCAGCGTCGTGGGGGGCGTTTTTGTCCTTGACGAGGGCGGCGGCTGTTTTGTGGATAAGGGCGGCGGCGGCGGCGTGGTCGTTTCCTTGGAGCAAGGGGAGCTTTGCTTCCTCCTCCATGGCCGTATTATTATGAGTTCCACCGTTGGAACTCGGCCGCATGGCTTCCTTTTTTTTTCTGGCTGCTGTTCGGCTGTATATGGAAGGTCTAGGGGGGAGAGAGAGGGGGGCTTTTTTATGTTTGTGTTTGAAATTAAGGGAAGTGGGCAGCAAGAAAGAAATAGGAATAGGAAATATAAGTGGAGGGCGGCCAATTCTTGGAGGGCAAGGTGGGGGGGAAAAAATGGGTCACGGCTCTTAGCAAAAGAACAAGGAGCAGAGGACAAAAAAGCTCAAGCTCATCTAGCTGCTACCGCAGTCCTATCCTTCCAGGAAAGGAGGGTGCATGGATCCAGAAAAATCGATCACACTTTGGCTGTTGATTGAAGGTTTAGGGGTATGAAGTATGAACACCGGATGATTGCTATGGTATGTATGTAAATGCACTTCAGCCATTCATTTTAATGAATGGGAGTCTTATTAGTAATGGAACGGATGTATGTTCTTTGTTTTGTACTGTTCAATTGTCTACCACGGATTTTTAACCGTTAAATTAAGATGTTAGTAGTAATTGAAGTTTATACGGTAATTAATGGGAGTTGAGTATTCGAATAAAATACTGATTTCTAGTAAAAAATGTCTATGTGTTAATATAACGATTGCGATTGAGAGAATGTGTAGAATGGATGGCCATGATGATGTTAAGAAGAACATTACTCTTTACTCCCATCTTGATGAACAAGTTGATGCAACAATATCGACAAATCTGATCTCAGGTTGAGGATGTGGGTTTCTTGATTTTGGGAATCATTGGAGGGGTTGGGTGGGTAGAATTTTGTGCATATATGTATGGACGAGATGGAGTGGTGAAACAAGAAAAGGTGAGAGCAGCCATATATTGACTTCGTCGAGTAGTGACTGCTGCTAGTGCAATTGGCCAGCAGCTGCTCAAAACTGTGCCACCCACACCTCTGTCGCCTGCGCCACTTATATGGTTTGTACTTTCTTTGTAGCAATGCATGGTCATCGATTTTTGTCTGTAATTATTGGATAGTTGCTAATACTATATTGCGCCCGTAATTCGCTCGTGACTTTAGTTAACTTTGATGGTTTCTAATAGAAGTAATTAGTTGTTTTGACATAAAGAATTGGTTAATTATTGTTGTGATTAGAACTTATTCATATCCTTTATTTGTAGCACCGATGGAAGGGATCCACATTGGATGAGTTGGGGCATATATTTTATTCTCAAAATCCTAACGAGTTGGTATAATTGTGATTGACCATCCATTTCAATTTATTTTTATGGTACAAATTAGTGTGGTTGGGTTGCGGGTTGATCCGCAAAAGGGATTGGTGACACATGAAATATACTATTCTAGACCACCGAATTATCATCGAAAGTGAATCGATTTCCTATCTTTATTGTCATGTTACTTTGGATTTACTTTGTGAATGCTTAAAGTGAGTTTAGGACTAGTTTTGTTATCAAGTTAGGCTTTTGGTACCATTCTGTGCAATGTCCGGTCAAAGCAGGTCAATGGACCACTTAAGAGTTTGAGTGGCGTCAAAGGCCAGCTACTGGAGCAGGAATCGAAAAAAATACTCGGGCCCATAAAACGGCGCCTTAATCGGCGGCCCAAGTTGAGAATCAACACTGTGGCCGCCGATTTCAGGAAGTGACTACTTTGTCAAGAAGGTGTCCAAAAATTATCCTGAATTAGTAGCTGCATGCAAAGGACTCTTCTGATTGGATGAATGAACCGTCAAGGTTGAGTTTCTCTCCCAAAAAATCCTAATCCAAGGCCAATATAAAGTTCTTTAGGGTTTAGGAATCGACAACCATTGATAGGCGGCATTAGAGGTCGTTACAATGCCCGACATGGTAACTCTCCCGGCTTAGAGCAACACCGGTTATCATGAGGTATTGGCACCCTCAGATCCAATTTGTCAGTTCTAACCACAGATTCTAGTGGTATGAGCTTCGTTTCAATCGATGACTCCTCAAAAACTCGTCTCCATGGCTGACTAGTTCTCTTAGTTGCATAGGTTGGGGAAATCTAGAGGTTCTTTGACGATGTAACGGTTGATGTTTGGTTTATCTATGATGATTTGACTTCTTCTATCTTTCTACTTTATCTCTATGTTTGGTTTATTGTCAATTTGACTGTATGTTTAAGACGAGGACTATCTTCAAATGATATATCCTCCCATCCGACTTTGTGGATGTATGAAACTAGAAACGAAAGTCTTTCCATGGCGACCATCAATTGATTGAACTGCGTGACTACCTCAAAGCAAAATTCTGTAGGGTCCATGTTGCTTATTGGTTCGCAAGGACAGCACACACTAAAGCAAGATCAAACCTAGCAAAAATAAGAAGGTCATATGTTGCTATAATCAATCATTAATTTTTTTGTATGTAAGCGTATTTCCTTGAGTTCTCCTTGTTATATGATAGCATCATATTTGGAGATGTTTACACCCTCGTTTCTTGATAATTTTTTATCGAGTTTGTGCTTTCTTGGCCTATTTTACCCTAGGTTGTGTTCTTTTGTCATATTTTAGGTCTCAACATGTATAGTGAAGTATAAGCACAAGTTTCAAGTCAATCGGAGATCAATTGGCGATTCGGGAGAAGAAGCTCAAGCATGACCTGAAGAATAAAGGATTTCTACCTGATTTAATGGGAAAATAATCATGTAATCTTGTCATGAAAAGAAAGAGGATGATAATACGAGTGTCTGAGATCAAACGATGACTGATACGGAGTCCGGACGATGGAGAAACAAAGCATCAAAGACAGTGGAATAAGAGCTGGGGAAGAAACACGAGCAGGAGAAACACGACCTTGTTTTTCCCTCATGTCTTTGTGTTTTTAGTGTCGAGAAAAAACACATGAAGGGCTGAAACACGGGATGAAAAGGACAACCATGTTTTTACCCGCTGCTCGGGTATAAGTCTATGTTAGAATATGACTTGAATTTGATTTGGGTTTGTTTTGTGTTTGGGCCTATTTTGTTTGGGTTTGTGTTTGGGCTTTGTTTGACCTTTTCCTTGTATGTATGGGAAAAAGTGTTTGGTTTTCTGTTTGGGATTAGGAGAAGAGTTCTACAAATACTCTTCATCACCCTAATCTGTAGTAAGGTCAGTCAGGTTAGTTTGTTTGGTTTGTCCGTTCGGGAATTTGGTTTGTAACCTGTACTCTCCTCAAATTAGTTAAATTTGTTTTCCCCTGCCTGTGGATTAGCTAGCACACATTGTGTTAGTGAACCAAGTTAAATTTTTGTTCGTTCGTGTTGGTTTGAATTATCGATTGCACTCTTTTGTTCTGACAAGTGGTATCAGAGCCTTTGGTTGCAGTTTTGGGAATTTGGCGCTGAACTTAATTTTTGCTTTATGGATTTGAAGATCGAGAAGTCAATTTGGAGTTGCAGGTTTGAAGTTAGAGTTATAAATGATGTTGGTGTTATGGACGAAAATAACACCAAGCTGGTACTGCATGGCAAGTTCCAACATGATTGGACCTGCTGCATGTTTTGATTTGTTGACCGCCCTTAGGGGCATTTGGAGGCAGGGGAGGTTCTGATACATTTGGAGATTTGGAGAGTTTGATACTTCTGGCAATTTGATTGCATCTGAGTTTGGCGATTTGCATCGCGTTTGAGTTTGGCGGTTTCGATCGCATTTGGATACGTCTGGCGATATGTATCGCGGTTGGGTACATTTGGCGACTTTGGTTGCTTCTGGTACATTTGGTATTTGAGAGAGAATTCAAGTCAAGGTGGAGATTGTTAGAATATGACTTGAATTTGATTTGGGTTTGTTTTGTGTTTGGGTCAATTTTGTTTGGGTTTGTGTTTAGGCTTTGTTTGACCTTTTCCTTGTATGTATGGGAAAAAGTGTGTGGTTTTCTGTTTGGGATGAGGAGAAGAGTTCTACAAATACTCTTCATCACCCTAATCTGTAGTAAGATCGGTTAGGTTAGTTTGTTTGGTTTGTCCGTTCTGGAATTTGGTTTGTAACCTATACTCTCCTCAAATTAGTGAAATTTGTTTTCCCCTGCCAGTGGATTAGCTAGCACACATTGTGTTAGTGAACCACGTTAAATTTGTGTTCATTCGTGTTGGTTTGGATTATCGATTGCACGCTTCTGTTCTGATAGTCTATTTTCTGCGATTTTTTTAGGGAGAGAGCTAGGTTTTGGATCCCAAACACCCGAGGGACAAACCCTAGAGAGAGAGCGCAACTTGGGATCATTCTTGGAGCTATTTTGGAGGATTTCTTCATCATTGGAGCTTGGGAATCAAGCTAGGAGATGGAGATTGAAGATCTAGATCAGATTTCTGCCTTCTCTCTCTTTTCTATGGAGTAACTTCCCTTCATTTAGGTTATTAGGAAAGGCAGAAGTTTTTTTACTTTAGCGTTTTCCTTTTCTTTCCCCCCTTGCTTTTCGCTTGGGTGTTTTGTTTTTGTTGGTGCAGATTTGGAACATGGATCCTCATGGCTTCTCCAACCTTTGGGGGTATCCACCACCACCCGAGTGGTATTACCTCGAGACTTCTTGGAGCAATCAAGGAGGAGAAGACTATGGATTCGGGTTTCAGTACCAACCTCCCTACTACGGAGAACAACCAGATCCTTGGGCACCTCAAGAACAATCTCCTTATCAAGAAGAATCCCTCCCACAACAAGAGGGGCCATCTGAGTTGGAGTTAGCCATGGCGGCCCTCACGGGCCATTCTGCAGAGCTGTGTTATACTCCATGGCCAGAGTCGAAGAGTAAATTGGATCTTTTCATGAAGAAGTGTGCTCGGGATGCTGAAAGATCATTCTCCAAGTTGGATCCTCATATCCAGGCCATTGCCCAAACTGACTTCTCCTTTCCGCGTGAAACGGAGGAGACCCTCCGGAGCATAGAGAAGCACATAGAGGTCATTGAGAAAGCTTGTGCACAGTTTGCTCTAGACAACCTTTATGCTACCATACAAGTAGATAAGGAGGAAGAAGAAACCAATCATGAGGATGTTGAGGAGCATACAGAATTTGTCGTGGAGAACTCCCGTGATATTCACGATCAGGAATGTCCTTTGGTGGTAGATCTCCATCAAACTTCAAGGAGTGCTTGGCAAGGACCCTTTTGCAGTGTCTCTTTGGCAGACCAAGGCTACGCCGGCATCGGTCCCTCTTGGTGGACACAATGGTGGTCAATCGATGTTGTAATATCTTGTTTGGGGTAATAAGACCAGAGAAGAAGCGAATGAGAGGTCTCGAGTGTGGAGACTTCATCTTCCTCAAGGGCACGAGCCATATTCATCACCTACCATACCACCTGCTCGTGACTTGAGACTGAACCTCATCAACGAGAACCTCAACTTCAAGGAGGTTTTGGGGTGGACCAAAACTTAGGAGCCACCGTCCAACTAACAACGTGAAAGAACCGCTTGTTGGGAGGTAACCCAACCAGTCGGTTTGCATTTATTTCCCTATTTCTCTTCAGTTGAGTCAGTGTTGTGCTTTGATTTTCGAGTCAATAACTCAACTTTTCTCAGATTTTGTGTGGTCTTTGGGGTTCCACCTACTCTCTCTTCCATGTAAGGCACCTCCTGTTCCATCCACCATCGTTCATCACCCAATCCGGTAACATCGTTTCCCTTATCCTTCACTCTTCTCCATTGTGGACAATGTCGATCTTATGTGTGGGGGTGTTTATCAATGTTTATTTTTGACTGAATGGATGTGTTTGTGTGTTTTTGGCCTAGTCCACTGTCCAAATCTTGAGATTTGAGGGATCCAAGTATGGATGTTTGCATGATCCTATTGGCACTGTGGTTTTATGTGTTGAATCGATTGGTCGTTAGCATTGGTGCATGATAACTTGTTTGTGAATGAGATTCCCTATAAGGATGACTGAGACGTGCAAATAGAGTTGTGTAGGGGTTCAGTATTTCAACTATTTGTTTATCAACTACGACTTGGATTAGTCACTCATTTTCTACACTCGTTTATGCATCTAGTTCAGGGAATCAGAATGAGACATAAAACATATAGGTAGCCATGTGATATTTGAGCCTGCTCATTTCTTTCTTGTGTGATAGATCCCTCTCCATGTTGTGTAGCATTCATGTTTTCACTAATTAGGATGATGGAGGCATATGATTAACCAACGATCAAATTGAATGTCCCAGTGTGTCATACCCCCTAGTCAACCCATTTGAGCCGTGTAATTTTCTTTCTTTGTGTCTACAATGAAAATCACCCTTATGCATCTCTTAGAGGTTCCAAAGAGTGGTTTTTGCATGTTTTGTGTTGGAACTAAAGTGAGGGTTGGAGGCAATTCTTTAAGGTTGGGCATGTACGTGCAAGGATAAAAAAATGTAACAAAAGTTGTGGTTCTCTAAAAAAATGAACGCAAAAGAGAGCCACCATAAAAATCTAAATCATGCTCATTAAATAGTGTTTCTTAGCAGCATGGCTTAAAAATGCTAACATGTTGTGACTTCCTTCACTTTTATGCTCTAAAGAACTTGATTAATGCAGAATAGCAGAGAGAAAGTAAATAGTTTGAATAAATGTTGTTGTGTTGGTTTTGGAACTATGGAGCCTTATGTCATGAATTCTTCCACCACCTAAATAGGCTTTTACTTATGTCCAAGACCCTAGCCAGTCATCTAAACCCATGTCTAAGACCTCCGGACAAGTTTGTGGTGACACCCGATATGTGAACTCTATCATTTAGAGGCTGCCATCATGGTGAAGAAATGTTAGGGATTGATAGTATGCACACATCTTGCATCAAAATTTTGTCCTGACCCCACTAGTCGAGAGTGAGTGATTCAATTTTCATATCATATACCCCGGTGAGGACCTAGATTGCCCGGTCTTGATTCTGATGTCTTGAATTTTATCCATGAGTCAAGTCTTTGTTGGTCGGTAAACAGAAGGGAGACTCTTCCTTTACCAGCTTTTGTTGCACTCGAATGTCATCTGTGGTAGTTGTCTAGGTTGATGTTGTTGTTGTTCATGTGTTGATGTCTAAAACCAGTATGATTCACGTTTTTTGTGCCTATATGATATGTCCCCGAAGTTTGCATGGTTAAAATGTTTTGAGCTTACCTTATTTCTGACTTGGTTTGCTTGGGGACAAGCAAATGGTTAAGTGTGGGGGAATTTAATAGCATGCATATGTTTGCAACCTCGTTTCTCGATCTTTTTTGCTTGAGTTTGTGCTTTCTTGGCCTATTTTATGCTAGTTTGTGTTCATTTGTCACATTCCAGGGCCTAGCATGTAAAGTGAAGCATAGGCGCAAGTTTCAAGTCAATCGGAGATCAATTGGCGATTCGGGAGAATAAGCTCGAGCATTAACTAACGAAAAATGGAATTGTACCTCATTTTATGGACAAATAATCATGTAAGCTTGTCATGAAAACAAATAGGACGAAAATACGAGTGTCTGGGATCAAACGGCAAATGATCCAGAGTCCGAACGAGGAAGAAACGAAGCATCAAAGACAGTGGAACAAGAGCTGAGAAAGACACACGAGTAGGAGAAACACGACCGCGTTTTTCCCTCTTGTGCCAGTGTTTTTAGTGCTGAGAAGAAACAAAAGCAAGGCTGATAAAACGGCTTGGGAAGCACGGCCGTGTTTCTGCCCGCTGCTCGGTTATAATCTATTTTCTGCGATTTTTGGAGGGAGAAAACTGGGTTTTGGATTCCAAACACCCAACGGACGTACCCTAGAGAGAGAGAGCAACTTGGGATCATTCTTGGAGCTTTTTTGGAGGATTTTTTTCATCATTGGAGCTCGGGAATTAAGCTTGGAGATGGAGATTGAAGATCTAGATAAGAGTTCTGCATTCTCTCTCTTCTCAATGGAGTAACTTCCCTTCACTTAGGTTTTGAGGAACCCTAGTTCCATGTGTTAGGATCTTTGTTGTTTGAACCTTTGGGTGCTATATTGTTTGAGTATAATCAATTGAGGAATGTTTTGTCGAGCTAACTGGATCTTGATCACATTCTATTGATTTCTGTTTTAACCTATGATAGATAGAATTTGATTAGGTTAAGAGAGCTTCCTTCATACATAGTAGTGAATTGATTGTACGAGAGTCAACCGATTCACTGCTTTGTACTGGAATTTTTCCAAGTAGAGGGCATTTGTGTGAATCACCTTAGCAGTCTATCCCATTGAAGGCTAGTCGTCTGCCAGCTATTCTGTCTAAGAGGGCTTGGTCAGCTTAAGAGATTACAAACTATTTCGGAACTTTCGCAATTTAATCAACAGTAAAACAACCATAGGGAATTACAACTTGGACTTAACTTAGGATCTAGAGGGAATCATACCTGAGTGAGTTCCCAACCTGTAATTAGTAGTCTAGCCTAGTTTAGCTACACAAACCTCAATCTAATTTGCTAGATAATGAACTAAAGCTGAGTAATAGTAACTCTAGAGACCTGTGGATTCGATATTTATTACTTGTGCCACTATAATGAAGTCCCTTTCATTGGTTATACTTGGCCATTGTTAGGAGTTGTGTTTTAGCGAGTCATTATACTTTTTGTGTCGGGATACCTATGTCTCGTATGCAATACACATATGGAAAGCGACCTTGTTGCATAACGTGAAATATGTAATTAGTTGTTGTCTTTCCTATATGCCTCGTCTAGCATAGATCTAACGATCATCATCGTGAGGGGCTGGCGACCATATAACAGTATAGTAAGAGGAGAAATCCATGTGGATTCTCTCAAACATGACTGTTTAACCAGAGTCTTTACCAGTGTCAATGGACCTCTAGAGTGAGCTTTGTCTATGAAACACCTCTCTCTCCAATCCTAAACTCGCTAGTAGTTAGATTTACTTTTCTCGCACAAGCCTTCTTTTAGTTTATGTTTTGTTCAACCGGAGGCACCTCAACCTCCAACAAAAAGTTGTCTTTCAACTTAGAACTCATCTATCACCACTTGAGTAAGTGGTTGTGAGAGACCCTAGGGAATAAGATCTTTGCTTTTGGTCTAGGTGAATTTGGTTGCTGCTATAATCGACGATCAAATTTTGGCTTCGTTGCTGGAAAATCTCCCAATCTTCTGAAAGGGTGTAAGGTAATAGTTCTATCCCTCTCCTTCTTTTTTTTTTTTGTCCTTTTTCGAATATGTTTGTTTTTCTTTTTATTTACATTTTTTCTCTCGTTTATGTGTGTGTGTGACCTGAGTTAAAACTCAAATGGCCCAGAATTGGCGGCTTAGGCGCCAAAATTCTTCAAAATTTGGTAGCTCTATCCGACATATTCAGGTAGTATATGTTGCTTATGAACTTGACTTGTCTTCTGTGTGTGAGCCCAACACAAACCATTGGTAAGATAAACAAGCTTAAACTTAATAGGCTTGCTTTATCTCGAGTTTGTCTTGATTCAGGGAGGAAAAGAAACTGTCATACCAACGTCAAAAGCTATGATAGGGATGCCTTATCCTGTGAAATTAATATGACTATTTCTTAAGCAAAAAAGTGAGCAATCTACAAAACTCACTATGGGGAACATTCCACCCCATATTCAACTCTCTGTGCAATGAAAGTTGCCCAATTCAGGCTTCTTCGTCATCCCTTATATCCTCAAGAAGCTTCATAACGGATGCGCTTATAAACTTAGAAGATAGCCTGAATACTATGTTCTTGTATGTCTCTAAGACACGTGGTATCAAACGCATTGAGGACACAACCATGGAGGTATCCTTGGCTGACAACACGGTTTGTTGACCAATGGGTTTGGTAAGGGACGTGAGAATTGAGATAGGACCCTTCATGTTCTCCGTCATTAGACCACTTCTTTCTCATGAAAACTTCTTAAACTTGTCTTTATAAGTCATTTGGTCCTCTATAGTTTTTCAATGTTTGATTCAATTTTCCTTAGGTTGCTTTGCACATTCAAAACCATCAAAAGAATACCACGAGGGCATCAAATAGTATAAGAACATTGCATATATCTATCAAAAGCTCATTGATCAAATAGTTGTGAATTTTACAAGAAATGCCATTGATGTGACTAAAGATGCTTCAACAGGAGGGGGACATGTATCAAGAATGCGTGCGATAAACACTATAAATAAAGTGTAATTACGCTCTAACACCATAACCATCACGTCCCCATTAATTCTCTGTGAGTTTTACCCATGCTCGCTTCATACCCCAGCCAATGTGGGAATTCTCCGTTGATTGGTTCTGGCGTCAGATGCCCACGGTCAAGCATTTAATTGACATCCCTAGTTTTGATTAGTGGCAAGCCCGAACTTAAACTAAGAAAATTTTATAAATAAAAACCAAGTAACAACTTTTCAGGATTGAGAGGTTGTTTGAAGAAAATGATTAGGACCAAGCTTCTGCGAATTCATAGATTCAGCAAAAGGTTTTGTTTTTTGCTCCTTATTGTATCGTGGATTTTAGCTTTAGAGATTTCAAATCTCTAAAATCTAGAGACATCAAATCTCTAAAATCTAGAGACATCAAATATCTCATAATCAGAGAGATTCTATTTTGTTTTTTTTTTTGGGTGAAAAACAGAGCGCAGGGGGCGCTCTAACCCTTATATATATTAATAGACGAGGGCATTTGAACCCCCAATAAAATCATACATCAACCAACAACCCAAGCGTGAACTCGGAGTGTCAAACAGGTGCACTCCAACAGGTAAAAAATGGCCAACAAAAGCCATATAGTCTGCAACATAATTACCGTCCCGAAAAACATGCTCAATACTAACATCCCAATCTCTCTCCACAAGTCTACGAATGAGAGAGATCATAGTGTGATGGGGGTGAGTAGTCTGGTCCAAATGCAAAAGTGAAATAGATGTCGCCGAATCCGTTTGGAGCCTGACTCTCCGAGCCCCCAACTCCCACGCACTCTGCAATCCTTGGGCGATCCTAGCGAACTCTGCGTGAGTAATCGATCCTCCTCCTAGATTAAAGGAAAATGCATTGATAAACCGGCCATTGCTGCCTCGAATAAGTCCACCCGCCGTTGAAATCCCTAGAGCCGGAACCACCGAGCCATCGGTGTTGACAGTAGTCCACCCCAGAGAGGGGCATTGCCAGCTAACCATGTGGGTAACCTGCTACCTGCCTCCTCCTTCAATTCCTTGTGCTTTGACGAATGCTGCCGCAGACTGCTCTCAAGAGCCTATCTCGTAAAGCTATTACTTCCATCGAGGATATCAATTTCTCAAAGACCCACTCATTTATGTTTTTCCATAAGCTCCAGCAGATAATACGGAAGAGCGAAGCGTCGAGAACCTTACCGCGGACACTAAGGTAGTGCAGGAACCATGTCATACTATCCGGCTCAAAGAAGTCCGAGTCCGGTTCATCTTGTAGCACCAATGACCAAACTCCTCTTGCATAGGGACAATCACGAACGACATGAAGGACCGTTTCGGGACTTCCTCCAAAGACTCGGCAATGGTCCGATTGAGTTAGGTGCTGCCGGGACCGTTCCTTGTTCGTAAGTAGTCGACCATGCAAGGCCAACCAAAAGAAAGTCTTCATGCGTTGGGGTCCTGGAAATCTCCAAGCCTTCTTACAGATGGGATGAGTTTGCCCATGATCTTGGTCCTCCTTAGTTAACTCATAGGTTGTCTTCAAAGTGAACTTCCCCGACTCTGAAAATCGCCAAAACGAAGTATCGGGGTCGCTCCCCACCGGTACCGGGTGCAGGCACAACATGGCAACACCCTCTTCAGGTAGGAAATATCGAATAAAGGCTAGGTTCCATGCACCATTTAGCACCATTTCTGCCACCGTCAAGTCCTAAGTCGTATCCAGGAGTCCTTCTGCAAAGGAGACCAGCGGACGACCATCTGTAAGCCACCTATCCTTGCAAAAGCGCACCTGCGTCCCGCCCTTAACATTCCACATCGTTCCTTCCAGGAGGAACTTCAGGATTTGGATTATCCCTCTCGACAAATTCGAGAGGCGGCCCTGTTCCCTAGCTCTCCAACAATGCTCAGTTCAGCGCAAATATTTACCACTGATAACTTGAGCCCAAAGGCTGTCATGTTCTGTAAAAAGACGCCAAACAATCTTGATCATAAAAGCCTCATTCATACGTGTGGCATTGCGAAGACCCAGAGCACCCTCCTCCTTCGGTGTGCAAAGAGTTTCCCAGACAATTAAATGAATCTTCCTCCCCTGCTCTGCTCTGAACTTCCCTAGATAAATCCCCCTTATTTTTTTATCAATGTACTCACGAACTGAGGTTGGCAGCCAAGACGTCTGCATCATATAAGCTGGAAGAGACGAGAGAACGGATCTTTGTTTTAGAGTCGTGTTTTGTTCGGTTTGCTAATAGTGTATATTGGTTGCAAATGTTGATATCGCGATTACTATTATTTAGTGCACTTTACCAATTATGATTAATTACATGAAAAGTTTGAAAATCATAAAAATTAATTAAGAATTTTGACTACTTGTTAAAAAAATTAAGTATATATATGAGGTCGAAATAAGTTGGTTAAAAATTGTGGAAAATATTTTAAATTAGTGTAATAAAATATGTAAGTTGGTAGCGAGTAAGGAGTAAGTAACTTGATGCGCAGTCCCGAATAACCCGCAACTCGATCCGCCCGCAACCCACCCGACTCGAAACCCGATGAACCCGCAGCCCGATTGAACCCAAACCTGATGAAACCGCAACCCGACTAACCCGTAACCCAATTGAACCCGAACCCGATTGAACCTGAACAAATAAACCCACAACCCGAAGAACCCACAACCCGATTAACCCGCAACCCGATTGAACCCGACCTGAAACCACCCGATTAACACCTATAGTTCTAAGTCATCAAAGTCATAAAAACATGATATCGTAAGGGAGGGAGGGTAAAGGGAATCCGTGTGTGGGTTGTGTGGTTGGGTACGAGTACGGGTTGTATCTGGCTAAACCCGAATCCAACCCAACCCATAAAATAGTAGAATGGGTTTAAACCCAAACTCGATCCGTAATTTGTCAACTCAGATTTTATTCGCTTTGACCAGGTTGGGTCAGGTAGGATATCCGTGGATCGAGTTATGTTGTAATCCCTACTAGGCCCAGCGTCCGACCGCTTGTAGTGGACGCATAAAATTCCGGTCGTCGTTCTTCGCCTTCTACGATCCTCTCCTTTGGTGAATCGTGCTTACAAAGTTATATATATATATATATGGTTATGTCTTCGGTGCACTCACTTTTTTGGGTGCATTCAATGCACCCGCCTCATAATCGCCATTCTAAGCAGGCGATTCATGTGAAAACGATGACAATCATCCCTTGTAGTATGATGAACAAGAACCACATGAATTTTTACAAAAATCATTCAAGATTCACTTTAATTTGAATGATTCAGAGTTTAGGAATTTAGGGTTAGGGTTTACAATTTGGGATTTTGGGTTTATATTCAAAATTGAATGTTAATAGGTTAGGGTAATGGGTTGATTAGTTGTGTGTTACACCCCGCTCTTCCCAAAAGTCAAAATGACTATTATACCCTTGGGTCAAGTTCCACCGTTTTATCGATGAGGATTAAAACTGTAAACTATCGGTTCAAACGGTATCGAGTTCTGACACAAAACGAGATAATTACGAACATGAACTGAGTTTCGGATTAAACTCACCCGTAACTATGAAATTTCCAAAATACCCCGGGGCAATTAAACCTAAGCTCACCAGAGTTAGTAATTACCCCACCCCACTCTCGACACCATTTAAATAAGTCATCCTTTTTCTTCTCCCAACCGCCGCCCAACTTGTTTTTTTTTTTTTCTTTTCATCTCCTCTCCGTCCTATTGAAATCCAATATGAGGATCACCGACCCTGGAAATTGAAAGGGGACAAGAAGGGGTTATTGGCGAATGGAGGAGAAGGCGCTGAGGGAAGTGATTAATTGGATCGCGAAGTCAAGCGGAGAGAAGGAAATTGAGAGGGGTGAGCGGCAATCTTGACAGCGAACAGAGGCGGCAGGCAACTTCAATTCCTGTCGTGCACTAGGATCCCGACGATGGAGGTATCGTGAAGTAAAAAAGGAAAGGAATTCCAACAAATATTACATGGAGATCATGGCTACGATAACAGTTTGGGTTAGCTTCAACAGTGGTACGAACGCATGGAAATCAAAATTCAATGAGAAGAGGTCGCAGGGGTGATCCATCGCCACCGATCTCCCAAACCTGCCGATCGACTTGGTCCCATTTATAACTCCTAGTTGGCTTAGAATGGAAGTAAATTGGAGGGCGGGTGATTCTCGAGAATAATAAGAGCAAGGAACGGCAAGAGAGATGAGGCACTTGTATGTTGGTATTTACTCGTTGGACAACACAATTACGAGGTGGAGCTTCGGAGCTTTATGCAATTGGCTGCAAAATGCATGTTCTGGACGTGGCAATTGCAAGCACTTACAAGAATTAGAAGGGAGCATAGGCCAACTCAGATCAGTTGGTGGTTAGATCAAGCCACCCAGGTTGAGCTAATAAGGTGAGTGTAAAGGGGGTAAATTCTACGCCTTACGTTTTTTTTTTTTTTTTACAAAAGATAATCATTATATTGATACTCAAAAAAGAGCATTACATCGCCTGCCTCAACCAGGCTACAAAATCAAAAGAACGACTCGCTATCGGGTACAAAGAAAGGGCCTTTCTAGCCATCAAATGGGCTACCCTGTTACTACGCCGACCAACGAACCGAACACTAAACCCCGCATTCTCCGCCAAGTAGAGCAACACCTCCGGGAAAATAGCACCCCCCGTGCTATCACTTCCCTGAGCCAAAAGAAGTCTATCCACCACCACCTTCGCATCCCCCTCAAAACAGACCAAGAGACAGCCTCTGCTCCGACACCAGAGGATTGCTTCCTTGAGGGCCAACACCTCTACCAGCATTGGTTCATCAACCTCCGGAAAACACACCCCCCTCGCAACGGCCACCGCCCCGTCCGGGCTGAGCAATACCACCCCTCCGGCCGAATGGGACCCTGACCTCACAATCCCATCCCACCTACAAATGAGGTGATTCTGGCTACCAGGTGGCACATCCGAGGTGACCCGCGGAGGGGCATATCCCACACCCTCCTTTGGAAGCGAGTCCCACTCCCTCACTTGTTGGTGATATTGCCGAAGAAGGGCTTGAAGCCCAAACTGCTTGCCCTCAAAGACTACCCAGTTTTGAGACTTCCAGATCCGCCAGAGTACCGCTACAATTGCCATGACCTGAGAAGGGTTCCGAACGATGGCCAGAAGTTTCTTGAAGAAGAGAGGAAAAGTGAGCCTAGGCAACCCCTGGCCCACATTCTCTAACCCCGTTAAATCCCACAAAGCAGGAGCCACACAGCAGTCTAAAAATAGATGTTCCATAGTTTCTGACGCCGCCCAGCACACCGGGCAACGAAGATGAACATCCACCTTCCTGCCAATGAGAGCTTCCGTTGTGGGGAGGAACCTATGCAGAATTTGCCATAGAAACACCTTCAACTTAGGCGGAATAGCCAAGTTCCACACCCGCTTCCAGCTTCCCCGATCCATCCAGCTCACCAACGGGCGCCAACCTCCAGATTGCTGATCCAGGCGAACATCCAGGTGATACGCAGATTTCACAGTGAAAATCCCATCACCTGTCTCATGCCAGACCATATTATCCTCTATCTCCCTTCTGGCTAGAGGAATCCCACGAATAGCACGACAGGCCTTAGGAGGGAACCATTCCCCAAGCTTGTCCAGTAACCAGCGCCCCTCAGTCGGGAAGATGAACTCAGCCACCTTCAAACCCACTCCCTCAGCAAGAATCCGAGGATTAAACCTGGGGGGATCCGGGTGGAGCGAGGGAATCCAATTATCAGTCAATGCCGCCACCCTTCGCCCATCCCCAATCTGCCATCTAACACCCTGAACCAACAATTGTCTCCCATATAGGATACTCTGCCACCCCCATGAAGGCCGAGAGCGGGGAGTCGCAGAAAGAAAGTCACCACGCGGAAAATACTTCCCTTTGTACACCTATGCTAGGAGGTACTGGGATCAGTCAGAATCCGCCATCCCACCTTAGCAAGAAGTGCTTGATTGAAGAACTCAAATCTACGAAACCCCATTCCACCCTCATGCTTACTCTGACACATCCTTCGCCAAGACATCCAACGAATGCGAGAGTGACCATCCTCCACACCCCACCAAAAATGCGCTACCAGCCTATCCAAAGCTCAACAAAGAGAGAGGGGCAGCTTAAAGCAGGACATCACATGCAGCGGAAGAGCATACGCCACAGACTTAATCAGTGTTTCTCTAGCTGCCACAGACAACGAACGCTGAGCCCATCCCTGAAGCCGGGCTATTAACCGTTCCTCCACAAAACGAAAGATGGCCATCTTAGAGCGGGAAATGAGGGATGGGAGGCCCAGATACTTATCATGGACACCCACGGCCCCCACACCCAGAACTTGGGCGAGAAACTCCTGATCAGCACCAGTGATATTCTTACTGAAGCATACTGTCGATTTCCCCAAATTAACCCGCTGCCCACTAAGTTCCTCATACTGATTCGGGACCACAATCAGGTTCTCGCATTGCTCAAGCGATCCTCGTAGGAATAAATACGAATCATCCGCAAAAAACAAATGAGAAATACGAGGAGCTTGAGGAGCCACTTTTACCCCCCTCCAACTTCCTTTCCGTGATGGCCTTGCAAAGGAGAGCAGCAAACCCTTCCGTGCAAAGCACAAAGAGAAGCGGAGAAAGGGGGTCCCCTTGCCTCAACCCACGAGAAACGCTGAAGAAACCCGTCGGGGAGCCATTCATAAGAATGGAAAACGATGCCGAGCTAAGATACTCCCTAATCCAACCAATACAGGTCTGGCTGAAACCTAGTTTGGCCAGAATCGTAAGAAGAAAGGACCATTCGACTCTGTCATAGGCCTTTTCCATGTCAACCTTTAGAGCCATGTATCCTTTCTTCCCCCGATTTTTGATTTTTAGGTAGTGCATTAGCTCGTGCCCCAGCAGCACATTCTCCACTATCTGACGCTCCCGGATAAACGCGTTCTGCCCTTCCGACACAATCCTGGGCAGAAATGGGGCCAGTCTCTCTGTCATAATCTTAGTAATCACCTTATACACAAACTGGCACAGACTAATAGGCCGCAATTGTCGAATGGTCTCCACATTATCAAACTTAGGGATCAGAGTGAGCCAAGTATGGTTGAAGATGCGAAGGAGTTTGCCAGATTGGAAAAAGGAACAAACAGCCTCCACCACCGAAGCGCCCACAATATCCCAGAAGGATTTAAAAAACTTCCCTGTGAACCCATCCGATCTCGGGGACTGTTTAGAACCCATGGAAAAAACTATTCCCCGTACCTCCTCAGGGAGGACCGGCGCAATGAGTTGTGCATTCATTTCATCAGTGACTTTCCGAGACAGCGGTAGGGCATCAACCCTGGCCCGCATATCAAGAACCTGGTTTTCCGAGGAGAAAAGATTTTTGATAAAAATCAGTGGCCAGATCCGCCTTCCCCTTCTCCTCTGTGATCCAATCCCCAGTCTCATTCCGTAGTCTCTCCACAAAAATTTTGTTTCCGTCTAGCCCGAGTGACCGTATGGAAATAGGAAGTATTCTGGTCACCTCTCTTCAACCAACGCACCCTCGATTTTTGTTGCCAATAAAGTTCCTCCGCTTCCCACTGACGACTCAGATCACTTTCCAGAACCCGAACCTCATCCCAATTCACCGGAGAGACCTGCTTAACACGGTCTATCTCAGATTGGAGAGTTCTTATGTTCCGAAGCGAATTAGTCGTACCTGCTCTACTCCAATCATACAAAAGATGGTGAAGCCTCTTCAACCTGGTCCAAAGCTTAAACATTAGGGACCCCTCCACTTCCTCCTCCAGCCAAACATAACTCACCATGGCCCTCACTTCCGGGTTGTCGGCCCAACACGCATCAAAACGAAACAGAGGGCGACAAAGCCGAGGATAGGATTTGTCGGATAACAGCAACATCCTATGGTCAGACCCTTGGTCCGTAAAATGTTTGACAATAGTCTCAGGGAAACGGTCAATCCAAGCTTGAGAACAAAGGGCCCGACCCAGTCTCTCCCGAATACAGGCCTGGCCCATTCTTTTGTTCGTCCATGTGAAAAGATCACCTTGAAACCCCGGGTCATGGAGCCCCAAATCGTGAATAAACGAGTGAAGAGCCAACGATTGTCCCACATTCCACGGATTCCCCCCATCCTTCTCCCCAGCATGAAGGGTAGAATTAAAATCACCAATCACCACAAACGGCAATTGAATACCCTCACAAATCTGGCGAAGGGTGGCGAGCTGGGAGGTCCGAATCGACTCAACAAAACTAATGTAAACGCCAACCACCACATAAGAAAAATTACTTTCATTAATGCGAATAAAAATTGCAAAATCCGAATGAAAAAACACCGAAGCATCAACTCTGGGGGACCAAGCTACAACTAGACCACCAGATGCCTCAACAGCATCCACGAAAAAACAATCAGAAACCTGAAAACCTAATCCCCGCAAACGACGGGAAACGACACGCCTACGGGATCGAGTTTCCGAAAAGAAAACAAGATCTGGTTTATTCGACCGAACCAGACCTACAGCCGTTTGAAATGTGAGGGATGGTCCAATTCCCCTCACATTCCAAGCCAAAACCTTCATTTATCCAACAGGGGCCATTCCCGGCTGGCTTCCTCCACCGATTTCAGCATAACCTCATCCATCTCCTCCACGAACTGCTTTTTCTGCGTCGGGTTTTCCTCCACCTCTCCTATAATATCCTCCCAAGAACGCTTCCGACCCCCCATCCCGAGCATCTCGGTATTGGAGACATACTCGTTGAGCGAGGGAGGCCCCGAAACGTCTGTACCCACCGCACCCTTGCCATCAACCGAGACACCCACCTCCTTTCCCGCCTCGAAAGCTTGAACCATTTGTCTAACCCAGCCTGACTCTACAGGTTTGCAACCCGAGGCCAACGAGGGGGGAACCCGAGCCCGGATTTCAAACTGGCCATCAGCTCCATCAGACAAAGTAGCATCGGAATCCTCTAACCCCAACTCCGTACTTTTATACGGCGGCTCCCACTCCTCCGATTCCTCCTCCACCATCACCATCTTCCCTTTGCGCGCCCGAGCTGCCTGTTGCACAACATCCACCTCGGCCGCCGTCTCCACCCCTGCCGGATTGGCAACAAGCTTCCGAGGGCGCCCCTGGTCCCTCACCAAAGGGGCAGCCGAGTGGGGCACTGCTTCCTCCGCTACCCGGTAGGATTCCCCAGCCTCATTCGCCATCCCCTCCAAATTCCCTTTCCAAGTAGCAGGGACTAGCGGGGCGTCGTCTTCAGACTCTTCCAACAGAAGCTGCCTTCAACGTGCCGCGTGTTGCACCTCGGCCGGAGACGCGGGTTTACCCTTCCTCTTGCCGCGCCTGACAGCCTTCTTTCCCGGCTGCCGGCCCCCCACCTTCTCTCGATCCGCCGCCAGCAACTGGTCCGCTGGAAGCTTTGCTTATTGCATCCCCCCCGGCGTCCCACTACGCTTCTCAAGACTACGTTGCGGCTTGTCCTTGCCGACCTTGCTGACCTCCGCCTCCATGGTAGCAGCAGCAGCAATTCGACGCAACCGTGGCGTACGCACCGGTTTAGGAATAGCGAAGCCCTTTGGGCTTGCTCGACGTCGTGCCGCAGCCGCACTCTCCTCCGAGGGACCAGGCCCTACCCTTCCCGGGTTCTCCACTCGGACCTGCTTCTGCCCAGCGTTCACCCCCGACTCCCCCTCTCGCCCCATCCTCCTTACGGTGCCTCCAACCTTTCTAATCGGCTCACGAAGAGCTAGGCGACGAGGAATCCCCTCAGTTTCATTCGATAGGCGGCGAATATTCTGTTCACCCACACCGTAGGCGGGTTCTCTTCATCCTCTGCGTACACCTTCACCCCCCGTCTACGAGTAGACATGTGTATGCCGAACTTCTCCTTCCGAGTAGGAGAATCAAAGGCACACTCTCGTTGAAAATGGACGATCCTCCCACACAGAAAACAAAAACTTGGGAGGTGCTCATATTTGAGCGAAACCCAAAAGCAGCCGATCTCCTCGTTGGCCGCCATGACCTGGGATCGGAGTGGTTTGGAAAAATCGATCAAGGCTCGAATCTTGACAAAGCCCTGAGCCGACTCTTGACAGGCATAAACTCCAGACTCCAGAACCTGCCCAATAGTATCCTTGACGACTTTCCGACCAAACTGTTGCGTGCAACAGCCCTCCTTGATGTCCCATATTTGAACATGAAAAGGGGGCCACCGCCAGCTCGTTGAACACCTGCTTGGTTATTACCGGCACCCAAGCTCGAACATGAAAGAGCCTATCGTTGATCACCCACGGTGAGCGCTTAAGGACCCAGTTCTTGGATGCTTCGTTAGGGAGCACAACTTCGAACAAGCCGAAGCGTGCTTCCATAACTTGGAGTCGACCCTTCCCTTGCCACGGCGTATCAAGGGCCTCGCGCAGCTCCCGTAGCTTGAACCGGTTAGCCGAAAAAAGCCTCCCCAGCACCGATCGCGCACTCCGATACTTGGTCGAGTGGACTTCCTCAAGCGAAAACTGGACCACCTGGTCATCGGTCACGTGCGACATGGTGAATTTTGGTAAGGAACCCTCCCGTCGAGAAGCACTAGGTACGGCTGTGCTCACGGAAGCAGTTCCCACGTTGTTGTCTTTTAATTTTGTGATATGGGGAGGAAGAAGGGTTGTTGGCTTTATAGAGAGGAGTCGGAGTCCCCCTCCCATGCAAGGACTCCACGTAAACCCAGCAGTTGAAAGAGTTACACTGGCGGTGGGACTCGCAGATCGCCATCCCAATAAACCGCTCCCCTTAATCCTTGGGATTTTCCCAAATCTGCACCGGATTGCCAGCTCATGGCTGTTACCGGGCCGTTGTCCACGCGGCAAAAATTTCAGCCGAGCAAAATCGAAACCCTTTCCCCAATCGACCGCCGGCGATGGTACTGAGGAGCACCCCCCTCCACCGTCGTACCTGCATGCAACACGCAGTCCCCCGCAAGACTGCAGTCCGCCGTCGGGGGAATCTCGGTCTGGGGGTCCGAAGGGGCAGCAGCCTCCCCAACAATGTCGACTGGTTTTGGTTCATTATTCAAACAATCACCAGCACTCGTCTCCATGGATCCCTGTCATTCCAAAGGAACTTGGTAAATAACCCAATATTCTTCCTCTTCAATATCAATCGATGATGGTAGGGAGAATCTCCAACCACCATTCACTTCCTTACGCGGACAAGTCCGCTTGGGCGGGGATGGGAGCTCGAAAGCCGACTCACCATTTTCCCACTTCCGTTTCCGTTTACGCATCAACGATGCACCAGAATTAATTACATCTTTAGCACGGCTATGCCGTTTCCCATGTAGAACCAAAAAGCCCCGACCTCCGACGCGACCCTGATAAACCTGATCGTCAATCGGCCTCTGGTCAAAGTCGTTCTTCCTCGTGCTTTTGCTTGTATTATCCCACCCCTGATTTGCTAGGCTGGCGGCTAGGAAGCCGGTGAGAACTGAGCCGATGAAATGACCAACGAGCTTGCAGACCCGGAAGAGAGAGGACAGAGCGCCTCTCATGGTTTTTTTTAAGGGAATTAATTTCTTGGTGGGTTTCCTTACGTATTTTTTTAAGTATTATGATTTTAAGTATTTTAGTGAATTGATTATCGTTGCTTGGTTATGTTTATCATTGATTATTTGTGCTTTGCTTGAGCTATGATTTGAGGTGATTTTGTGCTATTTGAGGTGATATGAGGTGATGTTGTGCGATTTACCTTAAAGCGTTATGGTTAGTTATTGTTAAAGTTTAAGAAGCAAGTTCTTTTCAAGAAGTAACTCACCTTCAAGAAGGTGAAGTCGTTTTAAGTCTTTTTAGTCGCTAGCGTCAGTTCGTTTCCTTTTGAGATTTTGAGATAGAGCAGCAGTTATGCTCTTGAGACTTTTAAGATGAGCAGCAGTTATGCTCTTGAGAATCGTGGTGAAGAGCCACCACGATAAATTTAAGATGTTAGGGGGATGAATCGTTACGACTTCCCTAACTAAGTTTAAGTTTAAGGAAAGCCTGGATGGCTTCTCATACGTATGAGTTGGCAACCGGACTAGCTAGTGAGGGATCCCCGTGTTAGTCAAAAGATTTAAGTCAAGTTTTGAGCTTTAAGAAGGGAGAGTAATTTTAACTCCCGAAGAATTTTATGAGTTAAGATTGTTAAGAATGGAAGTACAAAACGACTTCCACTAGTAGAAGTTAAGTGTTTAGAGAATAATACTAAAGTATTAATAAGATGTTAAACGTAAGTGCGTAGACTGACCCTATCTCACTCACCAGTTTGACGAGCTAGAGAAGGAGCTAGAGGAGTAGCTAGTGAGCAGCAAGTTCGAGGGCAGCCAACCAGAGAAGGGCAGAGTAAGCGTCACGGAGGATGCCTAGTTAAGTTTTTTGGTAGCAGCAACGACAGAGACTACCTAGTTATTTGCATTTTATGAATATGAGTATAGACTGGAGATCAGATTGAGATTTTAAAGTTTGAGTTTAATTTGCCCACATGTTAGGGCTTTGCTTTGAACTACAAGTGTGTGTTTTCAGTATTTTATTTGTGAAAATTTTTCCCACTGAAATTTAAGATTTGAGTATTTTATTTATCAAGGGCATTTTAGTAAAAGTAGTACCCGGCCGGGTTAGGGTGTTACATTGTGATTTTGTGTTATATCATCATATGAGACTAATGCTACCCATTAAATTTCAAAATTTGATGTATTATGACCACTTTTAGAGGTGGGTGCACTGAATGCATCCAAAAAAGTGAGTGCACCGAAGTGCCACCATATATATATACCATATATGGTGCCTTCTACGGCACCGCGGGTGAAATCTAGGGTACCGCATACCTTGAGTATGAAAATGCTATCTAGATCTCAAATTAGCAGGATTTTTGGACCTGATACTATATCCTAACCCTTAATGAATGAACCCTAATTCCTAATTATCTAAATTATAAACTATAAACTCTAAGACGGTGCATTCATTTTTTGTCCTTTATTTGGACGAATCATAATCGTCGATTATTATTCTAATTAAATTGATCTTGGAGTACAAGATTTAGAGAACTAAGATCTAGATTTTGATCTTTAAAGGTTAGAGTATAGTATTATGTTTGAAAGATCAGTCAATTCATGGTCTGAATAGCGTTTTTGTACTCAGGGTATGCGGTACACTGGATTTCACCTTGGGTACCGTATAACTCCCCATATATATATATATATATAAAGATATCGAAGGTGTTAAAACTTAGGGGCTGTTTATTTTCATTTTTTGTTTTCTGTGATTTTGGCAACATAAAATGAAAGCTGATGGAAACGAAGTTATCGTTTTCCTGAGAAACAACCTGAATATGAAAACCTGTTTAGTAATGTGTTCTGAAACTAAAAGAATGTTTGAAATCAAAGTAAAGAAAAGTTGAATGATCTAACTAATATATGACAAGGACAAAGTTTTAAATATAAAAATGGAGAAGGAAATTTTATTTTATTAGAGAAGATATCATATAGATGGGTGGTTCTATCTGGACCTCGAATTGATCAAAGTTTGACATCCGGTACTATTTTCAAACCCTTAAAGATTAAAATCTAGGTCTTAATTCTATAAATCTCATACATTAAGATCAATTTAATTAGGCTCAATGATTTTGAAAACTAAGACCTAGGGTTCACTCCTCATAGGTTAGGGTATAATATCATGCCCAAAAATCTAGTTAATTCGAGGTCTAGATAGCGCTTTCTTACTCAGGGTATGTCGTACCCTAGATTTTACCCAAGGTACGATAGAAGTCACCATAGATATACATTTTATAGTTACTTTTTGAAATCAAATCTAACATATTGTTAATATAAATGAATTCCTTAAGTTTTAAATATTCAATTTTGAAATGAAATTTTTTTTGTTTGAAATACAAATGAATTCATTTTCAATGTTAAATTTTGAATCAGATAAGTAACGGTAATTGTTACCTTTTGAACTCCATGTCATGTAGTTGGTGCATTCTTTCAATGATTGATTTTGAATACACATAATATTCTAGGTAATTTATTTTGAAATGAATTATTATTATTCAAAAAATAATTATTTATTCATTTGGATTAAATAGTCTATAAGGTGAAACATATATCTAATAAAAAGAGAAAAATTAGGTAAAAGAGAAAATTTAAAGATTAAAAAAATAAATGTGAGTAATATTATTCAAATATTTCACCTAATGAAAAAAGTTTTTTCATTAGAAATACGAGAAAACAAATGTTGTAAACTGGTGAAATCAATAATTTGCCGCTTTCAAAATCACAAGTTCACAATTACCACTTTATATTTTCAAAGTTAACGAACAGAAAACATAATGAAAAGTAAAAAGGTTTTCCGTTTCCATTGTCAGGTTCAGCTTTTAGAAAATGAAAACTGAAAATAGGAAACCAAAGTGAAAGTGAACCGACATTAAAAGCCCCTCTGCTTGGGCCCAAAACTCGTTCAAGCCCTAGCGGCTCTATGCCAAAGGCCGGTCTCAGGCCTATCTCGCCGCTCATCCTTTAACTCTCGAACTGGGCTTCCCACGTAGCCCAGCAGGGCACACCCCATAGACCCTTACCTAAAGCTCCACTATTGCTGGTCACTTTAATTTCAAATGTTGGGTTGGGTAACTTATAACTAATTTCATTATTTCAACAATATATTTTTTTTTTGGTGAGAATTTCAACAATATTTTCTACAAAATTGAAACATACCCTTAGAGTTGTCTTTTTCCTTAATTATTAGATTTTGAACACTTAGTACTATAACAAATGAATAGTCAATGATTTTTATGCTATTCATGCTTGGGTTTATTTTTTTGGGAGAGGCCAAATATCATGCATCACAATCATAATCTTACGATTTAGAAAGAAAACAACCAACCTAATATCCCCCAATGGTAAGCAAAGTTGTGACAAAAATGAGAATTGTAGTTAAATTGGTTTCAACTGACAAGACTGATGTTAACATTATTCACATTGTTTGACCAAACTATTTTTTTAAGGGTGATATAGGTTTACATTTTGTAATTAAATACTATCGAAAGAATTCGAATCTGGAACCTACAAGTTCAATGCTAATAGTTTTACCTCTAGACCAGTCCTATACTTGGTTGTAATGACCATTTCCCTATTATACTAGGTTGGAACTTGGAACAACTCCCTATTATATAAGTTACTAAAAATATATAAAGAAGTGTAATGACCATTTCCTTTGGAACGATAAGTTCTTCAGTAGTTGGTAACGGAGGAAGAAGAAGAAAGGGTGATTGGACAGAAAGAAAGGTGATCGATTAAGTAGACTTCGTCAGCTCGTATTCGTTGACGAAGATTGAGGTGGGCTTGGTATCAAACCTCGGCCCACACACGGTTGCTCAGTACAATTCACCAATTCCAAACTCACAGAAGCCCATCATATTTGAAACTTCTTCACTTGTTACTTCTCGCCTTCTGAATTGCCTCCAAAACAGAGGAGTTTTGAACATAGCACAAGAAGTTGAAAACACAAAAAACCTATAGAAAGAGATGACACATAATTTTTTTGTTAATCGAGTTCATCCTATTACTTACATCTTAGCTCAAGGGTGTTTGCCATTTGAGACCTAGTTAGTTTCTTAGAGTGTTATCTTGTTGATTCCACTAACTCCAAGTGAATCTCTTTGGTTGGGAGTTAAACCTCTCTACTGGAAAATGATCTCCCTCTCTTCCTCACTAGCTTTACACTAAAGAGAGAGTTTAAAGACTTACAACACTCAAGCAATCTACGGTGATCATACTCACTCAATGATTTTCATCTGTTGTTAATCACAGAGTATTTGCATATATTGATTTCTTTCATTGCTCTTGATCCGCTATTATAGAATAGGGGGGAAATCTACCTGATAGGTAACCAGGATCATATTCCCTCGGAGTCTTTCAAAGGGGTTAAAGTAGCTTCTGTTTTGTTTCTTGCCTTTTCAAATCTCATGGGGAGTCTTAGTTAGCCTCCATCTAATAAAAAATTATTTTTTATATAGCATGTTATATTTACAGCCTCAACCCAGAAAGCTTGTGATAGAATAAACTCCTGTAGCACAACTCTTCCAATGTGTTATTTTTACTTTTCGCAACACCATTATGTGAGGATTTTTTTTTTTTTTTTGGGGAGCTAATTTCTCATTCATAACATAAAGATTCAAAGGGATGGCTATCAAATTCACCCATGGTCATTCCTAACACTCATTATAGTAAGATACAAGCATCACAGAGAAACACGACCTTTATTCTTAAAACCAGTATTTTATCTAAGACATAAATCATAAGCTTGTAAGAAATTTTCATGCACCCTTTCCAGAATGCATAGTTATCCCTGACCAATTTTGGGATATAGTCGCTGATTATCCTTCGAGTTGGATGGCTTGAGGTAAATGACTAGTCATCCCGACGGATGAACTTGATGAATCTATAATTTGATCGATTTCTGATCAGAGACCTGTCTTTGAAACTCCTTCACATACATGGCTGCTCAGCCCAATTTACTTCCCCCTTATGGATTGCCTGCAAAATAGAGTTCTTAGCAATGCACCAGAAACTAAAACACAAAACTGTTGTAGGAAGAGGATGACACATAAATTTTTTGTTAACCAAGTTAAGTTTATTGCTTATATCTTGAATCAAAGGTGTTTCCCTTTGAGACGTATTTTACTAAGATTTTATCCCTTTGATTCCACCAACTCCAATTCAATTCCTTCGTGTGGGATTCAAACTCCTTTACAGCACAAGAAGTCAACAACCTAAGTAAAACTGTCTCTTCCTTGCAAGCTTCACGCTAAAGAGGCCCTAGAGCCTTACAACAGCCAAGCAATCCATCATGAACCAACTCACTCAATTACTTTCAACTATTGCTAATCACATAGTATCTGCACATAGATATCTTTCACGGTTCCAAAAGAGAAATTTTACAATGCTATATAACATTGGTGCTATAGGTTTTTACCTTTATGGTACAACTTGAAATTGTACTTTTAACGTTATGGTACAACTTCAGATTGTACCTATACATTTTCTGCAAATTCTTTTATGGTACATCTTGAACTTGTACCTTTATTTGATGGTACAACTTCAAGTTGTAAAGTTGTACCATAACATAATGATACAAATTCCTTATGGTACAACCTAAACTTATATATTTCATGTTATGGTACAACTTTAAGTTGTACATTAAAGCACCGATACCATATAGCATAGTAGAAATGCTCTTCACAAAAGCCTTGACTCCTTGAGTTTATACTTTCCTTCATGGTTGCAACGGCTAGTCTCCTTACTTGAATACTTCCCCTTCTTATTCAATATTTGGCTTCTAATTAGGATACTTACCATGTATTGCACCATTAACACTAATACAACAAAGTATCAATTAGAGCGATTTGTTTTTCTTACCAGCTTTTTACCATCGACCGAAAGAGATTACTAACAAAGCTAGCTCCAATTTTACAATTTAAAAACTTCAAAATATGAAAGACGGGAAATAGAAAAAGAGCAACAACATGTAGGACAGTAGGAGAGCATGAAGGAATGTGGTAGCTTTCTGTTTGCGTAAAGCAACAAATGAAGTGGCCAGAATGTGCTGCAGCATCACTCAGACTCAGACACATGCGGAGACGGAAAAGATAACATGGATGGACGGACGGGCGGATAGAATTCAGGGCGTCTGGAAAGTGCTCCATTTATTAGCATGCTCAATAAAATCGTATTGGAGACCGTATCAGAAAAGTTGACGATTAGATATTTTATGACAAATTCATGATTAAACCATAGTTCAAATGTTAATACCATTAGATATCATCTACCGGTTTAACTTTAGATATTAGTATTTTGTGGTTAAACCGTCATTATAATACGGATTCATAGACCGTACTTATTAGTTTCCAAGGCGAAAAGAAACCAAACAGAGGAAGCCGTCCTTTCTTCGATGTCTTTTGAGTAACTCGAAAAAAAAAAAAAAGAGGGGCTGTACTACTTGTCTACCGAAGCGAAGCACTGAGGCTGAGCCGACCAGCCAGCTAAAACAAGTAGAAGAAGATTAGGTTAGGTCAATGCCAACGGTTCACCAGCTGGCAGATTCCCGTTCCCCATTATTATTTTTCTTTTTTGGTTTCTGAAAAATGAAAATCTTCTTCTCCGTCTTATCTTTTAATCTTATCCCCGCCCATTGTGCTTTCTGGAAGCCCGAAGCCGGCGAGCCTCTGCCTCCCATATTTTACCTTTTAAATTTTTTTTTTCCTGAAATTTTAACACGGAAAATTATGGGACCGTTGGAGAATCGGATGTCCAGCCGGCCAAGTCATTTCTTTTTCTCCGTCCAAAATGTTATCATTATTATATGCTCTTTGCCTCCTTCCTTCATCGTATTCTGCGTTTGACTAGGTGCAATCTCCATCCCTAGGCATAATTACCATACAATGTACAACACGTCATTGCGCGTGATTAAGCTTGAATCACTCGCATCTTCGCCTGGTGTTTATAGTTTTTACTTTCCCAATGCTCTGTATTTTGAATTTTATACTTACCGTTGACTATAGGACAAGATGCAAATTAAAATTTATAAATTGCTCCAATGTGTAGTTAGGAAAAATAAATATGTGTAGTAATGCACACCAAGTCATAGATAACCTTTTGCATAAAAAAAAAAGTCATACAGAATCAACACGAAATTTGCTCGGGCAAATATAAGAACCAACATCCCATTGGTCACTACTCACTAAACAACCAAATACTCTATAGTATTGCGTCAACTAGATCAAAATCAAATTACAAGTCGTGCACGAGTTTATTCTTCGTTGTGTTACAGTCGATCGATTCGTCTCACGCAACTATAAGTTCCTGTTTTGATCAAAATCTGGAGTTTATAGGATGATAGTGAGTGGATTGCCAAGTTTGTGGCAAATAAAAGGTCACAACACAGACGTGCCAATGAAGGGGATTGCAACGGGAAAGAGCCAAGTAATTGATGAATAATAACAAACATCCCATTTATTCATCTAATAATCAATTTCGCTCGATTTACACAACAATAATAATAATTCCCCCATAAATTTTCTACATCCCGTACTGTAAATCCACACGTGTAAGCACATCAGCCCATCTTGCCCATCACAACAAATTCACAATATAGAATTAATCAACAATAATCAGGGAAATCCCAAAAGGCAATTAAGATTTAAGAACAACAAAGGAAGAGAAATTAAAAAGAAAAGGCACTAGAGAGTCAACGAATAAATAAACAGATGAAAAGATCTCAACCGCTCAATGTAATGACCATACGAAGATCTAAAGCCGTCCGCGTCCGTCCGATCATTCAAATTTAAAAAAAAAAAAAAGACAAGAAACCGAAAAAGCACAGAGAAATATGGATCTCTAGGCCAAAGCCACGAAGGCGAAGAGGGCAGCCGAAACGGCGGTACCGGCGACGAAGACTCTGTCGAGCCCGGCGGCGAAGTTTCCGGAAGGAGGGACGTCAGCATTGGGTCCGGCGGCGGGCGAGCCGGCGGGGGAAGTAGGGGGAGCCGGGGGAGAAGCAGCAGCAGGGGTGGGGGCGGTGGAGGGAGCAGTTGAAGGTGCGGGAGTTGGGGATGCGGTGGGAGCTGGAGTGGGAGCAGGGGTGAGTGGCGCCGGAGCCGGAGCGGGAGTCGGAGTGGCGACCGGAGCAGGAGCAGGAGTTGCCGGCGTGGGGACGGCGGTGGGTGCCGGAGTCGGGGTGGCGGTCGGCGCCTGAGCGACGCAGGAGGTGGCCAGTAGGCCCAAGACGAGGAAGAGCTTGATCATGGCGGAATTCATGTTGGAAATTGCGTGAAGGGAAGTTGGAATTGGGAGAGAAATGAAGAGGGAGAGAGGAATTGCAAAAGGGGGTTTTTGAGAGAGATGGAAAGTGGTGAGAGAGAGTTTGAGGAAATGCGGAGGGAGGGAAAGGGGGAATATAAAAGGGCAGAGAGAGAGAGAGAGAGAGAGGAGAATAGAAGATGGAAGGAAAGTGGTGGGAGGTTAGAGGTGTACAGCGAATATTTGCAAAAATGCTTATTTTGGATTTTGATTCTTATAACAGAGAATATTATCTTTTTTTCTTCCTTAGCTTTTCTGAAGAATCTTTTTCTTTTTCAGAAATTTGGATCTTTTATATTAAAGGGGGAAAGAAAATCCACTTTTTCATTTCTGAAAGGGTTCTTTCTTCTTTGCATATAAATTGAACAACCAATAAGACTGTTTGTTGCCAACTGGAAAGCGCTTCAAAAATCAAAATAATACAGGAGACCTTTCATTTCATTTTTCAAAACACAACAATGAAAAAGTATTCCCCTGTTATCGTGCGTACTCATGAGCTTCGAAATAATTGCATGTTTATTGTTGATGTTTTTTTTAATGTTTATTGTTGATGTTGTTGCAATTGATCAAGCATTTTATGTTGTCTCAATTATTCGTTAAATTGAGATAAAAACAAAATAATTATTTTTATGACATGTTAACATATGCTATTGCATATCCCATCAATATAGTAATATGATTATAGTGAATATGGTCATGCCACATTACTAGCGGACTAATTCTTAATAGTCAAATTACTATAAAAAAATCAACCTTGAAACATTTATTAGTTATTCAAAAAAGAAGGTAATAGTTTTTGTAAAGGGGCATGGAATAAAAGGCAAACTGGAAATAGCAGTCCACTCCACCATATATAAACAAAAATTACAGCCTTTTATTTGTTGTTTACTTTATCGTGTCTAATAATTGATTAACTATTATTAACTAATAAATTAATCACGATACGACTTTTAGGTATTATACACCTATATATAGCCATATTTTATTTCAAAATTAAAGGGCTTTTGCTGTATTATTGGGGATTTAACGTGGTAAAGCTCATGCTCAAGTCATCCAAACGCGGCGACAGCAAATAATTAATTAATTTAAACTTATTATTATTTTAATTACCTGTCGTGCTTCCCTATTCCCCACTCTGTCTTTCATTCATAGATTAAACGTCTGACTGATCCCACAAAACAATAATATAGAGCTCAGTATTTAAAATAATGGATGGTTAATAATTTGAATATTCATCACGCCAATAATTGGTCCAATACTATCTTGCTGTTACATTGAAGCTAACCAGGGATATATGCAAGAATAAAGACATGCTAATTGCTACAAGCACGACTAGCAATCTATATCTAGTGTAATTATGCAAATATACCTCAACACACCAAAAGAAGAAGAAAAAAAAGTTGGGATTTTGCACGTAAAACTCGTACTGCAGTACAAATTGGGTACAAATCTATAAAAAATATGTTACCAAAGTATATAGGGTCAGGATTCAAAGTAAATGCATATAAATAGTGATGTATCGTGCTCGCAAATTAGACGATCAATAGTTTGCATAAATTAGGATATCGATTTGGTTCATAGAAACAAATACATTATTAATCAATAATCTAAAAAGGGAGAAGAATTGCTACCAGAATATAAACAATGTTGTAGTACCATAAGCTAATTAGTTGGGCTTCCTGCACAATCATTGTGGACGAATGAAAATTGAGTGTCGTATACTAATCGATTACGATGGTGATCCAAATCGATTATTATGTATGATGATAAGCTCTTCTTAAATATTAAGCAATAAGTATCGCTACATCCATTTATCTTAATTCCCACGATTGAATTAAATTTGTCTAGTATTTAGCACAAACGAGTCGAGCAAATTTAAAAAAAAAAACTGATTCGATTATGTGGCTAAGAAGATGATGTTAACGATTAATCCTTCCACGATTTAGCTTTGTTAATAACTAATTAATCAGAGCCATAAAATCGCGCAGAAAAAGTTGACCCGGTCCTTCTTGTTGTTGCAATCGGCACTTTCTTTCAAAGACGGAGCTTTCCTTCCCAACGGTTGCATAGAGTAATCAATGTTACGATTGCTTAATAAAAAAACGAGAAGATAATACTTCTTAATGTTACGATTGGTAATCACTAATTATCACTCTACTATTGTATAATATGTGTCGGTTCCTAACAGGTTAGTATGGCGTCCCTTTCTTCATATGGCAAGTTTTTGACAAACCAACAAATTGTATTGTGAACCCAAAAACAAAGAATTCGTGTCTATATTTGGTTTCCGCGACCTTCCAAATTTTCGCACAGCTAGCCTCAGCCTAAAGCGTAGCCTGTCTTGCGCGTTAACCTTTACCCACCAACTCCCTCTGTGCGTAACCCTTTGCTTAATCTAAAAGACAGAAGAAAAGGAAACAACTCGGCAGCAGGCAGTATCATTTCCCCCAACTTTTCTCCAATGTTCCCACTTAATTATTTGAGCTTATAATGTTGCCGTTACATATTAATCTAATATAGAGGGATGGCAATGGGTCGAATCGGGTCGGATGGATGCGGATATTACATATCCGGATCCAAAAGTAGTTCGAGTTTTACCGATACACACAACAGAATCGGATAGAAAATCAAAATCATGTCTATATATGTTCGGGTTTCAGGTATTCACGATTACTCATGTGTAATAATTTTTCTTTATAACTCCAACCAATATGTTAACATTCACATGTATACTCACATTACATAAGAGGAAAAGTACAACAAGAAATCACTAGAATGAAGAAAATTAATTAAAACGACACAATCTCATGAAAAAATATTATATTTGTATGCTAAATTTAGAATATGTTACAGCAAAATAATTATTATTTCCACACAAAATACATATGGATGTGTATAACCGGGTGGACTCAAGTTGGATAGTAAGAAAACCATTCTCGCCCGTTACCCGCAATGTTCGAGTTCGAATTTTAATCGTACCCACTAAAATTCTTCGGGTTCGGATTTTACCCTACCCAATCAGGTGGGATTCGAACAAATATCTACCGCTATAGATATTTTTGCCATCCTTGAAATTGGCCAGGTAGATCACTCATTCAAATTCTAATGTCGTTAACTCATTATTATGCAATATATACAATTTAATTGTACTATCCATACAATTTAACTTGAATCACATGATATATCTATCAACCAGTGAATATTGATTAGAATTTGGTTGACTTTCACAATGCCACCAATGCAATAATAGGATGTATTGAAGAGGCGAGTGCGATATTGATCTTGATCAGCAGATTTCCCCAAGAAGGTTTCTTGTTTTCTCGGCCACATGTTTAACCCAAGTAAGATCTCAATTAATTGTGACTCTGCCCCTGTGATCACGGGCCGAGACATCCATATGGATAAAAGCTGGCCCCGCGCTACACGCCAATGATTTGGAACGGTTAATACTTTTGGGGATTGACGGCGACGGAATTGGCTCGATCTCTAATTGCGCTCTACCTCTGCTTAATTACGATTTATGATAATATAATGTCAATTTGACAGTGACACGCATTGACATTAACGTTGTCGATGGTTAGTATATCTCAATCGCATTAATCACTGACTCAACGTACGTACTTTCCTTCCTTCTTCTTCTGCAGAATTCTGGTCTAGTGGTCTCACGTGTAATCATGAGCTAAAAACAATTACCACCCTCTAATTAAGAAGCTCAGACTAAATTCTTATAGCCAGAATGGTTAGCCCCAGTCAACTCCACAACTTTCACCCAACTTCGACAAGCTTCGTGGCTCTCCATCCTGGCCGCCGTCATGTCCTTCACGTATTCCCTTGTTGGGTCTCTCCATAGCCAAACTTGTTACAGGTTGGAAATTAAGATATTGGCAATCATATGTTACGTAAAAATATATACTAATGAATCAACTTAATGAATGAAGGAGTTGAGGGGATGTTGACACCTAAAATTAATTTGGCCGGGATTAAATGCCGCATTAATTAGTCACGGCATTTAATTCGATACCGCGGGTTAAAAAACGGTACCGCAAGGGAGCTCACCGGTACCGCGGAGAGTTAAAACGGTACCGCAAGGGAGTTCACGGTACCGCGGAGAGTTAAAACGGTACCGCGGCACTGGAAACGGCACCGCTTGCCGAAAATAAAAAACAAGGGCCGCGCGTGTGGTTTTTTGTTGGAGAAGGAGTTGTTTTTAATTAATTAATATTTTTGTTCCTTGTTGGTGGAGAGTTAAAACGGTACCGCGGATTTAAAAAAGGTGCCGCGAGAGCCTGGCAAGCGGTACCGACGGGCAAGTGACCAAAATTCACCCGGCCCAATGCGAGCGCCGACTGCGGTATTTCCATGGATTAATATTTTTTGGCTAAATCGGCGGTGTCGTTTAGTTCAAAACGGTACCGCGAGTAAGCCCAACGACACCGCGGATAGGTCAAACGATGCCGCAGCAGTTAAAACGACACTGTTAAAATTAGAACAGTATCGCGAAGCTCAAAAGCTCAACGGAATAAGGAAACGATGTTGTTTAACTAAGAACGACGCCGAGGGGTGAGAGTTTGGCGGCGAGAAAACAATGAGGGTTGTTTTAATTAATTAGTATTTTATAATTATTTTAGACGGTGTCGGTTAGTTGAATACGACGCCGCGGAAGGTACGAACAACCCTGCGGTACTAGGAACGAAACGACATTGTTTAGTCAAAGACAATGTTGCAAGAGTTTAACAGTGTCGTGAAAGCGATGCTGTTTTGCCCAAAACAAGGTCGCGAGCCCGACTACGTTGATGAGCTTTAGTTCAGTGTTGAGAAGTTCAACAACACCGCGAATTCAATAAAGTTGAGCATCAATGGTGGGAATCCGACGAGGGCGGGATACTAAGAGTTACGTCAATGTGTAAGCCATGAATCACCCTCGAAAGTGGCATTGATATTGTGAGTGCATCGATGTTGCGAGGCTGGGAGCTCAGCGTTGCGGTGTTGTTTGTGATACGCCGCCGTTTTATGAACAAGGATGAATGTAGTTCGGCTTGAGGAGTTGGGGTGGATTATCGAACCCGGGTGGATAGTTACAAGGGTGGCTCAATGTCGTTTTGTCAAGTTGCTGCTTAGCAAAGCGGTTTCGCACTCGTGGGAGTTGCGCAACAAGGAGGAAGTTACCTGCACGGTTGACAGGAGTGAAGACGTGGGAGACAAAGGCGCGAAGGCAGTTACTGCGACGAGAAGAAGCGCGAAGTATAAAGATTGTGAAGAAAGAGAAGTTAGGGACGGCAAAATCAAATCACAAACTGCACCATCGCAGATTATCAGTTTTTCTCACTAGGTTTCGTAGAACCGCTCTGTCAAAGACCTCCTTTGCAGAGTCGTAGTAGTCGTAGATCGTAGTCGTAGTTGCGGAGCTCTCCAGAGGAACCTCCATAGGAGTAGAGGTAACGTAACTTAGAACACTCTTGGTTTGGTTTCTCGTTTCTCGTTGAACACCCTCGTTCGAACGTAGTTTGGAGAGGTGGTGAACCGAGTAACGGTTGTTTGATTAGAGGTCAAAGGTGCATCGATCAAATCAACGACGCCGACACCGGCAGCGGCTATTTGACGATCGTTTTGGTTTCTGCTTTAACCGATCAAATCAACGGCGCCGACATTCGGCGGCGGATATTTGACGGTTGTGATTGACGTGTGTTTTGTGTTTTTTCTTGAAAATCGTGCGCAGTTAACACACGAGATTCGCCAACGAAACAAATTGGCACACCTGGTGGGACACGTGTCCGAGAATCGGTGCTGAAGACATCGGCGGGTCCGAGAATCCGCCGTCCACAGCTGGGCCGACTGGGGATTCGTCAATCCGCCATTTCATGGAGGAGAACCGTCGCATGTTTGCTAGCCTCAACAATGAGTTCGCAGGCTTCAAAGGTGAGGTAAATCAACGTTTTGACGCTTTAGCTGCACGACATGATTCTCTTGAGTCTCGTGTTGATAGGCATTTAGGCCAACTCTTTGAAGTTGTGACTAAAAACAGACATGATTTTGATGTTTTCGGGGATAAAAATCTACGTGATATGAATGAAATAAGGGAGCTCTTGGGTAGACCAGTAATGCAACCTAGGGATTTTCCGCTAAACGGTGAAAGCAATTTAAACAGCGAAACTGGTTTTCCAAACAACAGTGCTCGAATTAGTCCGCCAAGACAAGGAGCTTCGCCGACTCCGGTGATGAACCCACCAACTCCGCGAGTTAATCTTGGCGAGACTAGCACTGCCGCTAACACTCGGGTTGAACCACCGCCGTTTCACGGTGTGGGTCCACAAAATGTTCCGGAGGCCAGACCCTACGTGGCTCCAATGAGCGGTGCTGGTGGTGGAGGAACGATCAACAATGATCATGTCCCGCCACGCGGTTACCCACAAAACGTGCCCCCTCCTCCTCCAAACGGGCTTGGCATGGATCCTGGTGGATTCGTACCACAAGGGGGGCAACTCGGGGGGCAAGACGTTAATGCGATTCGAGATCAAGTAGCACAGATGCTGGCGGATCAGTTTGGTTTAGGGGTTAGACCAGCGATGCCGCCGGTGTATCGAAAACCATATCCGGATTGGGTTGATAGATACTACCCCTTTCCACGTGGTTTTCGCGTGCCTGATTTCATCACCTTCAGCGGGACTGGGGATCAGTCCACCGTCGAGCATGTTGGACGATTCACGATTCAGTGTGGTGATGTGAGTGATTTCTTGAAGTTGCGTTTGTTTGGCAACTCGTTGACCGGCCCTGCATTCGCGTGGTACGTCAACTTGCCATCGAACTCGGTTCAAACTTGGCAGCAAATGGAACAAATGTTCCATGCTCAGTTCTACCGTTCCGAGCCAGAAGTAACAATGGCAGATTTGGCACGAATGCGCCAACAGCCAGGAGAAACAGTAGAACACTTTTTAACAAACTTTAAAAATGCAAGAAATCGCTGTTTTGTGAACTTGACAGAACGCGAGTTTGTTAAACTGGCCCAGGGTGGATTGAATTTTGAACTTCGTAAAAAGTTTCAAGATAGGGAGTTTTCTGATTTGTTTCAATTGATGTCCTGCGCTGTTAGATATGAATCTCTTCTCCGTGAAGAAGAACATAAGAGAAGTGGCTCTCGCGGACAATATTTCCCTAATTTTGAAAACTATGGTGTGAATAACGTCGGCAACGATGTTGACGAAGTTGAAGTTGATTTGGCCGAGATTGTGCAGGGGAAGCCATATGTGTGTGCTTCTCTAGCCAAGGCCGATGGGGAACCACAAGGTGGAAAGCCCAATCGTGCCCCGATTCAAACTAAAAAATATTCTTTTGATATCTCAAAATCAGAACTGATTTTCGACCTGCTTTACAAAGATGGTCAAATTAAGTTGATTGGGGGGCATACTATCCCGCCAGCTGAAAAATTAAAAGGGAAACGATACTGTAAATGGCACAACAGTGCATCTCATTCAACTAACATGTGTGTTGTGTTTCGTAACGTTGTGCAGGATGCAATTGAGAAAGGTCGGTTCAAGTTCCCAGAGCCGAGGAAGGAGGCCATGATTGTTGACACAAACCCATTCCCAAACGTTGTCGGTGTCAACATGGTCAATCCCGACTTCTCTAAGATCAACCTTCCATGTTTCAAGCTGGTGGTAGATACAACGCCACCGCCGAGTGGTAGTTCTGATGCGGCCCAGAGAGCTTCATCCTCCCAAGTGCAGGAAGGGCCACGCTTGGACCCAACTGAGGAAGAGAAGCTGTGTGCCCAGTGTCGCGGGAAGCTAAACATTGGGGGAGCAGGACCGAGCCAGTCGGTCCAGCAGAGATTGGGACCACGACAGTTCAGACCGAGGTATCCATCATTGAACGCAGCGTTGAAGGAGTACGTGCACCTGCGTGGGGAAGAGGGCAACGCAGGCAGTGGATTGCTCAAAGCGCCCCACCTTTCAAAACTCTACCTTTTGGACTTGCCCAACCAGTGAGAGCTCTCCCACCTGTTAGGAGAACCTTCAGGATGCCAAATGTGCCACGGGGTGGTTGGCACACCTACGACGTCCGTCGTCAGCAGCCCATCGCGGTTGACGCGATGACAAGAACGCAGTATCGAAGGTACCTCCGCAAGAATGCTCAAGGAAGGAGGATTGCAAACTTGCAAGCAAATGTGAACGTAGACAACTCTGCCACAGGTCTGAGAGTGACTGTGGCCGGTGCTGGAAAGGTTGTCGAGTTCAACCTGGACGAGAACGAGCAGGGAGTCCCAGGGGAGGCCGAGTACGATGCTGAATTGGATAAATCCCTCATCGAAGAGGAGATGCTGGAATTGGAGGAGCCGAAGTCGAAATTCGATCGGAAAAACAAGGATGACGATGATGACAACCAAGGTGCACCCATGACGATCCAGTTCGGAAGTCTACCACCGGTGGTGGTGAACAACTACATCTTGCCTTTGATTTTCCACATTGATTTGGAAAATCAGGGAGAGGATGGCGAGGTCGTGATGGAGGTTGAGGAGTTGGACGAGGCTGCTCAAGAGGTTAACGTTGCTGAGCTGGTGAGCGGTTTTGCTCAATTGACTTTAGATGAGGAGAATGAGGAGCCAGCGGCGGCAGAGCTGGTTAGCGAATCTGCGGATCTGCCAATCGAGGCTGAGCCGTGGAGTGCAATGATGGCTCGCACGAATGGTCGAATTGACTTGGCAGTGGAGTCAGCCAAGCAAAACAAGAGTTCGCAGCGAATCTTGAAAGAGCTGTACGAAGCCGGCCACAAAGCTGTTGGGCTACTGGGCGAAGATGAAGGAAGATATCCTTTTTACGTGTTATACCAAGGCCCGAAAGAGTCAACAAGTGTGCCGGTGGAGAACATCACATGGGAATCAGACTTCGACAAGCTGGAGAAATCTATCCAGGCTGCAGAAGCGAAAGCGAAAGCCGTGGACGAAGGAACCACGTGTGAAGAATCAAACAGGGTCGTTGTTTTTAACGAACCCGAGCCGAAGATGATGCGTCATTTGAGGCCTCTCTACATCAAAGCCACACTTGACGACGTACCAATGTCGAGAGTCTTAGTTGACAATGGCGCCGCAGTAAACGTGATGCCAACAAGGATGCTAAAGAAGTTGGGCAAGAACACTAATGACTTGATCCCAACAGAAGTGTTTGTGACAAGTTTCAATGGCGGGTCCACTTCTTCTAGGGGAATCCTCCCAGTGGTCGTGGGAGTTGGATCACAGAAGCGGATGAGTGCTTTCTTCGTGGTGGATGGAATGATAAGCTACAATGCACTACTTGGCCGGGATTGGATCCACGCCAACAAGTGCGTTCCTTCATCGCTGCATCAGTGTTTGATGTTTTGGAATGAAGACGGTGTTGTTGAGGTGGTACAGGCTGACACAAAGCCGTTTGCCGTTGGGGCCAACGTGGCTGAATCTTATTTGTACCATGGAGATTTTGGACCACTCGAAATCAGGAGCGGGGATGGAGGAACGACCAACGTCATAGTGTCGAGTGCGCAGGTGTTGAGTAAGGCGTGCTTGGATCCATTGTCCGAAATTGTGAGACCATCGATGATCACATTGGATGGTCCACTGAAATCTGATGAACAAGTCGATGATGAGTGAACCACCTCGAGAGAAGGTGGTGGAGGCCGAAATCACGGCCATGTGGGAGAAGTTGGCCGTCTATCAGTGTGAACAGAGGCTGGCCTGTATAGAGCCTGTCTTGATGGTCGACTGTGTTCCCGACGATGAGGACTTGCCGACTAACAGCGAGGGTGTGAGTGACGAAGTGGAGAAGAAAAGCAACCTTGCTGCGTGTGATATTTTAGAGGAGATCAACCTCGGCACGGAGGAGGATCCACGCCCAACCTTCATCAGTGCCGGTTTGCCAGAGTCTGACAGATACGAATTAATTGAATTCCTTAAAGAGTTTAATGATTGCTTTGCATGGGATTATCATGAAATGCCTGGTCTCGATAGGAAGTTAGTTGAACATAGACTCCCAATTAAAGAAGGGTATAAGCCACATAGACAACCACCTAGGCGTTTTTCGCATGATATCTTGCCTGAAGTGAAAAAGGAAATTGAACGTTTAATGAAGGCTAAGTTTATCAGGACTGCTAGATATGTGTTATGGTTGTCGAATATTGTGCATGTTAGAAAGAAAAATGGCAAAATACGTGTTTGTGTGGATTTCAGAAATTTGAACAATGCTACACCGAAAGATTTGTATCCCATGCCGGTGGCTGACATGTTAATCGATGCCGTAACCAGGCATGTCAGGTTTTCTTTCATGGACTGTTACTCGGGCTATAACCAGATATACATAGCCGAGGAAGATGTACACAAAACCGCGTTTCGGTGTCCAGGATCCATTGGCTGTTTCGAGTGGATTATGATGCCATTTGGATTGGCCAACGCCGGGGCAACTTACCAACGAGCCATGAATGCAATATTTCATGACCTGATTGGCGAGCTTGTCGAAGTGTACGTGGATGACATCGTCGTCAAATCAAAGGTGACAAACCACCACCTTGCTCATTTGCGCAAAGCATTTTTGCGTATGCATGTTCATAAGTTGAAATTAAATCCGCTCAAATGTGCATTTGGTGTGAGTGCAGGAAATTTTCTTGGTTTTCTGGTAAACCAACGCGGAATTGAGGTAGATGGAAACAAAACAAAAGCCATCATCAATGCCGCACCACCATCCAGTAAGAAAGAGTTGCAACGTTTCCTCCGCCAGGTAAATTACATTCGAAGATTTATCTCGAATTGTGCCGGCCGGACCCAAGTGTTTTCCTCACTGCTGAAGTTGAAGAAGGAAGACAAGTTTGTATGGAGGGAAGAACATCAACGAGCATTTGATGATATTAAGAGATACCTGGCGACCCCGCCGGTGATGAACTCTCCCAAAGCAGGAAAAAATCCAAAAGTACCACTGTTTAAAAAAACAATTCCAAAAATACCACCCAATTCCAAAAAATTCCAAAAATACCACCCTTTTTCAAAAACCGCCACCCCACCCAGCGGTTTGGTCGAAAACCGCTTGTCGGGGGCGCGGTTTAGACCAAACCGCGGGCCTAGGGGGCGGTTATAAAAAAAAAAAAAAATTGGACCAAAACCGCTGGGTGGGGTGGCGGTTTGGTCCAAAAGTTCGGTCGAAACTTCAAACAAACGTAACTTTGCACTCGGGTATCCGATCATAGCGATTTTTTTTCATTTCGCATAACTTTTCAAGATCTACAACTTTTACTAGGATGAAATTTTCAAAACAGGAACTATTTGTGGATATACGGGACCTTGAGAATAACTTTACCTTTACTTTTCAGAAATCCATGTACATTTTGGAATTATTATTATATTAAAAGTTGTAGATCTTGAAAAGTTATGCGGAATAAAAAAAAAATTCATGACATTCGGATTTTGGAGCACAAAGTTATGGCCGCCCAAAGTTTGACGAAATAAAAAAAATGTCGTTCGGGGTGGCAAATGACGTTTTTTCGAGACGAAGACGGAACCCGACTGTTTGAGACTTGCAAGATCTCAAAAATTTATTCGGATTCAAAAAATGGAGGCCGCGAACTTTTTGAGATCTTGCAAGCCGCAAACCGCCGGGTCTCGCCTTTCGTCAAACTTTGGGTGGCCATAACTTTGTGCTCCAAAATCCGAATGTTATGAACTTTTTTTTGATTCCGCATAACTTTTCAAGATCTACAACTTTTAATATAATCATAATTTCAAAATGTACATGGATTTCTGAAAAGTAAAGGTAAAGTTATTCTCAAGGTCCCGTATATCCACAAATAGTTCCTGTTTTGAAAATTTCATCCTAGTAAAAGTTGTAGATCTTGAAAAGTTATGCGAAATGAAAAAAAAAACGCTACGATCGGATACCCGAGTGCAAAGTTACGTTCGTTTGAAGTTTCGACCGAACTTTTGGACCAAACCGCTGGTTGGGGTGGCGGTTTTGGGCCAAACCGCCACCCCACCCAGCGGTTTTGGTCCAATTTTTTTTTTTTTTTTTTATAACCGCCCCCTAGGCCCGCGGTTTGGTCCAAAACCGCGCCCCCGACAAGCGGTTTTCGACCAAACCGCTGGGTGGGATAGCGGTTTTTGAAAAAGGGTGGTATTTTTGGAATTTTTTGGGGTTGGGTGGTATTTTTGGAATTTTTTTTTTTAAACAGTGGTACTTTTGGATTTTTTCCCCCAAAGCAGGGGTGCCGCTGAAGTTGTACTTGTCGGCCACGGACACTTCTGTGGCATGTTTGTTGGCTCAAGACAACGAAGCAGGCAATGAAGAAGCCATTTATTATCTAAGTAGGGTTCTGAACGAAGGCGAGAGAAAGTATTCCCCCATAGAGAAGTTATGTTTAGCGTTGTACTTTTCTTTTACAAAGCTACGCTACTACCTGGTCCCTGTCCAGGTACAACTCATTTGCCAAACAGACTTGATTAAATACATGCTATCTCGGCCAATTATTCATGGCCGAATTGGCAAATGGACCTTGGCTCTGTCTGAATTTAATTTAGAGTATGTACCTCAACGAGCCATAAAAGGGCAAGCATTGGCGGACTTCTTGGCAGATCATCCCTGCATTGAGGTACCAATCGATCCCGTAGAAGTCTGCGAGGTTGGTATAACGCCATGGATCCTGTATTTTGACGGGTCCAAAACTCGTGGCGGTGCCGGGGCTGGCGTGATGTTGAAAGCACCATCAGGCCGGGCCATGCATTTTGCATTCTCGTTGGATTTTCCTTGCACCAACAACCAAGCTGAATATGAAGCTTTGGTAGTCGGGCTGGAAATGCTCATTGAGCTTGGAGCCCGCTACGTGGATGTTAAGGGAGATTCAAAGTTGGTGGTTCATCAGGTCTGCGGGGATTTTCGCTGTATCAATAGCGTTCTAGAAACATATCTGGACTATGTGTTGTCGTTGACTTCCCACTTCGACAGTATGGCGATCAACTTTGTTCCTCGAATGGACAATAGCGAAGCCAACTATCTTGCACAAATGGCTTCGGGATTTAAAGAGTTTGCGAAAAGCAACGCAGTAGAGCAAATAGTGGTGCAAACACTTAAGCCCTTGCGGGAGCGAATGAAAGTTGAGCAAGTGTGCGTAATAGAGAAAGACGCCGAGGACTGGCGTGCACCACTGTTGTCTTACTTGCAAGATCCGAACAAGGTTGTTGACCATGCCATCAAGTTTAGAGCAAGGAGCTACGTAGTTTTGGATGGGACCTTGTATAAACGCAGACCTGATGGGTTATTGCTGAAATGCTTGGGGGGCAAGGAAGCATTGCAAGCCATGGCAGAGGTGCATGAAGGAATATGCGGAGCTCACCAAGCCGGTCCTTCCATGCGATGGATTCTACATCGCTATGGATTCTACTGGCCCACCATCGGGCCAGATTGTGCCGCATATGCCAAGGGCTGCGAAGCTTGTCAACGTCACGGTCCTGTTCAAAGGGCGCCGGCGGTTGACCTGAAGTCAATAATCAAACCGAGGCCATTTTATGGTTGGGCCATGGATTTGATTGGTATGATTTATCCACCATCTTCAAAGAAACATGTTTTCATAATTTTGGCCACTGACTACTTCACTAAGTGGGTGGAGGCCAAACCATTGAAGGTGGCGAACCAAGAGGAAGTGATTTCTTTCATACAAGAACATATTATTCACCGATTTGGTTTGCCGGCAACGATAACGGCGGACCAAGGAACTGTGTTCACTGGGGGGCAAGTTATGGAGTTCGCGGCGGAGCGGGGGATAAAGATTATCCATTCCACTCCGTACTACGCACAAGCTAATGGGCAAGCGGAAGCATCCAACAAAGTCGTGAAAAATATTTTGACGAAGATGATCGAGGATAATCCGCGACGTTGGCATGAAATTTTATCAGAAGCGTTGTGGGCATACAGGATGTCCCCGCGGAGCAGTACGAGAGTGAGTCCATTCTCGTTGACTTACGGTCATGAAGCATTCCTTCCCGTGGAGGTGACCGTCAACTCACTCCGGTATATGAAGCAACACGAGTTGACACCTGAGGAGTATCATGAATCAATGATGCTTGAGCTGCGATCTTGATGAACTTCAACTCCGCGCCCTTGATAATGTTCAAGTACAGAAAGCAAGAGTGGCAAGAGCTTATAACAAGAAGGTTCGGCATAAATCGTTCGAAGAGGGCGAACTGGTTTGGAAAGCTCACTTGCCAATTAGGGAAAAAGATCCCAAATTTGGAAAATGGTCGCCAAATTGGCGTGGACCATTTGTGGTACATTCGGTGCGTCCTAATGGAGCCTACTTGCTGAAAGACTTGGATGGAGTGATGCATGAGCGTTTAATAAATGGCAAATATTTAAAGCCATATGTGCCGTCCTTATGGGACGCCGCTGGTCATTAATCTGAATAATGACGATCAACCATGTGCTAAAAGGGTGTGGCCTCGTCGGCCACCAAGCTTGCACAATGTGGTTGAATAGTACGGCAATGGCGAAGTAGGCAACAAATAAACTAATTCGCCAGCTTTGTTACCAATAAAGAAATTTTTAATGCCTTTAAGGCAAGCGGCAGGGTTCACTCGAATCCAGCCGGTGCGGTACTGCTGCTCGGTACCAAAGTGTTTTTATCTCATCGAACGAAGTCGTCTTTGCCACGAGAAGTAGGCATGGGTAACAGTGTGGTTGGGTATGGACCATTCGGTACTTGGCATAAGAAAAATCAAGTAGGCTATCGTGGCTAGAACTAGCCAGTCAGCCATGCTCAAACACGGCCGTGGAGATTAGAGCGACGTTATAGATTAAAGAAAAGAGAGCGGCCGTTTGACAAAATTAGATAGATAATGATGAGCAAACAAAGTTGTTCATAGGTCGAGTTAACATGGCAAATAAAAATATGCAATCCGAGAAATGAAGCCAAAACAAAAATTCAAGGTAAATTCCGAAATGCAGAAAAGAAATGCTTTAGGAGTCGGATGGCTCGTGATCGGCGAGCTGCTGGGCAATACAGGATAGAGTGGTGCGGACCCGAGTGAAAAAACTCTGCACTGCCTGCAGCTCAACCTGTGCTTCTATCTCCGCGAGAGTGGGGTCAGTAGCGATCCGGGCCGCGTCCTCGCGTCGCATTTGTTCAGCCCCGTTGACGAGAGTCGGCATTGTACTTGCTCTAACCACCTGCAGAGCTGGTGCCACAGCTTTCCCGCGTTCCACTAGGTCTTTACCCACTGTATGGAGGAACGCCATGTCAGCAGCACTAAGTGGGGGAATGTTAATGCTCAAAGTCTCCAGAGTTTTGCAAGCAGAGCCGGGCCATAATATGGTTTGGTCACTCATGGAAGTCACCAGAGGAATGCTAAGAAATTGGTCCATCATCTTCAATGCTTCTCTCACTCGGCGCCGAAGTTCAGCCATGGGTGACGCGGGAAGTGAGCTAGATGACTCCATCGCGGGGTTGAAGCCGTACCTGGTGTCACAGCCGGCGGTGTCCTGCTGCAAAAAGAAGCAAGGGTGTGAGTGGGAGTTTAGCTAAAAGATGGTCGCGTAGTCGTGTAGTATGGGAAAGCATGAGGAAAGCTAACCTCGACTACGGGAGTGGTGCGAAGAGATGAAGGGGAGCGAGTAAGTGGATGATGACTCTCCATAACTGCAAAAAAGTAAGGTTTCAAGAGGGCGGCGAACACTTACAGGAGTGATGCGGGAGTTAAAATATGAATGTCACAGCTATCATAAAGAGGAGGGCGAGGATGAGAATCGTACCTGCTCGCCGTTTCAAGTGAGTATGGGAGGCTGAGGTAATTGAACCACCATCGTGGTCAGGAGCAAGCCGGGAGAGGATATCAGATAACGGCTTGCCGAAAATGCGGGATGATAGTGAATGCCATGCATCCTTGAACTGGGGCGAGACCTTATTCACCACGTTTTTATGAGGAGGAAAGTATTGTGCAGATTCTTGGTAACCTCGTACCTCCATAATTTGTCCAGCGGTAAGCTCCGAAGAGTGGATGTGGAATGTTGGAAAATTCAGGGACGTGGGAGGTAACATAGGCCATGCTTGAACGAGGTTGAATTGTCGAGCTGCAAGTTGAGGGTTGTACGTCTCGATGCTGAGTACTTCTGAGCCGGTAGGAGCAAAGAGGAGGTCCCGAGTTGTTAGGTAGCGTTTGCGTTCCTCGATGAGCTCATGGTAAGCGGCGGCAGCGGGGTCACCTCGTGGTGGTGGCTCATCAAAAACGAGTTTGAACGAAGCGGGGCCGAATATCCGTTCCGAAAAAGGGGTGAAGCTGGGAATCTCACTGACCCCATAAAAGAAGGTGAAATAATTAGCAAAATTCCCTTTTCGCGAAGCTGCTTGTGAGCATGGTGGTATCTTGAACTGCCGTTTGAAGAGCCGGTAGAGGGCCGCAAGTCATCGGGAAATAAGCATGCAACCAAAGTTGTAGTAGCCATAGAGGGCCAGCACTGAGGATGCCACATACGTCTGATGTTTCCTTGACACAGTTCACGATGGTATGCAGACCGCGATAGAGGTGGCAGAGCACAATTTCATCAAGATTGACGCATTCACCAGTGAAGATTGCAGAGGTGGTACGCGCATCCGTGATGGGTTGTTGGGTGCAAAGCACGAATCGACCAAACCAGTAATGAAGGAAGGCAACCCGCTCGCTGTCGGATACGGGTTCACCCGGAACGACCGGCGCGTTGTTGTTGTAGAGCGATTCGTGGGATCGATTAAGAGCTATCGAGGTAGCTGGGGCCAAAGCTCTCCTTGATTGCCTGCGCGGCTTTGATAGGCCAGTCAGGGCCGCTATGTCAAGCAGAGTGATCGTCATCGAGCCCAATGGGAGCACGAAACAGTTCGATTCCGTTGACCAGAAGCAGATAGCGGCTTTGAGCAACTCGGGATCAGGACTTGGCAGCTCTGAACATAGAGAGAGAAAGTGGTCGAGGCCTAATGCCTGCCATTGAGATACAGTTGCGGCATCATGGGCCAACCGACCATGCCAACGTTTGAAGTCGGGATCCGGGATGGCCAACGGGAGGGGTCGGGTCTTCCATTCAAAGAGGGGACTGATATCGGGAAGACGAAACATAAGCTGGGAATCGTGAATTGGAAAGGCGTCCAAAAGCTCCATAATGGCAGTGGACCGATCGCGAAGGAATGGACCAAGCCATCCCTCCTCATTGTCGTCTTTTGATATTATCTCGAGGGTGAAATCGACATTGGCCATGTTTGCCAGAAAGTCCCGTCGTTCCCCCGGAGATAGCGGGAGGAGAAACGCGGCGAGGCTGCAGCCAGAAAAGATTAGTTGGGTTAGTGATAGCCATACATCCAGTGGTGGCTATTCGCCAACGAAACAATTATACAGGCCTAAACAACGTTGCCGTGCTGACACAGGTCACTACGAAAAATAATAATCTACCGCATTGCAAGGGGTCTTGGCAACGGTGTTGGAGTAGAAGTCTATTTGGCCAAAATACTTGGCTGCGAGATTGCGCAATAAGAAAAAAAGAAATTGAAGGGAAGGAGCGTTGTTGTGGAGCTTGCCGCAACATTGCAAGTAAATATAATATATATATATAAAAAAAAGGGGGGGGGGGGGCGATGGTTTGTCAAACAAAACTGCAGGAGTTCGTTGCAGCGTGGCGAATGATGGGGGTAGATGAGCCGGTTTCAATATCAATGCGAAGTTGAGATTGCAGAACTTACTCGGTGATCGACGAGAATCCTGGCAATGACATGGCGGGGACGTCAGCTGCGCAGAAATTTGAGGTACGGCTTCCTGCTCAATGGATCGTTGTTGAGTAAAGTTTTGTTTTTGGTTTACTCAGATAAATTTAGGGTTGGCACATGGGACCTATTTATGGAGAATTGTTGTGGTGGGGTAGAAGGAGGTAGTATCCTTTTTGGTTTGGGATTACAACGTTGGAGGGGAATAGGATACGCCAACGCGGTCGAAGCAGCATTGCAGAGCCGAGCCGTTAAGTTGACATGGTGGGGGGATTAGGTTTGGCCAAAATTAAAATAATAATAGAAAATTATGCTCTTGGCCAAGATTTAACAAAAAGACGGAGGTATAGTCGGCAAGGCACAACCGATATTTTTGAAGTCGCCTCGAATGGAAAATTGGCCAAAACAACTTTGTTTGGGCTATTGCACAGTGCGGAGATGAATTGGAGCAAGTCCACGGAAAACAATACTGTTCTATCATCCACAGCGCTGCGGAAAAGGAGCAGTGCTGCGAACTTGACTTTTAGTTTTGCCAAAGCAGCATTGCAGAGATGGACCGGGACTAGGCACGCGGTTTCGTTGAGGCGGGAAACTTGTCGTCGCATTTGGGCCAGTGGTGCAGACTAAACAACATTGCAAACCAAAACAAAAACAGTGCTGCAACTCCGCGTGTGTACATGATTGGGAGAGACCGTGCTGGTCAGTAGTTTTAACGGTGTGGTTAAAAGGAAAAAAGGGTCAAGACGCGGCCGCTTTCGGGTAAAGCCGAGCTGCAAAGCTGTGCAGCGGTGTTGTTTTTCCTTCTCGCCACGGTGTCGTTTGGGATCACAAGACAAATCGGAGCTGTTTTTGGAGGAAGGGCTTTGCTATAGTGGGAAATCTATTACCGCTAAGCTATTGAGCCCGACTTTGTTAAACTATGTCCTGGCGTTGTGGGTAGAAAGGAAACAAAGCACGTTTGTTTTCAGCCTAAACAGCGCTATAGAGTGGTGTGACGATGTTGTTCTCTTTTCTCTCCGGGACAAACGTTGCATAGAGCAAAAAGTCCATAGTTGTGGCAGGGTGGAGTTTTCCCTGATCGGGAGGAACACGAAGAAGTCCCGTGGTGGTTTGGTGGTCAAAATAATCAGTAGTGTAGAGGATTTAAATTGGCCAACAAAACTAATGAAAAGGTAGGAGGGAGGTTTTGGTTCGGAACCATGCTACCGGGGTATTGTTGATTTATTAAATTTCCCCCGTTTCCAGCCATGCAGTGGCCAAATTACATGTATTGGCCAAACAATATCGGTCGTCAACAGCGTTGCGGAGCTGGCCGTAATGTCGTTGGTCGATGATTGAATATGGAAAATAAAATGTGAACTCTCCTGTTTCGAGCCAAGCAGCGCTGCGGGAGCAGCAACTACGCTGGCGGGAGAAGAGAAAATTTCTGCTAATGCATGGTGGCATGCATTGACGTGAAAAAAAAAAGAAAGAAATTTCTCTTGCCGCTGTTGCAGTCAACTTTGCCGGAAAAAAGAAAACGGGCCAAGCAATATTGCTAAAGAGGAAAAGTTTGCCGCCGCAGTGTTGGTTCGATTTGGCCAAATCTTGATTAAAATTACAATAAACAAGAGTTCTCATCCTGATTATAATTGACGACGAGGGATCTAACAGGCCTGACAAAAAAATCTTTTGGCCAGACCCGGTCGGTTTGAGCTAAACAGGGTTGCAGTCCTGCGTAGCTGTTGGAACGTGCAACGAGACTGTTTCTTTGGCCTAAATAGCGTTGTCGAGCTAGCATTGCGAATTAAGAATATGGTGAAATGCCATCGTTTGGAACGCCAAAGCAGCGCCGCGACATTGTCTTAGGGATTAGGTGCGGCCAGAACGACATGGTTACTGAAATGTCAGTGCTGGTAGAGCGAATTTTTCGGCATCGAGGATGAACTAAAATAGAAAAGTTTTGATTGTTCAAAAAGAGCAAACCGACAGCAAAAGAAACATTCATGGCCGCACGAGCGTGCCGAAACAAAATAAATTCAGTTCAAAATAAATAAAGGCAGTAAATGTAACGAGCTTCTAGTCGGTGAGATGCTTGGCTATATAGGCCAGCTCCGCCCGCAATGTGTCAAGACCGGTCCTTGCTGCCTGCCGAAGTTGAATGACCTGCGTCTTCCGAATCTCAAGCTTGTAATCAACGAGTGTTGTTTCTTGCGCCGCCAATGTTTGAGTTTCAGCTGCGAGAGTAGTGATGGAAGCTTGCAGCGTTGTGCGGCGAGAGACATCTTCAGCCAACTCGTTTTTCTTGACCTGCATATCTTGCTCGAGTTGTTTCAGTTCGGCCCTCATCGCAGCAATTTTGGATTCATCTGACTGAATTTCTTGTTCGCGAGTTGCGCATCGCCGAGAGTGAGCTTCGTACTGGGAGGACAGATCATTGAAGCGCGCCGTGTTAGCATTGAGACGCTCCCTGATTGATTGGAGGGTAGTTCCCCTTTCAACACTGTGTTTCTCTAGCTCGAGGGCGTCATGAGCACACTTCATGTATTTTTGCGCGAGTTGCTGAGCTTTCCAGGCAAGATTTCAGAAGGACCCAATCCGCTCAATACTGTAAAAGCCGATTCAAGCTCATTTCGCTGTGGAGGGTCGACCGCTTCTTCTAAGGAAAGGGAGAGAAATGGAATGATCCGGCCAATGGCATTTTTTATGGCTTGGGTTCGTGGAGCAAGGCGGATCTCGGTAGAGGGTGGAGTCCGATTTTGTGCCAATGAAGTGAAGAACCGCACCGCTGTATCAAGATCAGGTACGCCCTGCAAGTCATAAGAATGAATTAGTGAGCCACAACTTAGAAAGTTGAAAGCTTTCTAGCTAGGAAAGCATAACTGGATTTACCGTTGGAGTCGGTGAAGCCGTGCCAGTAGTAGATGGAACGGATCGGGTAACATCGGAGAAAGGAGATGACCGGGCAGCGAGGGGTGCGAAAGAAGGAAGGGATGTGCTGACTGGAGGAGTATGAGTGGTAGCCAACACGAAGCTGGCAGGCTGGAGGGAAGGTATGGTTGGAGCAACAACGATGGTGTCTCCCCGAGGCGAAGAAGTAAACGCAGAGTTGGCGGGAGTAGCTAGCGAGTTGCTAGTCTGGACACTGGTGGTTTTGCGCCCACCGTCGTTTGCGGGTCATCCCCATCACATGTCTCAAGAGGCGAGCCAGTTAGGTTCTCTTCATCTTCGTCAAGGTCGGCCTTAGACTCGAGGTTCATGGTGTCCGAGGTGGAATCATCCTCCTCTTCTGATGCATCGGTTCCTTCGTCCTGCAAAGAGCATAAAGTTACATGAAGAAGCAAATACCATTGCATCCAGGTTTGGGCCAAAACAATTGTGCTAGCTTTAAAGTTGTGTGCGTTAGAGGAGAGTAGGGCATACAATCATGAGAGTGGTTGATGCGTCAAATTTGGCGAGGAAAGTAAATGAAGCTGGAAAGGAGGTAATAAGAAGCAAATGACGCCCTAAAAGAGGTCGTAATAATGGGGTTATAAGGTGGTTGTACGTACCTCAACAATGAGGCTTGAACGGATCTGTTTAGTCGGACGAACGCCGCCCGGTGATTTCCCGGAAGCTGCACAGGGTGAAGAGCCATGTAAATGGGATAAAATAGTTCACCACGAGATAAGGGTAAAAAAGAAGAAGATGTAGAGGTTTACATGCTCGACGCTTTGCAGAATCCTGAGAAGGAGATACGATGAACTCCTCATCGTCATCATTATTGTCAGCTGCACCACGCTCGCACTGGGTTATGTGGCTAATGACGTTGGCTGCCAAGTCGTTAAAGTATCGAACCTCTTTGGAATTCCAGGCCAATTGGAACAATGGTGTTACTACGCTGTCTGTTGCGGTGAAGTGCTTAAAAGCATTGGGAAGCAAGAAATCACAACACGCTTTCACATCTGCGATATCCTTCTCCGAGAGGTCTGCGAGTCGCGAGTGTAGCCGCGGGTAGTTTTTTGAAAAGGCCAGAGGAATGGGCCATTGTTGTGCTAGGACGAACTGGCGTGAGGCAAAGTGGGGATTGTAGACCTCGATACTGAGATCGGTCGAGGCTTCAGGGGCAAAGAGCATGTCTCTCGCTACTATCCAGCGAGCCCACTCTTCCACGTACCAGTTGTAGTCACCGAGGGAGGCGTCTCCTTCTGGCGGTTTTTGGTTGAAAGCAAGCCTGAACGATGGAGGTCCAAACAGCCGAGCTTCAAATGGAGTAAAGCACTCGACGTCTCCGGCTTCGTAGAAAACCGGGAAGTATGTAGCGAAATCCTTTTTCAGTGGGGGAGCTTTGGCGTAGTAATGGCCATATGACAAGATCGCGGTATCGTGAGTCATGTCGGCGGGGGCAGGCAACGAGCCCCGTACGGCAGGAAAATAAGCATATAACCACAACTGCAACAACCAAAGAGGGCCCGCACCGGTGACTTGCTTGGCCTCGGTGGCTTTCTTGATCTGTTGGACGGTCAGGTACATACCGCGATAAAGATGACATAACACCACTTCAACAAGGTTCTCGCATTCCCCGGCAGCAATTTGGTAGGTGGAATTGATCGCTTGCACTGGTTGACCGCCGCCGGGACAGAGAATGAATTTATTCAACCAGTAATGGATAAAGTAGGCCCGCTCCCCATCGGTGATCGGTGCTGCAGGGTCGGTTGGGGAATTGGTGTTGTAGAGCGAGCGGTAGGAGCGATCGAAGGGAATAGGGTTATCACGGTTAAAAGGGTGTCTAGCGATGGTAGGAGAGTGATGACGGGAGAGGCCAGTTAACGCGACGACGTCGAGCAAGGTGATTGTCATGGTTCCAAATGGGAAAACGAAGCTATTGGATTCTGTGGACCAAAAAAATATGGCAGCTTTGAATAAATCGACATCTGGTAGGGGAGGATGAGCACAAAGAGATAAGAAGCGATCTATGCCAGCATTCTTCCAATGAGAGATAGTGGTTTCATCCGCAAGCAGGCGACAATACCATCTCACAAAATCTTGTCCAGAGAGAGCCCAGGAAGAGAGTGTTCGCTTCGGTTACTGTTGGGCAAAGAACGGAGTTGGTGCGTGACGGAGCAGTAGCCTGGCTTGGGAAACAGGATAAACATCCAGCTTGTTTATGAACTCATCGTCACGATCGGTTATGGCAGGGCCGTGTAAACCCTCACCCTTGTCCGTTAGAGAAAGTGTGTCGATCTCTATGGCGGGAGAGTTGTCTAGGCTCCTCCATCTTTCCTGGGGATCATCGATGCTGCATACATGGGCCGCGAGGTCGGGCGGTGGTGGCCTGCCAAGAAAAGAACCAGGTATATTTAGTTATTCTCATGATCGGAAGGAAAACTCCCGGTCACTCAACCAGGCAAGTTGCGGCGGCATGGAAAGCGAAAGGGAGATAAAACTACCAGGTACGTTATCTTTATTCACAAGGACATAATTGCATAAACAACATACGTGCCGAATGTGAAATTAAACAATGAAGCAAGAACGTGGATATGCATGTTATTATTCTCCCGCAAGTGTGCATGGAGCATAGGTACTAGCCCCATATATATCTAACGTTGCCGTGTATTTGGCGAGTAACGAGAAGGGAACGAGAGATTCAGTACTGTTTTTGGGGAGGTGTGCGGCCGCCGGGAGCCATGTCGGTGCCGTAGTGGATGATTGCCGGCTGTATTTTGTGTGCTCGAAGAAGAAGTTGGTAGCGGGCTGGCGAGTATTGGCGGGGGTTGGCAAGGTGGAATGAGTTATGGAGTTGGCATGTATGTTTATTTATAGGATCATCGGGCCTTGTTTAGGAATACTAAGCTTGTAAGGAAAAGGATAGCCTGGTACCCTTTTCATTGTGGGAGAAGGCATGGCCGCATAGTTGCAGGGCGGGCATTTCAAGGGCACGAGAGTTGTTGATAGAAGAGGTGCCAGATTAGCGAAGTATGATTATTCCTCTGGCCACTGTCGTTGGAGAGTGGGGGTGGTGATTCGCTAATTAAGTGCAAGGAGGTTCTCATGTTTGGAGCATTAATGTTTGGCTCAACAATATCACGAATTGGGTTGGGATTCATACAGCCCAAGGAACATACGTGTTTGCCATGCTGGTTCTCTTCATCGTATGATTGCTTAGGGGAAAAGAAACAGAGGCAACAAAGGTGTTTAGGGAGTTTCCCATCGCACTGTTGCGTTGGCCGTCAACGACGTTGCCTGTCTCATAAAGTAGTAAACACTAGTATTGTGAGGTATGCATGGTTACGATATTGATTTTGGCAGTATCATGGATAAAGAGGGAAAATCATATAAATGATTAATTTGGCAAGAATGGCTAGCAAGACTGGCTTGTACGTACATAGCCATGCGCCGCCAAATTGGTTGGGTATAAGGGGCTCAAGATAGGGTGCATAACCATGAGTTATGCACCCATCAATAACCAAATCTGGACCCTTCATTTAAAAAATTCAGATCTAAGGATGGAGAATTAAAGGCTATTTTTATTTTCACTAGCTTTTTTAATTGACTCATATCTTTTTCGTTTTAACTCGGATTTTAATTTTTTTTGCACAGATGGAACGAGTTCACCGTGCTCTACAAAATGAGATCAATTTTCAATATTTTTTTAGGAAAAAAAATTCTGGCCTCTCGGTACCAACTGCATACCATATGGTATCTTCTTCGTTTTTAATTCGTTTTTGAAAACGTTTGCACAGCAGGGATGAGTTCATCATGATCTACTGGATCTACAAATTTCTGGGTGAACAAATTACAGGACCAAAAAATACCACACAATACCATACAATACCACCCTGGTACGGGGTGGTATTGTATGGTATCTTCTTCGTTTTTAATTCGTTTTTGAAAACGTTTGCACAGAAGGGACGAGTTCATCATGATCTATTGGATCTACAAATTTATGGGTGAACAAATTACAGGACCAAAAAATACCACACAATACCATACAATACCACCCTGGTACGGGGTGGTATTGTGTGGTATACAATGTTAAAAGTCGTAAATTACAATTAATATACTTCTACTATCATGTATTCAACCATCCTACAGTATTGGTTTGTTCATACCATCATGGTACGTTTTTCAAAACATAGGTATGCTTTTATTTCAATACCAGTCAATACCATATGGTATAGGCTGGTAAAAAATGGCTCAATTTTTTTTGTTCGACAAATATATTAAAATGGATATCATTTTGAAGAGCACAATTAATCTGATCTAACTGTGCAAAAAAAATTAAATTTCGACTTAAAATGAGCGAGAAATCGTCCGTCAAAGATTAAAGAGGGAAAAATTAAAGGCTTTCCATGAGAGAGAGGATGCTGATGTCATGCTGACGTAGACGGGTTACTCATGGTTATTCACCATAAGACCATCCACAATGTGGGAGGGTGGGAAAGGTGGGAAAAGAGGGAAAAGGGGGAAAATGAGAGGGTTTGGTCACAATGTTGGTGTGGGAAAAAGGGGTAATTGGTTGAACACTTTTTTTCGTAAAATCAATTTATAGTTGATTTCAACACTTTATTTTTATATAATGATCATTATTTTTACATAGTTAGTGATAATTAATGAATACGAACATTTTGATATAATTTTTTTTCTAATTTGGACATAATTTTTTTCATCACTAATTAACGTCATTAATGACGAAATCGCAATAATTTATACAAGAAAGTTGTTACATTGATAGTTGAACATAAACATAATTAAGAAGAAATAAAAGCAAACAAATAAACACTAAACCCTAAAAACAAACATTAAATCATTAAAATAATAACAAAAAAATAAAATAAAAACAAACTGAAGTGGGCCCCACCCCTTCCCCTTCCCCCCCACCATTTGTCTCATCTGGTGGGTTTTCCCACCCACTAAACCCACAAAACCATTTAATCCCCTATTCCCCCCCACATTGTGGTCACATTTCCCCTTTTTCCCACAAAACCAACCCACGCTGTGGGTGGTCTAAGGTTACTCACCTGATCCATTCCCGGTATAAGGTAATGCCACTCTCACCATGTACCAGTGGTATATGTGTCCGCAGCTTTGTTTTGTATGGAAATAATATTGTCTGGCGAGAGTAAATTTGCTTGCGAACCAAAAGAAAATCTTTGACAAAACGAAGCGGTGTTGGGCAAACAGCAGTGTGGGTTTGGGCGAGGACAACACAGTTATTGTTCAAAACGTTGTGGATTGGGAACGAGTTAGCTGAAGCATGATTGCGGCCTTTGCTCCCAACGCTGCGCGAGAAGGTGATCTCGTGGGAGAAGCCATGTAGGCTACTGGAATTAAATGGGGAATAGAAAAAATCATAAATTAACAATGTAGCCATGCAACTAGCCAAATTTATGGACGTTGGGTAAAGGCTGCGAATTGCCATGCATGGCAAGAAAGTCATCTTTCTGAGGATTGGCTTTAGGGTAGTTCAATGTTTGGTTTGTCTTGGGCTAGTTATGTGTTGTGTCAACAATTTGGTTCATAATTCTTATAAACCAAATTGTGGGGGGCATTTGTTGACACCTAAAATTAATTTGGCCGGGATTAAATGCGGCATTAATTAGTCACGACATTTAATTCGATACCGCGGGTTAAAAAACGGTACCGCAAGGGAGCTCACCGGTACCGCGGAGAGTTAAAACGGTACCGCGGCACTGGAAACGGCACCGCTTGCCGAAAATAAAAAACAAGGGCCGCGCGTGTGGTTTTTTGTTGGAGAAGGAGTGTTGTTTTTAATTAATTAATATTTTTATTCCTTGTTGGAGGAGGAAAAACGGTACCGCAAGGGAGCTCACCGGTACCGCGGAGAGTTAAAACGGTACCGCGGCACTGGAAACGGCACCGCTTGCCGAAAATAAAAAACAAGGGCCGCGCGTGTGGTTTTTTTGTTGGAGAAGGAGTGTTGTTTTTAATTAATTAATATTTTTATTCCTTGTTGGAGGAGGAAAAACGGTACCGCAAGGGAGCTCACCGATACCGCGGAGAGTTAAAACGGTACCGCGGCACTGGAAACGGCACCGCTTGCCGAAAATAAAAAACAAGGGCCGCGCGTGTGGTTTTTTGTTGGAGAAGGAGTGTTGTTTTTAATTAATTAATATTTTTGTTCCTTGTTGGTGGAGAGTTAAAACGGTACCGCGGATTTAAAAACGGTGCCGCGAGAGCCTGGCAAGCGGTACCGACGGGCAAGTGACCAAAATTCACCCGGCCCAATGCGAGCGCCGACTGCGGTATTTCCATGGATTAATATTTTTTGGCTAAATCGGCGGTGTCGTTTAGTTCAAAACGGTACCGCGAGTAAGCCCAACGACACCGCGGATAGGTCAAACGATGCCGCAGCAGTTAAAACGACACTGTTAAAATTAGAACAGTATCGCGAAGCTCAAAAGCTCAACGGAATAAGGAAACGATGTTGTTTAACTAAGAACGACGCCGAGGGGTGAGAGTTTGGCGGCTAGAAAACAATGAGGGTTGTTTTAATTAATTAGTATTTTATAATTATTTTAGACGGTGTCGGTTAGTTGAATACGACGCCGCGGAAGGTACGAACAACCCTGCGGTACTAGGAACGAAACGACATTGTTTAGTCAAAGACAATGTTGCAAGAGTTTAACAGTGTCGTGAACGCGATGCTGTTTTGCCCAAAACAAGGTCGCGAGCCCGACTACGTTGATGAGCTTTAGTTCAGTGTTGAGAAGTTCAACAACACCGTGAATTCAATAAAGTTGAGCATCAATGGTGGGAATCCGACGAGGCCGGGATACTAAGAGTTACGTCAATGTGTAAGCCATGAATCACCCTCGAAAGTGGCATTGATATTGTGAGTGCATCGATGTTGCGAGGCTGGGAGCTCAGCGTTGCGGTGTTGTTTGTGATACGCCGCCGTTTTATGAACAAGGATGAATGTAGTTCGGCTTGAGGAGTTGGGGTGGATTATCGAACCCGGGTGGATAGTTACAAGGGTGGCTCAATGTCGTTTTGTCAAGTTGCTGCGTAGCAAAGCGGTTTCGCACTCGTGGGAGTTGCGCAACAAGGAGGAAGTTACCTGCGCGGTTGACAGGAGTGAAGACGTGGGAGACAAAGGCGCGAAGGCAGTTACTGCGACGAGAAGAAGCGCGAAGTATAAAGATTGTGAAGAAAGAGAAGTTAGGGACGGCAAAATCAAATCACAAACTGCACCGTCGCAGATTATCAGTTTTTCTCTCTAGGTTTCGTAGAACCGCTCTATCAAAGACCTCCTTTGCAGAGTCGTAGTAGTCGTAGATCGTAGTCGTAGTTGCGGAGCTCTCCAGAGGAACCTCCATAGGAGTAGAGGTAACGTAACTTAGAACACTCTTGGTTTGGTTTCTCGTTTCTCGTTGAACACCCTCGTTCGAATGTAGTTTGGAGAGGTGGTGAACCGAGTAACGGTTGTTTGATTAGAGGTCAAAGGTGCATCGATCAAATCAACGACGCCGACACCGGCGGCGGCTATTTGACGATCGTTTTGGTTTCTGCTTTAACCGATCAAATCAATGGCGCCGACATTCGGCGGCGGATATTTGACGGTTGTGATTGACGTGTGTTTTGTGTTTTTTCTTGAAAACCGTGCGCAGTTAACACACGAGTTTCGCCAACGAAACAGGGGAAAACGACGGTGTCGGAGGCAGAGAGATTCTGGAGGATTTGCCAAGCGATCGGCGACATTGCCTTCGCGTATGCCTACTCCACGGTCCTGATCGAGATCCAGGTAATTAAGTAGCTAGCTAGTCAATATTCGTTTCATATTAGTAAAGGATTAATTAATAATCAATAAAAGACTTTTTTTTTGAGAGAATAATCAATAAAAGACTTGGATGGATTGGATGCAGGACACCCTGAAATTGAGCCCAACGGAGAACAAAGCAATGAAACGGGCAAGTTTGGTGGGCATCTCAACGACAACCGTTTTCTACCTCCTCTGTGGCTGTGTAGGCTACGCGGCGTTTGGAAAAGACGCGCCGGGGGATTTACTCTCCAGGTCCGGATTCGATCATCCGGTGTGGCTACTCAACGTGGCCAACGTCTGCGTGGCTATCCACCTCATCGTCGCCTACCAAGTCAGTTCAATTAAATTAAATTAAATTATAGGCTGCTATGAATTGCCTTTTAGATATTCGTTGAACTAATAATTTTATACGTATGTGTGACCACAGGTGTTTGCACAGCTGATTTTCAGCTTCGTGGAGACGAGCTGTCGTCAGAGGTGGCCAGAGGTCAAGTTCGTGACCACGGATCACCAGATTACCATTCCAATCCTGGGTGGCACGAGCTTCCACATCAACGGGTTTAGAGTGGTTTGGAGGTCCGCATACGTGGTGGTGACCACAGTCTTGGCCACATTCATTGCATTCTTCAACATCTTTCTGGCACTTATCGGGGCAGCTTCTTTTTGTCTTTTGGCCGTATACTTTCCAATCGAGATGTACATCGCCCGATCGAAAGTTCCCATGTTCTCCATCTCCTGGATGTGCCTGCAAGCCTTGAGACTGGTGTGTCTGCTAGTTTCACTCGTCGCAGCAGCGGGATCAGTGGAGGGTCCGATACCGTCTCTAAAAATGTACCACCCTTTTAAGAATGAAGTATAAGTAATTAACAAGTATCGCCTTAATTATGCTCAGTTGCTACATGCTATGTGTACATTTTGATTCCCAGAAGCTAAGTAAATAGTTAAGTACGATTGAGAATGATGTTGATTCGAATATAGTACACAAGAGTTAATCAATTATGTTGGAATCGATAAAAGGTGCAACAAATATACACACATAAAAGTAATGATGTTAATAATTAGCCTAACTCGTTGCATTGGGAAAGTAGGAGCACTAAGCAGCATCCAACAATTCAAACAGTTCCAGTGCTTCTGGTTTGCATAAAATGCCTTAAGTAGCTTACACGGGAGATAAACAACTCTGAAAGAGAAATTAAGAAAAGTTGAAATGTGTACATTTCATTCAAATTTATAGGTTCAACTTAATATATTAAAATTGAGTTGTTCCTTACGCGAACTCATAGGGTTCAAGTGTTTAATGATTAGGTTTGGGTCATCTTTTATTTGACCCGTGACCCAATGGATTGGGTGGTGACTCGCTATGACACAACTCTTAACAATGGCCAAGTGTAACCAATGAAAGAGACTGCAGTATAGTTGCTCAAGTAATACATATCGAATCCACGGGTCTCTAGAGTTACCATTTCTCAGCTTCAGTTCATTATCTAGCAAACCAGATTAAGATAGAACTACTAAAACTACTCTAGCAAATTACAGTTAAAGTTAATTTAATTACAGGTTGGGAACTCACTTAGGTATGATTCCCCCTAGCCACTAGTCAGATTAATGATTGATGATTTCTAACTTGTTTCACTTTCATTCACAATGCGGAGAATCCTTGACTAGACCTTGAGTCTCGACTAAATGAACAAGGCCCTCTTGAGTCAATTGCCTAGAGGGACGTATTCTTCTCTAGAACAACCAATCAAGGCGTTCTGAACTAGACTCCCTCTATCGAAAGAGGTTCTCAATCGATACAAAGCAATGAATCAACCCTCGACTAAAGCAATTGATCCACTACTATCAATCTATGGTGCTCAATTGACCTAATCAAGTATTCGCTCTCATAGGATCAAAGCAGAATCAATAATCTCGACTAAAGCATAATTGAATCATGAAAACGTGCATAGATTGAATATGAACTCAAGATTATCAAGTAGGAGTACTCATAAAATCATCCAATCAAACAAACATAGCTAGGGTTCCTCAAAACCTAAGTGAAGGGAAGTTACTCCATAGAGAAGAGAGAGACTGCAGTAAGAATCTTCAGATAATCAGTCTTCAAGTCTGGGCTTGTTCCTCGAGCTTCCAAGGTGAAGAGATCCTCCAGTTCCACTCCAAGAATGCCCTCAAATCGCCCTCTCTCTCTCTCTTTGGTTTGTCCCTTGGGTGTTTGGGATCCAAAACTCAGCTCTCCCTTGCAAAAAAGGACAAAACAGGCTTTTAACAGCTTGCAATCGCGATCCCCGGTCAGAATACCCGGTCGGGTATTTTAGGTGGCGTCCGGGGATTGTTGAAACGCACCGTGGAGGAAGGGGATTAATCCCCGGTCAAGGTCAAGAATACCCGACCGGGGATTTATGCTCAATGCCCGAGCCCCCTTCTGCTTCTCAAACGCCCAAAAGAGGTTTCCCCGGTCTGCTCAGATTAATACCCGACCGGGTATTTTTGCCCATGGCCGAGTATTTTGCTCTTCCAACACACTTCAACTCAAATGCGCTCCTTTCGACCCGAAACTCGTTTCTTTGCTTCGATGCCAACGCCAAACCCTGAAATATGGCATAAACACACAACCTAGCGTGAAATCGGCTTAAAACACGAGAATCAACATCTCAAACGGCTCAAGAATAGGGGTAAAAACATGTTCAATCAATGGTCTATCAGGTGGCTATGAGGGGTCCAATTGAAACTGACCTGATCCATGTACTATCCTAAAACCTAATTCTACTTGCCCAACCCAGTTTATCACTGGTCAGGCCGACCATGGTGAGATCCAACATGCCATGCACAAGGAGCGACCCAAATGGTGCAATCATGTATCCATGAAAGTCCATGGGAGACCTTGGTGGGCTAGGATTATTCCTTTCCACTGAACTATATTTCCCTCTAAGTCCCCCTTCTTCCCCAACTTTAGTTTACCCCCTGTTTCCTAAGGAAGGGAGGAAAATGGAGGGGAGGGGAAGGGAATTAGGAGGGGAGGGATAATTTGGAGGTGAAAGAAATTGGAAGGAAAATGTTGTTTTATGAAGGAATGTGGAAAGGAAAATGTGTATTGGGAAGTGTGTTGGATATGTTATTTTACTGGGTATATAATAGTAAAATAGTTTAAGTTTATTTTGATATTATTTTCATTGCTTATGAATTGTGAATTAAATTTGTAGTTTCTTGCTTATTAATGTGTGATATGAAACTACGTTATGCGTGATGTAAAACAATTTTGTGTTACGTTCATGATTAAAGAGTATTGTATTTAGTCTCCTCATTTTCATTATGTATATCTTCGCTAGTATTTTTTTTTTGTATACAATTTTTCTATTATTAGATATCAAAGTTAATCATTTATCATAAAAATTTCAACAAAACAAAAATAAGAAAGAAGAACAAAAAATAGAAAAGAAAGTAGAATAACTAATAAAGAAACAATGAAAAGAGAGGGGAAGTGGGCCACGCAGAGAGTAATATAGTTTTCTCTCCAATTTGGGAGGATTGGTTCTACCGTACATTTTCTTTGCATTTTCCCTCCCTCCCTGCTTTCCTTCCATCTCGCAAACAGGAGAAAAGCATCGATTTTTGTGCTTTCTATCCTCCTTTTTCCCTCCCTCCCTTTTCCCTCCTTAAGAAACACAGGGTTAGAGAATTGATAAGAGTTCTTTAGAAGTTTTTTTTATGGTTGTACATATTGTACTACTTGTTTGAAGGATACCTTACAAGACCAAGGGAATGACGCGTGGAGAGAGTTCTTCCAACATGGAAAGTTCTCAAACTTCTCATCCTCACCACAACCATTGGAAGCAGAAAAGCAAATACAGATAAAAAGAAGTAGTTATTGAAGAACTGAATCCACCATCACTCTCTCTCCATCTAACAAGGGAAAGAAATTTATCAAGAAAGTCAAGCCAATGTTAGAGGCGGCATGGAGTATCTTGCTCATTTTTATTTGGGCAGTGTCCTCGATCAATTTAAGACCAAACTTTTTTGGCTTCAAGTATTCAGCTGGATACTCTTTGCACAGTTGGGATCGAGGATGCAATTCGTTCCAAAATTCAGAAGTTGGAGTGGCTTAAATTGTTATCCATTCAAGAGAATATCTACAAGATACTTGTTCTGGAATTCATTACCACTCTTATTATTCAAGATATGCGAGGTGCTGCCGACCTTCAAGACAACATCCAATTCAAACTAGGAGGAGAGCACTGCCAAATGTCGATCTGAGAGTTTACAAGAGCCATGGATATTTACCTAGCGAACTTTGTTGACTCACTGGAAGCTTTTGCCACCGTGGCAAGGGAATTCGAATTCCCATGTTTCAAGGCTTCCTATGAATCTGAAGTCAAGAAGTTCAATAATAGACCGTGGGATGTTAAGATATCGAAGGCTAGTGAGGTGAAACCGGAGTGGCGATTAATCCACCATGTGATTGCTAGGTCCGTGGGTGGAAATAACCGAAGCAAGGGCAATTTGACTGCTTGAGACTTCATTTTCTTCCAAAGCATGCATCTTCCTCAATCACTTCACCTCGTTTTGGCAATTCTATCCATCTTCAAGCAATATGAAACGAACCGTCGACTCACTGCCCTTCATGGAGGAGCTTATGTCACTCGACTTTCAAAGTATTTTGATGTCGACTTCTTGGTCGTGTAATTTCGGCTGGATAGTAGGAATACTCCTATATCCTTTGACATTATAAAATCCAGAATTAAAATGATGTTACATTTGAGTGACAATGGCGTTTGGGTAGTACGTGGACTTTCATTTCCAACCACTAACACATTGGATATGGATGGTATGCTGTTCCGTCTTCCGGAAGCCACGATGGTTAGAGGATGAAGAGGGCTAGTCAATGAGGAGGAAAAATTTGAAAGAATATACGAGGGAGGAGAGGCGCATATATCCAATTCTCATCCGGTTCCCTCACCACTCAACCATGCAAGGGATCTCTGATTCGAAGTGATGATGGCTGCAATCCTTAACAATCAAACGAGGGAGAAGGAAGAGTGGCTCCATATCATGGCATGCATCCATGATATAATGAAGAAGATGGATATTCCAATTGCGGATGTATTGCCCAATTTATTCACTCACCTTCCCCTTTGCCATTCTAAGAAGAAGAAGAAGAAGAAGAAGAAGAAGAAGGACCCTCTGAGGAGGATTAAGTACTAGGCATCCAAGGCTTAAGTTCTGTATTTTCTTTTTCTTTCTTTTCTTTAAACAAAGTTTAATTATTGCTTTCTTTTCATTTTAATTTTCGTACTTTTAATATTCTATTAGTAGTAGTAACCTTAATTATATTATCTACTTATCGTACCTATGTCTTATAATCGTCTTCCTCTCTTTATTTTGCGCTTTATCGTTGTGAAAACCACTAGGAAGACAAAGAACTAAACTTGTGCACCTTCACCATCCCACAACCCAACCTATGGTAACCTTCATTATCTTCTCTTTTGAATCTCCCACATTGAGGACAATGTGTCGCTCAAGTGTGGGGGGATGTGTGTGAATGATTGAATGATTATCATGATTGATTGAGCCATGAATCACTAGTATCCTCTCTTGATTATGAATTTAAGACATTTACAATTGCTTTTCTCGATGTCGAATCATCACATCCTGGGGTTGAAGAAGGTCTCAAGGGTTTGGTTGTTCACAGATTCAAGTGGTACGTCGGATGAAGGACCGAAACTTGTGGTCCCCCGATAGGGAGTAGTGCATGAGTAGAGTACCGATATATGAGTGATTTTACTCTCTTCTTCCTCTTTGGTGAGTCGATGATGTTTGCTATTTTTTGAAGAACATGTGTGCGCGAATCTCCACCACTTTTGAACTTGAAAATTTTGCAAATATGTGCTCAACTTTTCAGAAAAATAAATAAAGATCTTTCGCAAAAGAGGTTCTCATGTGAGAGGCAACCGAGCATAGTGTTTAAGTTAAGCTGTCAAAGGGCTTGTCTCTTGGCTCGTTGGGGACCAAATAGATTTCACGCGTCCTGACCATCTTTCACTACTTACCATCCCCAAAACACCTCTCCTCCTCACGAAATTGTATGGCAAGGAACAAAGTATCTTTTAGCAATTCAAGAGACCTCATATCTCGTTTGTATGGAGTGAAGGTCGGGAAGTGGTGATCGGGCTAAGATGAATCCACCCATCAACTTCTTCACATGTGACCTTGATAGGGAAGGCAATGATACATCCGCTCTTGGTCAATGAGGGAGAAATGCTTGCTTGCAAAGAGTTTATAAAAGTTTGGTGCAATGCGCGTCAACATTGAAAAAGGAGACCGATGAATGACAAATCCTAAATTGAAAAGAAATAATAAAGAGCACCCTCAAGAGTTCTTGTGCTTAATTGTTGTTATGAAGTCCCACGGTGCACACCTTGAATGTTCATCCCGAGGTAGTGGGTATGATTCTCACCAAGGAGTTTGTGTTTGCACAATAAGATGATAGTATAGTTTACTTGTCTCCGTCTAGTCTTCTTTATGTAATGAAGAAATAGAGTGGACCCCTTTTGATTTGTCTATCAACTTGCATTGGTTTGAGTAAGTTTGCCTGGGGACAAGCAAACGCCTAAGTGTAGGGGAGTTTGATAACACCCAAATTGGTTCTATTTACACTTCATATTTAGGTATGTTTCGTGCTAATTCATGTGAATTATTGAAAGAATATCATCGATTGCATCCCTATTTCGTTCCTATCTAATTATGTCATGATTTTAGGGTGCTTTAGACGATACATGTGAATTAGGTACGAAATGGCACGAGTGTAGTGAAATGGGCAGGAAGCTGATGATCACAGTTTGGAAGGGAAAGATCTTGGTCGAGACAGCAAACCATGAAGCAGAAGAGAAGATCGCGACCTGAGGACCCCAGTTCGTGGCCCGCGAAATTGGAGCCCTTGGGCGTGAACTTCCTGAGGAAACCACCCAAGAGAAGACATGAAGTTTTGATAATTAAATCACGGTCACCGCCTTCCCTGACCGCGAGGAATTTTGTGGCCGTGACTCACGGATCGCGACTATGAAGTCAGCCCGCAAACTCCCGGAAGATGAAAAACAAAATGATGATGCTTGAAGATCGCGGGCTCAAATGGAAATATTACAACGACGAATTCCCCCCTTCTCGACCGTGAACTTGTCTGTCCTCCTGAAGTCTATAAATAGAGGACCTCTTCCCCAATTTTAAGAGAGCTGATTTTGAGATAGAATGTATGGTTTAGAGAGAGAGGAAAGAGAGAGAAGCTGAAGGAAGAAGAAGAAGAAGGAGAAGAAGAAGAAGGAGAAGCTAGAGGAGAGGAGCCATCTTCTTCGACATTGAGTCTTCCCCAAATTCTTCTATGTATCTTCTTCCCTCCTTTATGGAGTAGTCTCTTAAGGTACTAGGGGTTTTAACCGCCAAACCCTAGTGTTAGGGCTATTAAGTAATGAATGAATATGATAGGGTTTTGAATGAATGTGTTTGTCTAGTTGATTTTAATGATTCATCTAGCTTTAATAGTTCTTGGGTAAGCCCTTCTGAAGTCTATAAATAGGGGACCTCTTTCCCAATTTTAAGAGAGCTGATTTTGAGATAGAAATGTATGGTTTAGAGAGAGAGGAAAGAGAGAGAAGCTGAAGGAAGGAGAAGAAGAAGAAGAAGAAGGAGGAGGAGAAGCTAAAGAAGAGGAGCCATCTTCTTCGACATCGAGTCTTCCCCAAATTCTTCTATGCATCTTCTTCCCTCCTTTATGGAGTAGTGTCTTAAGGTACTAGGGGTTTTAACCGCCAAACCCTAGTGTTAGGGCTATTAAGTAATGAATGAATATGATAGGTTTTTGAATGAATGTGTTTCTCTAGTTGATTTTAATGATTCATCTAGCTTTTATAGTGCTTGGGTAAGCTGCCTTAATCTTCTCCACTAGTCTGCTTGAGCTTCTACGCTGGATATGGAGTTTTAGGGCTAGACGGGTATGCTTCATCTAGGAATTTAAGGTTAGAAGAATGAATAGGGTCTTGTGGTGGACGAGGCGACCGAACCCTTGTCACAAGAATGCCTTCCTAGATGGAACCGGAGATAAAACCTATGTGTGGATGGTGGGTAGTACCAATTGAAAGGAGCTATGTTCTTAAAGCCCAAGATATGTGAGCCTATACCGAGGTGACAATGGGGTAGTTAGGGCGTACTCGAAGGCACGTGGATAATCACGAAGGCCCATGGAAAAGAGCTCACTCACCGCATTCGCTTAACCCAGCATGTTTAGACATTTGCATGATAGCCCTAGTCTAGGGCGAGGGTTAGTTCCCTGATGCACCTGCTTTTATCCTTGTTTATTCTCCCTACTAGCTATTTCACTCGAATCCTCCAACACAACCCCTTAAAATAGTTGACTAGATAACAACAACGTAAGAAGTAGGCTATGGTATCGGGACCCGAGTGAATACGACATTGATTGCTACTATATGACAACGCCATTATAGGTTAAACTTGGCCTAGAATGGGATAGTTATCGATATGTGCAAAGTACTGACAATGACCTGCAGGAAATGAATCGATCATATTTTTTAACAAACTTGTGGTGTGTGTTTATGAGACTTGTAGTATGCTTACTTGTGGTGTGCTTCATGCATGTGACTTGTGGTTTGCTGCCACAAACTTGTGGTGTGTTTTATGAGACTTATGGCATGCTTACTTGTAGTGTGCTCCATGTGATTTGTGGTTTGCTTCATGAGTTTATGGTGTGGTAAGGTTGTGGTTTCCTTTCTAATGTGTGTGGTTTTTTGTGATATGTGTTTGGTGATCCCCATCTCCACCCTAATTAATGCATCACTTCCCCAAATTAACATATGTGAGTTTCATTCCCCAAAATTTTAATTAATGACCAGCGTGCCCCTTAGTGGCTTTCAGCCTTATTAATTGTGGTCAACTCATTAAAATGGAAAAGTCATATAAACGAAATGTTTTTATTGGTTGAAACTAGTATTAGCATCATGTTAACAAAAAAAAAGTATTAGCATACTAACCTTTTTTGTTATGATGTTTCCTTATCTCCATTATTTTACATTAATATCTTGCCTTATTTCTTTTTCTTTCTCCATCTTTTCCGTGTGGTCAAAATTCTCCATCTTTTCTATAAGCAATTATGGTGTTGCCTTATGTCCTCCTACTTTTCATGTCAATATATCTATTGAGACGTTGAATAGTACAAGAAAATTTTATAATAAGTAGCAAAGGAAAATACAAAGGCTATCATACAACGGAGAAGATACAAAACTAAAATATAGAAATATATCCTTCCTGTTAAGTTTTCCAGAGATATGGCTAAGTCTTTTGCACTATGCTTCTTGTTCTTCCTTCTGTTCATCGTCTCATTAGGTAAACTTGTTAAAATAATAATGAAAAAAATAGGTGAATATAGCTACAAAAATATAATAATTTAGGACAATGATAAAATATTTTCTAATTGTTCTTCTTCACCTCTGTTTGCATTTTGCTTTATTTTGAATCAATCATGTATATGGATGCATATTATTTGTGAATTTATTTCTGTACATACAATTAATTATACTTGTGTGCTAATTGAAAAGGTGGGGATAAGATGGTAGCGGAAGCTAAACACTGCTTGAAGACTTGGAATTGCAACACTACAGATATCTGTTGGGATGACTGCAAGAGCCGCTACGGTGGGAAAGGACTTTGTGACCTTATCCCTACTCCTTTTGTTCCTAAACAGTGCCTTTGCTCTTATGAATGTTGAGAGAGGAGAAAAAATATACATTATGAATAAGTCTTAATAATAAAAAATGTCATAATTACATATATGGGTAACCAAAATGTGTATGCATGACTTATGAATGTTAGAGCATCTTAAAGCTAAGATATTCTAACAACAAAGCATCAAATGTATAAGGCATCCAATGATATAAGCATATAATAACGTAAATAAACAATGACTAAAGCATCTCATTAAATCAAAGACAACATATATATTAAGCATCATATAATTCTCATTCCTAAACAATGAACGACTTAAATGGTCATAGAGGAGATCGATTAGACCACCATTGAAGATAAATGCATCTCCATTGCTCTGACATAATCTTTCCTCTCCTGTGGTTGCTGACTTGAGCTCACTAGGACATAGTGTGTGTAAAAGCTAAAGCTTAAGTCTCTATTTATGCAATGTTTTAAGTCAAATCACTAATGATTCACCTACTTTTTTCCTTACAATGAGATGGATCGTTCATTCATACCTAGAAAGCAGATACAAGAGTATGCCCATCAAACATGGGGTGAAACAAGCTGAAGAATGGTAAGCCAATAAGAAGGTAATGAGGAAAGATTATGGGAACGGGCCACCCAATCCGCTTGGAAGTTGAGGCATCGTGGAATCCATTTCACTTTCAGCTGCCTCGAAGAGTCGATGATCTTGCGCATAAGAGCGACAGTCGAGGCGCAACACCATGGCCAACTCCCCGAATCTTGAGAGAGTGCATTAACTAACCCCACACAATTAGAATGTACCACACATGGCACATTACATCCTTGAGCAAAATTCAAACCTTCCAATAACGCTTCTGCTTCTGCTTCAACTAGAGACGAACAAAGAAACGAGTCAGCTCGTTCATCGCAAATCTGCCCATCACCTACTGATGTAGATATGCATGCGGCTAAATAGGTTATAGTTTATGCTCAGAATAGTCCCAGTCAAGGTATATGCATTTCAAAGCATTTTATTATTTAGTTGTACTCCTTTTGTCACAATGACTAGGCAAGTTAATTATTTTTATATCCGTAGGTCAACATGATGGAATACGATCACATACTCAAGGAGTTGTGAGTTTCACAATCAAGGGTAATTTGGGTAGTGCAAAAAAGAATCTTATTAATTACTTTTCTTATTATACTAATGAAATTTTGGAAAATTAAAACTCATATTAAATACATTGTTTTATTTTAAAATTTAAATCCTACCACAAATACATTTCTCTTTCTTCCTTTTCCAGCAGCCACGGACTACGACCGACGGACTTTCTACGATGAAATCCTTAAATCATACTCGCTCCGGCCAGCTGCAAAAAAATACCACTCCGTCAATGCACTGATGGTAGTGATACCAGTGGTAATGGTAGCGTACCACTAGAGAATAACACAAAAAAAAAAACATATATGGAATCTGAAAAATCTCAGATCTAGAAAAAAATTAGGGGATGAGGAAAGGGGAAGGCAGAGGAGAGGCGGTGATCTAACGACAGCGGCGTGAAGACAGAAGGTGGTGAGAGGTGGAGGCAGAGGTTGTGTTGGTGGTGGTTGTAGGTGGCGGTGGTAGCGTGAGTGGAGATGGTGCCATGGTCGGAGGCAGAGGGAGGTGGTGACAGAGGCGGTAGGAGGTGCCGGCGGCAACATTGAGAGACGGAGAGGAGACGACAACGGTCGCGGCTAGGGTTTTGGGTGGGAGATAAGAGAGAGGGGAGAGAGGATGGGGAGGACGTGAGAGGAGGGAAGAGTTTTTTTTTTGTTAATAAAGAGGGTTTATATAGAAAATAGGAAATGTAACTGTGTGGTAAATTTTTTCATTCCAAAAATAACCTTCGTTTAATTTTAACCATCAATTTTAAAAGGATAAGAGAGAGACAAGAGAGAAAACGTATTCAATGACTAGGAATTGAGTTGTGAATCTCACAACCCCTAAGGGGATGTGACCGTAACCCATCCCGTAAGTCAACTACTATATGTTGTGTAATGTTGAGAAATTTATTAAAGTAGGAGATATAAGCAACAAAAAATTGTCCCAATCCTCTATATGTTGTGTAATGTTGAGAAATTTATTTTATGTAATGTTGAGAAATTTATTAAAGAAGGAGATATAAGAAACAAAAAATTGTCCCAATCCTCTGCTGAAGCAGAATAAAAGACATGGAGAGTGTTATTTATGAGATATTATGAATATCTATTGAGTTTTTGTTCATCTGTTTCGTTATTCTTGTGTTGCTTTTATGTACGGCATTAGCCCAAGTAAGAAATTCATCATTATTGCTTACATAATAATTCAATGGTGAAATTTGTGATTAATCAAAGGTTCATTGAGTAAGTGAGATAATATAAACGACAAATTAGTAATCGTACATAGATATAACATAGTTTATTGTAGAAGAGAAATCACGAGCAACATAGGTGGAATAGAAATATAACAAAATCTAAGTAAAAACTTGATTGTATATGTATGATTTGAAAATGAATTTTGTGTCACCTCAACCACGATTATTTTTGGAATACTAGTAGTTGGTTCAAAGTAGTGAAATAAATGGAACATTTGATAATATATAACCCTAGAAGATAGGTGTGTTTGTGATAGAAACACGATTTTCGTGTCTATCTTATTTATTATTAATATTATTATTAGGATTATTATTAATGTATTTAGTAGTCTTTTATTTGTATTAGGTTTATTATTAGGTTTTTCCATACCTTCGCAATAAATATGTACTTTGTCCTTTATTCAGGGGAATCAATGAAGAATCAATAAACATAATATCTTCATAAACCCTAATCTATCTTCTCTCTCAATCTCGTCTTCTTCCCTAGCCTAAGCCGCCAGCCATTCTAGCTCTCTCTTCCCTATTTTTCCTCAAATCTCTAATTCTATCCTCAATCTCTTCTCTAATCGCTAAATTCCCAAATACCGATACCGATCCAAGACCTGATAGAAAGTTTGTTTCTATTGTTTTGTTTGTACTATGTCTTAATGATTCGTCGTGTAATGTAGACCAAATTTACATGTCACTAAGGCCAAGATTGTAGTCCCTCGGGCGTCTCGCAGAACCCTTACTTCGGAAGGAAGGTACGGTTCTATTGAAGAATATGTCAATTTAAGAGGTGTAAGCTCCTCCGATTTTGTAGAATGTAGGAGTTTGGAAAGTAAAGTAATGCAGAAATGTAAATCTAAAGCTACTAGAGAAGTGAGAGAGGAGAGAAGGAAGCGTTTCATAGGCTATGCTCCCCCTAGGTTTCCTAACCAAGTTCCCTCCATGATCGAAGTATTTATGTGAAATAATGGTCGAAAAGGTCCCTCAGAATTTCTTCATTGATTAGGACTCCTATTTCAAGTGACACCTAGATGACATAATTTTGATCATTGCACCTCGAAGGAATGTAATCTTAAAATCAACAAATAATGAAATAGACGATATCAAGCATTACACATATTAAATAAAGCATTCGTATTAAACCAAATCCTCGAGTTTACAAGGATAAAACCGCTAAAAATCTAAGGCCAGTACAGAGAAATCAGGCCTAGTGGAGGCAATTTGGCTACTGATTCTCCCTCGTAGGTGGCGTCCCTCTAAGTTAGGAGGGTTCGTCTGTTGGTAGAGTAACGACCCTTCATTCACCTCTCATCTCCTCCTTGTCCTCCTTCTCTAAATCTTGCTCTAGAGCTGTATTTATAGATTTCCTGTTAGGCTTTCAGAGGAGTAAAACTTGCCCTTCTTTGTCATTCGTCCAATTAGAGCGCTCCAAATACGTTGTCTGCGAATCATGATAACTTCCGTTGGTGCCTTTTTCCTTCATATTCAGTCTTCAAATCCTTGCTCCAGCAACTTGGGCTCAATGTCTCCTATGGCTTTTACGTGGCCAACTAGGCTACTTGGCCCTAAATATGCACAAAATGCTACCAAATGCACATAAATCACAACAATAATTCAATGTATTATAACACTAATGATGGAAATATATGAACTTTGAGCCACAATACGAGGGTCTAGAGTAGATACTTTCACGTGTTATCAAATAACATCACACTTGAACTTTGCTTGTCCCCAAGAAAATCTAGCCTCGACATCCTTATCCTTTCTAAGTCTTCACGATTACATGTGACTTTTGATCTTAGGTAGTGGGTCATAAGAAGTTTACAAAGTCAACCCTTGAACGTAGGAAGCTTTGAGCTTGTCAATGATGCTCAAATGTATTTCATAAGAAGGAAATGATTCACGAGTGAAGTTCTCTGTTTCTTTTTCAAGCATTGCTTTACGAATACTGGGGTGAACCGTATGTAGGTTGATTATGAAATATTTTTATTCCTGCCCACGTAAGCCTTTTTGGACATTTTTGGCATTAAGAAAATCTTACCGTGCTGCGTTGCACTTTTCGTGCTTCTTTATTTACAAAAGGGGTTTGTTTGCCTCTTACTTTGGTAATTAGCAAGCTTGATCAAGCAAGGGAGCTTGCTCTTTTTCCTTGATCGTGTGGAGGTCATTGAAGTCAAGTGGTATCAGAAGTTTTATCCGTGCGCTCGGAAATACATTCTCAAGTTGGCAATCCTATCATATGGGTGAAAATTTTACTTGTACTAGACGAGAACTAGCATCATCTCGTAAGAATGCCCCATCAAGACTCAACTAGTATCTCTTTCAAAAATTGGTTTTTTCCCAAGATAGGACTCACACGCTTGGATTTTACACCACATTTTATTTACAGCGACATCATCTATCAATGTAGACTATACGTCGTAGGATATCAATTATATGAAGCTACATATCGAAGCCATTTGATTTAAGTGCATAAGACTCCTTCCTATGAGGGGGAGTTTGCGAACTCGAAAGGAATGGTAGGAACTAGGAAGTACCAATTCTTACATTTTTGTTTAAAGATGGAACTAAGTTTCATGACAAGGACATCCTTCATAGACCTACACTAGATTCTCTCCCTAGAAAGTCTAATCAAAGTCCTATAAATAGGTCTCTAGAGGTGGAAGTGGGGGGGACAAGACGAAAGGTCAAGGAAGATTTGTTACTCTGCCAACAAAGAGACTCACCTGACTTAGAGAAAAACCAACCTCAAGGGAGCGGCTCTAAAAATGGCGGTACTGGTCAGCATTTCTCTATTGTGGCCTCCAATTCCAATGGTGTTTTGGGGACTTCCGCTTGATCAATGATCGCCCATGAACCCTTCCTCATGGCTAGTTAGTTCCTTTTGTTGTGTAGGTATGTGAACCCTAGAGGTTCTACACATGTAAAACTCGATGTTTTGCTTAATACGATTGTTTTTATTTCATATGTGTTGATGCTTGATTCTCTCTATTTTTTATCTCTCGGTTCAAATAAGAGGTTAGTCAACCTTGCACTCCTTCGAGGTGCAAGGATCCAAATCCACGTCGCTCAAGGGAGAAATCCGACGGGTCCTTGCTACCCATTAGTTCAGGTAAATGCTTTAATACAAGGTGGGATCTTACGAAATAAGAAATCGGCAGCTCGTACATTACTTGATATCATGGGATACACTACCAAGTTACCTAGGCAGAGCTTGCCTATGAAACTCCTTCCTTCTTTGCTCCCTAGTCAATCCAAATTAGCTTAGATTTACTTTCCAGTGCTCGTAATTTAGGTTTTGCTTTTGTTTTGCAAAAAAATGGAGGCACCTCAACCTCCGACATCGTTTAACTCAATAGAATCGTACTTTGCCACCAAGGTAATGGTTCTGCAAGAGACCATAGAGAAATGTAATCCCGGCCTTACGGCCAGGTAATTTTGGTCTGCACTACACGACGGATCAGATACATAGACATCTTACCAGTTCCCTCCACTGCTCCTTGTGTCGAGATCAAGTAGAAACAATCCTGCATGCGTTGCAGGATTGTCCCCTTTTCAGGTTAACTTGGATGCAATGCACTCAGATTTTTTTATCAACAATTTTTTTTTGAAAGTTCTTTACAGTAATGGGCTCTGAAGCATATTCGCCATAAAAACGTAGGCCTAGACTTTGGACTTATACGTTGGTCGTTGTGGAGGACTAGAAATGACCGTGTCTTCGTAGACAAAGTCGTTCCCACTTAAGCTTTTCTACAACGCGTCATAACATAGATTAATGTAGTGCAGATTGCTATGGACAAGGACATGCTAGTTCATTTGCCTCATCTGGCCGCTAGAACCGAGGTGCAGATCTTGTGGAAGCTGGCTTCTCCTAAGTGGGTTACTCTCAATTCGGCAGCTCCGTTCTTACAGAATCAAGCCATGCAGCGACTAGTGGCCTAATTAGAGATCATATTGGATGTTGTATTTCAACATTAGCTTCTAACATGGGGATAGGTTCCAGCATCCAAGCATAATTGAGAGGCTTTGTAGAAGGCATTCAGTTGGCCTGGGATAGTGGTATCAGTCGAGTCTAATTGGAACTTGAATCCATCTGTGCGATCTAGCTCCTGCAGAGCCTAGTCAGATCTGATCATCATCATGCCACCATCATTGACCAATTCCAGGATTTACTCTCCCGCAACCGAGAAGTTTCTATCTCCCACATATATCGAGAAGGAAATAAGTGTACAAACTACTTAGCTAACTGTGGTCATTCTTTACCTTTGAATTTCAATATGATTTCGATTTCAGACCTAGCTTGTGGCATTTCATCTTGTATGACTGGCAAGGCCTTTTCGAGCCTTGTTTTGTTGTAAATGAAAGCTAAGATGCAATGCATCCATTTATAAAAAACCAGGTTACCAAGGCTAGCTTTGTGGGTTAAATACAATAAAAAAGTAATCTAAAAGTCTAATAGAACAAATGGACCACACAAGAAGGAAGATTTGCTTTCTTATTATATTTTTTTCCTAACCATATAAGAGAGCACATTCTTTGTCCTATGTTCTTTTAAGAGATAATAAGAAAAGTGAAATTGTTTATGTCTTTTATTATTAATGTTAACTATAATAAGGCACAAGCCAACAACAATAAAAAAAAACAAAGAAGTAAATGAATTCTAAGTAGTTCGTTACAAACTTTAGACTAAAAATTTAGAACTTTCTCCTATCTAACATTCATTTTTCTATTATTTGTTTATGCTATTAGAATCTTTCATATTCTTCTCTCCAACTCAACTAAATTCTCATTATCTATTCAGGTGATTCAAGTAAATTTATTTACTATTATTTTAAATAGTATCATAATAATTTTTATTTATTTTTTTAATGATTTATTTATCACATAATATATTTTAATGAAAAATTTTGGGCAACGAACAAGGCCTTCATAAACTTAGGACCAGCCCTGCAGGCTATCAACAAGTTTTATAGAAGACATGCTATTACAACAAAAGGATGTGGGAGTAGAAATATGTATACATGTGTATAATATCTCAAAAGTAAGACTATGACTCAATATTCTGCCTCAACAGAGGATAGAAAAACGATCTTTCTTTTGTTCGACCTCCAACTAATTAATGAATTTCCAGCATCGTACAAAATTTAGTAGTGGACCAACATGTATAAGAACAAATTGCCTAGTCACTGTGACAAAAGGAGTGCAACTAAATGGCTGAATGCTTTGGAAAGAAAATACCTTGACTGGGACTACTCGTAGGATTAGTGATGACAATGGGACAGGCGGATACCTCAACACCCTTACTCATCCCATCCTAAACGCGGTCATGTCATGGAATCCCAGTGCTAATATAGAGTGAGGCGGCTCAACTCATTATTATATATTATTTGGAAAAAGAACGTCGATATTTAATTCTTTTACAAGAACACATAGAAAAATCACTCCATAAATGAATGAGAAATATAGTAGAAGGAATAATTAAGTCTATATAGTTGAAAGATAATATATAAAAATTTATTTTGAGATGAAATATAATTTTAGAAAGGTCAAGAGAAGAAATACATGTAAATATTGATGCAAATCGATATAAAAAGGGCTGGAACAGGTCGGAAGCAATCCCCATCTCATACTACTCTAGGTTGAGTAATACCCGCTGAAAACAAATTGAGATAGGTAAGTCGCACGAGTTATGTTAGAAATTGTCATCACTACTTAGGATAGTGCAGAACCATTTAGCCACATGCATATGTGCATCTGTACGTGCAAAATTAATCTCACTCAGCCTATATATAGAACTAGGTCGTTTATATGCCGTGATACGACGTGCGTGAGTTTTTTTTTAAGGTTTGCTAATGTCAAGCTCATAAGTGTAGCACACAAAAATCAATCTAATTTAAAATTTCTATGGATAAACTGTTGAATCAAACAAAAGATGTCGATAAGGGTAAAATAACGAACATGGTGAATTATTTGGTATTGATTGTTAGCCTAGTTAGTAAAATACGGTACGCGTAAATTACATATAAAATAAATATGAGTATTTTACTTTATTTTCAAAATCATGGTACGTCTAATTGTATGTTAATAATTATGTAAAAAATTAAATTAATCATATTAAAATTATCAATTTAATTCATTAAATACAATTAATAAACAATGTTATAAGGATTTTATACGAGTTTAGTACGAAACCTATAAAATAAAGAGAGAAGCATTGGAATAAGTTGCAGCCATAGAGACTAATACCTGATCATCACTTACCAAAGTCACATTAGTTTTCACCATTTGATTATACTCGTTATTCTATAAATTAACATGCCCTCAAAACCACCCAGTAGCCACGTGTTGGTAAGGATGAATTTTACAATGCTATATAGCATTGGTGCTATAAGTTTTTTCTTTATGGTACAACTTGAAATTGTACCTTTAACGTTATGGTACAACTTCAGATTGTACCTATACTTTTTGTACAAATTCTTTTATGGTACAACTTAAACTTGTACCTTATGTGATGGTACAACTTCAAGTTGTAAAGTTGTACCATAACATAATGATACAAATTTCTTTATGGTACAACCTAAACTTATACATTTAATGTTATGGTACAACTTCAAATTGTACATTAAAGCATCAATGCTATATAGCATAGTAGAAGTGCTCGTTGGTAAGGCCTGCGGATTAGCCAAGAAACAATTACACTGGTGTAGATTAAAGAGCCTCTTAGGGAACAGTGATCTGTTTTTGGATTTATATGTAGAAACAAATATAATAGGCTAAATTAGGTAGTACATTGTATAAATAGAAAATTCGCCATCCTCTCCTAACTTTCAATCCTTGTTGGTTTATGTGGACAGTAAGGTTGAAGAGATTTTCAAAATTTAGTCATTCTCCTTATTTGTGTTGCATCAATGTAGAAAACGAGATCGCGAAAAGAAAACGTAACACGACACACGAGATTTACGTGGTATCCATGTTCCATGTGAGCAGGACTAATCTATGGAGAGCTCAATGGAGTTCTCGGCTGTGACTTTTATTAAGGACTGATGATGATGATACTGATACAGTGGCTGCAACCTAAACATGCTATATATATAGTGCTAGGACAAGACTAGGGTGGAGGTGGACAACCCTTTAACCTAGCGCCAGACAACTAGCTTTTCTCCCAAGCTACGAACAAGATGAGTCAAGAAAGGAAGTTGAGAAACAAGGATTCCTATGAGGACTCGGACAGCTGGGGAACGACCATAATGACTCTCAACATGCCCCCTCAAGAGAAAGCATGGATGTTGATCATGCCGAGCTTGGACGAAAGATGAGTGAACTGATCGATGCTAAGGCCCTTAGTGAAGATATGGGCAGGTTGATCGACTGAAGCAATCTTGAGAGGAGCAATTTCTTGTGACAGGACACGTTATCGAACAAAGTAACAATCCATTTTCACATGTTTAGTGCGCTCGTGGAACACTGGATTAGCTGCAATGTGTAGGGCTGCTTGATTGTCGCAGTAGAGAGGTGTGGCATGAGGTTAAGGCATGCCAAGATCGGAGAGTAACTAGCAAAGCCAAATGAGTTCGCTAACAGCACTAGCCCTAGAGCGATATTCAGCTTCGGCCGAAGATCGTGCAACCACCGTTTGTTTCTTCGTGCGCCATGAGACAGGAGAGTGACCCAACTGAATGAAATATCCAGTAGTTGAGTGACGGGTAGTGGGGCAACCACCCCAATCCACATCACAGTAAGCAACAAGTTCCATAGGGCTAGCAGCACTGAGAAAAAGACCACGGCCTGATGACTGCTTCAGATAGCGTAAGACACGATGTGCTGCGTCCAGATGAGCCTGTGAGGGGGCATGAAATGCCTGACTGAGGAGATTGAACAAATAAGTAATGTCTGGACGTGTGACTGTTAGATACAGAAGTCTCCCAACCAGCCGACGAAAAGCAGATGGATCTGTGACAGGAGTGGATGATGTACGGCCTAATTGATGGTTTTGCTCAATCAACGAGGAACATGGTCATGTGCCTTCATAACCTGTATCATCAAGAATGTCCAGAGTGTAATTTCTTTGATTGAGGACCAGTCCCTTCGGCGACCTAGCCACCTCTATTCCCAAGAAATATTTGAGGGGCCCGAGATCCTTGATCGTGAAACAAGAGTGAAGAAAGTCCTTGACTTTCTGAATGAAAACAAGATCATTCCCAGCGAGGATAAAGTCATCAACGTAGATCAATGCTGCAACGAACGAGTCAACAGACTTATACATGAAGAGTGAATGATCTGCACGACTTTGCCAAAAACTGAGCTATTGCAGTGCAGCGGAGAACTTTGCGTACTAGTTTCGTGAGGCTTGCTTGAGGACGTAGATTGACTTATGAAGGCGGCAAACTCGCGTGTCACCTGATCGCGTAAAACCTTGTGGGATCTTCATGTAGACTTCTTCTTCAAGTTCACCGTGAAGGAAGGCATTATTGACATCTAATTGGTGAAGAAACCACCCTTGACTAACTGCCACCGCAAGGAGACAGCGAACTGTGACTAGCTATGCGACTGGGGCAAAGGTGACATGATAGTCGATGCCCTCGACTTGAGTAAAACCCTTTGCAACCATCCGAGCCTTATCCTCTTGATCGTTCCATCCGGCAAGTACTTGACTTTGTAGACCAATTTTGAACCAATTGCATGCTTCCCTGGTGGTAACTCCACGTACCAATAGCTTCGAGATCTAAAATTTATGCTTTCATGGCATTACGCCACACTTCATACCTAACTGCTTGAAAGAAGTGACGAGGCTCTATTATGACATCTATGTGATCAAGGTAGGCACGATAGTTGGGTGAAAGCCTTTCGTAGGTAACATGCTTCTCAATGGGGTATTGAACCACACTACCTGACGGAGATGATCGAGAATGTGATGAAGGAAGAATGACATCAAAACCATCAAAATGACGAGGTAGCTGCGGTTGCCTATTACTTCGTCGAAGGGGAACAGTGGTGGTAGGTGTCGTGATGGTTTCCATTGCAGGTCCACTCGAGGAAATGGAGGCGCCCTGCGGTGATGGCTAGGAGTTCCCTTGAGGAGACGAAGAGTCCAGGTGACCATCATTCGATCCTGGTGTAACGTCTGAGACTAGAGGGACTTCGACAGGAGTAGCTGACGTACTCGTTGGTTTCTCTTAAGGAATGTCATGTGGTTCCTCAAAATGAAGGTGATTGAGTACATTAAAATAAAGATGAGAACTCGGCTGCTCCCATGCATTCCCATGCAGTGGTGACGATGATAATTGTCCATGAGATTTTGCACGGGGCAAAGCACGAAAGGGAAAAACTTCTTCAAAAAAAGTGACATCCCGCGACGTGTAGATCACTTTGTCTGCAAGATCATAAATACGATATCTTCGTTGAGCATCTGGATAGCCTACAAACACACCTGCTCGCCCCCTGTCACTGAACTTATGCAAGCCGTGATGATTATCTTTTGCATAAACGAGGCAACCGAGATTCCCTAAGTGAAAGTACGAGGGTTTTTGGCCGAGCAGCAGCTGATATGGTGTTTGGTTCTTGACTGAAATGAGTGGCATCTGATTTATGAGGTAAGCTGCGGTTAAAACGCATTCTCCCAAAAAACGAGAAGGCAGCCCGACGTGGAAAAGGAGGGCACGAGCAGTGTCGAGGAGATGCCTATGTTTGCGTTCCACGACTCCGTTTTGCTGAGGAGTATCCGTACACGACATCTGCAAAACCACATCATGCTCTTCGTAGTAGTCTCGTAACACAGAATTGCTAAATTCGGGACCATTTTCCGCCTAAATTCGACGAACCTTCATGCGATATTGTCTGACCACCTGATTACAGAAGAGCAAGAGACAACGAGCTGCCTCCGACTTGTATTTCAAGAGAAAGACCCACATCGACTGTAATCGTCCATGATAGTGAGAAAATAATGTGCACCAGACATTGAAGCTTGACTGTAACTACCCCAAATGTCGACATGAATTAACTCAAAACAAGCCGAAGTTTTGATAATACTTGCTTCAAAAGGAAGTCTAGTTTTCTTGGCTCGTAAACAAGAACCACATGAAGTACCATTCCGAACAATATTACTATTAAGCAAAGACTCTAAAACTGATAACTTCTCGAAAGACGGATGACCTAGTTGTGAATGCCACAAACTCGTATCTTGGAACTCTCGTTTCGCAGAGTAAGCCCATCAAGATGAATCCCCACTCCAATCAGCTTCTTGGAGTGTAAGTCCTGAATTACACAAAAAACATTGATGAAAACCAAAGCAATCGGGAGATCAGCTGTTAGATGACTGACAGATAGCAAGTTGCACTTGAACTCAGGGACGTGCAACACACGATTTAGAACTAGACCATTATCCAATTTTGCTTGACCAATACCCGTAACTGGAGATCCCTTTCCATTGGATATTTTTACCTGTAAACCATTGCTCGTCTCGAGCTCAATAACAAATACAGAAGCATCTTTAGATATGTGTCCGTTATAGCTGGAATCAATAACCAATGAATTTTGAACAAAATCTGAATTCAAGGGAACCGTACCTGCCATATTCACCGTGGGAGACGCTGCAGATTTCGTTTCAGCATTGGGAAAAGCTTTTAGTTGTTCAAATTGGGAGGCGGTAAGATCGGGAACAACACTCTCACCTTACTCAACTTATGCTACGCGAGGAGATCCTGATCTGTTTCCTCGACCACGTCCTCGATGTCCTCGTCCGCCATGACTTGATTTTTTTATCTCGACCTTGTTGTTCTTGTGGCCATCCAATGAGCTCGTAACATGTATCATTGAAGTGGCAAACCTTTTGACAATGGGTACACCAAGGTCGTCCCTCTGGCGTGTTATTAGCTTGAGAGAACAGTTCCCCTTGCGGCTTGGCGGTGGCGTTTCCTTGAGCTTGAAGCGCTGCCGCTTCCAATTTAAGGCAACGACTATTTGTGATCATTCGCTACTGCTCGTCGTTGCTCACCATCTGAAAAGCTTTCCCAAGAGTCGGGGTGTGTTTCATTGATAAGACCTGGCTTCTGATTGTAGTGAACACATCATCTAAGCCAATTAAGAAATCAAATAGCCGATTGCTATCTTCCGCATCTCTCATGTGCTTCTCTATCTCGCATTGACATAGCCCACATGTGCACTTAGGAGTCGGAGATATGGCTTGAATTTCATCCCACAGACTACAGAGTTTTGTGTAAAAACCTGATATGCTAGCCTTCTCCTGTTGATGTAGAGCGATTGACCTGCGGAGTTGATAGAGCCGTGCGAGGTTGCCCACACCAAAGCGTTCCTTGAGATCTGACCAAATTTGCTTTGCAGTTCAGCATACCGCACACTGAGACAGACTTCACGAGACATAGAGCTCTTTACCGAACCCATGACCATGGTGTTGCACCATGCCCACGCATCCTGCTGCCATGTTGCCTCGATTTTGACAATCTTCCCGGTGACGAACCCTAAATTGTTCTTTTCCAGGAGTGCTTGCCTTATGTCTGACTCCCACTCACCGTAATTCAGCTCGGTGAGGAGTTCTCCGACGAAAACCTGTCCAGGTTGATCGGATGGATGTAAGTAGTAGGGCGACGACGGATCAGGACCTTTCCTCGTGGCGCTGACACCAGAAAGACTCGCGCCACTCACATCGGAGGCATTTCTCTTTTCCTTCTCGTCAACCATGACTGAGGACTGTGCCGACGATGACTTCAAGGAAGAGCATCTGACATAGAATAAGCTGAATCGATCAACCAGGCTTTGATACCATGTAGCAAAACGAGATCGCAGAAATAAAATGTAACAAGACACGCGAGATTTACAGGGTATCTATGCTCGATGCGAGTAGGACTAATCCACAGAGAGCTCAATGGAGCTCTCGGCTGTGACTTTTACTAAGGACTGATGATGATGATATTGATACAGTGGCTGCAACCTAAACATGCAATATATAGTTCTAGGACAAGACTAGGGTGGACAACCCTTTAACCTAGCGCCAGGCAACTAGCTTTCCTCCCAAGCTACGAACAGGATGAGTCAAGAAAGGAAGTTGAGAAACAAGGCTTCCCATGAGGACTCGGACAGCCGGGGAACGACCATAATGACTCCCAATAATCAATGATAAAACCATAACTCAGGCATACACATTTGGTTACCAGTTAACATATAATAGTACTTATGAATTTTCTCTTATTAGTACAAATTATTCATAATGGACAATTTCCTTTTTTCTCAACATTTATAAGAACAAAAGCACTGCCTAGGAACAGTAGGAATAGTTATGTCGTCACTAGGGCTGGCTATTTGGACCGGGACCGGATGAAAAACCGGAAACCGGACCGTATAACCCGGACCGAGACCGGACCGGGACCGGATAGTAAACAATCCAATCCAATCTTTGGGCTTAGATTTGAGGTAAAAAGCCGGATAAAGACCGGATAAGAGAGCTCAACACCCAAAACTTAAGGGTAATTTGCATAAACGGTCACAAACCTTTACACTTAGTACAAAACTTAACCAACTCCTCACCCTTTTAGGCCTTAGGCCACTCAAATTCCCACAATCTCAATATAAAATCAAGACCGAATTGGGACCGGACCGGGTCAAGACCGGACTGTATCCAATCCAATCTTCGGTCCTTATATTCTAAAAAAAAACCGGACTGGACCGGATCAATTTGGACCAATTTAACCGGACCGGACCGTATAGCCACCCCTAGTCGTCACAATGTCCTATCCCTCCGTAGCGGCTCTTACAGTCATCCCAACAGCTATCAGTGGTGCTGCAATCCCATGCCTTGTGGCACTTTCTAGCTTCTGCTACCATCTTGTCTTCACCTTTTCAATTAGCAAACAAGTATAATGAATTATTCGTAAGGAAATAAATTAACTAATAATATGTATCCATATACATGATTGCTTCAAAATAAAACTCATGAAATTAGTTAGAGAGAAATGCAAAGAGAGGCCAAAAAGAACAGTCATAATATATTTTATCATTGTCTTATGACTATTATAAAATTTGTGTGGTACATATTTTTTTCATAATTATTGTAAGAAAGTTTACCTAATAAGGCGATGAACAGAAGGAAAAACAAGAAGTATAGTGCAGAAGACTTAGCCATTCTTTGAAAAAACTTACCAGGAAATATATAATTCTATATTTTAGTCTTTGTTTGGATTTGCTATTTATAAGAAAAGTATCTAGTATTGTTCAACGCCTCAATAAAAATATTGACGTGAAAAGCAAAAAAAAATAAGACAATTTCATAATTGGTCACAGAAAAGATGGAGAATTTTGTCCAGATGGAAAAGATGGAGAATAAAAGGAAATAAGGCAATATATTAATGTTAATATTACGGAGATAAGGAAACTTCATAATTAATTTCTTTATCTTTGAATTCCTTTTTAGCATATTAATAAAGTAGTATATTTTAACTTCATTTTTCTTAATTAATTAGTTAATGACATGAAGTGAAAGCACGTATTAGCAAGTTAAATCTCTATTGCAAGAGTCACATGCACGAGTAGAGAGTGGCCTTAGAGGAAGGGATAGAGTGTTTCAATAGAATATGAACCATGGATGCATGATATGAATGAGTCCTAGTTTGCATGATCATCTTCGAGTTCATTACCTCTTACAATAATGTATTTCACGCATCTATAATCGAAAAACCTAAACAACTTTGAGGGATACGACCCTAGGCACATATAAGATTATCACATGTGTTTTCTACATAAGTCCCTTGTTCACAAGCATGCATTTCGTCACGTAAATTAGCCAATTTTGATTGCATTAGTGAGCCCAAACCTTTTCTTCAACTCTTCCCAAAGAGTTACATCATTCTCATGCTGCATCACACTTCTCATTATCTCTTTCTCAATGGAGTTCAGGATCCAACATAAAACACGAACAATAATTAGAGTCACCCAAATCTGCAATAGGGATGGATCCATCAATAAACTCAATCTTATGTTTACTTATCAAAACCATTCTATTAGCTCACTGCCACATATGGTAATTCACACCATCTAGATTTTTAAACACAATTGACTCCGAGATATTCCCGTTCAGATTAATTTAATACGGGTTACCAAATAGCAGAGATTGACGTCCATTTTTTTGCTACTTTTGTTGTTGTTGATTGTGCTTGATTGGAAACGGGATTGGAATCCTTACCTAAATAAGAGTCTGTCTTTCCAAACCCAAAACATAGAAAAAATAATCAACGGGATTGGAAACATTAATGCCATGTTCACTTCCCATTTCGTTTTCTATTTTTTGTTGTAAAAATGGAAATTAAGAAAGAAATGGCAAGAAATGTGTTCACTTGTAATTTCGTTTTCATTAGAAAAATCCTAATGAAAACTCCATTTGTTATGAATGATGCAACGGGGAGAAAACAATAAAATCTTGTTTTTTGGGAAATAGGGGATGAGTTTCTCCCCGTTCCCTAGCGAAAAAAGCTACTGTTGATTAATGAGCTACATGGTTCGAGTCCCTCCCGCACCTTCTTTTCCCTTTTGGCTTTGCTACATCCACACGCAGCCGTTTTGGCTTCTTGAACCCTAGCGGCCGCCCCCATCCATTAACATCGGGATGGGATTAGGTGCTAACCCTTATAGGGGTTAGCACGGTGATAACTAGCAAAAAACGCTACTAAAAACAACGAAATCACTACGGGTTATTATAAAATCAATACAACATCTAAGCTAAATCACTACTAACCCTTGATTAGGACGGTGCTAACTCTTGTACAATTAGCACCGTAACTCCTCCCCATTAACATCACTTCCCTGTCCATGGAGACAAAGTCGCCACCACCCCCAAATCAGTTCATCCTTCTCCCAACAAATCTACAGCCGGTGACCGAAAAGACTCATCTGCCGCCTCTTCCTCCTCAAGCCGGCGATCAGAGTTCTTTAACCTCTGCTGCTTGTTCATAAGCTGTGTTATTCTTCTTTTGGACAATATGATGTCTCTCATGTATTTCTAGTCTCGTTAAGTATTATACAGGTTGTAAAAATTAATAGGTAAAATATACAAATTTCAAACGTATGGATTAGCAAGGACGTTCCTTTATGTGTGAGTTGATCGTAAATACAATTAATTAAGATGTAATGACTGTGAATATAATTAACTAAAACCAAATCAAAGCGACAACATTATGGAAGAATGTGTTGGTTGGAAATTTATGCATATGAACGTGTCTATTAATAGAACATGCTATATATATATGCTATATACTCATAAAAAAAACTTTCATCAGGATGCACTCTTGTATTGTGTTTATTAGTTTGTGATTCTTAATAAAATTTTAACCATAATTAGAGTTGTATTATATTTCAATGAATAAAATTGTGGCAATCAATTATCAGAAAACAGTATCAAGTAGGTAAACAAGTTTTCATTTTCAGAACTCACAAAAATTCTCAGCTAAACAAGCTTTCTTCAGATTTTGTTTACCATGAAACGATAGTTTTATTTTCATTTTAATTTTATTTTCTATTGTGGCACCTAACAAAAATGGAATGGCAAGTAAACTGCCTTACCTAAATAATCTGCTTTCCCCATCCTCTATAGACTATAGTCCCTCTCCTCGGCATGTACGCCGCACGAATCTCGGGAGCACCGGAGACCCTCTTCAGAAGCAGAAGAAGAGATAAGAAGAGAAAGACGGAGACGAAAGGGCGCCACAGATGAGAGTCTGGTCCATTGTGAGCAATGATGTCATTCAAGCTGTAAATGAATTCTTTTTTCTTATCTCTTTCATACGTAAATTACTATCGAGAGTTGGATAATAGTTTTTTCAAAATTTAGAGGTGTCCCGAGACACTCATAATATCCCCTGGATCCCCCCTGACTGGAAGTGAGTTCGTGACTCTGATAAGTGATAATACTTAGCTAATATCTTTTCTTTCATTTATTTTATTAAACATTTTTTATACGTAAATTCAAACATAATTAAATTTTAGTTTATGATTAGTCTTATTAGTCCTATACTCTAAGGGCATCTAACATTTGGCCCTTTTTAGATTATTAATTAGGTCAAGTAATCGTACTCATTTTCACTAAATCAAACTTAATACAAGATTTAGTCAATAGAAAATCTAAGGCCAGTACCAACCCTTAAACATGAAGCAATAGTTCGTGTTTGCTTTTCTTTTTATAAAAAAAAAAAACAATTAAGATCAAACTACATGGATTTTGATATTGGATGTTCGGGTATGTGGGCAACCAATATGTTTGATTCCAACTAACAAATTTTCTTTCCTTTTATAATTATCCTACTATGAATTGAATCCTACAATTAAATATGCATAAATGAAGTCAAATAATAAAACACCCAACTCTTTAAAAACTTATTGATTTAAGTAATACCAATTTAGAACGTTTTGGGGTGTGAATACATTTTCTTGCGCATAAAGGTACTAACGAACCCAAAATAGTAGAGAATGCACAGACCAAGTCACAGTTTTTAACTCCTAAAGTTAAAACTGACAAAGAGTGTCTGGTCCATTGTGAGTAATGATGTCATTCAAGCTGTGACGGAATTCTTTCATACATGTAAGCGTTTGATATGATCCACTCCAAGTACGATCGATGACAACTCCTAGCATCACGCCATTGGGTGCCGATTTTGAGGGACAGTTGCAACAATATGACTTTATATATCATATGACGATATGACAGTAATTATAGTACAACCATCGCGTGTTTTAGAGGAATAATTTTTTGTCTCAAAATAAGAAAAAATAGATATAATTCTGTATATCAATTTTAATGTGTTCTTTCTAGTTTCTATGCAAAAAATTAAATCCCGAGTTAAAAAGAATAAGATTTTTTTTGGGTGAAAAACAGAGCGCAGAGGGGCGCTCTAACCCTTACTCATTAATGATACGAGGAGTTTGAACCCCAATGTTATCAAAATACAACCAATAACTCAACATGGGACTAGGAGCATAAAAAATATGTAATCTGACCGGTAGTGACTGACCAAAAGAGGCCAAATAGTCTGCAACAAAGTTGCTCTCCCGGTAAACATGGGTTATCAGAACCTCCCATTCCTGATTAAGGAGCCGTCGCGCTGCATCAATCATCGCTCCACAATTTCCAGCAAACTATGGCAAATAACGACGGGTCAATAACCCGACTTCGACCCGCCAGGTAATGCAACGCCAATTTCTGAACATCCGGCTCGAAGAAAACTTGATCCGGCTCATCCTGAAGGATTTCCGACCAGGTTGCCCGCGCATAAGGGCAATCTCGAATGATATGTATGGTTGTCTAGTTCTCGTCGCCGCACACCAGACACTAGGCCATTTGAGAGAGATGTCGACGTCGCCTCTCCGCATTTGTAAGCAGGCGGTTACGAAAAACCGTCCAGAAGAACGGTTTAATACGCTGAGGACCCTGGATACGCCATATAGCCTTCCAAACAGGGTGGAATCCCGGATTGTCTTCTTCATTACTGGTGAGCTGGTACCTGTTTTAATCAAGAAACCCCCTAATGGAGTCAGCTGCCATAGTGGTACATCTGAGCCCCGTTCTTGTGGAGGCGGGTGGAGCTGCAGCTGGAGGATCCACTCCTCTGGTAAGAAAACCGAAGATAATCAGTATTCCATTGCCCGTTCAACACCATGTCTGCCACCGTTAAATCCAAAGCTTTCGCCTGTAGGTTTACTACAAAATCAACAAGTGGTGGTCCGTCCTGCAACCAACAATCTGTCCAAAAGCGCATCTGCATCCCATTTCTCACATTCCACATGGTTCCGAGTGGGAGGAGGTGTAGAACACGAATCACTCCCCATCAAAGATTAGAGAGATTACCTTCAACCCGTGGCCTCCACCCTTCTGTCGTCGCTCGTAGATATTTTGCTCTTATCACTCGATCCCAGAGGGATTCCGGCTCTGTCATGAATCTCCAAGCTCTTTTGAGCATAAAAGCTTCATTCATTCTGGTAGCACTTCGAAGCCCCAACCCACCTTCCTCCTTAGGCTTGTAGACGGTATCCCAGTCAATCATGTGGAGTTTTCTTCCCTGTTCTGAACTCCTCCATATGAAACCCCTGATTTTCTTGTCAATATAGTCTCTCACTCCTGCAGGAAGCTAGGATGTCTGCATGGTGTACGCCGGTAAAGAGGAAAGAACTGATTGAGCCAGCGTAACCCACGCGACCATGAAAAGTGAATTTACCTTCCATCCAGCAAGTCTCGAATCAATGCGATCATGTATGATAGAGACCCCTAGATAGCGACTCAAGTTTGGAGTCTTCGGGATACCAAGAGCGTCGCTGAGACTGGTGCTAACGGTAGCCGACACGTTTTTCGAGAAGAACACTCTCGACTTTGGTCGACTCACTTGCTGGCCCGATGCAACCCCGAAATCGTCAAAACACTGGTTTATCGCTTGTACCTGGCCTAGCGAAGCAACACCAAACAAAATCAAATCGTCAGCAAAGAACAGGTGTGATAGGGCTGGCCCCTCCCTAGACAGCCTGATCGGTTTCCAAGCACCTCCTTCCACCGCTGCATTGATTAAGTGACCCAATCTTTCCATGCACAATGTGAAAATATACGTGGATAGGGGGCAACATTGGCGCAGTTCTCTCGACGGCTCAAAAGTATTAGTGAGGTCACCGTTCCACTGTATTTGCATTCTGGCTGTAGTGATAGAGCTCATGGTTAAGTCAATGAAGCTCCTAGGTGCCCCCTCAGCTTCTAAAGTATCATGCACAAAGCTCCACTTGATACGATCATAAGCTTTGGACAAATCAATTTTCAGGACCATCCAACCCTCCAGCCCCCTTTTAGCTCGTAGCGAGTGGATTTGATATGCCGACCCGGGACAAAGCTCGTCTGCGTCTCATGTACAAATCGAGTCATGATGGCTTAATCCTCTCTGTCATACATTTTGTAATCGTCTTGTAAGTCACATTCCAAAGGCTAATGGGTCGGAAATGATCAATCGTGACCGGCCTCTCCAACTTAGGAATCAGGACCACGATTGTCTCGTTGATCTCCTTCACCCGAGCTGGCTCAACCCAGCAAGCTTGCACGAACTCGACCACTGCGTTCCCGACATACTCCCAAAGCTGCTGAAAGAATAACGGATTGAGCCCGTCCTTCCCAAGGGCCTTGAGAGCACCCATGGATTTGACTTCTGCCGAGATCTCTTCCTCCGTAAACTGATTGTCGAGAGGAAGCCACATCGCCTCAGGTAATAAATCAAAAGACCTCGGTATGCTCTGGATTGGGGCCCCATCATCTGTGTATAGTTGTTGGTAAAAAGCTCGTGCCATCTCTAGGAGTTCCAGCTGCTCCTCCACCCATTCACCGACGCCATTTTTCAAAGATACAATGTGATTCCTGCAACGACGGTTTATAGTTCTTGCATGGAAGTACTTCGTGTTCTTATCTCCCGAGGCTATTCACTCCAGCCTCGACTTCTGATACCACAAGAGCTCCTCTTCAAGGAGGATCTCCTCGAGCTCTTCTCTAGCTCGGTTAAGTTGGGTCGAGACATCAACTCTCCCTTCTCGCAGCTCCAGGCGTTCTATCCTAGTAAGAATAACATTATTTTTACGTAGGATATTACCAAAGACGAGCATGTTCCAACGCTTGGCCTCCACAGCAAATTCTTTAAAGGTCGCCGATGATTGTTTTCTTTCTCTCCTCATGTCCGAAGTAAGATCTAGAAAACGAGTCCAAAACAGGAATGGGAGAAATGAAACCATAACCAAGATCCAAACTGAAAACATAGGGGAAAAAATCAACGGGATTGGAAACCTTACCTAAATAATCCATTTCCCCCCATCCTCTATAGTCCCTCTCCTTGGCCTGTACGCCCCATGAAGCCAGGACCACAGGAGACCGTGTTCTTACCTCTTCCAAAACCCAAAAACACAGAAAGATAATAAAATAAAATAAAAGAAGCAAAGCAGATGGTCAGAACTTAGAACCCTAAGGATCTTAAAACTGAATTCAAACCTGGAAATCCGACATGCAAGCACAAATACAATTCTTACCCTCTTTTTCATCAAATTCGCTCGTGTTAATTTTTGCCGTTTCTAGGTACCAGAAAGAAGTGAGAAGGAGAGGGGATACGAGAATGCATTTCAGAAGCGAAAGAAGAGATAAGACGAGAAAGAGGGAGACGAAGGGGGACAGAAATCATGTGAGGGTGGGTGGAACTAAGTTCATGAGTTCGATAATACTTACTTAGTGAAGATCTTCTCTTTAATTACGTTTTAGCATTCTTAATACCTAAATTTAAACGTGATCGAATCTTTAGTTTATGATTAGTCTTATTACTCCTATACTCTAAGAGCATCTAACATTTGGCCCTTTTTAGATTATTAATTATGTTATGTCATCGTACTCATTTTCCCTAAACAATCATTTCAACGAGATCTTGGTCAATAGTCCGTGATGGTCTCATAAATAAAAATTCCTCTAAAATCGTTAATTTTCCAATAAAAATTCATCAGCACGCTTTTATTCATGAATGGCTAGTACCAAACCTTAACCACGAAGCAATAGTACATGTTTGGTTTTGTTTTTCAAAAAAAAAAAAATAAATAAATAATAATAATAATAATAATAATAATAATAATAATAATAATAATAATCAATTAAGATCCAACTACGTGGACTTTGATCTTGGATATTCGGTTACGTATGCAACCAATAGGTTACAGTCCAACTAACAAAATTTCTTTACTTTTAAAACAATCCTAGTCTAAACGAATTGAATCATATAATTAAACATGAATAAATAAAGCCAAATAATTGAACACCAAACCCTTTAAAAACTTGTCGACTTAGGTAATGCCAATTCAGGGCATTGTGGGAGTGTTTAAGGTACCAGAAGGTATAATTGATGAGATCCATAGTATGATTATGAGGTTTTGGTGGGGACAAAAGGGGGAGGAGAAACGAATTCCGTGGATTGCTAGGGAGGAGTTGATCGCGCCGAAGCAAGAGGGAGGAATGGGTTTTCGAGACCTCAGGGGCTTCAATGTAGCGTTGTTGGCTCGACAGATGTGGAACCTGTATCAACGGCCATCCTCGCTGGTTGCTAGAATAATGAGAGCAAAATATTACAAGAAAAGCTAAGTGTTGGATGCATCCCTAGGATACCGGCCAAGTTATGTATGGCGGAGCCTAATGGGGGTGCAGGAATTCCTTTTTAACGGTCTGCGATGGAGGATAGGCAATGGCGCTTCGGTACGAATATGGGGAGATAGGTGGTTGCCATCGACGCCTGGTTATATTATTCAGTCGGCTCCGATGGGGTTGCCAGTGGATTCGGTGGTTCGCGAGTTGATCGAGGAGGAAACTGAACAGTGGGATGATACGTTGCTTGAAAGCTGTTTTCCTACAGCAATGGTCGACGCCATCCACCAGATTCCGCTTCGAGGGTCGACCGAGGAGGACCGGCGGGTATGGGCGGGAAGTCGGAATGGTGACTATTCAGCTCGAGAAGGTTATAGAACATGGTTGGAGGAGTTCAGGAAGGAAAGGGGACGTGTAATGGTGGGTGAACCTAGCATATGGAAACGCTTATGGTCGTTGTAAGTTCCACCTAAGGTTCGGGTCTTCATGTGGCGGTTTGCTCGTCAATCTCTCCCTACAGGTGATCACTTAAGCGAGAGAAGCCCACGGCATGGGGACAGTTGTCCTTACTGCAACTTAAGGGAGACTCAATCCCACTTGTTTTTTGACTGTTCTTGGACGAGGCGGCTTTGGCGTGAGTCCCATGTAGCTCACTGTTTCATGCTGAAAGGGACGCGCGATTGCTTGGAGTGGTTTGCCCATGTTGGCGAGAGTGTCTCGGATGGGGAGCTGGAAGATTGGTGCATGCTCCTTTGGATTATATGGAGGGAACGTAATGCGCATGTTTTCAATGGCACGAAGCTGGCGGAGGAAGATATACTGATGAAGGCGTGCTCTATCCTTGATGAATATCGGCAGCGCCAAGATCGGGAAGAGGTAGTTGCTGGTGTACAGTCCGAAGGAAGATGGAAGCGGCCAATAGAGGGGAGGATCAAAGTTAATACGGATGCTGGTTCGTTTACAGATGGCGGAGGATTAGGCGTGGTCATCAGGGATCATGCGGGACGCTTCCTGTTGGCTGCTGCGAAGAAAATTAGAGGAGTTCCCAACCCGGAATTAAATGAAGCCTTGGCGGCTGAATTGGGGTTACAACTGGTAATACAACACAGGCTGGGAGTGCCGATCCTTGAGCTGGATTGCTTAACAGTGGTTAAGTCCATAAGAGAAGCAGAAACGATACATACGGAGCTGGGGACGATCTGCCAAAGTATAAGACGACTGTTGGATTCGATCCCGGGTGGAAGCATTGAGCATGTTAGCCGGAAGGCGAATGAAGCTGCGCATATTATGGCCCATTCAGAGACAAGATGGAATATGGCGGAGGTTTGGTTTGATCGCCCGCCCATTTTTCTAGTTGATCAACTGAGACTTGATGATGTAGTTATGCCCATAAATCAATAAAGCTCCGAGCAGATTTTAGTAAAAAAAAATTTAGGGCATTGTGGGGTGTGAATACACTTCTCAAAACCAACCCAAAATCCTAGAATTCACAAACTAGGTCACGGTTTTTAACACCTAAAGTTAAAAGTGATGAAGAGTGTTTTATTCACTACAAGTATGATTAATGGCAACTCAGAGCATGACGCCATCGGCCCCTGATTTTGAGGGACAGTTGCAACAGTATCACTCTATATATCAGGACTATATGGCAGTAATAATACTATGACCATCACATGTTTTAGAGGAATAATTTTTTGTCTCAAAATATAACAAAATAGAAATTATTATCTACATTGGCGGACCCAGGATTCTTAGAGAGGTGTTTCAATAATAAATTTAATTTGAATCATATGATATAAATAGTTAAATAATATGATATTTGAGTTCAAGCCGATCTCACACGAGCTAATTGGCGAGCTGAACTCGAGTAGAGTTCGTGAGCTCATTAATGAACCGAACTCAAGTCGGATTTGAGTAAAAAATAAACTAAAATTTCAGTAAACATATTGACCTCGAGCGCACCTTGTTTATTAACGAGTTTAGTGAAAATTACTTCAATACCCAGTCAGACTCAATTCCCAATCTACGCATATTTGGGTATTCAGCGCGGGAGAGGATGGCGGTGATTGCATCACCGCATGAGAGGATGGTGGTGAGTGGGCACTGATTGAATCACCGTTGTAGAGGAAGGGGGTGATTGCATCACCGCTATAGAGAAAGGCGGTGAATGCTTCACCACATTACAAGGCCGCGGTGAACGCCTGACCTGCATCGAAACTTTAAACAAACGTACTTTTGTGCTCAGTTATCCGATCGTTTGTTTAAAGTTTCGACGCAGGTCAGGCCTTCACCGCGGCCGAGTAACACAGTGAAGCATTCACCGCCTTTCTCTACGGCTGTGTTGCAATCCCTGCCTTTCTTTACAGCGGTGATGCAATCACCGCCCTCCTCTCATGTCGTGGTGCAATCACCGCTCTTCTTTCATGCAGTGATGCAATTACCGCCTTGCTCTGCCGCAGTGAAGGCCCAAACATGCGTAGATTGAGAATTTTTTTCATAACGTGTGTATTTTGAGAATTTTTTTTAAAAACATGTGTAACTTGGGATTTTTCCACAATAGAGTTATGTCGAGATGTCTTGTGTTCGAATTTTTGCACCGAACAACCTTATTTTCTTATCGAATTTTTTTCCGGAGGTGTCAATTGACACACCACACCCTATAACATAGGTCCGCCTCTGATTATCTATATACATATTAATGTGTTATATCTAGTTGTAAGAAAAAAATTAAACTCCAAGTCGAAAAGAATGAGATATGAACATATTAAGAAAATATGAGAATACAAAATGTAAATTTTGATTGGTCAAAAATATCATAAAAAAGGCTTAGATAGTCACTTAATTATAAAGTGACCCTATTTTCCTTACTTTTCAATTACCTCTTACCTCTTACCTTTTTTATTTTTCTTTATCAATCTTTTTCATTGGTAAGCAGTTATGATGTTGCCTTGTGTCTTTTTCTTGTCCGTTTTATGCAGAACTTTCTTCTAACGCATAGTAAGAAAATATGAGAATATAAAAAGTAAATTTTGACTGGTCAAAAATATATCAAAAGAAAAAAGGCTTAAAACGTAACTTAGTTATGATGTAGCCTTATCTTCCTTACTTTTCCATTACTTCTTGTCTTTTTCTTTCTCTATCTTTTTCATTGGTAAGCCGTTATACTGTTGCCTTATGTTCTATTCTAGTTTGTTTCATGCAAATTGTTTTTCTGACGCATATTAAGAAAATATGAAAATAGAAAAAGTGAATTTTGACTGGTCAAAAAAATCTTAAAAGAAAAAGGCATAAAACGTCACTCAATTATGATGTAGCCTTAGTTTCCTTACTTTTCCATTATTTGTCACATTTTCCTTTTTCTTTCTCTATCTTTTTTATTGGTAAGCCGTTATGATGTTGCCTTATGCCCTTTTCTTGTCCGTTTCATGCAAAACTATCTTCTGACACGTTGAATCGTACAAGAAGATTTTCTTATAAATAGCAAAACCAAATACGAAGACAATAAAATACTTGAGAAAACATAAAACTAAGATATAGAACTGCCTCTTTCCCCTTAAGTTTTCCAAAGATATGGCTAAGTCTTCTTTACTATGCTGCTTGTTCTTCCTTCTGTTAATCTCCTCCTCAGGTAAAATTGATTACGAAAAATATGATAAACAATCAGGTGTAGATGAATGTATATCATTAGTTAATTTATTTCCTACATACAATTACTTATACTTGTGTGATGACTATAAAGGTGGTGGAAAGATGGTAGCGGAAGCTAAAGACTGTGGGGTGACATGGGATTGCACCACTGTAGATCGCTGTTGGGATGACTGCAAGAGCCGCTATGGCGGAATAGGACGTTGTGACCACATCCCTTCTCCTTTTGTTCCTAGGCAGTGTAATTGTTCTTATAAATGTTGAAGTGGAAAAAAATTATCCATTATCAATAAGTCATACCAATAAGAAATATGTCATTCGTAATAATATATATAGTAATTGGTAACACCAATGTGTATGCGTATTAATGCATCACAAACCTTTTCTTCAACTCTTCCCAAAGAGTTGTGGCATTCTAATGTTGCATCATTGTTCTCTTTATCAGTGCTACAAGCATCTCGCGAACCATACTTAGGGTCACTTAGATCTGCAATAGGGATGGGATCCATCGATGAACCCAATCTTATGTTTAGTTTTCAAAGCCATTCTAATTGCTCACTGTTGCATATGGTAATTCACACCATCTATATTTTTATACATAATTTACTACATGATATTTTCGTTCACATTAATATAATTGGGGTTACCAAACAATAGATCTTGATGCCCATTTGTTGATATTTCTGTTGTTGTTGATTGTGCTTGATTGCACTTCACGAGTACAAAACTGTGTGGCACCAGAACTCAAGGGAATTCCATTAGTAGATCAAGGTAGTGGAGCTGTTATTATCGAGGTCATTGAATTTGTTCCAACTTTGATACAATATAGAGAAGCTCTGAGAGCTAGGGTTATGAGAATGAAAAAGAAGGTTGTATGGTTGTTGGAACCCCGCAATAGAGGAAGTTACTCTTTTGCTCTGTATATATATTGGTAAATACAATTTATTAACCAAACCTTTCATTTTAAACAAAACAATAGCCAAATCTTAGCAAAAATAATTTATTAGCCAAAGTGTTAGCTTTCAATCCGGTCAACCATTAGTTGAGTCTGATGCGGCAAAATATTAAATGAGATGGATGAATTTTTGATGATGTGGCAAAAAGTCAAATGTTTGACTATCTGACACATAGATATTAGATAATTTTAACAATTAATTTTTATTTTTAGAAAAATGAATAAACTAAAACTCATTAAATAATAATGATCAAATTAAAAATGTTTAAATTTCTACTGGAAAATTAAATCCACTAATTAACCTACCCAAACCTTACCCAAAGTCACGGCTCTCCTGTCGCCGCCGTAAACGTCCTCTCTTCCTCCACCCAGCACCACCACATCCACCTACCCTTCACCTCTCTCTCACTGAAATTAAAACACCCTCCATGCCAAGAGACAGACGCGATAAGGAAGAGACCGGGTCATACGAGCTGTTCTATTTCTCCGCTACTACTCTTTTCTGTTCCACATTTGTTGCACCACTTCCCCTATAATCACTCTAGATTGTTAGACACATATGTTAACTCACTTGTATATAATAGTGATTAATAATAATAGAAACTCAGTGTATTACCTGAGATTTCATGGTATCAGATCCCAAAGCCTAAACGGAAAATCAATCCCCCCTCTTTTCATCTCGGCTGTCAATCTCCCATTTTCTTTTCTTCCTCTATCTCCTTGCTCTCTTCGTTCTCCATGGTGACTGAAACCTCCTTCCCAACCACCTCTGGATCTCTTCCCCCTTCTGGTACTCTCTTTGTTTCTCTTCCCTCCACACCCCAAATTTCTATCAAACTCACTCCCACCATCTCTTGTGGAAGCTTCAACTACTACATCTTCTCTATAGATTTGATCTAGCTCAATTCATCAATCAACCATTGTTTTAATTCATTGGGAAGAATCCTATGTTTTGAATTCAAAATAGATTATAGACGTAAGTATGATTTCTATGTATATTCTTTCGAAATTGAAATTTCGGATGTTGAATTTTTTTTTATTAAGAAGGAAATTCGTGGCTTATCTCCAATCCCGTCTTGCCATCTTCACGTCGTCCTTCCCAACCCCGTCTAGCTACTGCTTATGGGGTTGCGAATCGCCCTACTCTCCGCAACCTCAAAGATAGATTCGACGCCCTCACTTGCGGATCAGACTCCGTCGACAACTACCTTGCTCGTGCCAAAGACATTGTTGATCGCCTGGATACTCTTAATTAGCCTGTGTCTGATGATGATCGCGTTTCTCACTACCTCAAAGGTCTCGACGAATCTTTTCTTCCGTTCGTGCGCGTCCTTGAAGCTAGACCCAAGACCCTTTCTGTCGACGAGTTCTATGGTCTCCTCCTTAACGAAGAATCTCGTCTCCATCAACACAACCTCCTCGCCGATGACTTATATCCTTCATCTAACTAGAGTCGCTCTAGTTCTCGTGGCAGTGGCGAACGTGGGCGGTCATCTTCTCGTTGTGGTGGACGCGACCGACGACAAAGGGATGACCGACTCTATTCTCCTCACCAACCAGGCCTCCCTTTCCCACAAGCAGTATCTCGCACCACTTCCCAACATGCCCTTCTTGTGCTAAGGCCCATTTCTAATCTTTCTTTCTTTTGCAGGTTCCAATCCAATGTAGTGTTACACATGCCACGATTTTGGTCACGTAGCCCAACAATGTCCCACCCTAGCTCACCCATCTTGTCACCATTCCTTAGCTCACCTTGAAACAACCCTGACCTCTCAAGAGTGGTTCCTAGATTCTGGTTCCAATTATCATCTCACGTTCGACCTCAACAACCTTGTACTTCATTCCGAATACAATGGTCTTGATGAAGTGTCACTTGTAGGTCTTAAGTCCTAGGATACTGGATTAGACACTTGATAAATATTTTCTTCCTTCCGAAGAATGTTATTAATGAGGTTGAGAGGATTTGCAATCATTTCCCACTCAGATACTAGTTTGAGGACTAGGGCTCTTGTTTCTTTGAATCTTATAGCTCGTCCTAAGAAGGAGGGAGTACTATTTTCCATTGGAATGTCTCTGGGTTGTCTGAGTTACAAGATATCGACTCAAACAAACGTTATTTGGAGGCGTTTGTTAAAGTGTCGCAGTGTGATTCAGCCTCATATAACTGGATAAGGAGTCACTCTGCTTTGGGATGGGGAACCAATGTCTCTTTATTTATTCTTTGGGTAGCTGTGATGGAAAGATTGAGAACCCAAGACAAGCTTCTTGCTTGGTAAAATCAGCATCGTGATTCTATGTTTTGTGCCCGAGGAGTGGAGACTTGTTTCCACCTATCCTATGTTTGCCTCAGTTGTAGGTCTTAAGTTGTGGGAATAAGTTGTTAAATGGTGTTCCTTTTGCTGGAAAGGAAAGTCTTCAAAATGGTCTTTGGCAGAGCAACTTGGAGTCTTGCTATCAGTCTTATTTGGTTGGAAAGATGCTCGAGAATGTATGGGGAGCATGCTGGGAGGTCCCCTTAGTTAGTGAGCGTTTGACTCTGCAGGATTCTGAACTGGAAGGCTGAAGCTGATAAGTTGTTGCAGGAGAGTCTCTTCGCGATCGGATTGGGTAGTTGCTAGTAATTATATGTATATGCTTTTCTGATCCGATGGAAAGTTTGTATATTTCCGAGCGCTCAAGGGGTTTCTTTCCTTTGAGTAGTTTGACCTTAATGCAATTTTTTATTAACCATAAAAAAAATGATGTGGCAGACATGTGGCATAAAGTGGTGAGTTGGAGCTGACGTGGGAGTTGATGAGGTAGGCAGATCAACGTCTCGTTAATTTTATTGACATTGTCTTTAACATCGGAAAAGTTTGTAACGAAAATGGCGAGATTTGTCATACAACTATTCAAAATTTTGGCTATTTTGTGTATTTCTAAACAATTCGCTATTATTGTCAAAAAACACAAAAGTTGTGACTATACAAGTGTATTTTGCTCATCTTTTACACTTTTTGGTTTGGGTTCTCGTGTATACAAGATTTCAGCGATTGGGCCGCTGCTTGTGGCATGTTCGATATCACAATAATAGGACCATCCGGTGAGGAATCGGCTGGACTTGCAAGTAGATGGATTACGGTCATATATTGATTGGGTGGGTCGGTTTTGTCCACTCATAGCCACCCAAATCCATTGGTCACTGGCTCACGGGTAAAGTAATAGATGACCCAAACCTAATCATTAAACACTTGAAACCCTATATGAGTTTGGGTAGGAAATGGGTCGGCTTCGATTGGTTCAACCCGTAAAGTTTAATGAAATGTGCACATTTGAACATCTCTTAAAAAATTTTAAAGGACTTTCATATTTGACCCCATGCCACGTAATCCATTCTGAAACCTAAACGTATCCACGTCATCCACCCTACTTTCCCTTCAGCGACACTTATTCCGGACCGCCATTCTTATATTCTAACTTTCGCTACCAAAACTCCAAAAAATATCACATCCTTCAAACTTCTAATTAACCGAGAGCGGTTATGGAAGAGGCGTTCAAATTGTTTGCCCTCAACGCGGTGGGTGGCGGCACAGTAGCGACGTCCGGAACGACATTAACGAAGCCACAACAGCCCGTAGAGCGTCTTTTCTATTCGGCAGGTAATCCGGCGAGCCGGCGACAGAGGCAAAAGAGGAAGGAATTGCGATTCCGAGAAACGGAACCATTTGATGGAGATAGTCTTATCGGAAAGGGTTCCCGACGAATCGTTTTCTTATGGAAACACTCTCATCGAAATCAGAGTTGTCGATGTACAAAACAGAGGACATAGTGACGTTGCACGCCGCCTGGAGAAATATATGACGTGGGTTACAGCGGGGACATCCTGGTGGTGGATGCCGCCGGGACTCAGATCCCGAAATGCTATTTTCTTGAAACTCACGTCGCAGGGGATTTTGGCACAAGCGGTCATGAATTGACACCTTCATCCACTCCTGCTTCATTAGACAACATTGCACTGTCGGCGAAAGCGTGGTGAGAGGTACTATTCCGGCATGGGGACCGATATGGCAGGGGACGTACGTCACCAAGACAGTGATTTTCTCCTTAGGGTTCTGTTGAGTGGCAAAGGCAACATTCTGAGAGAAGTTTACGCACACTTACAACTAGGTTTGGATCTTTGTTGGGATCGGTTTTGGTCTAAGTTAACACGGACTACAACCGAATAGCCAACTGCTTTGTCGACCGAAGAGGAGGAAGGAATCACGATTCAATGTGGGGAGAAACAAAATCAGATGATGGAAATGAAATGGCAATTGCGGCAGCCACATCGACGACGATGGTGCCATGATTGGAAAATGAATGTTGTATAAGCTGGCTCTCAATCTGTTTATGGTGGTAACCTTGCTACTTCATTGTAAAAGATACGTGTATCAAAATTACAAAAGGTATGACTAAAGTGTGATCGACATATGACATGCAATCTCTATAATTTGTTTTCCGCCATTGTTTAATTTCATGCTGATTACACGATTCAGCACCATTCTTCTTCTCACGTTGATTCCCATTTGCATATATGTAGTGGTTGGTTAGGTGGTTTATTACTCCAGTTGAGAGATTTTCATTTCTTTGGGATGCAAACTGATGCGGAACAGCATTCGATTGGCCTTAGGCCTAGTATGGGCTTAGTAATTAAGGACTTATTATTAGTTAATTGCTAGATTATTATGGTTATTTAAGATATTCGTATTAGTTTATTGTGTCTTGTTGAGGAAGTTATAGTTTACTTGTTGGGTCAGGTTTAGATTACCTTGTTGGAGAGGGAAAGGGGTTATGAGAGTAGTCCTATAAATATGTACGTTGTTCTTTGGGGTTCGAAAAGCAAAGAATAAGAGTAAAGTAGATTAGTAGTAATTTAGCTATCGTTATCGCGTTTCATTAGTTTCGTAGAAGAGTTCGAGTTCCACGATACGTGAGATTCCGCTATCACGCATCAATTGGTATCAGAGCCTGGTTAGGCGCTGAATTCGCTATGCCGATTTTCACGCAACATCCAGGAGGAGAAGGTTACACGCCTTGGGCACGGAGTTACGAGGAGACCCTTCCTCGTCGCGTCGTTGGCTGCCCTAGCTATCCGTCTCCGTTACGTCCGCTACCGTCGTCACATCCATCGTCTTCACATCACCCGCCATGGTCGTACGATCATGACCTTGAGAGTTTGATCAAAGCTACACAAGCTGCTTCGCCATACGCCGCTGCGGATAGATTTCAAGATCCCTACGCGTACCATCACTATCAAGATCTTCCACAACCTGAGTTCCTTAGACCGCCGTGGAATCCTTGGGTTCTTGCTCAAAGTCGAGCTCAACAACCGTCATCCGCTGCAGCTGAAGGTCCTGCCCTATTCACCTCCTAGCCGATGCTGTTTCATGAGGAATCAGCCTGGAATTCAGCAACCCATTCGACGTTGACGGAGCTTCGCCTCGACACTGACGGACGAGAAAAGACAGGGGCGACGACCAGCCAGCTTGCTCAATCGAAGAAGTTTCGAGTGGAGGCTTCTTTCGTACCGCCACCGGTGGACGAGACAAAGGAGGAAGAGTTGTCAGTTCTATCGCTACCTATCACGGGAATTGTTGGGAATGAATAGCTTTGAAAGCTATATTGAATTAATTATCCCGTATTCTTTCTAGATACGAAAATAGGAAGGATAATTAATAAAAAGAATATTATGGAGATAATTAGGATTAATTATCTTAATATAATATAATATATTTTAATTATGGAAGTAATTATCTTCCTAATTAAAATGTGGCTTATTCCCAAAGAAAGAGGGAATATTCTAGGTTTTCTGCTCCTATAAATAGCAGACCCCTAGACCCTCTAAACACACCTCAGAGAGCAGAAACACGAGATAGAGAGTGAGTTCATAGAGCTCCGGTTTTCGCACAAAACCGATGAGCAACAAAATAAGAATGGATGTTTTATCCTGGAGGCGACCGGCTGATAGTCTGCCGTGCGCAACGAAGGCAGTGCCGCGAACGTCTTAAAGAGAGCGACCTAGTCCGCGACTCAGCCAGATCGGTAACCCTATTTTTCTGTTCGGTTTCTAACAATTTTAAGACGTCTGGTTGCTGTCATTAGGGATGGCAATTTTGCCCATACCCATGGGTATTTTACTATCCAACCCAATTGGGTTGGGTATGAAATCCAAATATATGGATATGGGTAAAGTTTAATGGGTTTGTACCCATACCCATTTACTTTGGGTTGGATTTGGGTTTGTACCCATGCCCAAATACAAATTACAGTTTGGTACCTAAACTTAATAGATATGCATATTTAGTACCTAAATTTAATTTTTTTTGCATATAAGTCCTCAAAATATCGATGGAAAATTACGTTTTGGTACCTAAATTTTTTTGGTCTTACATTTTGGTACCTAAAATTTTCAAGTTTTACAAATAAGTCCAATTTTTGCATGTGTAGTTAAAACACTCTCAAGTAAATGGATATCCATATCCAACCCATACCCATTTAGATAATATCCATATCTAACCCAAACCCATACACACATCACCCAAACCCTACCCATAATAAATGGGTCTACTTGGGTTTGGGCAAAATTACCCATGGGTGGGTAAATTGCCATCCCTAGCTGTCATGTACCGAACAGATTAGATTGAATTATCGTATCTGGCTTCAAACCCCAACTCCGGCGCTCGACACAAGCTTCAGCCGCCGCAACTAAGGAACTCAGGATTGAGAAGCGGTGGGCCACGAAGCGGTGGAAAATCTTTTGATTCTTGGAATCATGATCAAAGGGGGTGTGGGTAGAAGAACTGGGAATGCGGTCACCCAATTAATCCTTCCCAGAAAGGAACCAAAGAAGCAAGCGAAGCTAGGAAAACTGGAAGCCATGTCTTGCCTCTCCAAGCCGCCGCAATCCGACGACGGTCATCCTTCTTCGGAATCGGAGTCGGAGCTGCAACCGCTGGCTGAAAGCGCTTCAATCCGTCGGATTTACTGCCGTCCCAGTCGTCATCGGCCGTCAGTTAAGCGGCGGTGCTGAGTATTCTCTTGCTCCACCGCTGCTGCCGCCGCAATCGCCGACTACTGTGGCAGAATCTTCTCCTTCGCCGCCTGCTCCACAGGGTTTGGCCGAGGTGCGCAAGGATCTCGCCGAGATTAAGGGGAGCTTGAAGGCTGGGTTGTCTGTGCTGTCGCGGACGGGAACTTTCGTTGGTCGGAAGTGCCAGCTTCTGACTTCGGTTGCATCCCTAGAAGACCAGCCGTGCAGAATGAAGCTAGGTTGCCAACTAGCTTTGGGCCGCTAATTTTGATGGATCTAGTGATGATTAAATGACAAACCTTGGGCCAATACTTTTGACTATCGCGGGCTTGCGTACAAGGAAAAAAAGTTGCTCCATTAGTTGCTGGCGGTCATGACTCATGAGGGATTGGTTTAATTCCAATTCTCAAGCGAAACGAAGGCATTGTCATCATCCTCTAGCTCGAGTAAAGTGCAATTTGGGTCTAGTCCTTTTAAGCCCAGTCCGAAGCATGAGAAGAGGAAATTGGATTGTTAGGAACAAGTGTTGGGCTTTGTTTCGGATCAACAACAGAATTGCCGTGGTGGTGTTTTAGTCTCTCCTAAGGAGCTCGAACTGGCAGCTTTTGATGCTCCTGTTATGTGGCTCGATAATTGCTTGGAAGCTGAGAAACAGAGAAGCTGTGCGTTGTGCAAGCTATGAGCCACAAAATCAACCGGGAATGACTTCTTGAAAAGAGGTAAGAATTTAAACCTTCCTCGTGAATTATTTATTAATGATAAAGTAGAATCTATTCCATATATCGTTATGCATGAAATTTAGAAATCTTGAGAATGGTAAAGAAACGAGAATTTATGCATGTTTATGTCGACATCGCGAAGTGTTACCTCGATGAATAAAGTATGAAACTTGTATATATGCGGTGGAATAGAATAATGCTACTTCATGGGTAGGTAGAAAGAATATATGGGAATAGAATGGGTTTATTGCCCATAAATAACGATATTATAAGAAGTACTATTATCAGTACTACACGAACCACTTAGGTTGCTGTGAAACATTAAAGTTTCAAGAATGAGAGCAGCAAGCTGAACCAGGTCCACACCAATTAGAATGGTACCCATCGTGGTAACCATAAGATTGTCGCACAATTCTCTAAGAATGACGCTATGTTTCTCAATTAAATTTGAGAAAAACTAGGTCATATGACACGAAAGTGTTAGAGCAAGTTTAACATAGTATTGTGTTAACTTGATTAAAGAAGAGGATTTGGCAATCATAATCGCTTAAGTAATGACAGAGGTTAGCCGTAATGGTAACTCTGAAGAATGGTTGTTGGATAGGACCGCTTCAAGATATGTGTGTGATAAACGAGCTAAGCTCAATCATACATTGACGCGTATTGAAGGAGAAAGTGTTGTTGGGCAAGACCCTCACCACCATTGTTGATGGTTTTGGAAAAGTGGAAGAGAACCCTACCTCTAGAAAGTCATTGACTATCCTAGATGTAAGGAATGGTTAAGTAGATAAGATAAATTCTTCCAAGTGTGTCTGTGTGAAGAATTAGAATATCTTATATCACATTCCCATATTATTATTGGATGCTTGAGAAAAATACGAATTTTCTATATCCAAGCTAAATGACCCATAAATATGTGATTAGAGAATCAGAATAAATAGATCTGATTTATGTGGGTAAACTTGATGGAAAAGACAATAAACAATTTATTGCTCTTTAGAGTGCTCTGGTTGTCTAACTAGTTATTCGAAATAGTTTGAAATGCCTAGTTGCATTATGATTGCACTGATTATTCGATATGTGGCATGCATGTGGTAGCATTAGAGAATCAGTGACATGATAACTAGAAGAGCATATGAGTGTGTAAGTTATTGTAAAAACACATAAGCCTATGAAACGAAATACTCATTAGTTTGTGAAAACCATTGATGCCAATAGATTCCATTTATATTAAGAAATAGTGGGGGTGATATCCTGCCTACTATTAGAAATAATGGATAACTAGTGGGGGTGATGAATCTGAGTATGAACTCAGAAGAGACAAATGAACCATAAATCACGAAAGGATTTTGGTTATGAATTTGTTATTTACACCTTAAGAAAGAAAGATCCTACAATTCTGCTAGAAGTTCGAACTTCCATAAAGATGCAGAATTGTGGGAGAATCCATTATTAACGAAATGGAATTATTGGAGTCTAATAAGACTTAAAATCTTGTAGAGTTATCTCTTGGTTGAAAAGCCTTGGGTAATATATCGATGGAATCGAACAAGATTTGGCATCTTTGAGAATTACTCTCTTGGCAATGAAGTCATGGGTAATAAATGGATTTTTAAAAGAAAACTGAAACCTATTGGTTTAGTTTATGAGTATAAAAGATCACCCAATAGCTAAGGCTTTAAGCGAAAAGGAAAAATTGTAAATTTTCTTGTTATCTATTCACCATATGTAGAATAACATCCAGGTATGTTCTGATTGCTAGTGTTGTGCGTCAGATGGATTGTTAAACATGTTTCTGTGAATGGTGATTTAAATAGGAAAATCTACATGGGACAACCTATAGGGTTGTTATTCCTGAACATGCTTAGGGAGTCTATAGTTAGACAAATCATTGTAAGATTTGAAATAGACTCTAAGACGATGGCATGAATAAACTGGTTCTCTCTCATGGTTTTAAAAGTGAAAGTGACAAGTGCATTTAGTACAAATTTGAGAATGACACTTGCATTATGGATGACACAGCGATCTTTGGTACAAAGACTCGTAATGTCAATATTGAAAAACCATGATGGTTGAGAATTTTGAATGAGAAGGATCTGAATGAAACATATGTTATGATTAGAGATTCTAATAACTAGGAAAATACAAGATGTACACCTGCATACATGTTTGATGATGCTCGTATAAATATTTAAAGAACACCTAAGACGGTGTAAGGAGTTTGAATATACTAGCATTTACAGTCTGCAGGAGGCAGCTGATAAACATGATACCCGATTTAGTGGGGGTACTTGGCGGGCTTACTGATTGTCCTAGTATGAAGCATTGAAATGCTATTGAAAGGGGTCATGAGACACCTTAAAAGAACAGAAAAACCTTGGTATTTGTTATCAAAGGTTTTGCTGTATTGGTAGGGTATAGTGATGCGGATTAGAATACCCTATAGAGGACTCCAAGACAACAAGAGGATGTGTTTTAAACATCGATAGAGAAGTTATGTCTTGGAAGTCTAAGAAGTAAACGATCCTGGCTCAATCAACTAAGAAATCGAAAATGATAGAACTGGCAATGGCTAGTAAAGAGGAAAGTTGATTGAGAGGGTCAATACTAGAGATTCCCTTATGGGAAAGACCGATCCCTCCGGTAGTTGATTAATTGTGATAGCACCGCAGCTATTGCAAAAGAAGGGAACCGGTTCTAGAACGAAAAGAGACGACAAATTCGTCGTAAGCACAGTACTGTAAGAGAACTCCTAACGATAGGAGCAATGAGGGTGGATCCTGTAAGGTCCTAACAGAATCTAGCTGATCCTTTGACGAAAGGATTATCTAGAGAGAAAGTCCAAAATACCACGAAGGGTATGAGACTTATGCCTACCGAACCATGGATTACAAGTGATGGTAACCCGACCCGATAGACTGGAGATCCCAAGAAATGGGTTCAATGGGTAATAACAAGTCATGAGTAATATTGAGAAAAGTTCATGCATAGTGAAGCATGAATCCCAAAGCCTTGGAGGTTGAGTTAAAACTCTTAATGAGATCTATACTCTATGTGGAGTGAAGTACTTTACTTTGGGGGTACTTCTGATAGACTCACCTATGTGAATGTGGGAGTGAGGCCGCTCCCTATGGAACTTTGGAGGCACAAAGTTGCTAGAGCGTTCACTAAACCGGGATAACGTGCATGGCCATAAACGCACGGCCTATGAGAGAATATCACTCAATGAAAAGATCCGGTGTGCTACATTGTCTGAGATAGGGTTCAAGACTACGAGTCACCCTTATGAAATCGGAAGTGTAACCACTACGCTAAGGTTCAAATCTTCGCGATACCTTAGTTTATGCCCGATCTTATGGATCTGTTGATGCTCAGAGATAGTTTCAAAACTATTCAAGTGGGGGATTGTTGGGAATGAATAGCTTTGAAAGCTATATTGAATTAATTATCCCGTATTCTTTCTAGATACGAAAATAGGAAGGATAATTAATAAAAAGAATATTATGGAGATAATTAGGATTAATTATCTTAATATAATATAATATATTTTAATTATGGAAGTAATTATCTTCCTAATTAAAATGTGGCTTATTCCCAAAGAAAGAGGGAATATTCTAGGTTTTCTGCTCCTATAAATAGCAGACCCCTAGACCCTCTAAACACACCTCAGAGAGCAGAAACACGAGATAGAGAGTGAGTTCATAGAGCTCCGGTTTTCGCACAAAACCGATGAGCAACAAAATAAGAATGGCTGTTTTATCCTGGAGGCGACCGGCTGATAGTCTGCCGTGCGCAACGAAGGCAGTGCCACGAACGTCTTAAAGAGAGCGACCTAGTCCGCGACTCAGCCAGATCGGTAACCCTATTTTTCTGTTCGGTTTCTAACAGGAATGCCATGAAAGCCTTCCATTATCGTGCCGTCCGAGAAACCCTGATGGGAGGAGCAACGTCAGAACTGGGATCGAAAAGTGGCAGAGCTCTCCGCCCAGTACATGGAGATCCCCGTTGCCGTCGTTTCCAATGAGCCGGTCGCCACCTGTGAATCCTTGCCGCCGCGAGATGGAGACTTGTTCGTGTTGGAGAAAGCCCAGAAGGAAGAGGGTGAGAAACATGGTCTCGGAAACGTGCAGGAGGAGCTTCTCCACAAACGTTGTTCGCCCGACCTTGCTTCCCCAAACGGAGGGCTTGATCGCGCTTCAACGTCGCCGCCGTCAAAACTGCAGGAAGCTGCCACCGCCGAGAAGCATCAGGAGAGGGTAGGCTCTGCTACTCTTGGAGGAGGAACCAAGGTGAAAGAAACAACGAGTCTGACATTGGATGGAGAAGATGGGAAGCCTACCAAGACAACTCATTGTGACATTGCTACTTTTCAAGGGTCTGATGTTGGTACGAGTTTGTTTGGGCTACGGCAGGGGCGGAGCTAGGATTTAGCTTTCTGGGGGGGGGGGGGGTCGGAGTTCTCTTGATACTTTACCGTAAAGAGCTAAAATTCTATTAAACAAAAATCATTTTATTTTATTAAAAGCGCACAAAAAAATTATATTAAATTTGGAATAAATCAGAAAACTATATACAAGTTACTAACTCATTTCAATATTGTGTGGCGTAAACGGTTTTAATAACTAAAGGCAATTGTCTACCAATATTAATATTCGACCAAATTTATTCATTATATATTCAAAAATAACCTTAAAATTGAAGAATTTAATCAATCTAATTTAAAGTTAAATAATTAACAAACGAAATATGAAAGTTCAAGCATTGATCAATTTTTTAATTAAATAAAAACTTAAATCTAATTTAAAATTAAATAATTAACAAACCAACTATGAAACTTTAAGCATTTGATCAAAAAATTTAGTTAAATAAAAACTTAAAGGCCATATAACTAAAAATATTCATCATATTTCAAACTATCCTTGAAACTATTATGAAAATCGTAGACTAAATTGACTATTTAGGGATCAAAACATAAATTGATTACCAAAAAAGCTAGTAATAAAAACATATGCTGCTTTCCAACAGGATCGAAACCTTGACCACTAGTTGAGAGGGCAAGGCACGATTCCACTAGACTACAGAGACTTTTACTGTTTTGTTTCACGTTGATTATTTTAATACATAACATTTAGTTTATACGTCTAATACCGAACTTTTACACGTGACTTTCAAAATTCTCGGGGGGGGGGGGCCGGGGCCCCCCGAAGGCTGCTGTAGCTCCGCCCCTGCTACGGAAAACCAATTGGAAGTATAGGAAGAAGCATGAAGAAGATGACGATGAAGACCACCACGCCGCGAGAAGTCGAGGTTCGGTTCGTGGTTGTATCGGTCCGGGCATGGGCGGACTCGTGAGAGCTTTGCTGTATGGAGTTGATCCGGAGAATTGTTCTGATAGGGAAGTTACTTTGGAGTTGACTGGTTGTGCTACCAATAAAATCGTTGCCCAAGCTGGAGGATGCGAGCGAGAGGATCGATCTACGATGATGGGATCGATTGATGTTGATGCAAGAATTATGAGACATGAGCAGAAAGTGAGAGGATTGAATCTTGGGCGGACAGTAGGCGAGGGTTGCTCGCAAAGGAGGAGAACTCCATTTATTGATTGTAAGCATATGAGGGAAGGAACCCAAGGTTTGGTTCGGTCATGAGATGTTGTCTACGTTTGGGTGAATAACCAGGAGGATGGACTTAATTGCTTTGAGAGATTTGAAGGAGGATTCTTTTCTCATGCATACGTGAGTGCCATGGTTAGAGGCATGCATGCAAGGTTTTTAAGAAATAGAGATTGGTGGAAGTCTCACTACAAGTGTGGGAAGAAGGCAGACGTGGAAGCTAGTGGTGGGGAATTCGATCAAGTTCCTGAATGTAATTGGAAGCGTCGTAAACGAGATCGATTTCGACAGGCATCCACTCTCTTTGATGTCATCAATTCGTGGGAATGATTCTTCTTCATCGATCCAGGCTAAGAAGTCGCCTGAACTTCGGGGACGAAGTTCTTTAAAGGGGGGAGGATTGATGCGGAACAACATTCGATGGGCCTTAGGCCTAGTATGGGCTTAGTAATTAGGGACTTATTATTAGTTAATTGCTAGATTATTATGGTTATTTAAGATATTCGTATTAGTTTATTGTGTCTTGTTGAGGAAGTTATAGTTTACTTGTTGGGTTAGGTTTAGATTACCTTGTTGGAGAGGGAAAGGGTTATGAGAGTAGTCCTATAAATATGTACGTTGTTCTTTAGGTTTCGAAAAGCAATGAATAAGAGTAAAGTAGATTAGTAGTAATTTTGCTATCGTTATCGCGTTTCATTAGTTTCGTAGAAGAGTTCGAGTTCCACGATATGTGAGATTCCGCTATCACGCATCACAAACTTATAAATATATCTTTTATTTTGTTTGGTTCATCTCTTTTTTCCAACTCGCCAAATATAGGTTACGGGATAGCTTATTTCAACCTCTAAAGTAGAGTGCAAGCATGTCTATTTCCTTTTTGATTGCCCTTTATCACAATCAGTATACATCGATCATATTGTTGTTGTACTTTGCTGACCATAAACACATATTTGTATAATTAAGTTTCTTTTATAATTTCGTGGCTTGCTGTTATTTTCAAATTATGTTATCGTGGCAAGAGAGGATAGAGTTATTTAACTAGGTAAACCATACTTAGTGGGTTCCTATATATTCTGGTATTTGTAAGAGGTTTTCTTTGGTAATTCCATATTTCAATATATACAAAACGTTTTCTAAAATGTAGATCGACCAATCTAAATTTGTACGCCTTACAAATTTATTGTTCAAAATTGCTACAAGAACAATGTTTCATAATATTCTATATATGTGGTATATATTGCACATAGTAACTTTGTGTGTTTTAGTTGAGGATTTGTTCAAACATAGTAATTCGTACCATTGTATATTCATAAGTGGTCAAATAGTTAAACTATATGCATAAAATAGTGCTCATCTTAAATAAAACTAACTAAATAATTAAATAGGGAAAGCGCTTACTGTAGAGTGGACCAGTCGGTTTCGCCGAGAGAGGGATCGCGGCGCTCTGCCCCCACTGCGGCGACGCCCGACGCCCCTGCTCCTGCGGCGCCTGCTCCTCCACCGCCGTCGATTCTTCTTCATCGTCGTCGATCAAGAGGTCCGGAAGCGTTAGCCGCATATCGAATTTTCTGTTCGAGAGCAGCAGCAACACTGCGGAGCCTTCCTTGCGGCGGTCGAGATCCTTGGCGGTGGCGATTCCGTTCCTCCGGTCGTCAACCAATCGTCATCCTCCTCCTGCCGCTGCTTCCGACAAGGCCGCTCCAACTCCCGCTCCGGCGTTCTGGGCAATTCTGAAAGGCGGCGGCGCGTCGGCGAAGAAGAAGGACGACGTGGCGGCGGCGGGGGAGGAGGAGGACGGTGAGCAGCTTCGGAGGATGACGATGAGGAAATCGAGGTCGGTGGCGGTGACGTCAGCGGATGCAGGGAGGTCGTCGTGGAAAGGAAGCGGCGGAGGGAGAGGGTGGCATTTCCCGAGCCCGATGAAGGTGTTCCGGCAATCGAAAAGCTCCGCCAGAGGCGGCGGCGGTTTGATCTTTGGGTCTGACGGTTACAATTCCAGAGCACGGTTACAAATCCAGAGAGGACTCCAACTGCGATCCGTTTCAGATACGCTTGTTCTTTCTCTTTCCTCGCTAATTTTAATATTTATTTATTTCCAGGAATATAATTCTAGAATCTTTTAATTTTATTTTCCTTAACGGCTCGTATTTATAAACTTTTCATTGACTTTACTTAAAAAAAAGTAATAAAAAATGTTTTTCTTTTGACCTTGTTAGCTTTTGATTCGGAGTATCCGACTAAGCCTCAATGGCTTGTTTAAGTCCATTCGGTGGAGCTTAGTTGTCCTCCAGTATGGGCGCTTGTGTGTTTGTTTGTTTTTGCAGGGGCACGTAGTTTTCCCTTGACTATACAAGCATCAATCCATTATGATTCAATCTCGTGATATGGCGCATGCGACAGGTGGAGCGATCTCGGAAGAGATTTGTTTGGCGTCTGTGTATTTTAATTTCTTTATTTGTACTTTTACGCAGAGGTTGTACAACAGGGCTGCCCACTTAGTGGCTTCTAATGCCCTTTCATCGACAGCTCGATATTGTGTCGACTGTCGCGTCTGGTTTTCTGCGTCCTGTAATATCTATTTCATTCCCGATCTATGACAAAAAAAAAACTAAATAATTAAATAGGTCTCACCCGGCCGACGGCCGGGAACAAAACTAGTTTCTTAATTTCGTTTTGCAAGATATTTATTTCCCGTGTAAGCTTCACTCTTCCCAGCATAGCTAGTTAGGCAAATTATTAACATCATAGATTTTCCGTGTATATATTTCATACATCTTCTATTTTATTCCAACAAGTTGATTAGCTCTCGTGCTCGTGCTCAATATTCAAACCAACATCATTTTGCTTCACTATATATAGATAGCTACGTACTACTACCGCTCGTACTTAAAGCAGCACTTGTTGATCAATTATGCTTCATTCTTAAAAGGGTGGTACGTTTTGAGAGACTGGACCAGACCTTCCACTGATCCCGCTGCTGCGATGAGTGAAATCAGCAAACAGACGAAGCTCAAGGCCTGCAGGCACATCCAGGAGACGGAGAACTTTGGAATCTTCGCTCGGGCGATGTACATCTCGATCGGAAAGTAGACGGTCAATGGCCAAAAAGAGACTGCCCCGATAAGGCCCAAAAAAACGTTGAAGAACGGTAGGACCATGGCCAAGACGGTCGTCACTGCCACGTAAGCAGACCTCCAAACCACTCTGAACCAGTTGACGTGGAAGCTCATGCCACCCAGGAACGGAATGGTAATCTGGTGGTCAGTGGACACGAACTTGACCTCTGGCCACCTCTGACGACAGCTCGTCTCCACGAAGCTGAAAATCGGCTGCGCAAACACCTGCAGCCACACACACATATATACAAATTAATATCACGAAAGAAATTAATTTTAATTTAATTAATTAAACTGAACTGACTTGGTAGGCGCCGATGAGGTGGATTGCCACGCAGACGTTGGCTACGTTGAGTAGCCACACCGGATGATTGAACCCGGTCCCTGAGAGTAAATCGCCTGGCGCGTCTTCTCCAAACGCCGCATAGCCCACACAGCCGCAGAGCAAGTAGAAAATTGTGGTAGTTGAGATGCCTACTAAACTCGCCCGTTTCATTGTTTTGTTCTCGGCCGGGCTCGATTTCAGGGTGTCCTGCATGCAATAATCAATGCATCCATTTCTTGTTGATTAGGTAGTTAATAACTAAATAAAGTACTTTTTATTGATTAATTAATCCTTTACTAATTAGGCCATGAGAGAGAAGGGAAGCCGATTGATCTAGGCCAGGATTTTAGAAAGGGGTAATATGAAACGAATTACTATTTGACTACTTGCCTGGATCTCGATGAGTACAGTGGAGTAGGCGTACGCAAAGGCGATGTCGCCAATCGCCTGGAAAATTCTCCACAACCTCTGCGCCTCTGACACCGTCGCCGACGTCGTTCTTGTCTCACCTCCTTCATTCAATTTAGTTCATTGATTAATATATATTATATATGTAACATTTACTTAAACCTCATGTACATTCAATAACGTGATATTATTACGAATATGATCTACCTGAAGCAACTTTGACTATGGAGAGACCCAAGCCAATGAGCGAATAGGTAAGGGACATGACAGCGGCGAGGATGGAGAGCCGGGACAAGTTGTGGAAGTTGGGCACCTGGCAAAGGATCAGCTGGATGCAGCCAAAGACGACCATGTCCAGCGTGGTGGACGCGTGGCACTTGTCCTTCCCGTGGAAACACTTCGATCCACGAACCATCCTGCACGTTGTTCAATAGGTTTAAATAATTAATTGCCTCGATAACGAAATGAAAGTTGCGTAAATCATGGTTAAATTAGATAGCTTACTCCATGCTGATTGACGCCGTGATGGTGTAACCAACGGTGACGCCGACCAGGTTCGAGTACTGAGCGACACCGCAAAACCGGACCTTGAGCCCACCTAAATGGGCCCGGACCGCGTCCATGTAGGTGTAGTTTCGCTGGCCGGTGACCGGGTCCGGGTGGCGGTAGGCGTCGGCGAGGAGGGTGGAGGTGAAAAGGGTGATGAGAGAGAAGATGATGAGAGTGGCCGGACCGGCCACCCAACCCAGCTGGGCGATTGCCCAAGCCAGGGACAGAACCCCTGACCCAATCACCGCTGTGATGATGTGAGCGCTAGCCGTCACCCAAGTCCCTGCATTGCATACACAAATGAATAGATAATGTTCATCAGTATGGACAGTAATTAATTAAGCAATTATAATAAGCTAGCAATGATTAATTAAGTAACTTTAGCCAAGTGAGACAGTCGATGGCTCAGAAACTAGCTAATTATGATCGTGGAATTTTCCTACAGTTACTGTTTTTTTACTGGCGGTTTCCACCCGACATTAAAATTTACCGGCCGCCACCCAGTTTTGTTGCAGTAGTGTAGCTATATAGGTGAGTTAATTACCAGTTCGCATTGGGCGGCCATCATCGTCGACTCTGTTGGCCATCTTCTCCTTAATTCCCGGCTGTAAAGCTTCAAGACCCTCAACGAACAAGTAATGGAACTGAGTAATAATTAATGGCCGGTGATATTCTAATTTGGTGTTTGGAAAGGAAAATAGGAATTTAGTTTAGTAACGAATAACGATGCAGCAGAGAGATGCAAAGGGTTTCTTTTCTCTTGATCACTTGTGTGTTTGTAATTTGCACTCCCAATGCACGTTACATTTATATATGCATGGCCCAATTTCTGAAGTTTACGTCAAACCATTAATTCAAGAACGGATACGTATAGCTAATCGATCTCCTTGGGTGGAAGAAGAATTGTGTAGCACACTAATTACTTCATATAGCCAAACCAAACTATACGTTCGGGTTCGTCCTTACTGCTCGAAAAGGTTTGTCATTGCGAGCATTTGGGGAGGAGCGATTATAATAATAGAACAGTCTGATTTCATTCGGTTTATAGCAGTTTATAAATTAATTAATATGGAGTGAATGGGTTCAACCACTGACAATTAAGTAACTTCAAACAACTGAGAGAAAGTTCAACCACCGATAATTAATATGGAGGGAAAATTAGTAGCCTAACCTCATATGTTAACTAACCTATCAAATCACGTAACTAATTAACCTATCAATAATATTCGCAACTTCAATAGTGTACTACTCCATCTTTTGGGAAATCCTCACATACAGACTACAATGGCAATAATCATCTACAGACTAAAATGGCATGAGAACTTTTGATTGATCACCCATCTTTCAATCTCTTACAGAGAGTCGAACTTCACAAATTGGACGATATAGACGACTCTTGTTATTGATGGCGTGAACAAGTACGACTTCCTCACTGATAACATTTCTGCTCCTTATGAAGGTTCTCCACTGTAAGTAGGATGGAAATTGGTACGGTATCGGTATCCCAGTACTAAATATCGAAATCCCAAATATCAAATTACACCCTAAAAACAATCTCAATCTCTAAATTAATTCGGTATCCCAACCCCTAAATATTATATTCGGTATCTCAATCGGTATTGTTGGTATCCCAATCGGTATTTGCAATTAATAATTAAACACGTAAATTAGACTATGTAATATAATTTAAGGCAAAGAATGTGGCTAGGAAAAGGGTCTTGAGTTCGCCCAGATCTAGGACATGGATAAGGAGAAGGGAGGAGAAGGTGACATCTCAATATCTTTATCATTTGCAATCTTAATAATTTATAATTTTGGAGTCTTACGGTTGGATCGATTTGGGTTAGACGGTTGGGTCGATTTTCGGGTTGGGATGTTCACCCCTTACCACCGACATCATCTAGAGACTGTTAATCGTAACGGAAATATCGAAACAGAAATCAACACACAGATTTACGTGGTTTCCTCGTTACATATGAACGAGACTAGTCCACGGTCGAAAATAGTTTATCCTCTTATTTAGCTTAGCGTCAACAAGTTCAGTTACATACGTATTTATACATCTAGGATCTCAAACCTTAGACTACTCGGCTAACCCTAGGCCACTTACAATCATTTACTCGTGGCTAAGGAGAGTGGGCCGAAGCCCATACAAGCACATTACTCAACAGCCTCCTCCCAATTGACGAGGATCTTTCATCAACAATTTGCGAGAAACATAAAGTGGTGACTAGCCAAAAATGACTTGGTTAACAAATCCGCAATCTGGTCCTCTGACGTGATGTGAAACAGGCGAAGAATACCGTCACGAACCAAGTCTCGTATGTAATGAAGATGAATCTCTATTTGCTTCCTACGATCATGAAACATCGGATTTGTGGCAATCTGAATGGCACTTGTATTATCAACATAAAGCTAGAGAGGAATCTCACAATCCACTCCCAAGTCACCAAGTAGACCTCGAAGCCAGACCATCTCAGAAGCAACGTCAAACATAGCTCGATATTCCGCCTCAGTAGAAGATTTAGACACATTGTCCTGCTTCTTACATCGCCATGAAACAAATGACTCACCAAGCCGAATACACCACCCAATGGTTGAAGAACGAGTGTCTACACATCCTGCATAATCAGAATCTGAGAAGTCCTGAAGAACAAACAAACCAGATGAGGGAAGAAACAACCCAACCTCCTTGGTGCCCTATAGGTAGCGTAAAATGCGATGGACAGCAGCTAGATGATCTGGTCAGCCGAGTTGAGGAGGATCGTACGAACCTTGGCATCATTCAATACCCATCGAGCCATCCAAGAAGTCCCTTCCCTTCGATCAATGTTGGAAACTAAAACTCCCAGACTGCATAATTCTTCGAGTTAAGATGAGCTGTAATCCGGTCAGCAGTCATAGGCTTCGATACCATGTTAATCGTAACGGAAATATTGAAACAGAAACAAAAATCAACACACAGATTTATACGGTTTCCTCATTCTGCATGGACGAGACTAGTCCACGGCCGAAGCTAGTTTGTTCTCTTATTCAACTTAACTTCAACAGGTTCAGTTACATATGTATTTATACATCTAGGATCTCAAACCCTATACTACTCGGCTAACCCTAGTCCACTAATAACCATTCACTCTCGTGGCTAGGGATAGTGGGCCGAAACCAATACAAACACATTACTCAACAGAGACACCCTGCAACATTAACAACAATCTCGCCATTTATGTATATAGATAATGCTTATTATTACTTTTTCTACAAACCTACATCGCAATAGTATGCTTTTCTCTAGTATAAATTTAATGTAAGACTATGCATTCCTATCGTTAATAAATAAACATCTATATATGTTTTTTTAGGGTACAATCCAATCACCACATTGAAAATACAAGAGAAGGGACCCTTGTATATAAGTGTCCACCAAGCTAATTAGTACGAGGCCTTTTGGGGAGGACACCAAGAGTAAAACCGTGCGGGCTTGGCCCAAAGCGGACAATATCGTACTAATTGAGCTACCCGGTTATGACAAATGGTATCAAAGCCTGGTTCAGTTCGGGCAGTGGACGTCAGTTTGGTGGGACCCTCATTTGGTGACCTCGAGATTTGAGATATGCGTCTGGTTTGGCGGATCAAGGGAGGTCCGCATCTGTATGGTGGATCTAGGAGAGATCCACGTTTGTTTGGCGGATCAAAGAGAGTTACGCTGTAACATCCCGTTTCGGCTAAAATCGTATTACTGTCACTAGAAAATTTCACGATTTAAAATCGAGCATTTTTGCAGTATTTCGACAAAAATCGAATTATCGATCGATCAGATAAGTATACATATTAGTGTTATATATATATATATACTCCGGCCGGTCCATTTAATTCCCTTCCCCTGTCCATTTTCTTTCCCATCATCATCGTTTCGTTCTTTCTTTTGCTGGACCGAGAACTGGAGCAGAGGGCGCGCATGGGAGGTGAGCACGGAAATTCTCAGAGCTCAAATCTTAAGCTTTAGTGATCCATAAATCCCGTAAGTTAACAAAGGAAGAGCAATGAAAGGGTGAAAACCTAGCTTGCTTTTCTCATTGATCCAAATCGCCTCTTATAGGCAGATGAGCATACAAGATGACAAGCTCCATTGGAGCTGTCTGATAGTTTGAAAGGGAAACAAGGCTGACTTGGCGAAAAAGAAAACAGAGCTAAAACAGGCAAAGTGGAAATGACAGCGTTCCAGTTCTTCTACACTAAAGAAAAGAGAAACGACAGCGCTTTAAATGGAAAAGAGATTGATGGCGAAAACGGCAGCGCAGCGAAGGTCCTGCTCGTTGGAACAAAACGTCGATGGATCGATAGAAGACCTTTGGAATTGAATTTCATTCTGTTACCCCCCCCCCCCCGGCAAGCTGGTGGGCACAAGTTTCGCACACCAAGCTTGGAGAGCAGGGGCAGAAACGGAGCAGGTCACAACGACTTGGTGAATAGATCGGCCAATTGGTGAGCTGAGGAGATGTGCAGAAGCTTCAGCGTTCCCAATTGCAGCTTTTCCCTGACAAAGTGGCAATCAAGTTATTCTTGGCAATGTGGATGGCGCTCTGATTGTCGCAGTACAAGGTCGCCGGATTGGAAGAGGAAACCTGGAAATCCTGGAGAAGATATTGCAACCACTGAATTTCGCATGCTGTGAAGGCCAGGGCTCTATATTCTGTTTCGCAAGAAGACCTTGAAACGATATGCTGTTTTTTGCTTTTCCAAGAAATTAGGGAATCACCCAAGTAGATGCAGAAACCTGTTGTTGATCTTCTCGTGTCAACACAGGCTGCCCAGTCCGAATCTGTGAAAGCTTTGAGTTGGAAGGAACCTTTTGATGGAAAGAAAAGACCTGTAGCTGGGGCTGTTTTGAGGTATCTTAATACTCGTTGAGCAGCCTTGAAGTGAGTGACACTGGGGTTTGACATGTATTGGCTCAATTGCTGTGTGGCAAAGCTGATGTCTTGACGGGTAGTGGTGAGGTAGATGAGCTTCCCAACAATAGTTCGATAGTGTTTAGGGTCTTCAAAGGGGGTATCCACCTCATTACTTAGATGCAGCTTGTAGTCCATAGGGGTAGTGACTGATTTGGCATGTATGACGTTTGCTTCTTCCAGAATTTCTAGTGTGTATTTCCTTTGTGACAAATGTATGCCAGCTGTGCTTCTTGCCACTTCAATTCCAAGAAAATATCTGAGATTGCCAAGGTCCTTAATGCTGAATTCAGAATGCAGAACATCCTTCAATGCTTGAATCTCATTCATGTCATTGCCACCCAAAACCAGGTCATCGACATATATAAGAATGCATGTGTAAGAAGTCTCTGTGACCTTGAAGAAGAGAGAGTGGTTTGCTTTGCTTTGTACATAACCAGACTGTGTTAACTTATCAGTGAGCTTAGTAAACCATTGTCTGGATGCCTGTTTAAGGCCATATAGGGACTTCCTTAGTCTTCAAACTGGATTTGGAATATCTGGAAGAGGTGTAAAACCTTTAGGTAGTGTCATGTAAACTTCCTCTTCTAAGTCACCATTTAGAAATACATTGTCGACATCCAATTGATGTATATGCAGTTTCTGAGAGCAGCAATGGCTAGAAAGGTCTTGACAGTGGTCATTTTGATGACAGGTGCAAATGTGTCCTGAAAATCAATGCCTTCTTGTTGAGTGTTGCCTTTTGCAACTAACCTGGCTTTATGTCTTTCAAGAGAGCCATGAGACAAGAATTTGTCTTTGTAAATCCACTTGTTGCCAACTGGTTTCTTGCCTTGTGGTAGAGAAACAACATCCCAGGTGTGATTTTTAATTAGAGCCTTTATCTCAGTCTGCATAGCTTGATTCCAAATGTCTAACTTTGATGTCCCTTTGTAAGATTGTGGTTCTTGGTGACTAGAAATGTTGAGCAGAAATCTTTTGAATGGGTCAGAAAGATTGTTGTAAGAAATAATTGAAGAGAGGGAATACCTGTTCTCTGGAATCTGTTGCAGTTTGGGGTGATTGGTGCTGCTAGGACCTTGAGCTAAGTAGCAGTGATAGTCTTGAACAAGGTGAGTAGGAGGTTTGATTGTTCTGTCTGAACGTCTGAGATTTGGCTGAGGTGGGGGAGTAGGTTGCTGAGGAGAGGAAGAAGAGATGGGAGGGGAGTTGGGAGGAGAATTAGGAGGGGAAGGGGAAGAAGATGATGAGGGGCTGTTGTCTGGAGTGGATGGAATTGGAGAAGGAATATGAAGGGGGGAAGTGATGTTGCTAGGAATAGGAGTTGTGTCATGGTGTAGAGTGGAGTCTGGGGAAGGGATTGGAAACAGAAGATCTGAATGTGAGTCTGATGAGTCATCAGAGTCACTGTTTTTGAATGGGAAATGTGATTCATAGAAAATCACATCTCTTGAGGTGAAAACTTCATGAGAGGCTAAGTCATATAGTCTATAGCCTTTAATGCCAGGGCTGTAGCCTATAAAAATTGTCTTCCTGGCTCTAGGTTGAAATTTTGTTCTGTGGTTTGCAAGGGTAGAAGCATAGCAGAGGCAACCAAAGACTCTTAGTTCAGATAAGTCTGGAGGTTTGTTGTGTAGAAGTTGAAATGGGGTTTGGTTTGAAAGAACTGATGTAGGGACTCTATTTATGAGATGGACAGCGTGTTTAACACAATCTGCCCAGAATGCTGGAGGGAGATGGGCTTGGAATTGAAGGGCTCTAGCAACAGCAAGTACATGTTGATGTTTTCTTTCAACCTTGCTGTTCTGTTGGGGGGTTTCAACACAGGACATTTCATGAGTAATGCCTGTTGATTTGTTTTTGAAATTGTCTTTGCATTTGTGTGCAAAAGGCTATGAGTTTAGGTCTGGTTTCAGACTTGAGATGGAGTAGAATGACCCAAGTCATTCTGGAGAAGTCATCCACAATGGTTAGAAAGTACTTGTAGCCATCATAAAAAGGTACTGAATTAGGACCCCAAATATCTACATGAAGTAGTTCAAAGGGATACTGAGTTACAGACTGGCTTACAGGAAATGAAAGTCGTTTTTGTTTAGCAAAATGACAAACATCACAGGGTTGATCCTTCTGTGTGGTAATGGAGGTACAAAATTGGTTGAGAATGGGAATTTTAGAGTGGGATACATGTCCTAGTCTAAAATTCCATAGATCAAAGGGGGTTCTGGAAGCAGCATTGATCAACCTAGGGGTGTTTGTTGCTTGGAGGTAATAGAGGCCATTGTGAAGGCTAGCAGAACCAATCACCTTCTTCTGCTCCAGATCCTGTATGAGACACATGGTAGAATGAAATGATAAGCTTAGTTTGGTAGTGGAGGTGAGTCTGCTCACAGAAAGTAGGTTGAAGGAAAATTGGGCACAAACAGGGCATTTTGTAGGATGATAGCATCACTGCATATGGCTGTGCCAGAATGGGTTGCTTGGACTTTATTGCCAGTTGGGAGGGTTATGTATACATTGGTCAAGGGCTGTGGGTCATGGAGATAAGATAAGGAACAGACAATGTGGTCTGATGCTCCTGTATCAACTATCCACATTGTTTGATGTGATGAGAAAGCAGTAAAGATGGGGGTGGGTAGAATACCTTTGTTGTTGACAAAAGCAGCAGCAGAGAAAGAAGTGGAAGGTTGTGATGCATTCATCAGGCGCATGAGCTTGTCATAATCAGCTCTAGAGAGCTTGACCTCATCAGATGGTGTAGTAGTGGCAATGGAATTGACAGAAGGTCTTCCTCGACCAGAAATGGAGTTTGGATTCCTTGGCACAAAGTTGGCAGGGTATCCATTCTTCTGAAAACATTTGTCTTCAGAGTGACCTCTTCTTTTGCAGTAAGAGAAAGTAATGGCAGTCCTGAGGTGGTGATGGAGGGTCTTGTCATGCCAGGGGGCCAACCATGTTTTTGAAAACATATATCTTCAGTGTGTCCTTCTCTCCTGCAGAAAGTGCAATATGGTGGTTTGGAACTGGTATTTGGCCTTCTGTTACCTCCTTGAAAAGCCATTGCTGATGAATCAGTTTGCATTGATGCTATGAGCTTGCCAGATTGAGTACCATGTAACTGTCTTTCATGCTGGAGCATTCTTTGAAAGACCCTGTTGATGTTAGGCAGTTCATCTCCAAAAAGAACTTGTGCTCTAACACCAGAGAAGTTCTCATTGAGACCTCTGAGGAACTTAATCACATAACTGGTTTCTTGATACTGGAGAACCGTGAGCATTGCAACACAAGTATTATGACTGGTTGGAGTGCATGAACATGGCAGGAGAGGTTGATAGTTCTCTAATTCATCTTTCAAGGTAATCATTCGACCATAATACTCAGTCACAGTTTGGTTACCTTGTTGCAGGGAAGACAAAGCTTCTTCAAGTTCTGCAATCCTAATCAGATCTCCAGATCCATAGCGTGTTTGAAGACTTTTCCAAGCTTCTGCTGTTGTCTTGCTGGAGAGGATGGTTTTGCGGATCTCTGAAGAGGTGGACTGCTGTATCCAGCTGAGAATCATGACATTGTTGCGATTCCATGCTCCATATCTTGCATCAGTAGCTGGAGGTTCAGGTATTGTACCGTTAATGAATCCCAGCTTGTTTTTTTGCTGCAAGAGCATTAAGCATGGCGCGACTCCAATCATTGTAATTTGTGGCTGTGAGTTTTTCAGCAACGAGAACAGATCCAGGTTGTTCTGAACCATGGAGAAAGAAAGGGTCTGAAGCAGGATCAAGAATATTTTGTGGGGGATCTTGAGGGTCAGGCTGAACTTGCCATTGTAGAGAAGCGGCGGCGGCTAGGGTTTTATCCCAGGCTCTGATACCATAACAAAGGAAGAGGAATGAAATGGTGAAAACCTAGCTTGCTTTTCTCATTGATCCCAATCTCCTCTTATAGGCAGATGAGCATACAAGATGACAAGCTCCATTGGAGCTGTCTGATAGCTTGAAAGGGAAACAAGCCTGACTTGGCGAAAAAGAAAACAGAGCTAAAACAGGCAAAGTGGAAACGACAGCGTTCCAGTTCTTCTACACTAAAGAAAAGAGAAACGACAGCGCTTTAAATGGAAAATAGATTGATGGCGAAAACGGCAGCGCAACGAAGGTCCTTCTCGTTGGAACAAAACGTCGATGGATCGATAGAAGACCGTTGGAATTGAATTTCATTCTGTTATAAGTAATGCCTAATTCATCTATACATCGTGATTTATTGATTTAGAGGTTTAAAACGAGTTTTTGGTTCAGGAATTTCTTGAATTCCCGATAAGCCAAATTAGGGTTTCGGAGTATTCAGAAGCCGGATTGAGCCCAAATTTCATATACGAGCTTCCTGCAGCGAGGTAATTAATCCTCTGGTTCTAATCCATAAATTTCAGCTATTACTTAGGTCGGAGCCGGGATCGCTGAATTTAGCTCCGGCCAGGGTTTGATGTGTTTTTATAAAGAATTTGACCCGGAGCCTAGAACTAATATTGACGGGGATATTGCAGGGGATATTAGGACAATCTCGGATTTTGATTCCGGGTTTGTTTGAGTAGGTGAAGTTGGGGTACGGGAGGCTAGAACCGGTGTTTGAACGACCAGAACTAGTGAGGGATTAGCACGGCATACCGGGTTTGTCGTATCACGATAAATATATTGATGCTTAGAATTGACCTAGGTAAACTAGAATGGCATGATTAGGGGTGTATGAAATTTTGTGCTATATGTTGAACCCTGGACTGCTGTATGATATTATTGACTTGCCTTAATCGATATGGACCTTGTTTATGCTGATGATTGCATACCTGTTGCCATTTGTGGCTTAGCTAATTATATGACTTCATGGTTGTTCGATCAGGTGTTTTGACATGATGTGATATTGTGGTTGTATATGGATGCACAAGTGGGAAAATATATATCTCAGGGTGATATTATGATGTTTAAGGAGGATGACTTGCACGAGGGTTTATCCCGAGGAAGTGCAATTATACGACTCCTGATTTACCTATGTTGAGGCAATTATGGCCAGGTCAAGTACATGCGCAAGTAATGAATTATGATTAAGCAAGATGAGATATGAATCATGTATAAGGATACCAAATATGAGTGTTGTGGTCTCATGGTCAACTACATAGTAATTAGGGCTCCCTATGCTATTACTCTATTATAATATGTATGATAGTCACACCTCGCATGTGGTGGTGATGAAGAATTCTTACGAGATATGACCACACCCAGAGCGGTGTCGGGGTATGACTACACCCATAATGGTGTGGGATATGTATGACCACATCCGACGGGATGTTGGGGTATGTATGACTACATCTGACGGGATGTGGGGTATGTTTCCCGGGAGAGTTATTAGCATGGGAGTAGCCAGGCGCCTATAAGTAAAACATGATAAGATGCATAAGTCAAGGTGGTTGAGTCTTTTGCCTATTGGGATGTCGGATGCCTGAGGTCTGATCCAAGTGCTTTGGTTTGTTTGCTAGATGTATGGTAGGGGTATGCTCTGTTATGAACTCACGATGCTATGATTATTTCACTCAGCTATGAGCTGACCCTCCTTACAATTTGGTATCAGTGCCCAATTCCCTCTTTTTGTTGTTATGGTGTACTATACCCTATGGGAGGTTAAACACTCCTAAGGAGGGGATTACCCCATAATGACTTAAACTAGAAATTGAGTTTTACATGATTATGTGTATTGATATGTTGGATGAAATTACCTGCATCATGGTTTTCAAAATTGAGTTTTGAACTTATTTGTTTTCAAGTAATTATTTTGGGAAAATTTTGTTTTAACCAAGTGAGAGATTTGGTGCGAATGAATTTGGTGTGATGTTCCTACTGACCAGTCGAGAGGGGTGGGGGCGGTTGATGCAAGACCGCCAGTATTAGATTTTGCAAAGATGAAGAGTTTGGGTGGTAGGGACTTCAAGCGAGATGTGAGTCCAGATGATGTAGTAGAATGGTTTAGAGAGATGGAAGATGTGTTTGAGTAGCTTTATGCGACTCCAGAGGAAAAAGTACAATATGTTGTTGATGACTCGATATTTGCACATGTTTTCCCCTTTGTTTCTTGATCGTTTAAGCTTGCATTATCGCTTCTTTGGCCTATTTTGCGCTAGGTTGTGTTCCTTTGTCACATTTCAGGTCCTAGCACATAAAGTGAAGCGTAGATGCAAGTTTCAAGTCAATCGGAGATCAATTGGCGACTCGGGGGAAGAAGCTCGGGTAAGACTTGAAGAAGAATGTATTTCTACATCAGTTTGTCACAATATAATCATGTAATCTTGTCATGATAAGAAAGAGGACGAGACTACGAGCATCTGGGATCAAACGGCACCTGATTTGGAGTCCGAACGAGGGAGAAACGAAGAATCAAAGATAGGGGAAAATTGGTTTTGGGCTTCTCTGAGAAAGAGAAGGGGGCCCTATCGTGACACTAAAATCCCCGGTCGGGGATTTTTGGCCTTGATAGGGGATTTTCACCTTTCTCCAGACGTTGCGTTTTCAAATATCCCCGGTCGTGAACCAAAAATCCCCAGTCGTGACCTAAAATACCCGACAGGGGATTCTGACCGGGGATCGCGAACGTAGGCTGTTAAAAGCCTGTTTTGTGAGTTTTTGCAAGGGGGAGCTGGGTTTTGGATCCCAAACACCCAAGGGACGAACCAAAGAGAGAGAGAGAGAGAGAGAGAGAGAGAGAGAGGGTGATTTGAGGGAATTCTTGGAGTGGAATTGGAGGATTTCTTCGCCTTGGAAGCTCGAGGAACAAGTCTGGACTTGAAGATTGATCATCTGAAGATTCTTACTGCAGTCTCTCTCTTCTCTATGGATTAACTTCCCTTCACTTAGGTTTTAAGGAACCCTAGCTATGTTTGTTTGATTGGATGATTGTATGAGTACTCCTACTTGATAATCTTGAGTTCATATTCAATCTATGCATGTTTTCATGATTCAATTCTGCTTTAGTCGAGATTATTGATTCTGCTTTGATCCTATGAGAGCGAATACCTGATTAGGTCAATAGAGCACCATAGATTGATAGTATTGGATCGATTTCTTTAGTCGAGGGTTGATTCAATGCTTTGTATCAATTGAGAACCTCATTCGATAGAGGGAATCTAGTTCAGAACTCCTTGATCGATTGTTCTAGAGAAGGATACGTCCCTCTAGGCAATTGACTCAAGAGGGCCTTGTTCCTTTAGTCGAGACTCAAGGTCTAGTCAAGGATTCTCCGCATTGTGAATGAAAGTGAAACAAGTTAGAGATCATCAATCGTTAATCTGGCTAGTGGCTAGGGGGAATCATACCTAAGTGAGTTCCCAACCTGTTATTAGATTAAATTTAACTGTAGTTTGCTAGAGTAGTTTTAGTTCTTCCATCTTAATCCGGTTTGCTAGATAATGAACTGAAGCTGAGTAATAGTAACTATAGAGACCCGTGGATTCGATATTTATTACTTGAGCCACTATACTGCAGTCCCTTTCATTGGTTACACTTGGCCATTGTTAGGAGTTGTGTCATAGGCTCATAGTGAGTCAGTTGTTTTTCTCCTAAAGGGGTACGCGAGGAGCTGGTGGTCCTAAGTCTCCAGAGTTAATGGTGAACGATTTCAGTTCACCTGGGAGGAATTCTTGAAGGCCTTTAAGACAGAGTTTCTTCCCAATGCTTTTATCAGGGCAAAGAATAATGAATTCGCCAACCTTAAGCAGGAGAACATGACAGTTACTGAGTACACCATCAAGTTTGTTCAACTACTCTACTTTGAAGATGGGTTGGCGGATACTGAGCATAAGAAGAATATGAGATACTTGCATGGTCTGCGCCTAGGATTGAAATAAAAGATCCACAGGGTTGATGAAGAGAGCATGGCCACTATCAAGGAGGCAACACTTAAATATGAAGCCTATGAAGTTGAGGGTAGAGAGGAAAAGAAGGCCAAAGAAGAGGAGAAGAAGAGGAAGTTTGGAGTGAGTTATAATGGACCTCGTTACCCACCCAGGAGAGGTCTTAGCAGTTTTGGGAGAACACCGAATCAATCTATGTCGGGAACATCATACAGGGCACCAATTTCCTCAGCCACACAATTTCCATTTCGTCAAGTTTGTCAGAAGAGGCATCTTGGAGAGTGTAGGAGATTTTCTGGTGTATGCTTTCACTGTGGCCAACCTGGGCACATCATGAGGGACTGTCCGCATTCGAGAGAAGTAAGAGCTACATAGTTCGAGCCTTCAGTGCAATTTAGTAGAGCCCCATTCAGGGGTGGTTACCAGGGAGGCCATAGTGGATTTCAGAGTGGTCGTGGTGGTTCACAGGGTGGTAGAGGTGGTGGTCGAAATAAGCCATCGGGAAGTGGTACGTAGGGTACCAGAGCACAGGGAGCACCGAGGGTTTATGTAATGACTCGTGGTGAGGCAGAAGTGGCACCAGAAGTTGTGACCGGTATGCTTTCTATCCTTGGCAAGCAATTATATGCTTTGATCAATACTGGTTCCTCTCACTCATTCATGTCATATACGTTTGCACATATGCTACGCTTAGTTCCAGATAAGCTAGGTTATACCTTATGTGTTAAAACACCTGTGGGAGATACCTTGAAGGTAGACTCAGTTATTAGAAGTTCCTTCATTTGTGTGGAAGGAGCTTTCCTAGCAGCAAATTTAATTCTGCTACCTTTTGATGAATTTTATGTCATCCTGGGAATGGACTTTCTGGCAACACATGCAGCTGTTGTGGATTGTCAAAAGAAAGAAGTGTTATTCAACACACCAGATAAAGGTCCTGTTGTATTCCGAGGCATTAAGAAAAAGGAGACTCATGGTTTTCTTTCTGACTTGGAAGCTTTTCGATTAGTGAAGGAAGGTTGTGAAGCCTTTCTTGCTCAAGTTATTGTTGTAAATGATAAGAAGGTTGAGGATGTAGAGGTGGTAAGGGAGTTTCCTGATGTATTCCCCGAAGAACTTCCCGGCCTTCCACCAGAAAGGAAGTTGAGTTTGATATTGAATTGGTACCTGGCACAACACCAATTTCAGTGGCACCATATAGAATGGCACCAATTGCAAGAATTGCTAGACAAGGGATTTATTCGACCTAGCATCTCACCTTGGGGTGCACTGGTTTTGTTTGTCAAGAAGAAAGATGGCTCCATGAGAATGTGCATTGACTACCGGAGGTTGAATAAAGCAACAGTGAAGAATCCTTATCCCCTCCCAAGAATAGATGACTTGTTTGATCAATTGCAGGGTGCATCAGTCTTTTCTAAGATTGATTTGAGGTCTGGATACCATCAACTGAAAGTGGCAGATGGAGCGACCTCAAAGACAGCTTTTAGAACAAGATATGCGCATTATGAGTTCCTGGTAATGCCTTTTGGACTCACTAATGCACCAGCATTATTTATGGCTCTTATGAACAGGGTTTTTCATAAATATCTTGATAAGTTTTTGATTGTGTTCATAGACGATATTCTCATCTATTCTAAAAGCGAAGAGGAGCACAAAAATCACCTTAGAATTGTATTGCAAATTCTAAGGGAGAAACAATTTTACGCAAAATTCTCAAAATGTGAGTTTTGGCTGAAGGAGGTAATATTTTTAGGACATGTAATTTATGGAAGAGGAGTGGAGGTGGATCCGAAAAAGGTGGAAGCAGTGGTGAGTTGGGCTCCACCAAAAGATGTGTCGGAGTTGAGAAGTTTTCTTGGCATGGCAGGTTACTATCGGCGGTTCGTAGAAAGATTTTCTAAAATTGCTGCACCATTGACTAAGCTGTTGAGGAAGAATACCAAGTATGTTTGGAATGAATCATGTCAAAAGAGTTTTGATGAACTGAAGAAGAAATTGACCACAACACCAGTACTTGCATTACCTTCAAACCATGGAGAGTTTGTGGTGTATAGTGATGCCTCATATCAAGGACTGGGTTGTGTGTTAATGCAAGATGGAAGAGTTATCGCATATGCCTCTATGCAATTGCGTCCTCATGAAGTAAATTATCCCACTCGAGACTTAGAATTGGCATCGGTTGTATTTGCTCTCAAGATTGGGCGACATTATTTGTATAGTGAGACTGTTAAAATCCTAACTGATCACAAAAGCCTGAAGTATATTATGGATTAGAAGGATTTGAATAGTCGCTAGAGGAGATGGATTGAACTTCTAAAAGATTATGATTGTACAATTGATTACCATCCAGGTAAAGCTAATGTAGTTGCTGATGCCCTAAGCAGAAAGGGGAAGAAGAATATAAATGATCTGGTTGATTTGAGGGCAATGAATGTTGATTTGAAAGTGGATGGTGTGACAGGGTTACTAGCTCGGTTGAACATTCGACCTTTGTTGCATGACAAAATTCGTGAAAAGCAGAAGGAGGACCCAGAGTTGGCAAAAATTATTCAAGACATTGAGGAAGGAAAGGAAAGCCCATTTGAAATGGTAGATGGCATGTTGAAGATTAATGGAAGGGCATGTGTTCCTAATGTTGATAACTTGAGGAAAGAGATCCTAGATGAAGCTCATTCTTCTGCTTATGCTATGCACCCAGGAGCAACTAAAATGTATCACACGATCAAACCATATTTTTGGTGGCGTGGGATGAAAAAGGAAGCAGCTGAACATGTTTTCACATGTCTAGTATGTCAGAAAGTTAAGGCAGAACATCAAGCTCTTGTGGGAAAACTGCAACCACTTCCAATTCCAGAATGGAAGTGGGAAAGAATCACAATGGATTTTGTATATGGTCTCCCATCGTCAAGGGGAAAAGATGCAGTATGGGTTATTGTGGACCGACTGACCAAATCGGCTCACTTTTTACACATTAGATGGAAACCATCACTGGAGACCTTGTCTCAACTATATATTAAGGAGATCGTCAGATTGCATGGTGTGCCAATTTCTACTGTCTCTGATCGAGACCCGGCTTCACATCTCGGTTTTAGCAAAGTTTACATGATGCCTTGAGAACTAAACTACATTTTACTTCAGCTTATCATCCTCAAACAGATGGGCAGAGTGAACGAACCATCCTTACCTTGGAAGAGTTACTTCGATCATGTGTAATGCAATGGGAGGAATCATGGATTGACCATTTACCCTTAATTGAGTTTGCTTACAACAACGAGTACCATAGTAGCTTGGGTGTAACACCATATGAAGCACTTTATGGGAGGAAGTGTAGAACACCATTATGTTGGGATGTAGAAGGAGCAAGGCAAATCTCAGGGCCAGAGATAGTTCTGATCACAGTTGATAAGGTCAAGGAAATTAGGCAGCGTATGAGGGTGGCTCAAGATCGACAGAAAGTTTATGTTGACACGAGTAGGAGTGAAGTTAATTTCGAAGTGGGTGAGAAAGTATTCCTCAAAGTGTCACCCTGGAAAGGTGTAATGAGATTTGGTAAGAAAGGGAAACTTGCACCTTGGTATATTGGACCCTATGAAATCATAGAGAAAATTGGACCAGTGGCTTATAAGCTAGCATTACCTCCAGAGCTATCCCAAATCCACAATGTATTTCATGTGAGCATGTTAAAGAGATACAAAGTGGATCCTTCCCATGTAATACAACCAGAGGAGATCGAGTTAGGCCCAGATTTGACTTTTGAGGAGGTTCCAGTTCAGATTGTTGATCACCAGATTAAGACTCTTCGCAAGAAAGAAATCCCAATGTTGAAAGTGGTGTGGAGAAATCAAGATAGTGAGAGTGCTACCTGGGAGACTGAAGCAAGTATGCGAAAGAAGTACCCTGAGTTAGTAGCAACCTACTTTGCAGGTTAACAATCTTGCTTAGTAAGTTATGTTTTGAACTTGTTGATGAGCTTTTGTTGTGATAGCCCAGTATAGGTTTTGGAAACCGAACCATGGGAACTTGAGGTGTTATGTGTTACTTTCTATGTTATGAATCGCCTATCCTAAAAGTTAGGTAATGGTTTATCTACGATAGACCATGTCAAGGGTAAGTAAGCGGACTAAGGGTACAACTCAAGGTTAGATTTCGGGGATGAAATCTTTTAAGGAGGGGAGAATTGTAACATCCCGTTTCGTCTAAAATCGCATTACTGTCACTAGAAAATTTCACAATTTAAAATCGAGCATTTTGACAGTATTTCGACAAAAACCGGATTATCGCTCGATCGGATAAGTATACGTATTAATTTTATATATATATATATATATACTCCGGCCGGTCCTTTTAATTCCCTTCCTCAGTCCATTTTCTTTCCCAACATCATCGTTTCATTCTTTTTTTTTCCTGGACCGAGAGAACTGGAGCAGAGGGCGCGCAGGGGAGGTGAGCACGGAAATTCTCAGAGCTCAAATCTTAAGCTTTAGTGATCCAAAAATCCCGTAAGTAATGCCTAATTCATCTATACATCGTGATTTATCGATTTAGAGCTTTAAAATGAGTTTTTGGTTCAGGAATTTCTTGAATTTCCGATAAGTCAAATTAGGGTTTCGGAGTATCCGGAAGCCGGATTGAGCCCAAATTTCATATACGAGCTTCCTGCAGCGAGGTAATTAATTCTCTGATTCTAATCCATAAATTTCAGCTATTATTTAGGTCAGAGTCGGGATCGCTGAATTTAGCTCCGGCCAGGGTTTGATGCGTTTTTATCAAGAATTTGACCCGGAGCCTAGAACTAATATTGACGGGGATACTGCAGGGGATATTAGGATAATCTCGGATTTTGATTCTGGGTTTGTTTGAGAAAGTGAAGTTGGGGTACGGGAGGCTAGAACCGGTGTTTGAACGACCAGAACTGGTGAAGGATTAGCACGGCATAACGGGTTTGTCGTATCAAGATAATTATATTGATGCTTAGAATTGACCTACGTGAACTAGAATGGCATGATTAGGGGTGTATGAACTTTTGTGCTATATATTGAACCCTGGACTGCTGTATGATATTATTGACTTGCCCTAATCGATATGGACCTTGTTTATGCTGATGATTGCATACCTGTTTCCATTTGTGGCTTAACTAATTATATGACTTCATGGTTGTTCGATCAGGTGTTTTGACATGATGTGATATTGTGGTTGTATTTGGATGCACAAGTGGGAAAATATATATCTCAGGGTGATATTATGATGTTTAAGGAGGATGACTTGCACGAGGGTTTATCCCGAGGAAGTGCAATTATACGACTCCTGATTTACTTATGTTGAGCCAATTATGGCCTGGTCAAGTACATGCGCAAGTAATGAATTATGATTAAGCAAGATGAGATATGAATCATGTATAAGTATACCAAATATGAGTGTTGTGGTCTCACGGTAACTACATAGTAATTAGGGCTCCCTATGCTATTACTCTATTATAATATGTATGATAGTCACACCTCGCATGTGGTGGTGATGAAGAATTCTTACGAGATATGACCACACCCAGAGCGGTGTCGGGGTATGACTACACCCATAATGGTGTGGGATATGCATGGCCACATCCGACGGGATGTTGGGGTATGTATGACTACATCCGACGGGATGTGGGGTATGTTTCCCGGGAGAGTTATTAGCATGGGAGTAGCCAGGCGCATATAAGTAAACATGATAAGATGCATATGCATAAGTCAAGGTGGTTGAGTCTTTTGCCTATTGGGATGTCGGATGCCTGAGGTCTGACCCTAGTGCTTTGGTTTGTTTGCTAGATGTATGGTAGGGGTATGCTCTGTTATGAACTTACGATGCTATGATTATCTCACTCAGCTATGAGCTGACCCTCCTTATCCTTTTTCTCTGCTTATGCCATGCGTAAGAAGATCATCATCAGCAGCACCAGTAGATAGGTGTATAGGTGGGAGCTGAGCAAGAGTTGAAGGCAAGATGAGGTATGGTCTTCAACTATTTTGTGCTTGGACTACTACTCGGGATTTTGGCCAGTGATCCACACCTTTTTGTAAAAAAATGTTTTAATAACGTTTTTCATGTGCATACTAGCTTCTGATGTAGTGTAAGATATCCACAGGTGTGGAAAGTTGATGATATGTGTATATTTATGTGGTTGTGTAAGTTATGACGACTATGATATGTATTAGTAAGGTATGCAGTTGTGGAGTATGAAACTGTGCATATGGATATGAAAGCCAATGTATATGGTTGTGAGTATATATGTTTGTTTATGGATGCAGGGATTCAAATAAATTATTTTGCAGGTTTTAGTTACAAGAACTGTTAGCCCATTACGCGAGTAATTCATGTCGAAATTTCATTTGATTTTTGATAATTAATGTAACACCCGAGATTATTCCCGCTGCAATTGTATGAACAATATGATTAGGTAATACGTATAGGGTAGGGTGTTACATCCGCGTCTGGTAAAGTCCTTGTACCGAGAAGCCCATCGGATTAATGTGTCTGGTAGATCAAGATAATCGTTGAGGTGAGGACACAAAGTTCATGGTCCTTGGCTTGAGGGGAGGATTATTATGGGACAATCCAAGTACCAAATCGGTAATACAAGGTAAGAAACCTTGTATATTAGTGTCCACCTAGCCCAATTAGTGCGAGGCCTTTTGGGGAGGACACTCAAGAGTAAAACCGTGCGGGCGGATTTACTTTTGAGAGACACTAATGAATAGTAACTCAAACCTCTGGTGTTAAATAAATTATACTTCATTCTTAAAAGGGTGGTAAGTTTTGAGAGACTGGATCAGGACCTCCACTTATCCAGCTGCTGCGATGAGCGAAACCAACAGACAGGCCAGGCTCAAGGCTTGCAGGCACACCCAGTTGAAGGAGAGTTTCAAAACTTTCGCTCGAGCAATATACATCTCGATCGGAAAGTAGACGGTCAGAGGCCAAAAAGAGGCTGCCCCGATCAGGCCCAAAAGACGTTGGAGAACGGGAGGAGAGTGGCCAAGACGGTGGTCACTGCCACATAGGCAGACCTCCAAACCAGTCTGAACCAATTGATGTGGAAGCTCGTGCCACCTAGGAACGGAATGGTGATATGGTGGTTCGTCGTCACGAACTTGACCTCTGGCCACCTCTGACGACAGCTGAAAATCGGTCGTGCAAACACCTGTGAATCACACAATATATATAAAATTATTAGTTGAACGAATATATTTAATTACAAGGGAATTCATTGACGGATTTAACTTAATTTAATTTAATTGGACCTACTTGGTACGCGCCGGTTAGGTGGATAGCCACGCAGACGTTGGCCACAACGGTTGGTAGAATCCGGAGCTGGAGATTAAATCGCCCGACGCGTGTTCTCCAAACGCCGCTTAGCCGACACAACCGCAGAGAAGGTAGAAAATGGTCGTAGTTGAGATGCCCACAAAACTCGCCCGCTTCATTGTCTTGTTCTCCGCGGGGCTCGATTTCAGGGTGTCCTGCGTCCAGGGGCGTAGGCAGGAATTTGGTAAGGTGGGTCGAATAGTAATATAGATCCCAATAAACGACAATAGGTAACTTGAATCAGATGATGAGAAACAATAATATTCTTATTTTCATGATCAGACTGCCAGCAACATCGTCTTCTAGCCAACCACCTACCCATTAACCACCAAGGAAATTCGGTCGATCCGGGAGGATTAAGAGGTGTTAGTCCTGATGGTGCGTGTCTCTGCTTTCATTAGAAAAATTAGACTTTTATCCGAAAAGTCTACCCTAATTGACTTCAATTGAGTTTGTATATGAAGTAAAGAGAAGCCAATGGACCACAAATTTAAACTCAAGCCCACATATCCAGGAGAACTCGTTTTTCTAGCAAGCCCATCAAAAAACACTATGTTAAAGTGATATTTAAATTTTAAACTCACTTTCACTTCAATTTACAACCTACAACTAATTTTAAAACGCAGACGTTTTCATTAAACACATAAACAAGGTTCCCTTTATATATGTTTCGATCAAAGCAGCAGCTTATGCAAGCTTGGACTAAGAACAGAGTATGAACACAGAATAAAATATGAAGAACGGAAAAACCTATTACTTGTCTGTGTGTTGTAAAGCCAAGGTGGTGCAGCCGATTCACCTTGGGCTGCTCTGGCTCCCCCCTGCCTGCGTCGATGCATGCTTGTCTTAGTCAATACTAAACATTTTACTAATTTTACCATGACGAGGGATAATATGAAATGACTACTTGCCTGAATCTCGATGAGGACGGTGGAGTAGGTATAAGCAAAGGCAATGTTGCCAATTGCTTGGAAAATTTTCTCAGTGGCGGATCCAGGGTGGCCACCCCGGGCCTCGGCCCAGCTCTCCTCGGGATCCGGAGCTAGTACGGTCCTTATGAGTTTATTGATTTTAGCCATTCGGTCTAGTGTTATTTTATAATAAGATTGTGTGATTGAGATAAAGGGTTAGATGAACATATTCACATCACAACTCTAAATTTAGCGTAGAAATTCTAACTCGAATGATTCCTTTCTAAAGAAAAACAAACAATGTAAATTCTAAAATTCTAAAATGTAAAAGACTAAATGAACTATGAGGTTTGTTCCCTTGAAAAATTACTAGAGCAGTTGGTGAAAATAGGGATGAACAGACAATACAAATTGATTAGTCAATTGATTTGTCTAGTATTGACATTGTTTGTTTCAAAAGCTATTATGGTGAAAACCTTTTCAACAATGAAACAAGTGAAATATGATTTGCCCAACAAAATGAGCGATGAATTTTTCGTTGATTGGTTAACTATTTTATTTGAATGAGAGTAATATGCTATTGGTATGGATGTAAACTCCATTATTGATGAATTCGCTATATTAAAAGATCGATGTGTACAATTGATATTGTAAAAAACCTATGATTTTTTTTTATTGTATCTAATTTTTTAATGAAATTTGGCCTAGTGCTCTACTATATCCTGAATCCGACACTGAATTTTCCACAACCTCTGTACCTCTGACACCGTCGGCCACATCGTTGTTGCCTCAGCTCCTTCATTCAATTGAGTTCATTAGGTATGTATATATTTCACATTTAACATTACTTAAACTTTGTACATGAATATATCTAACCTGCAGCAACTTTGGTTACGGAGAGACCCAATCCAGTAAAGGAATAGGTGATCGACATGACGGCGGCGAGTATGGAGATCCACGACAGCTTGTGGAAGTTTTGGACCTGGCAAAGGGTCAGCTGGATGCAGCCAAAGATGATCATGTAGATCGTCGTGGACACGTGGCAGTTGTCCTCCGCGTGGAGACACTTCTTTCTCCGAACCGACCTACATATGGTGTTATATATAAATCTAATTAGTTCAGCAAGGTAATGAAAGTTGTATAAATAAGTAAAAAAGAGATGGGGTGCCATCCATTTATGTGCATATCCATAAACTAGTTAATCTGCACAGTGTGGAAGATGTCCTGGTTCTATACGATTAATAATGCAGAAATCTATCTACTAACTTGTGAGCTCTTAGTCTCTTAAACACCTCAGAATTCTGTGGCGCTGATATTGCAGAGATGTAATAATCGACTATTCAATAGAAATGAATCAACTGGGTCTGGGGCTAACCATTTTGGAATTGAACTTGTGGGAGTTGATGTGGATGTGTATAACCGGGTGGACTCGAGTTGGATAGTAAGAACATCATGCCCGCTCATTACTCGCAATGTTCGAGTTCGAATTTTACTCGTACCCACTAAAATCCTTCGAGTTCGGGTTTTACCCTACTCAATCAGGTGGGATTCGAACAAATATCTACTGCTACAGATTTTTTTGTCATCCTTATTCCTTAATATTGGCCAGGTAGATCACTCATTCAGATTCTAATGTCGTTAACTCATTATTATGCAATATATACCATTTAAATGTACTATCCAGACAATTTAACTTGAATTACATGGTATATCAATCAACCAGTGATTATTGATTAGAATTTGGTTGACTTTCACAATGCCACCAATGCAATAATAGGATGTATTGAAGAGGCGAGTGGGAAATTAATCTTGATCAGCATATTTCCCCAAGAAGGTTTCTTGTATTCTCGGCCACATGTTTAACGCAAGTAAGATCTCAATTAATTGTCTCTGCCCCTGTGATCACGGGTCGAGACATCCATATGGATAAAAGCTGGCGCCGCGCTACACGCCAATGATTTGGAACGGTTAATACTTTTGGGGATTGACGGCGACGGAATTGGCTCGATCTCAATTGCGCTCTACCTCTGCTTAATTACGATTTATGATAATATAATGTCAATTTGACAGTGACACGCATTGACATTAACGTTGTCGATGGTTAGTATATCTCAATCGCATTAATCACTGACTCAACGTACGTACTTTCCTTCCTTCTTCTTCTGCAGAATTCTGGTCTAGTGGTCTCACGTGTAATCACGAGCTCAAAACTATTACCAGCCTCTAATTAAGAAGCTCAGACTAAACTCTTGTTGTGCATTGCTGTCTGTAATCTAGCATGGACAGAATTCAAAGTCAAACACCACAGCTTAGCGTTTGAAGAGTAAGTTGATGCAAAGAAGAATGTTCAGAAGAGTTTGACGTTGAGAAAACCTATAGAAGTTAGGTGGGGTGAATGCTGTATCCTGTATGTATCCATCTGTAGCTACGCATGTTATAATGTTTTTTCTTCTGTACCTGCTCAAGGAATCAAGAAGATTGCTCGCAGATGTGCAGACCACACTTCTCCAAAAATGCTGATTTCGAGCAACTTATGTATGAATGAAGTCTCCCATTACTTAAGCCATCAATAATCCATCATCACAAACATACACAGACAGCATTGGAAACAGAACGGATAAACAAATCACCTCCAATTCCTTCCATTCCCATCAATAAGTAAGTTGAAGACCAAACGTCGATCTTCTGTGAGCAACATTTCAAACACTTGCAGATATGTTTACAGGGCAACTGTCGGACTGCAGCAAACTACATGAATGTATCTAAGTAGACTGGGAATGATATAGTACCAGCCAAGTACCATAACAGAAAACATGTATGAATCTTATCTACGCCAGACTTTCGTCCACAGATAGACTACAGCAAAACACATCAGACCAAATACAATTACTTGTAGTATGTGATTTGATTTGTGTTGCGCAACTGTTCTATTCAGTTTCTTCATCCCATTTTTCACCCCTGCCTCAGCATTGCTCATCAATCTTTGCTGTTGCATCAAACAAAACAGGAAATAGATAGGTAAGATAAGAAATCCGTGTTTTACCATTTACTATTAAGTGCTATAGCTGCCGCTTGCGACAGCAGTATATGTGGTTCACAAGACAACTTGCCAAACCAGAATAAAACCCTGTTTTCGATCATGCAAGTTTGCTACACTAGAAAAATTTAAAGGGTTCGATCCATCCATCTACCATCTTCAATGAAACAATTGCATTGATTCCCACACAGGGGCACAAATTATGGTGTTCTTAACATAAATTAACAGAACAGAACAGAACAAATGGCGTAGACTCTTACCAAATCAGATACAAGGTCATTCTGATATTTTGCTTCCGACTCAATTTCTTGGGCTACCTGCAAGCAAAGTCATTCAGAGAATATCTTAAGAGAATGGCAAAACATAAATGAAGCATGTTATCCTCGCAAGAACGACAACAACAACCGAAGCCACTTAGATTCAGGAAAAATTCAGAAATCTAGAACTGCCCATAAGCCGAGAGCATAGCTTCTAGGACTAACACTGCGTTTGTTATCCCTAAACTATGAAAAGATCGCAACTTTGGCCAATGAAAAGCGAGAATTGGAGAAACAAAGAGGTGGAAAAGCTTACATTTTTCAGCTGGCTAACTTGACTTTGAAGACTGAGGATTTCATCGTCGAGGTCGGCGTGAACCGGGTCGATCCTCAATTGAACTTCGTCGGCGGAACCCGTCAATACCGGTCGCGCGCTTAGACCTTCACTGCAAAATAGAAGCATAAAATCGCGACGGATCACTAAAGGAACGGCAAAATTAAATGGCACATGATATCAATTTTGAAGTTTTACTAACCTGGATCTGTACGGATTCGCCATCAGAAGAAGGGGACAGAGAAATAATAGGATTCAGAAAAGGGTCGACGGAGTTGAATCGGACTTCTTAGTTCTTACTTCTTCCACCGCCGAATGTGAAAATTTTCGGTGATAAGAAGGATTTGAGGGTAATTGGCCAAAAATGCTCACTTAACTTTTGGTGAATAACAAAATGGTCACAAACCGTTATTAGTTACAAAAATTTAGTGGGCTCGGATAAAATTCTAATCCAATTTAGTGGGCTCGAAACTTCTAAGTGGATCACGTTGGTTAAGTTGTTGTTTAATTTCTTTGTTGGTCCAAAGCTTTTTATTTAAAATAAATTATTATTTTGATGAAAATCCGTTAAGAACTTAAGATACATCATCCAGTTTAATTTGATCGTATTGGCAGGTATTATGAGACCTATAGATCTCCATTAGAAATTGAACACATATTAAAATTATGGATTTTTAAGATGAGATCTATGTACGGTCTTCTCGCAAGATACTAACTTTATTATTGAAACACACATTTCACAACACTATAGCTGCAATGCTAATTGAAAGTTTTGTTAAAGATAGGTAATGAAGGAATATTTTCAGAAATACCACCCAAAAACTAAAAAAATTTGAAAATACCACCATTTTCAGAATAATTCCAAGTATACCACCCTTTCACATAAACCGAAACACCCAGTGGCGGTTTAGAAAAAGACCGATGGGGTAGGGACGGTTTAAATTTTGATCACTAACCACGGGACCAACAGCAGTTTTATGGCTGACCTAGACCAAACCGCGGGGATCCCCGATGGTTCTATGTCGACAAAGAGGAATGCTACTGGGCCCAACGATCCAATTTGCCTACATATAAATTGCAAGGGTCAGTGGCGGTTTATATGGTGTCCCCATCCCCTAACAACCAACATGTTGGCATGCGGGGGGTTTGAAGGCGTGGGGTTTGCATGTTTCTTGAAAACTGCCACCTCCCCCAGCGGTTTGAGGTGGACCGCAAGGGTCGTGGTGGTTTGATCGAGACATTTTTCCTATTAAAGGCAGCCCCGGATACCCCAACTCTTCACTACTCCCTCTCTTTCTTCTTCTAATTTATGTTCTTCTCCTTACTATTTTTTTTAGTTTTTGCAATTATATTACTTCGTCAGTTTATTTTGTGAATTTTAAATGCTTATCATTCAAAAAGTATCTCATTCGCATGGTTAATTTGAAAATTTTAATGTATTAAATTAGTTACGTTTTACTATAGATGTCCATTCGAAAATTCACAATTGGGTTATGATGGAATAGTTACACAAAAGATACTAGAAAGAGTGTTAGTTACGTAGGTAGTGATTTTCATTAAGTGAAGGCCGGTAAGCGACCAAACCTTGAAGAGCTCCGTCAAATGTGCATAATGGTTACTTGCATGGAGGGTATGAGGAGAGTTGATCGTATGTTGTATCGTTATCCAAACAGAGAAGGCGGGTCATTGTAGTATGTGGAATTACTCATAACCACTACGGAGGAAGTTGATGCCATGCTCAAATTTTTGAATGTCAATAACATTTCCAAAACAGAGATGTTTGTTTACACCAAGGAGGTTGAAAGTGATGAAGGTCATCCTGGAGGTGGCCAAACATCTGGTATTCACGGTGGGGATGGAGTATATGAAGATCAACCCTACCATGATCATCACTCCTACCATGAGTACCATGAAGGAGGTGGAGGTCATCATCATCAACCCTTCCCATCATATGAAGAAGAAGCCCAACGGTACTATGAGTACTAAGAAGGAGGCGAAGAGTACCAACCCGAGTACAACTTCCATGGAGGCAGCGGTAGTTATCACAACTACCATTATGGAGCTGATGATGGTGTCTTTCATGATCTAGATTAGATAGAAGATATGTTGCCAGCTCCAGTTAGTGACCGTGAAGATCAAGAAGAGGAAGACGACGTAAGTGCATACAACTTCGACCCTCTTGAAGGTGCTGATGATTCAACCCCAGATTCAGATTGAGGCTCAGATGATGAGGTGTCCTGTGATCGTGTGCCTATCCTGTACTACATGGACATTCCAAATGAAAATTCGTATGTTGATGTTGACATGGAGCCGCCAAAGGTGCCAATATGGAGTCCAACCACTGGTTTAAGACGGGTCAACAATTTGGCACTAAAGCAATGAATCAAGATTTTGAATGGTGCACACCACATTCTGAAACGAGGAGGCTCATAGTTAGATGTCAGAATAAACATGAGGGATGGAAGGCTAGGGTATGGGACATCTAGAGCAAGAGATTCAATCGTTGGGTCATCACCCATACTCAAACATGTATGTCATCCATAATATCCCAAGGCTATCAACAATTGACTTTTAGGGTGGTTGTTGATAGCACCTTAATTGCACATGTTTTTCCCGACATTTCTCGATCGTTTGGCTTAACTCTTGATTGTTTTTGGCTTATTTTATGCTAGGCAGTGCTTGTCGATGATGTTTCATGTCGTAGCACGTAAATGGAGGCTGAGGAGCAAGTCGGGTGCAATTGGAGAGCAAACGGGAACTAGAGGCCAAAGCAGCGAAATCCACGGTCTGGTGGCTCAAATCCACGATCGTGGATTCAATGAATGGACCCTACTTTTTGCTCAGTGGAAATCCACGGTTTGGCTCATAATTTCTACCACCAGGGATTTCAAGGAGGCAACCGTGGGTTTTGGAATCGCCACTAATTGCTGCCTAAGTTTTAGAATACTCGCGGTCTGAACTCTAATTCCACGACCGTGGATTTAGATCGTGGATTTCGGTGTCGGGCTTTCTAAGCTACTGTTGGTGGAAGTTGGCTCATAATCCAATTTTCTAAGTTCCAAAAGGGCTAGAGAGAACCCTAGAGAGAGAAAGTGATGAAGAACACCCTTGGGCACGGATTGGAGCGAATTAAAGACATTGGAGTTCGATCTACAACCCTCGGTATACTAATTTTCAGTATGGAGTAAATTTTGATTATTCCCATGATGATTTCTCTTCCAAGCTTGGTATTTTTCCTTCTCTCCATGGAGTAAACTCTCCTCTACCACTTGGGTATGAAGAACCCTAGTTTTACATGTTAGGAGCAGTTGTATGAACCCTTTTTAGTACATTGATTATTATATATCCAATTGAAGTTTTATTCAGAAATCTACGAGTTTTGATCACACTTGTATTTTTCCTTCTTTGACCTAGAACGATAGAATCTAAATAGGACAAAAGAGCATCCTGATTTGGAAGTAGTGAATGGATTGTGCGAGAGTCAATCAATCCATTGCTCTATACTGGTATTCATTCCAGTAGAGGAGATATGATTTTACCTTAGCACTTTATCTTAGTGAAAGTTAGTCGCCTGCAGGGTAACGTGTCTAAGAGAGTTTGGTCAGGTTAAAATATTCCAAGCTAGTTCGAGATCTTCTGCGGTATAAATCTGATTTGAATTGGACTGGTGAATTACAACTGGACTTAACTTCAGGCTAGAGGGAATCATTACCTGAGTGGTTCCTTCTCGAACTTGAAAACCAGAACAATTAATGCTTTCTGTTTACTTTGCTTTGAACAATTCACTCAACTTTCCCAGCTAGATAATATAAAATCACGGAGTAGGCAGTACATCTAGGCCCCGGGTTGATAAGTAAAACTTACCCATTGTACTGCATTTCCATTCTACGATTATACTTGGTCGTAGTTTGGTGTTGTGTCGTATCGAGTCAAGTTTTTGGCGCCGTTGCCAGGGAACCTCTAGGTTATTGTAGAAACGTGAACGTCTGTTACTTTAACATTTACTTTTCTGCATTTGTTGTCCTTACCTTGTTTGCCTTCACAGGTTGTGTCTGCAAGCTGTGTGCAGGTAGTTCAAGAACCGTAGCCAGTCGGGAGATCTACATCCGTTAGACCCAGAAATCGTACAGACATGTTGCCAGCTCAAAGCGCTCAAACCAAGACTGGCTACGGAAGAGGACTTGGATAAGGTCATTGTCGATGACATATTTGAGAGCAAAAAAGATATGGGTGAGCTCGATGCTGTGGAGGCGGTTGTTACCGAGGAGCATACCCTGAGATACTACTAGACCGCGCCGGGCCGTAGACATGAGGTCCAACATCCAACACCCTCAAGTTGCTGCCAACAAATTTGAGGTGAGCACCGCTGTTATCACCATGTTGCGAGGTTCAGTGGTGTTCCATGGGAAGACATGCGAGTGCCCCTGTGCGCACCTACGGCGATTCCACGAGCTGATTGATGGTATCAAGATTAATGGAGTCCCTCAAGCCATGCCCACCAATGATGCAAGACGTGTTGAGGTGGATAGAAGCTCAAGCCATGCCCACCAATGATGCAAGACGTGTTTGCTCATTTCTGAAGCAGCTCTTTTCCCGGTTCGGGACACCTCGAGCCATCATTAGCGATAGAGAAACTCATTTTCAAGGGCAATTCGCTAAACTCCTCTGTCACTATTGTAGACACCCCATTTTGTCCGGGTCAATTATCCATCTAAAAAGTTTAAACGTAAACCTTGAGATGTAAGATAATTAGATTGACCATTGCAAATCTAAAATATCAACGTTTGTACATTTTTTTTGAGTTTGAATCTTTTTTGTGCAACACAATTAATAATAAAGAAGTAGCACATTTTATTAAAATTATTACCAAATCACAATTACAATCAGAATTATAAATAACAATTATTACATGAAAATCACAATCAATGCAAGCTTCTTCCCTCTCTTTTTGAAGCCAGCAATGGACCTACAAAACAACAAGAAAGCAGCCAAGTCAGATCAGGCCCAGATTAAGACAAGCCCACAGTTCAAGTCTGAAATTTAGGTCCTAACCTAAAGCAAACCCAGCCCAAGGTTAAGGATTGGTCAAGCTCAAATGCAAGGCCCAACGCCAGCGACTCGAGTCGAGTCGGCCCAACACCAGCGACCCGAGTCGGCCCAAAGACCCCAACCAGAATCAGACCGGTTGGACCCAGAAATGAACCCGGCACTGTAGCAAGCTTGGGGAACAAGCAGCTAGCAGGCTATAAAAAGAGCTCATTGCTCTCTGTTTTGGGAGGGCTTTTGGGGGGAGAAAGGGAAACACTTTCACTTCCTTCTTTTTCTTCGTCTTCTTAGTCAACTCATAGTTTCTTTCTCTTCGTATCATAGGCAATTTAAAGAGGTTTAGAGAGGGGAAACGCTAGAAAAATAGACAGAACACACAAACACTTTTTTTTTCGTCTTTCATTTTTCTGTCAAAGAGAGGAGAAAGGCTTGGCAAAGAGAAGTAAACAAAGTCTTATTCTGCAATCCGCAATCCAAGGTTCACCATACATTTGTAATAATATCACACCACTTTGCTACTCCTTTATTATATCATCTACCATCTTCTCTTTTTGTCAATATTTATTGTAATTATCAGTATTGTCCATACTCCATACATGATCATCTCTTTCACATCTTTCTTTTCATGCTCTAAAGAATAAATCTATCCCAATCAAACTACAACTCGACCTAAAATTTGGAAGAAAATCATGACCATTCAATCCAAATTTTACCAATTTATTTACACTAACTCTTATATTTAGCTTTATTTTAGTTTACCAATTCATTTATCTACTTATTTCAAGCGCATTTATTTTATTAGCTAATTACTCAAAACAACCTATACTATCTCTATTTTTAAGTTAAGCTAATTACTATTTACTTATTATGCTATTTACTATTCTTTTATATATGTCATATTTCAATCCTTCTTGCACACATAAAAATATAACATGCGAATGAAATAAAAACAAAATCACCACATGATCGCCAACCCTCTACCAACAAGCACCAAATTCAGATGAACACAAACATTTCCCCCAAATCTCATAGTCATAGATCCATATCCACATCACCCAAAAATGCCAAACCCCAATCCCAAACTCGAGACCATCAATCACAAAATACCCTAATCTAATTATATACCACAAGTTAATCGAAATCAAAATCAGAGTAGGAGCCTCCTTTCAAACATGCGAAAATAAGAAAAGAAGGGGTTAGTATTTAATTAAACCAAAGATAGTAGAATCGAAACCAAGGAATAACCCTCGAGGCTTACCGTCGTTTGTCCCTCGATCTAGTCACTGGCGGCGAGCCCTTTCCTTGCCCCTTCGTCCAAAGGCAAAACCCAGAAAAGCAATCAGAACGCCATTCTTAAACCAGAAACCGGAAGGAAACCCACATGCAGGCTAGAGTCCAACCTAGATCGCCATTTTTCTGGTCAATTTAGGGAAGTACGAGTCGTTTTTTGTGCCCGACGATTGAAGAGAAGCAGAGGAAAGAACCAGACGGTTTTGTTTATGGGCTACTGACGACCTCTAGAGGCGGATCGAGAGGGAAAGAAGCAGATCGATTGAAGGTGGGGGAGGAGTGTTGTTTTTCTGTTTGTTCGTTTTTCAGAGAAAAGAGGCAGAAGAGAGAGAAAGGAGAAAGGGAAAAAAATGAAAGAAAGATCGAGAGGAGAGAAGGAAGGAAAATACACGCTAAGTCAAGCGGCTAGGGTTTTCATCCGCTGTTGTATTCTTGTTTTTCTAAAATGACGTTTTTGCCCTCTCTATTTCGCTTAAATTAAACCATCATGTCACCCACCTTCCTCTTCTGAAAAACGAAATCACCAAAAACTAACAACAGCGTGGGTCGAACCAGGGTCTTTACTCTATTAATAATCTTGCCCACATTTTTAGCCATTAGGCTAACTAATTCAACTTTATAAAGATTATGCACTTGGGTTTAATCTATAGATTGAAATCAGGCCTGATAACCAAAATCCATTTTCTAAAAATACAAATTAACATCTTCATCAAGATCAATAGAAATTGTTGAGATCACTTCGTAAATCATTCAAAATATTGAGCTAACTAAAAACATTTTCATTCTTTTAAAGCCACATAATAATACACCCAACATTTAAAACTTATCGATTTGAGTAGTACCATTTTCGGGCGTTGTGGGGTGTGTATACACTTCCCCACAAGTAACCGTACTCCCGAACCCAAAATATCTAAAATTTCGCAGACCAAGTCCCGGTTTAGACCATTAGGTCGAGACCGGGACCAAAAGTGTTCGATCCACCACAAATATGATCGATGGCGACTCCGAGTGTGACGCTACGGATCCACCGATCTCGAGGGGAGGTTGCGACAACTATGATGTTCAACCATGCTCAAACTGAGGATTTTAAGGTGAATGGCCACCTCCTGAAGCTGTATTTGGGAGGTGATGCTGAATGCACAGAGCTGCTGATCAAGCTCGAGGCAACCCCGCCACGATTTGCATTTTTGTCCTTTTCTTAATTTTTGTGTGTTTTAGAGTCATGTGTGTTCGTTTTGTGTCATTTGTGTTGCGTCCCGAGCCCGTCGATTGTCTCTATCGTTGCCATTTTTCATCCGCAGTTGGCTCGGGTTGATTTTTGTCGATTTTGTCTAAGGATGGTGATATCCACGGTCTAGGAAATTTTTCCACGATCGTGGATTTTTACCTCTAAACCATGGAATCTCCCTGACTAAAATCCATGGTCCACATGCCAAATCACCGACTGTGGATTTTGGTCTGGGGAGGTCGGGGAAAAATTGTGAAATCCACGGTCAAAATGTCAATTCCACGACCTTGGATTTTGAGGGGAGACTGTGAATTTTGCCTTATATGAGAAATCTGGGCGACAACCCTCATTTTTCCACGGTTAAGATATTCGCTCTCCCCTCTCTCCTCCCTTTATTTCACCCGAACCAAGTTCTCTCTGGCAGGGATTTGTAGATCTCGTCGTTGTCCGGCCTCAGATTCAAAATCCGACTTTGGACCCATTCCTCCCGCATTGGGGCGCCCCTGCTGTGCGATTTTGGGGACGATCTGCTCCAGAAAAATTTTCGGCGACATCTCTGGTGACCTTTGGTGACTTTGTGACGACGTCCCGACCTGGTTTTTGCTGTATGTTGCTTGTTCTAGTCGTTCTTCTTCAAGCCGTCTACTTGGGTCTCCAGGTTGGTTTTCCCTCTTTGCTTAGAACTTCTTGGAGAATCTACGGTTCGGTAGAGAACGAGGTTTTTGAGATGAATGCTTGCTTGTTGAGAACTGATTGCCATTGTTAGGTTACTAGAAATGCTATGAACTATGATGTAACTCAATTGTGTTGGCTTTGTGCCCCGATATCGGGTTTGCTGCGTAGTTTGTTTTCTACAGACTTTATCTGGCTATTCTGCAACCAATTCTATTGCCGTGTTTTGTGTCCCTAAGTGTTGGGGGGGGGGGGAATCGTATCTCCCCTCTATTTATTTAATTAACAGGATTTTCATGGTTCCACCTATGGCTTCTATGTTTTGCAGAATCATGTCACTTCGGCACGCTTATGTCCAGGGTCTATGGCATACCCATGATTATGACGCGCAGTTCGCTGCGGTTCAGGTAGGAACCGTTGAGGAGAATTGATACATCAACAATGTCGTCCTCCAGGATCTGTACTATCTGGGAGATAACTGGCATGCTATTGCCAACCATCACCAGAGGCGACTTCTTCACCTGTCTGCTACCACCTAGTGTGGGAGTTGTACTCCACTTTTTGTATGGCGGCAGATCGCCCCAACCTGGCCCGTGCGGATGGTATCATGTTCTGCCTCGGGGGTGTGGACCAGAAGATGAGTGTCTACCAGTTCGGGGAGGATCTGGGAATGAGCTTCTGGCCTCTTAGCTACCATGTCTTTGAGAGGCTGACCCAGGACGTGGATCTCTTCGAATTCTACACCACCATCTGTTTGTTGGCGTACCAAGAGGTGAGGTTCGATCCTGGGCAGACCAATGCCACCACTTTGCTGTCACAATGGAGGATCATCAGCCTCATCCTCACCCATTTTGTCTGCTCTAGTGTCACATTCTCTCACAAAATCACCAAGCAGGCGCTTTATCATATGTACTGGATGACGCAGGTGAACGAAAACCTACATATGGGCTCCGTGGTGGCAAAGACCTTTGCTAAGTCGGCAAAGCACCCTCGGCATATGTTCTATGGTGCCCTGGTCACTATCCTCTCCCAAAAGCTGGAGATCCTCCTCAACGGTCTCACTAACATCTCTTCTACCGCTGGCTCTTTCTACCTCACTCGGGATGTCATCTTCAACCAGGACTTGTTGATGGAGGTTGACGGGTACGAGTGGGCCGAGGGACTTTCTCTCCCTCTTACGGAGAGCGATGAAGACAAGGCTGCAGATGATGCTGATACCTACTCCGAGGACGAGCATGTCCACGAGGAGCCCCTCTTTTTACTGGAGAATCTGCCTCCACGATGAAGATTGGAGCGAGGCGAGTCCTCGTTCGGTCCTTCTATTCCATCGATGGACTTGCTAACCTCTTAGTTCCAGCAGTTGGCTATCCAGAACCAGCAGATAATGTCTTGGTAGCACCAATTTCAGGAGCAGTACTCTAGCCGTATGGGCCAGTTTGACTACCACCTAGATAGTCTTGAGTTCAAGCAGGGCGTGATCCGTGCCCAGATTGAGCATGAGCGTGACCACAGCCGCCGGATGATGGAGTACCAAGTGCATCTCGTCCATTCATGCCACCAGGACCATCACTAGACTACTCCATGGGTGCACTCACCGCCGCCGCCGCCACCACCACCACCATCACTACCGGGCGACGATGATTTCCTGACAGACATCAAATTCAACGTCGACGCCAACGCTGACGAGTAGGCTGTGCTCGTCAGATGCTTCAGTGTGTTTTTGTTTTTGTTTTATTTTTCTTTGTGTTTGCTCCATGTTTTTGGGAGCCTAAACTATGTTGGTGTGTTTGCTTTCTTTTGGTTTTGATCCCATTTGGGTGGGAACTGTCCCTAATGTTTCATGATCTAGTGTTTGTTTTTGTGAGCCTTTCTTGCAGCAATAGTCCCCTGTCCCGTTTGACTAGCCGACTGGTCCACTCTCTAGTCGCCACCTTCGTTGACCTTTTCTTGGTAACATCGTTCCCCTTACCTATGCTCCATTGAGGGAAATGTTGATCATAAGTGTGTGTGGGGGGGGGGGGGGGAGTTTGTGCTTATTGGAATTTATGTTTGGTGCTTGGAGTCTAGTCCACTGTCCAAATCGTGAGATTTGAGGGCTTCAAGTACTGAAGTTTGCATATTCATATGGGCACTATGGTTTTATGTGGTGAATGGATTGGCTGTTTGCAGTGATGCATGATAACTTGTTTGTGACTAAGACAACCTAAAATAATGACTGAGACATGGAGTAGAGTTGTGTAGGGGTTTATTTTTTCAACTGTTTGCTTACCAACTGTGACTTGGTTCGTTCACTCATTTTCTATAGGGCAATGTCTATTTTTTACCCAAATCTTTTTCAGATTCTTTTATTTTAACCAAACCTATAGAAATTCTATTTATTATCCAAACGTATTATAATTTATCAAAGTCTGGGCATTCATTCTGTTACCGTTACTTATTTCGTCCATGTGAGAGCTGAGATTTTGTTTTGTTTTTTGATAATCTTTTTATTAAAAATAGTAAATGATGGTATTCTGACCGCCACGTAGGAAGTCAACTCATTATGATCATACTTAGTCAGCATTACTAACACAAAATTTGACGAAGAGTTAAAGTTTGGATAATTTTTAGGAATTCAATAAGTTTGGTTAAAATAAAAGAATCTGAAAAAGGATTGGGTAAAAAATAGACATTGCCCTTTTCTATAGTCATTTATGCATTTGGTTCAGGGAATCAGAATGAGAGATAGAGCATATACGTAGCCATGTGAGATTTGAACATGCTCATTTTTTTCTTTTGCGATGGATTCTTCTTCGATGATGTATAGCATTCACGTTGCCACTAGTTAGGATGATGGAGGCATAGGATTAGCCCACGACCAAATCGACTGTCATCGTGTGTCATACCCCCTAGTCAGCCCCTTTGAGGCGTGTAACTTTCTTTCTTTCTTTGTGTCTGCAATGAAATTTCACCCTTATGCATCTCTTAGAGGTTCCACGGAGTGGGTTTTGCATGTCTGCTACTGTTTTCTGCTGGAAATAAGATGAGGGTTGGAGGTAGTTCTTAAGAGTTGGGCATGTGCTTGCAAGGATAAAAGAATGTGTAAAAGTGGTGGTTCTCTCAAGAAAAGAAAGGAAAAATAAATAAATAAATGAAAACAAAAGAGAGCCACTAAAAAAATCTGAATCATGCTTATTTACATACTGTTTCTGAGCAGACTGGCTTAGAGATACTAACATGTTGTAACCTCCTTCACTCTTGTGCTCTAAGAACTCAATTAATGCAGAATAGCAGAGAGAACGTAAATGGTTCAAATGAATGTTGTTGTGTTGGTTTTGGAATTGTGGAAACTTGTCTGATGAATTCTTCCACCACCTAAAAGGCTTTTCCCCCCATGTCCAAGACCCTAGCTAGTCATCTGAACCCGTGTGTAAGACCTCGTGACTAGTTAGTGGTGACACCCTTTATGTGAGCTCTAGCATTTAAAGGCTACCATCATGGTGAATAGACGTTAGGGATTGAGAGTATGAGTATGCAAACATCTTGCATCAAATTTTTTCCTGGTCCACTGGTCGAGAGTGAGTGATTCAATTTTCATAGTATATAACTAGGTGAGGACTTGGATTGCTCGGTCTTGATTCCGATGTCTTGAGTTTTATGAACGAGGTGACTGTTTTGAATGAGTGGTTGAGTCAAGTCTATGTTGGTTGGTGAACAGAAGGGAGACTCTTCCTTTATCCGGTTATGCTACACTCGAATGTCATATGTGGTGGTTGTCTGGGTTGTTGTCGTTGTTGTTCATGTGTAGATGTCTAAAAGCAAGTATGATTCACGTGTTTTGTTCCTATATGATATGTCCCCAAAGGTTGCATGTTTAAAACGTCTTGAGCTTACCTTGTGTCTGACCTGGTTTGCTTGGGGAAAAGCAAATGGTTAGGTGTGGGGGAATTAGATAGGTAGTGCTTGTCGATGATGTTTCTCAGCCGTTTGGCTTAGCTCGTGATTGCTTTTTGGCTTATTTTTTGCTAGGTAGTGCTTGTCAATGATGTTTCAGGTCCAAGAAGGTAAATGAAGGTTGAGGAGCAAACAGGAAACGAAAGCCAAAATAGCCAAATCCACGACCGTGGATTCAATGAATGGACCGTGCTTTTTGCTTAGGGGAAATCCATGGTCTGGCTCCTAATTTCCACGACTGGGGATTTCAAGGAGGCAACTATGGATTTTGGAATCGCCATTAATTGATGCACTGCGTTTTAGAAAATCCATGGTCTGAACTCAAATTCCACGACCGTGGATTCCAACGCCGGGCTTTCTAAGCTGCAACTGGTGGAAGTTGGCTCATAATCTGATTTTCCAAGTTCCAAAAAGGCTAAAGAAAACCCTAGAGAGAGAAAGTGATGAGAACACCCTTGGGCACGGATTGGAGTAAATTCAAGACATTGGAGCTCGATCTATGATGACTCGGTATTTGCACATGTTTTCCCCTTTGTTTCTTGATTGTTTCAGCTTGAATTATCGTGTCTTTGGCCTATTTTATGCTAGGTTGTGTTCCTTTCTCACATTTCAGGTCCTAGCACATAAAGTGAAGTATAGGCGCAAGTTTCAAGTCAATCAGAGATCAATTGACGATTCGAGAGAAGAAACTCGGGCATGACCTGAAGAAGAATGGATTTCTACCTCACTTTATGGACAAAGAATCATGCAAGCTTGTTATGAAAAGAAAGAGGACGAGACTACGAGCGTCTGGGATCAAACGGCGACTGAATCGGAGGTCAAATGAGCTCAAACGAGATCAACGAAGCTTAGGAGTGCATGCTGGAAATTGTGCACGGCCAGAACCTCAATTTGCACGGCCGTGCAAGTAGGGGGTGCGAGTTTCAGCGGGTATAAAAGCTGTTTTGCGATTTTTGGAGAGAGAGAGCTGGGTTTTGGTTCCCAAACACCCAAGGGACGAACCCTAGAGAGAGAGAGCGACTTGGGAACATTCTTGGAGCTATTTTGGAGGATTTCTTCGCCATTGGAGCTCGGGAATCAAGCTTGGAGATGGAGATTGAAGATCTAGATCAGATTTCTGCAGTCTCTCTCTTCTCTATGGAGTAACTTCCCTTCATTTAGGTTTTGATGAACCCTAGTTCCATGAGTTAGGATCTTTCTTGTATGAAGTTCTGGATGCTATATTGTTTGATTATAATCGATTGAGGCATGATTTATTGAGTCAATTGGATCTTGATCAAATTCTCTTGATTTCTGGTTTAACCTTTGATAGATAGAATCTGATTAGGTTAAGAGAGCTTACTTGATTGATAGTAGTGAATTGGTTGTGCGAGAGTCAATCAATTCACTGCTTTGTACTGGAATTCATTCCAGTAGTGGAGATCTGTGTGAATCGCCTTAGCAGTCTATCCCGGTGAAGGCTAGTCGCCTGCCGGGTATTCTGTCGAGAGGGCTTGGTCAGCTTAAGAGATTCCAAGCTAATTTAGGATCTTCTGCAGTTTAATCAACAGTAGATCAACCAAAGGTAATTGCAACTTGGACCTAATTGAGGAGCTAGGGGGACTCATACCTAAGTGAGTTCCCAACTTGTAATTAGTAGAGTAGTCAGTAGAGTAGTTTATCAATCAATCCTTAATCTAGTTTGCTAGATAATGAACTGAAGCTGAGTAATAGTAACTCTAGAGACCCGTGGATTCGATATTTATTACTTGTGCCACTATACTGCAGTCTCTTTCATTGGTTACACTTGGCCATTGTTAGGTGTTGTGTTTTAGCGAGTCAATCTACAACCCTAAGGGTACTTATTTCCAGTATGGAGCAGATTTTCATTATTCCCATGATGACATCTCTTTCAAGCTTGGCGTTTTCCCTTCTCTCCATGGAGTAAACTCTCCTCTACCACTTGGTTATGAAGAACCTTAGTTTTGCATGTTAGGAGCAGTTGTATGAACCCTTTTCAGTACATTGATAATTATATATCCAATTGAGGTTTTATTCATAAATCTATGAGTCTTGATCACACTTGTATGTTTCCTGCTTTGACCTAGAATGATAGAATCTGAATAGGTCAAAAGAGCATCATGATTTGGAAGTAGTAAATATATTTTGTGAGAGTTAATCAATCCATTTCCCTATATCGGGATTCATTCCGGTAGAGGAGATATGTTTTTATTGCCTTAACACTTTATCTCGATGAAAGTTAGTCGCCTGGCGGGTAACGTGTCTAAGAGGGCTTGGTTAGTTTAAGAGATTCCAAGCTAGGTCCGTATCTTTCATAGTATAAATCTGAATTGAATTGGATTGGGTGAATTACAACTCGACTTAATTGCAGGCTAGGGGGAATCATTACCCGAGGTGTGAGCTGATAAGCAACAATTGGCCAAAAATTGAGCCAAGGAAAAGGGAGAAACTAGAGGGACGAAAACGGAAGAGAGTTTTATTGCCCATCACGATATGTTGACAGTGCTAAAACGCTTCCATCCTTCCAATCAAGCTAAGAGGATAAGGCTCTGCTCGCCGGCGGCAAGGAAGCATGACATGAGAGAGGGTCAATTGGGTGGAGCAATGGGAGAAGATTCGGAATCCACCAACAGTACCCATACATTCTCTATATCGTCAGAAAGCTCTTCACGGGATTGGATTGGGTCGACTGCAACCATAATTCAAAATCCGATTCGACCAAAACTTGCTTTGAAAAGGGTCGAACACGAAGCAAAAACCCACGAATGGGTCGGGGCAACTAAGGCTGCATCAACACCAATTACGAGTGCAGAATCAACTGGAGCGACTATATAAAGTTGTAGAGATAACCAATTCCAACCGAAGATCCCTGGAATGAAAATCCCCAAATCGGAAATGAAGTTTCTTGGTTTGGAAAGTTTGAAAATCGAAAGTGGCAAGAAAACAAGAATCGTCGATTCGACGACAAAGCTGATGAATCAAGATGGATGGCTGGGTCGGAAAGTTAGTTGGGACCATGGCGAAGCTCCTAGAAACCATGAATTGGTCTAGGTATGCTTGAATAAAAAAGACCCAATTTTGTCGTCGAAGAACAATGCTTTGGATTTGCAAAAACTGGACGTCGAGCAGCCTTACTACGACCTGGTTTGGGAAGAATTTTGTGAGGATTTCAATTAGAAGAAGGCCAAAGCTTTGAGGGCAAACCTTTTTTTTTAAAGAGGGGCCTGATACAATTCTTGATTGTCCCATTTTCCAATCAGAATGGATTGCACAAGGAACCATCTCAAGCTATGGAAAGAAACCCAAATTTTGTCAAAGTGTTTTAAAGGTAGCTTGCTTTGGAGATCCATATCGTACAATTGGCTTGATGTACATTGGAGAGTAAGAGCTTGTATTGAAGATAAAGTTGTCCTATGCAAGATGGCATGGTTTTTGGATCCAGAACAAGTCATTAGGGTCACCTTCCAAAGCCTTAAGGTTTCCCTCTCAAAACTTGAGAACTGGCAGATGTTGGCTAAGTATGGAAGGCAGTTAGGGAAGCTCACTTTGAAGGCTTATTCGAGGAAGATGGCTGTGATTCGAGTTCTGAGGGTTACACCACATGGAAGTATATGTATCATTTACTACAGAGACTTGGGATTGGTTGATCGAAAGCCTACATTGAAGCCTTCGAACGAAAGCCTGCAAGATCGTCCGAAGACTTGTTGAAACTGTCTTGCAAATTCAGCAATCCTTTCCCTTTGCGGATTAGGACTTTTTTTAGCCTTGTTCAGTTTGAGTTAGAATTTAGAGTTTGTTTATGTTTTGGTCTTTTGTATTAGTTGTTTAGCTAGCCTAGGTCTATTTAAACCTTTTAATTATGTTGTAATCATTAGATTTCGTTCAATTGAATAAAAATCCAAGTTTGATTCACCTAGTTTCGCTACGTGAGTTGAGAGGAGTGACTTAGAGGAGTTCTAGGTTGCTTGAGAGCTTGTATCGATCAATCGACACCTTGATCATGGCCAAGCATCGATTTATCTATTTCGAGCCTTTCCCCTTTGTGTGGAATTGCACGAGATCGACCATCCATCACCATCGATTCAACCCCCCTGTTTGCTTAAGTTCGAGAATTGAGTTGAGCTCAATTCTTTGCTGCGCGATTCCAGATAGAAAGACCGTAGGGCCTCATTAGGTTTTGTGTGGAGAAAATGAAGAAGAGAGGGTGGCTTTTATAGCCAGCAGACTATGGGGAGGGGGTGGGGGTGGGGTGGGGGTAGCGGTTTGGGCGAGAATTTAAAATTAAATTGTGTGCCGCGCCCACAGTTTTTTATTTTCAATCGAAAACCACATGGGGGGGGGGGGGGTTTCTGCAGAAGTGACGCAGATAAAGGGGGCGTTCGCCCAGATGGCTGACATGACAGACGGTAAGTCGTTGGATCGTGGGGATCCAACGGTCAATCCGACCGCTGCGTCGCCACGCGGTCCTTTGGCAGTAGAAACACAAAACGCAACCCTCCCTGTGGTCCGCATTTTAACCGCCATAGGGTGCTGCGGTTTGTTTGAATTGGCAATATGAACAGAATTTTTTTTCTTAAAAGAGTGGTATTTTTGAAATTTTTTGTTTTTGGGTGTTATATTGGGAAGAATTCCGGTAAGGACAACACTTGCTTTAAATATACTAACACAAACATAAAAGAGTCTCCATTAAAATATGCTCCATTTTCCTTATTATACACAACACTTTTACCATATATTATATCATGTTGTTTAATTATAAATTTTAATTTTTAAGTAACATTTTAATAAATAATATTGCAAAAGATTAAATATCAATAACATATTATTTATATATTTAAATGTTATGTTATGATATATATAATACTTTTATACGTTATGTATTGAATTTTGGGTGCACATATATATATATATATATATACACAACAGACACCCACTTTGCGATGGCTACAACAATATCTTGACCACTCCCGACCTGCCATCTTAATCCAGACACCAGAAATGGAGCATCATAGAGGACACTCTGTCAACCCCAAGATGACCTTGATCCTTTCCTTGTTGTAAGGAAAGAACCTTACATGAATATTTTCCTTTATAAATCCGAGCAAGAAAAGACTTTGGTTCTTTAAGAATTCTCCACCCCCTTCATGCTTGCTCTGACACAATTTCGCCAGGACATCCAATGGATCCCTCACTCGAATTACCCCACCAGAACTGAGTCTTATGCTTATCCAGCCGTCGACACAAGTAAACCGGGAGTTTAAAATAAGACATCACATGTATTGGCAACGACACTACCACGAATTTCAACAATGTCTCCTTGTCTCCTTGGAAGCCCAAGATAGATGACGTTGCTTCCAACTTTTAAGCTATTGCAATAGTTTTTATCTATGAACCGAAACGTGTTCTATTTTGACCGTGCAATGAGCGTCGATTACCCAAGATACCGATCCTACACACCGACAATTCCCACACCCAGTCTTTCCGCCATTGACACACAGAAATCCAGAAAATGTTACGACTAAAACATATTGCTGACTTAGCCAGATTTACCTTTTGGCCATTCAGCATTTCATACTCCACAAGGACCCAAATTAAGCTATCACAATCCTGCATTGAGCCTCGCACGAACAAGTAAGAATCATCAGCAAAAAAATAAGTGTGACACACTAGGCACCCTTGGACTGACCCGGACACCAGCTAAATGTCCCTCGACTATGGCTTTCTTAAATTAATGCCGGTAAGCCCTCCGTGCAAAAAAACAAAGACAAAGGGGATAAACAATCTCCCTGTCTCAAACCTCGAGAAGGTCGGAAAAATCTTGAAGGCATCCTGTTAGAGGATATGAATGAACTTTCGAGTTAGGAATTGCGATATAATTAGTAAGTAGTTGATTTTAATTTTATCTCTATAACATACTATGACTTGTGGCACACATCACACTGTATAACCACTTACTCGATCTCATTTATTGAAAGTCTTATTATTTTAGGGTTGTCCTTAAAACGATTAACTCGAAGTGGCAACTTCTTAAATTGTATCATGCCTATTCTTCCTCTATCTATGAAAGAGCCTTCCCTAATCATCGGGATCGGTTAGCTTGCTAACCCCTCTATGGGGTTGGAAAAATGACACCACCTATTAATTATAGTTAATTATGGTATTAAATTCGTGTTGCATTTAATAATCTTTGAGAATTAAAAACTCATATCAATTGCATTCCTTTTTTGAACTACCATTGCACTGATACAACGAGAAAAACTTAGGTGGGACGGGAGCACCAACTAGGATTGGTGATGTGGTGCACCCACCCAATCCATTCCCGCCACATGTCCTATAATTATTAAGCATCCAAAATTAAAACTGAAAAAAAACATATTCTCTTTCTTGGTACGGTGCGGCTTTTGCGCAGACCTCTGTTTAGCTTAATTAATTAATTACAATCACCCTTTTCTTGGCAAGGGTGAATTTATTAAATACACTCACCCTTTGATTAAACAATTCAATGTTCAACCCAAAGAAATAAAAATTTGACTAAAGCTGAATGGGTATCAACAAGTTGTAGTGTTTTTTTTTTACAATTACTAGTTGTAGTGTATACTTAGTATAATACACGACGTATATGTATATATAGATTTATGTACTATATCCGTTAAACTGAATGGGTATCAACAAGTTGTAGTGTTTTTTTTTTACAATTACTAGTTGTAGTGTATACTTAGTATAATACACGACGTATATGTATATATAGATATATGTACTATATCCGTTAAAAACTTTTGTATCCGTATTATTGTCGAGCTGTTTCTGTATTCTCGTATAGTTGATGGCTCTCGTACTAAATGAATACAAAATCAGTATAACATTTATAATATTCGTATTTAGTGAATTAAATTGCTAAATTCAATATTATTTATAATTTTAGATATTTATTTTTAAATAATTAAATATATTTTATGATTATTAACATACTATTAAACTTACCACTATTTTAAAATTATAGTAAAATACCCATATGTATTTCATATGTAACTTACTTGTACCGTAATTTACTAATTATTCTTTATATGGGATTATATCATTTTATTCCTTATTGCATGTTACTATTAGTTCCTTGTTGTCGTGATCCCACATTATCCTTAATTTGAGATTTTAATGATCAACTTGAAATCTACATCCTTTGATTAACAATATTTTTTAATTTGCCATTAGTTGAAGAAGTGAGGAATCAGAAAGCAAGTACTGTTGGGATTGAACTATAGGCGTTCGTCGCTGTCGCCGAAGATAAACGAAACATTGGATTTTGGGGCAGTGGAGAGTGGAGACAGGCAAGACAAGAAAAGAAGGGGGTCACAAGAACAAATATATAACTAAAATAAATTATTATGTAAAAAAAGGAGAAAGAACTATTACCGAAAAAAGGGGAAAGACCGCAAAGGCCGCACCGCAACCCAGGAAGAGAATATGGGTTTTCAGTTTTAATTTTGGATGCTTAATAATTATAGGGCATGTGGTGGGATGGGATTGGGTGGGATGGGATTGGGTGGGTGCACCACATCACCTATCATTGCACTTGTACACTGAAGTCATGTTAATTACATTCTTTTTTTTAAGTATCATTGCACTGATACAACTACCATTGTATCTGTACACTGATATCATTGCAGTGGTAGAACTACCATTGGACTGAAAAATGAAAGTAATTAATATGAGTTTTTAATTCAGATAGATTATTAAATGCAAGACAAATCAATTACCTTAAAAGACTATAATTAATAGACGGTGTCATTTTTCCATCCCTTTCAATGATACTCATAGGGCTGGGAATCCAGACCAAACCGTATGGGAAACCGCGGTCTAGACCGTATCGTATGGTTTGGTCTGGACCGTGAGACCAGAACTATGGTCTGGTCTGGTTTGCGGTCTCCTCCTTTAGTGCGTGGTCTGGACCGCGGTCTACCGCAGTAAACTGTAACAGACCGCGACACCCTACCTACTACCTTGGACAAAAATAACACTAAATTGAACCTCCATATGTGTATTTGAAGAACAAAGTTAGTTGATTCTTCATCTAGTTGAGAGCCAACAAATTGCAAAATGATCGCTTATATGTTATCTCCTTATCAAAGTACCACACAAAATCAGAAAGACTCATAAATAATATTCACAGATAATGTCTAGACTATGGAGTCGATAAAAATTAAACACTACAAAAAAAATTCGTTCACCTTGATGAGATAAGGAAAATTATTGAGTGATATGCGACCATCTTAGTGATTCGAAATTACCTCGACGTCATCAAAAAGGTTATCAACTGGGAGAACCTTCGGATCACTCGAGAGAGGAGAGAAGCGGTAGCACAAAGAGAAATAGGGTAATAAGGCTATTTGAAAATTGAAAAAACCCACTTCTATCCTCATATTTCTTCTCATTTAATACGATCACAATTTTTTTTGTTTCACTAGCATATTGGTCACTAGATTTTTTTTATAGATACGGCGAAGGGTTGGAGGGCGAACAAGAGTTAATTTATTTTAACATGGTCTGTCTGGTCCAGACCGTACCGGACCGCACCGCACAGGTATGGTCTGGTCTGAACCGTATAGTATATGGTCTGGTCCATAGTTTGTGTTCCAACCTCTCGGTCTGGACCACAAACTGTTAAGAACGGAACAACAACAGGAACGAGGTTACCGAATCTGGAGCTGAGTCGCGGACTAGGTCGCTCTCTTTAAGACGTTCGCGGCACTGCCCTCGATGCGCACGGCAGACTATCAACCGGTCGTCTCCAGGATAAAACAGCTCCTCTCAATACTCGCGGTTTTGTGCGAAAACCTGAGCTCTATGAACACTCTCTCTTTGTGTTTATGCTCGTTGTTATGTGTTTAGAGGGGCTGGGGAGGCGGCTATTTATAGGAGCCGAACCCCTAGGAATATACCCTCTAGCTTGGGGAATAAGTCGGATTAATTAAGGAAGATAATTACTTCCTTAATTAAAACCGTCGGTTAGGATAAATCCTGCTGGGATTATCCTTCGAATATTCCTTTTCAATCGATTATCCCTAGAATATTCCTCAGAATAACCGATTAATAATTAATTATTAAATAATTAATTTCGTTCGGAATTTCTCTAAAAAATATGTATATAGTCTCAAGTGATCCATCCATCCAACCGACCGACCGACCGACCGGCCGGCCGGACGGACGGACGGCGCGCGCGCGCGTGTGTGTGTGGTGGTCCGTTAGGTCCTCCCTCTCCCACAAAAGTGGGTCACCCCAAGGGGCATGCCCTTAGGAGAGAGGCTCCTATCTTTATAATCACTTCACCAAGTAAAACTACCAATGTGGTAGTTTTTCCTTTTTCCACTTGAGACTCTATAGCTTTCAAAGCTATTCATACACATTTCCAACAATCCCCCACTTGAATAGTTTTGAAACTATCTCTGAGCATCAACAGTTCCATAAGATCGGGCATAAGCTAAGGTATCGCGAAGATTTGAACCTTAGCGTAGTGGTTACACTTCCGATTTCATAAGGGTGACTCGTAGTCTTGAACCCTATCTCAGACAGTGTAGCACACCGGATCTTTTCATTGAGTTGTGTTCTCTTCTTAGCCCGTGCGTTTATGGCCTTGCACGTTACCCTGGTTTAGTGAACGCTCTAGCAACTTTGTGCCTCTCAAAGTTCCATAGGGAGCGGCCCCACTCCCACATTCACATAGGTGAGTCTATCAGGAGTACCCCCAAAGTAAAGTACTCCACCCCACATAGGGTATAGATCTCATTAAGAGTTATTAACTCAACCTCCATTGCTTTGGGATTCATGCTTCATTATGCATGAACTTTTCGCATACTACTCATGACTTGTTATTACCCATTGAACCCATTTCTTGGGATCTCCAGTCTATTGGGTCGGGTTACCATCACTTGTAGTCCGTGGTTCGGTAGGCATAAGTCCCATACCCTTGGCGGTATTCTGGACTTTCTCTCTAGGTAATCCTTTCGTCAAAGGATCAGCTAGATTCTGTTCGGATCTTATATGATCCACCCTCACTGCTCCTATCGTTAGGAGTTCTCTAACAGTACTGTGCTTACGACGAATCTGTCGTTTCTTTCCGTTATAGAACCGGTTCTCGACTTTAGCGATAGCTGCGGTACTATCACAATGTATCAATACCGGAGGGACCGGCCTTTCCCATAGGGGAATCTCTGACAACAATCCTCTCAATCAACTTGCTTCTTCACTAGCCGTTGCTAGTGCTATCATCTCTGATTCCATAGTTGATTGAGCTAGGATTGTTTGTTTCTTTGACTTCCAAGACACAGCTCCACCAGCGATGTTAAAAACATATCCGCTGGTTGCCTTGGAGTCATCTGATAGGGTATTCCAATCCGCATCACTATACCCTTCTAGTACAGCGGGAAACCTTTGATAGTGTATACCAAGGTTTGCTGTTCTCTTGAGGTATCTCATGACCCTCTCTATAGCATTCCAATGCTCTCTACTAGGACAGCTGTTAAACCTGCCAAGCAATCCCACGACATATGCAATGTCTGGTCGAGTGTAATCCGCAGCATAACGGAGACTGCCAATGATGCTAGCATATTCCGATTGTCTTACACTGTCTCCAGTGTTCTTAAATAGCTTTACACTAGCATCATACGGAGTACATGCAGGTTTACAGTCGAAATAGTTATACTTCTTCAAGATCTTCTCTATGTAGCTAGATTGATCTAGAGAATAACCATTTGCTGTTCTAGTTATCTGGATTCCAAGCATAAACTTTGCTTCTCCCAGATCTTTCACCTCGAAGCTCTCTTTTAACATGGCTTTCGCTTCATTGACCACGTGAATATTTGTACCAAATATCAACATGTCATCTACATACAAACATATGATAGTGCAAGTGTTATTCTCTGACTTGCAGTAAATACACTTGTCACTTTCATTCACCTTAAAGCCATGTGAGAGAACGAGAGTGTCAAACTTCTCATGCCACTGTTTTGGAGCCTGTTTCAAACCATATAATGATTTGTCCAACTTACAGACTTTCGAGGCATGTTCAGGGATAACAAACCCTTCTGGTTGTTCCATATAGATTTCTTCATCTAGATCACCGTTCAAAAAGGCAGTCTTAACATCCATTTGGTGTACCACGAGATTGTTCAAGGCAGCAAGAGCAATCATGACACGAATGGATGTTATTCTAGATACTGGTGAGTAGGTGTCGAAGAAATCTATATTCTCTCTCTGCCTGTAGCCCTTGACTACTAGGCGAGCTCGGAACCTTTCGATTGCACCATCAGGTTTCCGTTTCGTTTTTAGAACCCATTTATTACCTAAGACTTTGCAGCCAGGAGGTAAGTCTGTTAGATGCCAAGTCTTATTAGCCTCTAACGATTCCATTTCATCTATAACGGCCTCATTCCAAAAGTCTGCATCTATGGAAGTTAATGCTTCCTGCAAACTTTTTGGATCCTCTAGGGTGTATACTGTAGTAAAGTCATCACCAAAATCTTTAGAGATTCTAGCTCGTTTACTTCTTCTGAGTTCATCCTCAGATCCAACACCCCCACTAGTTCCGTTATCTCTAATAGCGGGTAGTACATTACCCCCACTATTTCTCGTTTTAAATGGAAATCGTGTCTCAAAGAAATCAGCATCAATGGATTCTATTATAGTACGAGCATTCAAATCATAGAATCTATATGCCTTACTATTGACCGCATAGCCAACGAAGACACATTCATATGCTCGACTAGCCAACTTAACCCTCTTAGGATCCGGAATTCTTACGTAGGCCAAACAGCCCCACGTTCTTAAATAGGACAGATTAGGTGGCTTATTCTTCAAGATCTCATAGGGTGATTCTTTTCTATTTGTTTTTGGAAGACGATTTAGCACATAGCAAACCGTTAACAAAATATCACCCCACCAAGAAGAAGCAGCTCCAGAATTGAGCATAATAGCCACAACTAATTCTGTAAATGTCCTATTTTTCCGCTCAGCTTTACCATTCATCTCTGGTGAATATGGTGCCGTGGTTTCATGAATGATACCATGTGAGCTATAGAATTCCTTGAAGGGATTAGAGTCATACTCTGATCCTCTATCGCTCCTAAGTCTTTTTATCTTTCGATTGCACTGATTTTCGAATTCAACCACAAATACCTTGAACATGTCAAGGGCTTCACTTTTGTTTTTCATCAAATAAACAAAGCAATAATCAGAGCAATCATCTATGAAAGTGATAAAGTATCTCTTGCCAGACCTAGTTAACGTCCCATCTAGTTCACAAATATCAGAATGAATCAGATCTAAGGGTTCTGATTCTCTACTCACAGATTTATGGGGCGTTTTCGTTATTTTAGCTTGGCTACAGAAATCACATTTATCAAATTCATTCATTGAGAGTTTAGGGATATGTCCTAGCTTGCTTAAATTCTTCACTATTCGTGTGTTCACATGACAAAGACGAGCATGCCATACATTCAAATCACACACCATGTAAACGGAAGAATTCATCTTATTAATTTCGACATTCAACTTGAACATCCCATTACATGCATATCCCTTTCCCACAAAACTCCCATTCTTAGTAAGAGTATACAAGTCTGCCCCAATAGATTGATTAAACCCAGCCTTATTAAGAAGATATCCAGAAACAAGATTCTTTCTTATCTCTGGAGTGTGCAACACATCCTTGAGCACCATCTTCTTCCCAGAGGTGAAGTTCAGCTCCACTTCACCAGAACCAGCAACCATAGTGGTGTGAGTAGTCCCCAACAACACTTTCTTGTTAGCAGGTGCTTCTTCGTATGTTTTAAACATAGCACGATTGTTGCATACATGCTTCGATGCACCTGTATCCAGCCACCATCCTTCTGAGTCACCGGTGAGGTTAACTTCAGCGATCATCTCTGTGATCATGGCTACCAAATCCTCTTCTGTCAAGTTAACCCTGGCCGCAGCGGCGGGGTTAGGCTTGTTCCTGCACTTTTTTGCCATATGACCCGGTTTTCCGCAATTAAAGCAGATAAACGGTGGGTCATTCTTAGAGGTTTGGGCCATGACTCTTTGGTTACCTCGAGAGGCACCATTCTGATGGGGGCGGACCTGCTGGTTCTTACCCTTAAACCCTTTCTGGTTAGGTTTAAGAGCTCTAGGGGTGGGTCGTTTAGCAGTGACGACCATCACCTCTTCTTTCATATCCTGCTTGCGGGACTCTTCCTCAATCCTTAGGCGAGTAATCAAACTTTCCAGTGAAAATTCTTTGGTTTTATGTCTAAGCATATTCTTAAAATCTTTCCACGAAGGGGGCAGCTTATCAATAATGCAAGCAACTTGAAATTGATCGTCCAGAGGCATACCTTCAGAGACGATCTCGTGAGCTATTTTCTGAAGTTCGTGGGACTGAACTTCGACAGACTTGTCGTCCACCATCTGGTAGCGCAGGTAACGGCTGACAGCATACTTCTTAGCTCCAGCCTCCTCCGTGTCGTACTTCTTTTGGAGCGCATCCCAGACCATCATTGCGGTGTTCTTGCTGTCCGCATAGTAGTCGTAGAGGTCGTCTGCCAGGCCGTTGAGGATGTAGCCCTTGCATAGGAAGTCATGCTCCCTTTCCTTAGCAGCAGCAGTCCTCTCCTCATCGGTCGCTTCTTCCGGCAGCTCGACGGGCATGCTAGTGAGGCAGTGTGCCAACTTCTTGGTCGCCAGGTAAAACTCCATCTTTTGTTTCCAGCGACGAAAGTTGACTCCAACGAAGCGAAACGGTCGATTGATATCGACAGCACCAGATCCGGCCATGTTGTTCTGTTCAGTCGACATAGCAGCAGCCGAACGTCTTAAAATTGTTAAGAACGGAACAACAACAGGAACGAGGTTACCGAATCTGGAGCTGAGTCGCGGACTAGGTCGCTCTCTTTAAGACGTTCGCGGCACTGCCCTCGATGCGCACGGCAGACTATCAACCGGTCGTCTCCAGGATAAAACAGCTCCTCTCAATACTCGCGGTTTTGTGCGAAAACCTGAGCTCTATGAACACTCTCTCTTTGTGTTTATGCTCGTTGTTATGTGTTTAGAGGGGCTGGGGAGGCGGCTATTTATAGGAGCCGAACCCCTAGGAATATACCCTCTAGCTTGGGGAATAAGTCGGATTAATTAAGGAAGATAATTACTTCCTTAATTAAAACCGTCGGTTAGGATAAATCCTGCTGGGATTATCCTTCGAATATTCCTTTTCAATCGATTATCCCTAGAATATTCCTCAGAATAACCGATTAATAATTAATTATTAAATAATTAATTTCGTTCGGAATTTCTCTAAAAAATATGTATATAGTCTCAAGTGATCCATCCATCCATCCGACCAACCGACCGGCCGGCCGGACGAACGGCGCGCGCGCGCGTGTGTGTGTGGTGGTCCGTTAGGTCCTCCCTCTCCCACAAAAGTGGGTCACCCCAAGGGGCATGCCCTTAGGAGAGAGGCTCCTATCTTTATAATCACTTCACCAAGTAAAACTACCAATGTGGTAGTTTTTCCTTTTTCCACTTGAGACTCTATAGCTTTCAAAGCTATTCATACACATTTCCAACACAAACCGTATCTATGGTCTGGTCTGGACCGGACCGCACCGTTTCCCACCCCTACATACTCATACTATCTCATCCCCAAATCTCATTAACACTTCAAAAAATGAGGTTTATCCTTCCATGAGGATGAAGCGAAACCTGCAAGAAATTCGTCTAGGTAAGGGAAGACTTTGACTTTTCTATTCCATCACATTACAACGAATTCCATTATTCCACTCACGATCCAACCACGTCATCACCAGATTTGTCGCTAGTTGGCTACATGGTGGTATTAAATATCCCATGTGTTGGCCGAATAAAAGTGATTATTATAACTACCTGCTCCTGATCTTCATCATTCTACGTGCAAGATCCTTCGCAGCGGTAGTAACGCAGGGTCGTCGTGGGAGCCATGTTATTGAGAAAACCATTAATTAATAAATAAAGCACACAAAAGTCGTCTTATAACCCACTTATACATCACCATATATAGCTGAAGCAAAGACCAAGGAAACGGATAGAGTACCGGTACGTAGCTAGAGAGAGTGCAAGCAAAAGAAAAGAAGCATTTCATTGAGCAAAAAACAATGAAGGGTTTGTCACTCAACGTCCGAATCATTTCGGAAGAAACAATCAAGCCGTCTTCCCCAACGCCCCCGCACAACAGGATCCACAAGCTCTCTTGCATGGATCAATCCTCCCCTCCCGGCTACATGCCCACCTTCTTCTTCTACGGTCCTAAACACGACCCCAAACCCTCCTCCCAAAACGACGTCGTCGACAAGCTCAAATCCACCCTCTCAACCACCCTCACCCACTACTACCCTCTCGCGGGGCGCTACGGAAACGACGGCGTTTCCATCGACTGCAACGACCGAGGCGCCACCTTCGTGGTCGCCCACGTGGCACACGACATGTCGTCCTCCGTCCTCGAGGCGCCAGACGAGGATCGTCTCGTGCAGCTCCTCCCCTGCCCCCCTCAGGAGAAATGCCTCGACGACGACGACGGGAAACTCATTCTCCTGACAGTTCGAGTCAACTTCTTCGACTGCGGCGGGATCGCCATCGCAGCGTGTGCATTCCACGGCGTCGCTGACGCGTCGTCCCTCTCCTGCTTCCTCCAGTCGTGGGCCGCCATCTGTCGCGGCGACACCGCGGTCAACGACCTCTTGAAAGGCGCCGTCGTCGACTACAGCTCCCTCTTCCCGTCCCAGGACCTCCCTCCCCAACCGAAAACCGTCGACGAGGAGGGCACCGACGTGGAACCGAAACGCGCGGTGGTGGCGAAACGTTTCCTCTTCCCCGGTTCAAAGATCGCGGAGCTGAGGGAGAAGATCGGGTGCTTCCGTGGCAGGCAGAGGACACGTGTCGAGGCGATGTCGTCGCTGATGTGGGCCGCGTCCATACGCGTCTCGCAGCAGAAGAAGAAGGAGGCGACAAAAGAAGGAGAAGGTGGTAATAACAAAGGGTTGCATTCGGCGGTGATGGTGGTGAACTTGCGGACGAGGACGAGCCCGCCTTTGCCGGCGATGTGTATGGGGAACCTCATCCAGCTGACGGAGCCGGTGACGTGGCCGGTGGAGGAGGAGGTGACGGCGGAGGAAGGGATGGGGGAGCTGGCGGGGAAGTTGAGCGGGGCGGTGAGGAGGATCAACCACGAGTACTTGAAGAAGCTGCACGAGAACGAGTCGGAGGGTTATTTCGGGCTGAACAAATCTTTCGGGGAAGAGTACGCGAAGGACGATTTCATAATGATAAGCAGCTCGTGCAGGTATCCGACGTACGGGGCGGACTTCGGGTGGGGGAAGCCCGTTTCGGTGAACGGGTTTGCCCCGAATAATAAGATGGTGGTGCTGTTGGATGCCAAGGATGGGGAAGGGATTGAGGCTTGGGTGACGTTGTATGAGGATGATATGGCCGTATTCGAGAAGGATTCCGATCTGCTTTACTATGCTAGCTAGTTAAATTAATTCTTTTCCCTTCATTTTCTCTGCGGGTTACTGTGATTTTCTGTTGTGTGCATCGTCCGTATTCTATAGATTGCAAAGGAAGAGAAAGAAATCATGGTGGTTTTGTGATATATGTTCAACTGGATAATTATGTACGCTTTCATAAGATGAACTCTTCTTTCTTTCTTTCTTTCTTTCTTTCTTTCTTTCTTTCTTTCTTTCTTTCCATGTTATTAAGTATCCATTTGATGCATGTGATAATTAATATTTTCCATTAATCTCCATCTTTGGAGGATTGATTAGTGTACTATACAAGCGAGAGATGGAGACTTAATTTTGTTGGACAACGTACGTACAACACCTCCAGAGCTTCACAGTATGGTTTTTCTTACAAATAAGTTAATTTCGATATTATTGGACTACCCCACACAGATTATAAGAACGAGATACAAAGGATTTATATGTGGCTTCCACGCTCAGTACGAACGAGACTACTCTACGTGGAGACGAATCTTTCGATAAGATGGTTATTGATGATGTTACGCATGTTGCTTGTGAGATATGACTTATTGTCCAAAAAGATAACATCTCTCGCCCTTGTTTCCTTCGACTCTAAAACATAAGTGGCGAACTCCAATATGATGCTCAATACAAATTAAAACCAACAATCACATTTTAACATCCCCTTCAAACCAAAGCATAAAAATCATGAATGTGCAATGATGGTCTTTTTCTAGTGCCACTAGCTAAGGCAAGTTTACCTATCGTTAGAATCAATACAGTGGCAAGCAAAGTCGTATCATACACAAACTATGTACTACTAGTACTTAGCAAGGTTGTTTGAAGCAATACAATAGGCATATTTGCCACCTTTTGCAGATTCAGTGAAGATGTTGTAAGTATGGGTAGTGGGATGACTGATGGCACTTTATTTATAATGTTTATTACTCCCATTTTTAATACATTTCCTCTTCTATTGAAGCATCTTTTCATTTGAATGGTGTTTCTTGTCTAAATTATAACTATTTGATTAATAAACTTTTAATAGATCTAGACGATGTTCTTATACTATTTGATGCCTTCTTGGTATACTTTTGATGATTTTGAAGGTACAAAGCAATCTAAGGAAGATTGGATCAAGCACTAAAGAACTCTAGAGGACCAAATAAGCTATAAAGAGAAGATTAAGGAGTTTTCACGATAAAAAGTAGTCCAATGACGGAGAAGTCAACAACAAGTTGCTAGAATATGTCAAGACGAGCCCATAGGAGAAAGAATCATCCCAATATGAAGAATGGATGAGCGTAAACCCAAGTAAAGGGTCCAACCGCCCCCTCCTCTCAAGTTGCAGCCCAAATCATCATGAACAGAAGTCCATGGATCAAGAAACCCAACCCATGAATGAAGAAACAGAGCAATGTGTCCAACTTATGCCCTACCGTTGTCTCCCTTTGCCTTGTTAACGGAGTTTTCTAAGTCTACTAGGTTTAGGAGATTATTTCCTTGTCGATTAGATTGTTTAAGGTTGGATTCTCACCAATAAACAGAGGACATGATTCCATTGTAAGAGTAAGGCTACACAAACACACAAATCTCTATAACACTTGACACAAGTGCTTAGCCTAGTCGAAGTAGGGAGCCTGCAACTAAGAAGATGATGTTGTCATAAATGGTGGTACCTTCCTTCTCCTCTATGTTGATAGTCGAAATTGTTTGTATTAGGATGTGATTTTTATTATTGTTATGTGAATGAATGCTATGATTTCATCTCTTGCTTGTGTTTATCTATGAAGATTTCGATGTCTCTGATTATGTATGAATGCTTTATTGTATTCGATGCTAATGATGGTCATTGATGTTTTGTTTCTATAGTATGGATGTTCTTATACCATCGATACTTACGATTCTATTATCTTTTACTATATGCATCGTGCTTAGTATTGCTTAGATTATCAAGAAATTACCTTCTAGCAATACCCCATTGATGCTACACGAGTTGAGATGGATTGATCACCCATCTATGCTTCGAGTAGTATCAATACTTGATTGTTAGAAGATCACTACTAAAGACTGTAGTTGTGGTTCATAGAAACCCACAATTAACTATATATATATGTTATCGGAACTTTCTTGTTCTTCATTAATTAGATAATGACATGAAGAGAAAGCACACATTGGCTAGTTAAATCTCTATCGAATGAGGCGCATGTATGAGTAGAAAGTGGCCTTAGAGGAAGGGATAGGGTGTTACAATAGGTGAATCATCGATGCATGATGTAAATGAGCCCTACTTTGCGTGATTGTCTTTGAGTTCACTACCTATTACAATAACGTATCTTTACTTTCATGCATCTATAAATAAAAAACCCCTTAATAACTTTATTCTTCTTGCTTTGCTTGTTTGTCTAATGGAAAACCCTTGAATGTCTTTATGCGTTTCCAATTGTTGGACTCATAGAAATTTTTTTATGGTTAATAAAAAATTCATTAAACTCTAGAACCCTTGTAACTAAGGGTTCTCTCAAGTGTACAGTTTTGAACCATTACAATCAACCATCAAAAGAACAATTTATGCACTATACTGCAACTAGCACTATACTGCAAATAGTACTATACTAACAGAAACTAGGCAAAACAGTACAAGTATCAACTCTACTTTGAATAAAAAACCGTGCTTCTGATAGAATTCTAGCCACCAGCTGAGGAGGATGTTGCAAACCACTTCCATAGCACTTGCGACATCGTTCCTTTCAAATATGACTCATAACCGTACTCCAAAGCAACTTGCCTAACTTCAAACTCATGCTGGAACCACTCCAAGTTTGTATCGCCCAATTAACAGTAGACTATCACGTTGGGAGAATAGGGGGCAGGAGGAAGTCAATTAAGCACTGCTGCAAAACAAAAACAATATAGGAGAAAGTGCTAAACAGATGATCACGAGTTTCCAATCCACCTGGACAAAGCACACAAGCCACCTCTGCTGTTTTCCCCCAAGCTGCAAGCTTATCACGGGTGTATATTCTATCCAACATGATTAGCCACATGATCAGACTATGTTTAGGAATAGAAAACTTTCCCCAAACAAGTTCAGACCAAGGAACTAAAGATAATGGAGAACGGATAGAAAGCCAAACCTTCTTAACTGAATATATGTTCATAGGTTGGCTTGGCCATTTTATTGAAGTGCCAACACCCGTAATAAAGGGATGAGCCTCCTCTCTTGCCTTCAAAATGCGCTTCCAGACCCAAGAACCAACCGAGGTGGGGGATACCTCCCAGATTGTTTTGGTTCTGAGCCACCCAAACCACCCAGAGAGAGCCACTGCCTGCTAGAACGTCCCATAAGTGCCTGATACACATGCCTTGTTCTATACCCGAAAATGCTTAACTCCCAACCCACCTTCTGATTTAAGTGCTACAACATGATCCCAGAATACTAAACCCCTTACTCGAGTTCTCCCATTACCTACACCCCACAAGAAATTGTTGCAGATAGTCTCAATATCTTTAAGAACATTCTGTGGGAGAAGGAAGACATTCATCCAATATTGGAAAACACTCGAGATGACTAAAGTAACCAATTGTAGGCGGCCTGCATAGCTTAAAGATTTTGAATTCCATCCTCTGATCCTAGTTGTAATCTTCTCAAGTAAAGTGTGACAATCCAATTTGGAAAGCTTACCACCTAGGAGAGGCAGTCCTAGGTATCTCACTGGAAACTGGCTAAGAGGGAACCCTGTGGAGGCTGCAATGATCTGTTGATCTTCGTCTAAAACCCCACTAAAGAAAATCTGGTTTTTCTCTGGATTGCACTTCAACCCCGACAAGGTAGAAAATTCATTCAGGGCACACTTAATTCCTTCCACAGCCTCCACTAAACCATTTGAAAAAACAAGCAGATCATTTGCGAAGATAAGGTGTGAAATATTAAGTGATTTGCAACGTGGGTGATATGGGATACTGCCCGCCGACATAGCTTTAGACAGCAGATATGAAAATACCTCCATGGAAATCACAAAAAGGGGGAAAGTGGATCCCCTTGCCGAAGCCCCTTACCACCCGGGAAATAACCACATAAGCCACCATTCATACACACACTGAACATAGGTGAGGTCACACAAACTGTAACTCTGTGAACAAACTATTCTGGAATTCCAATGACAATCATGACAGAAAACAAAAATGTCCAATTTACTGAATCAAAAGTCTTCATCAAGTCGATCTTGACCACACACATGGGGGCAATAGATGATTTATTGTGGTCTTTAACTAATTCTGAGGCCATTAGAATATTATCACAAATTAATCTACCTTTGATAAAGGCAGACTGTGCATTTTTAATCAATATGGGTAGGTATTTGGACAGTCTGTTGGCTAACACCTTAGTAATACCTTTGTAGAGCACATTACAACATCATATTGGGCGAAATTACTTCATTCTTTCTGCATTAGCTGTTTTGGAAATCAAACTAAGAATTGTAGAGTTAATCTTCCTAGGTAAACTACCTGTTTCAAAGAAGTTCAGTATAACATTCTCTACATCCTTGCCCACAATACTCCAATCAGCCTTGTAAAAATAAGCAGGATAGCCATCTGGGCCTGGTGCCTTGTCTGATGCCATAGACATGAAAATAGACTTAATCTCCCCACGAGTCACCCCCTCTGCAAATCACTAACTCCCTCTGATGACAATTTAGTTCTGAGCTAGTAGCCCTTCATAAAAGCTCACTGGTTTCTCTAGTAATTCCATATTGGAATCACCAAGTAATTTCATGTAGAAATCAACATCAACTTCTCTCAGCTGCTTTACCTCAGTAACCCCCAAACCATCTTCAGAAACTAAAGGATCAATAGTCTGCTTCTTGTTGTGGATTCTCACATAGTTATGAAAGAAGAAGGTATTAGAGTTCCCTCCCAAGACCCAATACATTCGAGACTTTTGTCTGAAAAAACTCTCCTCTGAAGCCCGAGCTTCAAAGCAAGCCTGAGCCAGATGTCTCTCCCTATCTACATTCTCCTTAGTAGGTCCAGCAAGTATCTCATCCTTAAGCTTCTTCTTCAATCTCAAAAGCTTAAGGAAGAGACGATCAAAAGGATCCAGGACACCTATGTCAGAATCATCGCAAGTAGATTTCAATAAGTCCAAGTAAGTGGGGTAAGTTCTCTAGAATTTGAAGAATTTGAATGGCTTTGGAAGACTCTTCAACCCACTGGATGTCGATACCAACAAACCACAATGATCAGAAATACCAGGGCTTAGTTTTCTAGCTGTACTGGATTGAAAACCATCCAACCAAGAGTCATTCACTAAGACTATCTATACGTCTGGCAATCAGATTAGAGCACTGTTTATTCCACCACGTATACCAGGAACCTGTGACCCTGTGATCTACCAGGTTCATGTCATCAATCCAATACTGGAAGTCCATCCTACTCTGGTTCACCACCACCGGGTTTAAGGCCTCATTAATCTCATCTATTGCATTAAAATCTCCAAACACCACTGACACGCTAAAACACAACACCTAACAATGGCCAAGTGTAACCAATGAAAGGGACTGCAGTATAGGCAAGTTTAATTATCAACCCGGGGTCTAGATCTACTGCTTACTCCGTGATTCTCTATTATCTAGCAAACTAAGTTGAGTGATTGTTGTGAAAAGTAAAAGCAACAAGAAAGCAGTAAATTGTTCGGGTTTCTAAAGCAGGCAAGAGTCACTCGGGATTGAGTCCCCCTAGCCCCTTAGTTAGGTTCAATTGCAATTCCCTGGTTTGATTTACTGTTGATTAGACTGCGGAAGATCCGACAGTAGCTTGGAATCTCTTAAGCTGACCAAGCCCTCTCAGTCTAACTACCCGGCAGACGACTAGTCTTCACCGGGATAGAAAGCTGAGGCTATGAACACAGAACTCCACTACTGGCGCCAAGAACACCAGTACAAAGCAGTAAACTGGCTAACTCTCGTATAGCCAATCTCCTACTATCGAATGAAGAGGCTCTAACAACCTAATCAGATTCTATCTATCTCAGGTTGCAGCAGAAATTGAGAAAAGCTGATCAGACTCAAATCAATTCAATAAACATGCGTCATTCGATTAAAATCAAACAGTAATATCATCCCAAGTCATTACAATCAAATCCCTAACACAAGGAACTAGGGTTCTTCATACCCAAGTGAGAGAAGGGTTCTACTCCATAGAGAGAGAAGAGAAAACAAGAATCGGATTAGTCATACTCATAACGATGAGGATAATCTGCTCCGGGACGATGATTTCCACTCCTATGACGATCTCCAGGCTCGATTCGATGAAATCCAGCTCTAGGACAACTTCTAGGATGAGTTCTTCGCACTTTCTCTCTCTAGGGCTCTGTTTTTGCTCTGAAAAAACGATTCTCCCACTTCTGGCTCGGATTAGGCTTTAAAACCGAGTTTCTCGAGTTGCACGGCCAGGTGCACGGCCGTGCACAACACCATTCTGGCCGTGCACCCTCAAAACGCACCGTATCAATTATTCGGCCTTCATCCACCTTGCACGGCCAGGCGCACGACCGTGCAATCTTCAGGGTCTGGCCGTGCATGGCCTCGACATGAGGTGCACGGCCAAATGGCTCAAGTGCACGGCCGTGCAGCCTCCTGGTCTGCCCGTGCACTCCCCAAAAAGCTCGCCCTTCGTCCGTTCTGCGTCCAATCGACCCCAGACTCGCTCCTAAGCCTTCATTCACGTACTAGGACCTGAAATATCACAAACAAGCACAACCTAGCGTGAAATCGGCTTAAAACACGAGAATCAACACCTCAAACGGTGTAAGTATGAGGGTAAAAACATGTGTAAATGACGGTCTATCAAACTCCCCCACACTTAACCGTTTGCTTGTCCCCAAGCAAACCAAGTCAGACACTAGGTAAGCTTAAATATTTCAATCAACCAACATTGGGGACAAGTCATAAAGGCACAGAACACGTGAATCGCACTGGTTTTCAAACATCAATACATGCACAACCTCAATAACAACCTGGACAACCACCACAAAGGACATTCGAGTGCAGCAAATCGAGTAAAGGAAGAGTCTCCCTTCTGTTCACTGGCCAACCTAGACTTGATTCAACCACTTACTCAAAACAGTCAACTCATGCATCCAACTCAAGACATCAGAATAGAGACCGAGCAATCTAGGTCCTCACCGGGGTACAAGAGCATATAGAAAATGAAAATGAATCACTCACTCTCGACCAGTGGGGTCAGGACAATTTGATGCGAAAGATGTGCATGCTATTTCTCTCAATACCTATCATCTCTTCACCATGATGGCAGCCTCTAAATGCTAGAGTTCACATATGGGGTGTCACCACTAACTAATCAGGAGGTCTTAGACACAGGTTCAAATGACTGGCTAGGGTCTTGGACATGGGAAAAAGGCCCTTTTAGGTGGTGGAAGTATTCATAGCAAAAGGTTCCACAATTCCCAAACACACAAACACAGTCAAACAAACCGGTATTTTCTTTCTGCTATTCTGCATTACTCAATATCTTAAGAGCACAAGAGCGAAGGAGGCATAAACATCAGCATTTCCAAGCCAGACTGCTAAGAAACACTGCTTACTGGGCATTATTCAGATTTTTAGTAGTGGCTCTCTTTTGCTTTCAATTTTTCTTTGTCTTTCTTTTATTTTTCTTTCCATTTCTTAAGAGAACCACCACTTCTGCACAAATTTCAAACACCTGCCCAACTTTTAAGCACTACCTCCAACACTCACATAGACTTTAGCAGAAACAGCAGAGAATATATAAAAACCACTCTGTGGAACCTTCTAAAAGATGCAACAAGGGTGATTTTTTTCATTATAGACCAAAAGAAAGGATAACACACGGCTCAAAGGGGCTGACTAGGGGATATGACACATCAGGACAGTCAGTTTTTGGGCGTGGGCTAATCCTATGCCCCCATCATCTTAGCTAGTGACAACATGAATGCGACACATCATGGAAGAGGGATCTATCGCACAAGAAAGAAACGAGCAGGCTCAAATCTCACATGGCTACCTATATGCTCTATCTCACATTCCGATACCCTGAACTAGATGCATAAACGACTGTCAAGAACAAGTAATCAGATCAAGTCAGATCAAGTCACAGTTGGCAAGCAAACAGTTGAAAAACTGAACCCCTACATCGTTCTACTGCACATCTCAGTCCTCATCATAGGTTGTCCTAGTCGCAAACAAGTTGTCATGCATTAATCCGAAAATCCAATAAATTCATCCATCAAAACACAGTGCCAATATGATCAAACAGCAGTACTTGGAGCCCTCAAATCGTAAGATTCGGACAGCGGACTAGGCTCCAAGCACCATCATAAATAGTCCAACCGATACAAAGCATCCCCCCACACTTAAGCACGACATTGCCCTAAATGGAGCAGAGGGAAAGATAAGGGGAACGATGTTACCGGGTAAGAACACTGCTGGGGGACTGGAAGTGGACCAGTCAGCGAGAAACGAACGGGGGAGTGAACAATGCTGCACAAATCGAACATCAGAAACACTAGCACACTGGCGTTAGGGATAAGTGTTAGCCCAGACGGCTACATCAAACCACAAAGGAAAAACCAAAAACAAAACAAACGACACCAAGTTCAAGCTCCGCACACATGGAGCAAACACTCAAAAGTCTAAAAAGAAAACAAAAACAAACACACTGAGACGGGCAACGAGTACAGCCTACTCGTCGCCAAGATCGTCGAGATCGATGTCGGTCATGAACGCATCATCGTCAGCAGCGCCAGCAGCTCTATTATCACCGTCAGCTGGGGCCGCACGGGCAGGCACGCACGGCCGTGCACGGCTTGCTTCTGCCCGTGCAGGCCGACACGGCCTGGCCGAGGGCATCGCACGGCCGTGCACATCACACATTTGGCCGTGCGGTTAGTGCCGAGAGCTTGCACGGCCAGGGGTGATTTCCGCACGACCGTGCAACATGCACTTCTGGCCGTGCACGTTGCACCGAGAGCTTGCACGGCCAAGGAAAATTTTGGCACGGCCATGCAAGTTGGTGGCCTGGCCGTGCACAGTTCTGGAACCCCGAATTCAACCTGTTTTCACTCAAAAACGACACTTGACTCTGGATCAACGTCTCAAGACTCAAAAACACACAAGATCAAAGGAAAAAGAGTAAGAAAATGCAAACCTCGGTGGGGTTGCCTCCCCACAAGCGCTTCTTTACCGTCTTTTAGCTGGACGCCAGTATGGATGCTCAGGGAGGTGTAGGATCAGGTGCCTTCAAGAGCGGATCCACATCACTCTTGAGGTACAGCTTCAAATGGTGGCCATGCACGCGACGAATGTGGCCACCAGCATTTGCCAGCTCGACTTGGCCATCCGGTAGGATGCAAGCGAGTGAATACTCGGATGGCCAAGGTGGGGGCGGGACCAGCTCATAGTGGTCTCCGGCTTTCTTGCGAGCAGGCTTAGCTGCCTGCAGTTTCGGCCGCCACTCCTCCTTGATCTGTTCTTTGGGTGACGGGGTGGTCCGGAGTGGCGGCGAAGGTGGGGGAGACGGATCCTGCAAAACAGGCAGCACAGGAGGATACACGACAGACTCGTGCTCCTGGTGAGATACAGCATGTAGAGGTAACGAAGTAGGTATAGTATCAACAACAGAAAACGTTATTCGCTCCTCGCCATCTCTCAAAACTAAGGTCCCATCATGCACATCTATGAGAGCCTTGGCGGTGGCCAGGAAAGGCCTTCCCAGTATAAGAGGCACCTCTGTGTCCTCACTGATGTCCAGGATAACAAAATCCGCAGGATATGTGAATTTGCCAACCTTGACCAGAAGGTCTTCCACTATACCCCTAGGATGCACTACCGATCTGTCAGCTAATTGAAGGGTCATCCTAGTAGCACGGGGTTCACCTAGGCCTAGTTTCATGAACAATTTGTATGGAATAACATTGATACTAGCACCTAAATCCGCCAAGGACTTCTCTACATGCAATTTACCAATAGAGCACGGGATAGTGAAACTACCTGGGTCCTTTTTCTACTGCGGAAGCTTGTTCTGTAGAATAGCCGAGCACTCCTCGCTGAGCTCCACAGTGGCCAGCTCACTCAGCTTCTGCTTCTTTGAGAGAAGCTCATTCAGAAACTTCGCATACCTCGGCATTTGCGCTAGTGCCTCCAGGAAGGGCACTTGGACATTCAGCTTCTTGAGCATGGCCATGAAGTTCTCGAACTCTGTCTCCAGCCTGTCTTTGTGCAACCGATTAGGGAAAGGGAGTTTAGGGACATACTCCTTCACTACTGGTTGCGGTTTAGGTGCAGGCACCTCAACCTCCTTCTCAACTTCTTGTTCAACCGCTGGAGATGCTGCAACAGGGCTTTCTCTCTCCGGTTCCCGAGCAGGGGGATCAACAGTCATCTTGCCACTCCTGGTCATGATGGCATTGCAGCGCTCATTCGGGGTCGGCGGGTGAGGAATGGTCTGCGCTGGTAGAGTACCAGGAGCCCTTTTAGCCACTGACTGGGCCACGCTCCCCAGCTGGGTCAGGATATCCTGCAAAACAGCCTGTGTATTCCTCTGACCAGCTTCCAGAGCCAGGAGTTGACCCGAGGCCTTCTCCATGAACTGCTCAAAGGTGTTGAATTTCTGAGCACTAACACTGGCGAGAGAACCCACCAAGTCCCGCAGTTCAGCCATCTGATCATTCTGTACTGGGGCATCAGGGGCTGCACCTGGCTGCTGGAATTGCCCCTGTCTGGGCTGATATGGTGGCCTCTGGAAGCCCGGTGGTCCCTGTGGAGCTGGTGGTCTGGGATTTGGCCCAACCCAGGAGAAGTTAGGATGCTGGCGCCACCCCTCATTGTACGTGTTGCTGTAGGGGTCATCGCGCCTGACATTGTTGATGAAGTTCACCTGCTCCTGGGGTGTGGTTGATTCCTTCATCGCCTGGCAGTCCTCCACCGTATGATGGGTGCTTTCGCACCATTTGTAGAGCATCGCCTGCTGCTGTCCGGAACCTGCAATCAAACCAGAACGATCGATAGCTGAAACCAGCTTCGATACCACCTGCACCAAATCCGATGACTGGGTGCCCACAGCATGCACACCCCTTCCAGGTGCTCGTCTCGATCTCCTGGCAGTGCCCCAATCATAACCATTCTCCGCCATCTCCTCAAAGAGTTGATTCAGCTGTGGCGGGGTTTTGGTCAGCATGTTCCCGCCACAAACAGAATCGATCAGCTGCTTGTCCTCCGGGAAGAGGGCGTGATAGAAGGTGCCCACCTTGAACGCATCATTAAAACCATGATTGGGACACCTGAGAAAGAGGGTGGTGTACCTCTCCCAAGCATCCCTGATGGTCTCATCCTCATCCTGAGTAAAATGTGTAATCTGCTTCTGGAGATCAGCAGTCTTGGATGGAGGATGGTAGCGGGTGAGGAACTTGTCCGCCAGGTTGGCGAACGTGGTGATGGAGCCCGGAGGTCGAGTGTCTAGCCACTCCTTGGCCTGCCCCTCCAAAGTGAATGGGAAGTACCTCAGCTGGATGGCATCTGCTGGTACCCCATTGATCTTGATTCCATCAATGAGCTCGTGGAATCGCCTGAGATGTGATCGAGGGCACTCTCCCACCTTACCACGGAACACTACTGAACCGCGCAGCATGGTGATCACGGAGGTGCTCACCTCAAAGTTGTTGGCTGGGACCTGAGGGTGTTGAATGGGGGACCTCATGTCCGCAGCCCTAGCGGTCCAGTAGGATCCCATGGTCTGCTCCCTGGGGATCACATTGTTGTTCTGCGGATCACCCATCTCTCCTTCTTCTTCTTCTCCGATCTGTAGCTGTGACAGCGCCTTCTCCGCAGCCAGTCGCGCCTTTAGAACCCGCTTGGAGTTCCTGCAGGTTCGTTCAAGCTCCTGGTCAAGTGGTAGTAGATCTCCCGACTGGCTACGGGTCATGCACTACCTGCACACAATCAGCAGAAGCAACCCGTGAAGGCACACAGGTGGAAGAAATAAAATGCAGTAAATAAAAGCTAGAGTAACAAATTCTCACGTTTCCCCAATAATCTAGAGGATCCCCGGCAACGGCGCCAAAAACTTGACACGCTAAAACACAACACCTAACAATGGCCAAGTGTAACCAATGAAAGGGACTGCAGTATAGGCAAGTTTAATTATCAACCCGGGGTCTAGATCTACTGCTTACTCCGTGATTCTCTATTATCTAGCAAACTAAGTCGAGTGATTGTTGTGAAAAGTAAAAGCAACAAGAAAGCAGAAAAATGGTCCGGGTTTCTAAAGCAGGCAAGAGTCACTCGGGATTGAGTCCCCCTAGCCCCTTAGTTAGGTTCAATTGCAATTCCCTAGGTTGATTTACTGTTGATTAGACTGCGGAAGATCCGACAGTAGCTTGGAATCTCTTAAGCTGACCAAGCCCTCTCAGTCTAACTACCCGGCAGACGACTAGTCTTCACCGGGATAGAAAGCTGAGGCTATGAACACAGAACTCCACTACTGGCGCCAAGAACACCAGTACAAAGCAGTAAACTGGCTAACTCTCGTATAGCCAATCTCCTACTATCGAATGAAGAGGCTCTAACAACCTAATCAGATTCTATCTATCTCAGGTTGCAGCAGAAATTGAGAAAAGCTGATCAGACTCAAATCAATTCAATAAACATGCGTCATTCGATTAAAATCAAACAGTAATATCATCCCAAGTCATTACAATCAAATCCCTAACACAAGGAACTAGGGTTCTTCATACCCAAGTGAGAGAAGGGTTCTACTCCATAGAGAGAGAAGAGAAAACAAGAATCGGATTAGTCATACTCATAACGATGAGGATAATCTGCTCCGGGACGATGATTTCCACTCCTATGACGATCTCCAGGCTCGATTTGATGAAATCCAGCTCTAGGACAACTTCTAGGATGAGTTCTTCGCACTTTCTCTCTCTAGGGCTCTGTTTTTGCTCTGAAAACACGATTCTCCCACTTCTGGCTCGGATTAGGCTTTAAAACCGAGTTTCTCGAGTTGCACGGCCAGGTGCACGGCCGTGCACAACACCATTCTGGCCGTGCACCCTCAAAACGCACCGTATCAATTATTCGGCCTTCATCCACCTTGCACGGCCAGGCGCACGGCCTTGCAATCTTCAGGGTCTGGCCGTGCATGGCCTCGACATGAGGTGCACGGCCAAATGGCTCAAGAGCACGGCCGTGCAGCCTCCTGGTCTGCCCGTGCACTCCCCAAAAAGCTCGCCCTTCGTCCGTTCTGCGTCCAATCGACCCCAGACTCGCTCCTAAGCCTTCATTCACGTACTAGGACCTGAAATATCACAAACAAGCACAACCTAGCGTGAAATCGGCTTAAAATACAAGAATCAACACCTCAAACGGTGTAAGTATGAGGGTAAAAACATGTGTAAATGACGGTCTATCAACCACCCATGGTACCTCATCCCTACGACAAACTCTCATATCCTTATACAACTGAGAATTCTTTTAGTACCCTTAGAATTATATATATTTTCAGAATGTCTGACATTACATATATAACGACTTTTGCATGACATGGAATTGAGATTTGTACACCAAGTAGCTAGATTACCAACACTACAAGAAAATGCATATCCAGCTTGTAGAATGAGTCGAGCGCGAGACCTTATCAGCTAATTGCTCTTCTTCTCGATTCACCCTGCTTCTGAAACCCTAATTTCAGCTCTGACAAAATCAAGTGAGAAGAATGGGAAGCAAAGGAAGAAATCGAATCACAAGGTTGTTAAACTTCCCCTTCAGAGTTTACCTACATGACACCGTCTTGTGATGGATAGTTACACGAATTTGGGCTTGGTTCACTTTTACTTTCGTCAATTAAAAGTTAGCCCAATGGCTGGTTGTTAGAACGCTGCGTTTCAAATGCCAACCGAGCCTTCCTTTTCTTCTTGTTCAAGTCGATCTGCTCTGCTCTGCAAATCACTCAACCAAGAACTTCACCACGAACACTTAAAAGAACAGAACTCAAACTTAACCTTAGCAGAGATAAATAAAAGACACTGACACCGAATTTTTTACGTGGTATCCGGTGTTAGGTGATTAATGAACCTAACACCGACTAATCCACGGTCGAAGGATCTCTATCTCGAGACCTTCGACGTTTCACTATGATTATTCGTTTATTGATCTACAAGTATTACTGAATTTGATCTCAAAGTGACTCCCCGTCACTTGATCAGAGTCGCCCTGTAGAGTCTACTCCCTGCACCTACTCTACCTTGACTTCTTAATACCGTTACCCGAGTTCTCACCCTGACAAATCTGTTCCTTTTCTTTCTCACACACTCAAATAACAACGCTCTGTTTTTCTTGCTGAGAAATTCACCGAAAAGGATTGGTCTGCTCTGCCCACAAAGCCACTTTTTATTGCTCGCTTGAGTCGACCGTTGCTGGCAAATAAATTTGCCTTCCTTGATTGATTACTGCATCTGCTCTTTCCCTTTTTTCTTGATGAAGCAGATTCTCCAAGGTCACTTGCCTTTCTTTGCTTTGCTTGAGATCTCGATGCCAATGACTGAGCTTCCATCAACACAGCTGCATCATTATTTGTAGCTAAAGTATCAGTACTTTGTGGCTAAATGATATAGCCATAAATAAATAAATTTGTAGCTTGCGTAGCTAAGAGTGGCGTAGCTATAGATTGGCTACACATTTTTTAACTTACGTAGCTAAAACTAGATACTTTTAGCTATAGAAAAGCAATATTATAGCAAAAGTACAACAAGAATTAGCCACGAAGCCAAACTGATGTAGCAAAACTATCAAAACATTTAGCTACAGGGTATGCCTACTATGACATGCATGTCACGGTGACATGCACTTTTCGGTTGACCTATTCCTGAGGGCGGTCGACCGAATTGACCAATTTGGGCAGCATGAGAAAGCGTTGCGGTCGACCGCCACGACCACCCGGTCGACCTCATTTAGTTTAAGTTGGTATTTTTGGTCGACCAGAATAAAACCTCGGTCGGCCATTTCGTTGGCGTCAGAAACAACATGGTCGACCACCTAATATATAGGTCGACCACTTGATGGCAGTCATTAACAAAATGGTCGACCGGATAAGGAAAGAGGTCGACCAGATAGAAGATAAGTGTTCTATCAAAGTGTCCAATCATTTGACGTAAAATGGAGATCAAGTGTTGGTTTCTCGGTCGACCTAATCCGGTACGAGGTTGACCGAATAGAAGAAAGTCAACCTATGCCCCGTGTCTTTTTTGCTTATGTATGTCGATTTGTGTGGTTAATTTAATCGTATAAATTATGTTTCAAACCATCATAATTAGTCAATTATAACAAGGACTCATCAATCCATAGCATAACAACTAAAAATAAAACACACATAAAAATAGCATAATTGTTCACACATGAAAATAAAACTAAAAAAACCATCATAGCATAATTGTTCACACATAAAAATAAAACTAAAAAAATAACATAAAAATAAAACTAAAAAAATAAAACTAAAAACTACTCATCTCCCCCCTCTCCCTCATCCACATTTTCTTCATTTTCTTCATTGGTGGTGGTAGCATGGTGGTCGGATGTGGTGGGATGCATGTATCTTCCGCTGAAAGATCGCCACTCATCTCGCATCTCATTCACGGTCAGCTGCATTGTGCTCATCTGGGCGGTCATTTGCCCCATGTAGTCGTACATGCCAGTCATCTGGGTGGACATCTGGCCCATGTACTCGTACATGCCATCCATGCGCTCCCACACACGCTGTAAGGTGATCGGTGGAGTTGAAGTCTGTGCCTCCCCCATTGGCTCGTCTCGAGCTCCTTGATCACCATCATCACCATCATCATCCTCATCATCATCATCATCACCACCACCACCATGAGCCATGTTTGCTCTGACATACTCACCATTACGCAGCTCAAAGCCCATCTTTTTCAGAGATGAAACAGTATAGAACTCCTGCCTTGAGATCGTTAACCCCACCTCTTCACTTAAATTCACATTAAAATGCTCAAATATCACAGTGAGGATCATCCCATAGGGAAGATTCCGGTTTGAACTCTCTGCAGCAGTAAGCATGTGGTTAAAGATCAAGTATGGCAAGTTCACCTTCTGGTTTTGTTGGGTGAAGCTCTGACCACTGGCATCTTACATTTTAGGAAAGGAAATCGGAAATGGACAGGCAAAGAGCAAGAAGAGGAAAGGCCAAATTAAACGAAGGAAATCAAGACGTGAGATTGATTTGAATACAGAAGGCAACAATTGATTCTCTAAATCAGAAGACAACGGGTGGGAAGAAAGCTTAATATAAGTAAGAAGAAAACTTAGGAGATCATCCTTTTCGAGCAAACTTTCAAAAACAGAGACTAGAGTGCTTACTGTGTTTTGAATAGAAAAGGAAGAGGAGCTGTCGGGGAGATAGGTTGAGTGTTTGGTGATCTGAATTCAAGCAGGGAGCTGAGTTTGGATAGGAAGTCTGATCAAGTGACGGGGAGTCACCTCGAGATTGATTGTAAACTGTAATCTGAACTCTACCATCATAGTGATCGTCAAAGGACTCGAAACAGAGTGCCTTTGACCGTGGATTAGTCGGTACTGAATTCATCAGTACCGGATACCACGTAAAAATCGTGTCTGTGTTTTATTTGTGCTCTACTCTGCTTCTGTTTCTTTAAATTTCCAGATTGATCTTGTGTTCTTGTTACAGTGCAAAGCTGAGTCTTGTGCAGGACAGGTTTGATCGAGTGGCTTAAGAAACTGAAGAGAAATAGAGAAGTTAAAACACAGCGTTTAAGTTAATCAACTTGGGCCAACTAAACCACAGGGAAAGAAAGACTATCGGCCCAATCCATAAACGTGCTGTCGTTTTGATTACTAAGAACGGGAAGTCTCTTAACCTTTCTATCGATTGAATCTCAACTCTATACCACACTTTTCACTTGTTCTTGCCGAAACGAGATTAGGGTTTCGCAGGGTTCCAGTTGAGAGCAGAACAAGAGGGAATCAACTCCTGAGTCTCGCGCTCGACTACACCAACAAGTGGTATCAGGGCCCGGCTCCGGCGTAAAAGGCTTAATCACCTCCGGAGATGGGTTCGAGTGCGAACGCGGGAGGAGTTTTCATGGCTGATGGGTTCTCACAGACAAGACCGCCTCGCTTTGAAGGAGTGCATTACGGGTACTGGAGGAATCGCATGGAGCTATTTATCGGGTCAACTGATCCGGATCTTAGGAATATAGTGCTGGATGGTCCACTCGAAGTCAAGGAGGCAAGAGGGAAATGGACCGACGAGGATAAGAGGAATTTCCAACTGAACTCGAAGGCCACAAACTTGATGTATTGCGCTTTGGGGCCGGAGGAGTATCATCGGGTTTCTGGATGCAAAACCGCGAAGGAAATCTGGGACAAACTCCAGATTGCTCACGAAGGCACTACTCATGTCAAGATTTCAAGGATAAATGTTCTCAAGCAAGAGTTCGAAGCATTCGTGATGAAACCGGGTGAAACAATCAAAGAGATGCATGATAGGTTTACAACCATCGTCAACAGTCTGAGAAATTTGGAAGTTGAGTATACAAGTGCTGATCTGGTCAGAAAGGTACTCTGGGCTCTGCCGAGGAAATGGACGCCCAAAGTCACTGCAATAGAAGAATCCAAGGATTTAACCAAGCTCAGCTTAGACGAGCTGATGGGATCTTTAGTTACACATGAAGACAAGCTGAGACGAGAAGAAGGAGAGGAACCAAGGAAAGAAAAACGCAGTATAGCCTTCAAAGTTTCAGAACAGGAAGAGGAGTTTGAAAACTTGGTCGACATGGAGGATGATGAACTGGCCATGTTAAGTAAACATGTGGCCAAGCTATTAAGACTGAGAAAGGAGAGAAGAAGAAACACCAATGGTCGAATGAAGGAAGATGACTCAGACAAAGATCAGTTCAGGCAATCCAGACAGAATACCAGATTCAGGAAAGAAGTAGCTGAGAAGAACACATCCCAAGCTGGATGTTTTAAATGTGGAAGAAGCGGACATATCAAGGCAGAGTGCCCTCAGATGAAGAAAGACAAAGCATATGCAGCCACCTGGAGCTGCAGTGAAGATGAGGAAGAAGATGGAGAATCTAGCAGAAGGCAAGAGGCGTTTATGGCCATTGGGGATAGTGACGATGAATGCCACTCGTCTCAGGTAAGAACTCTAAGCTATTATTCTGATACTGGTAGTGAAAATGATCAAATAAATGAGACTATCAGGGATATACAACTAGAGGTAAAAAATGTTAAGAACAAGTACTCGAAACTTAAACTGGAGTTTGACAAATTGAATGAGAAATATGCTAATCTAGTAAAGGAAAAATCTGTTCTAGATAAACATATAAATGAGGTATTGGAAAGAAATAATGAACTAGAAAACAAACTGGCAGAACATAGTAACAGACATGAAGTCACTACTAAGAAAATAAATCAGTCTGGCAGGCCACGATACACAGCATTTAAGCAAGGGTCAGCAAATGTTGAATGTTTTTATTGTCATCTAAAAGGTCATTATATAGCTAATTGTGAAAGAAGGATAGCTAAAGAAGCCAGAATGAGAAAGACTATATGTTACAGTTGTCATGAGACTGGGCATATGAGCTATACATGTCAAAAATCAAAACCAAAAGATGTTAGTGTTAAGATGATTTGGTTACCTAAAACAAAGTAAAACATTTATGTGATTAGGTCTGCTTCCAAGTGAGCATGGAAGACAGCGAGTGGATTCTGGATAGTGGCTGCTCACATCATATGACTGGAAATGAAAAACTCTTCACAAAACTGATTAAAGAAAAGAAAGGTAAAGTTTATTTTGGTGACAACTATAGTACTGACGTTCTTGGTAAAGGGGAAGTTGGAATTAAACCTAAAATCAGTAATGTGATGTTAGTTGATGGATTAAAACACAACTTGTTTTCAATCAGTCAAGTTTGTGGAGAGTCAAACAGAGTAGTATTCGAACCAACTGCTTGTTATGTAGAAAACATTGAAACTGGGAAAATTCTGTTTTCAGGAAAAAGGAAAGGAAAATTGTTTTGCATCAATTTAAGTAATAAAGGTCTTTTTAATGAACTTTGTCTAGTAACTTGATAAAAACGATCATTAGAATGGCACAGGAGACTTGGACATATCAGTGTAGGAACACTTTCCAAACTGGTAAGTTTAAACTTAGTAACTGGCATTCCTAAGGTAAACTGTAAGAAAGAATTCTTCTGTGATGCCTGTACTAAAGGAAAACAAGTAAAATCCTCATTTAAATCTAAACAAATCATTTCTACGACAAAAACTCTGGAATTGTTACACTTAGACTTATTCGGTCCAAGTAATGTAATGAGTATAGGAGGTAAGTCGTATGCTTTTGTAATAGTCGATGACTTTTCAAGATTTACATGGGTGATGTTTCTGGAAGTAGAGATGAGGCCTATAAAAATTTAAAAATCTGGTCAGGCGTTTGGAAAATGAAAAGGAAGCTAAGGTAATTAACATCAGAAGCGATCATGGCGGTGAATTCATATCAGAAAAATTCGATAGGTTTCTGTGAGAAGGCTGGTATAGCACATAATTTTTCAGCCCCTAGAACACCTCAGCAGAACGGTGTGGTAGAAAGAAAGAACAGAACGTTAATTGAGATTGCTAGAACGATGTTAAATGAATATAGTCTCCCTAAACATTTTTGGGCAGAAGCTGTAAATACAGCATGCTATACCATTAATCGTGCTCTAATTAGATCTAAACTTAACAAGACACCCTATGAGTTATGGAAGACAGAAAAACCAAATCTGGGGTACTTTCATCCATTTGGATGTAAGTGCTTTGTGCTTAACACAAAAGATATCTGGGAAAGTTTGACTCTAGATCGGATGAGTCAATATTTTTAGGTTATTCTATTCACAGTAGAGCTTATAGGGTTTACAATAAACGGACTCTCAAAGTAGAAGAGTCCATACATGTGGTATTTGATGAATCTTGTAGTAAGTGTGCAGATATAATAGATGAGGATGATGATCTAGGACTTGGACATCATTCTAACACTTCTCAACAAAAGTTAACCGAAGAAGAGGACATCAGTGAAGGAGTACAGAGCTCGAGCAAGGAAAAGGAATGGGAAGAACATACTGTGCAAGCTCCTCCACACATTCAGAAGAGACACCCTCCCTCACTCATCATAGGAAACATCAATCAAGGTATGACTACTAGATCTCAAAAAGGCTAATGTACATACAGCTTTTGTTTCCATGATTGAACCTAGAAATATACAGGAAGCTTTAGAGGATGAATTCTGGACAGAATCAATGCAAGATGAATTAGGATACTTTGAACGTTTAAATGTGTGGGATCTGGTACCAAAACCTGTAGACAAACCAATCATTGGAACTAAGTGGGTCTGGAGAAATAAAACTGATGAATTAGGGGAAATAGCCAAAAACAAGTCCAGATTAGTTGCTCAGGGTTACAGTCAAGAAGAGGGCATAGACTTTGAAGAGTCATTTGCTCCTGTAGCAAGATTAGAAGCCATTAGATTACTCTGCGCTTTTGCTGCCTCAAAAGGGTTTAAACTCTTTCAAATGGATGTTAAAAGCGCATTTTTAAATGGTGAACTTAAAGAAGAGGTATATGTGGCTCAACCACCTGGCTTTGAGAATCACAAATACCCAAATCATGTGTACAGATTAAAGAAAGCCTTGTATGGTTTAAAGCAGGCCCCTCGTGCTTGGTATGAAAAGTTAAGTAGCTTCTTGATTAGTGATGGATTTCACAGGGGATCAGTTGATAAAACACTATTCATAAAATCTAAAAAGGGTAATACAATTCTGGTGCAAATATATGTCGATGATATTATCTTTGGGTCTTCTAATACAACCTTATGTAAAGAATTTGAAGCTACTATGAAAGGAGCCTTTGAGATGAGTCTTATGGGTGAATTAAAACATTTTCTAGGACTAGAAGTTAAGCAGAATCAAAATGGAATCTTCATTAGTCAATCAAAATATCTTTCAAACATGCTTAACAGATTTGACTTAACCAACCTTAAGTCAGCACAAACTCCAATGGGGTCAACCTCCAAACTAACCAAAGATGAAAGTGGAGTGTCAGTAGATGTCAAATTATACCGTGGTATGATTGGTTCCCTGCTGTATCTCACAGCCAGTCGACCTGATATTGTCTATAGTGTAGGTGTCTGTGCTCGTTTTCAAAGCTGTCCAAAGATGAGTCACCTGACAGCAGTAAAAAGAATTTTTCGCTATCTCTCAGGTTCAAAATCTCTAGGTTTATGGTACTCCAAAGAATCGAGTTTAGAACTCCTCAGCTATAGTGATTCTGACTATGCTGGCTGTGTTCTTGATAGAAAGAGCACATCTGGCACATGTCACTTTCTTGGAACCTCCTTAGTCTCTTGGGCCAGCAAAAAGCAGAGTTCAGTGGCTTTGTCAACTGCTGAAGCAGAGTACATAGCAGCTGGACTCGGTTGCACTCAACTCCTCTGGCTGAAATATCAACTTCAGGACTATGGTCTTAAAGTTGGATCCCCTACCATTCTTTGTGACAATACAAGTGCAATTAACATGACTAAGAATCCCATTCAGCATTCTCGAACTAAACATATAGAAGTAAGGTATCATTTTATTCGAGATCTAGTTCAAGATGGAAAGATTCAACTTGAATTTGTAAGCACAGACATGCAATGGGCGGGATATATTTACTAAACCTCTAGGGGTAGAAAAGTTTCTGTCTATACGCAATGAACTTGGCTTATTTATCCTCGATGCAATCCCCTCCTCTTGATACTCTGATTTTCAAAATCAAATGATTCACCTTCCTTTCTTTGGGATACTTACCTTCTGCATGCTGATACACTTTCCTTCCCTTAACTCTCTCTCTCCTATATAATAACAATAGGGCTCCTTAGCAATTCATCTCAGCCCCAAAGCACCTTGTAAAAACGTCCCATCATGGCTCCTACCAATGCTCAATTGCAACACTCTGCTGTTTTTAACAACAAAGGGTTCTGCAATGCTGCTGTCTACTCCAGATATCTTCGTCGATTTCGTGATCGACCCATCTATCCATCCTTGTCCATTCATCCCTCCAGTTTCTCAAAGTATGACATGAACATTCCCTCGCTCATCAATGGTCTTGGATGGGGGTCGTTGGTGGAGAATATGCGGTTCAGTTACTGTCCAGAGGCTGTCCGTTTGTTCTATGTGAACATACAGAAAGGCCCGGGGGCAGTCCCGACCTTTTCACCACAATGGTTTTCAACTTTGAGGTGAAAGTCACTCCAGAGCTGTTGGCCACTGCCCTCGCTCTTCCTCATGCTGGTCTACGAGCTGGCACGGACAGTGAGTTTGGTGACCTGGGGTTCGACCTTCAGGGTGCATTGCAATCTGTCACTCGTGACATAGGCCAATATTTTCCCTCTCGACTTGCTGCTGGTCGGTTGCCTGATGACCTCAAGGTTCTTCATTTTTTCCTTACTAGGAGTTTCCTGCCTAGAGATCTCTCTAGCACCGATATTCTCAACACCTCTGACTTATGGGTACTTTCTCATGCTTCCACTGGTACTCCTATCAGTTATGCCTCTCTCATGTTCCACCATATGATTCGGTTTGGCATGGAATACTTTGATGGTCCTTTGCCATTTGGTCCCCAAATTACCAGACTCTTATCCTTCCTACGCATTGACTTGCATGACAAGCTGCATCAATGTAATGTTCTGGATGATCTTCGTCCCCAGCATGTGCTGGCTAAGCTGGATGCATTGGTCGGGCCCCGCAAGCCTCTCACTGGCTCAGGGGGAGGGTTTGTTGGTCCTGCAGCCTATGCATCAGGGAGATTAGCTGGAGCACTGGTTGATGCTGCTGTTACTGTTATCAAGCGAGAATCATCAGCAGAAATAGAGCAGTCTTCAAAACTGAAGAAACTTAGGCAGGAAGATTTGATGTGGCCAAAGTTTATGTATGAGTCTGGAACAATAAATGATCCAATCAGTTCCGACTCAGAGTCTAGTGAGTCTAGTGATGATGATGTTGATGTTGTGTCTGAGTATGAGTCCCCACCAAAATATCCCTTCTAGGACAGAGTATGTTTACTAGTGGATGTTTTGTCTAAGACTGTGTTAAGGGTCGAATAATGAAGACATGAATAAAACTTTCTGCTTTCCTAAATAAATGAATCATCTACGCTTGTTGCAAATTTTTGGAACAGTCTGCACCAATCGTTTGTTACATGTGTGCAGGGACAAAAGAGCCAGTGACAAGCTTAGGGGGAGTTTGTTGGGTGAAGCTCTGTCCACTGGCATCTTACATTTTAGGAAAGGAAATCGGAAATGGACAGGCAAAGAGCAAGAAGAGGAAAGGCCAAATTAAACGAAGGAAATCAAGACGTGAGATTGATTTGAATACAGAAGGCAACAATTGATTCTCTAAATCAGAAGACAACGGGTGGGAAGAAAGCTTAATATAAGTAAAAAGAAAACTTAGGAGCAGATCATCCTTTTCGAGCAAACCTTCAAAAACAGAGACTAGAGTGCTTACTGTGTTTTGAATAGAAAAGGAAGAGGAGCTGTCGGGGAGACAGGTTGAGTGTTTGGTGATCTGAATTCAAGCAGGGAGCTGAGTTTGGATAGGAAGTCTGATCAAGTGACGGGGAGTCACCTCGAGATTGATTGTAAACTGTAATCTGAACTCTACCATCATAGTGATCGTCAAAGGACTCGAAACAGAGTGCCTTTGACCGTGGATTAGTCGGTACTGAATTCATCAGTACCGGATACCACGTAAAAATCGTGTCTGTGTTTTATTTGTGCTCTACTCTGCTTCTGTTTCTTTAAATTTCCAGATTGATCTTGTGTTCTTGTTACAATGCAAAGCTGAGTCTTGTGCAGGACAGGTTTGATCGAGTGGCTTAAGAAACTGAAGAGAAATAGAGAAGTTAAAACACAGCGTTTAAGTTAATCAACTTGGGCCAACTAAACCACAGGGAAAGAAAGACTATCGGCCCAATCCATAAACGTGCTGTCGTTTTGATTACTTAGAACGGGAAGTCTCTTAACCTTTCTATCGATTGAATCTCAACTCTATACCACACTTTTCACTTGTTCTTGCCGAAACGAGATTAGGGTTTCGCAGGGTTCCAGTTGAGAGCAGAACAAGAGGGAATCAACTCCTGAGTCTCGCGCTCGACTACACCAACATCACCATCATCAACTCCTTGATCACCATCATCATCCTCATCATCATCATCATCACCACCACCACCATGAGCCATGTTTGCTCTGACATACTCACCATTACGCAGCTCAAAGCCCATCTTTTTCAGAGATGAAACAGTATAGAACTCCTGCCTTGAGATCGTTAACCCCACCTCTTCACTTAAATTCACATTAAAATGCTCAAATATCACAGTGAGGATCATCCCATAGGGAAGATTCCTGTTTGAACTCTCTGCAGCAGTAAGCATGTGGTTAAAGATCAAGTATGGCAAGTTCACCTTCTGGTTTAACAGTAGGTTGGTGAGGAGCTCCATGTCGAAGTAGGTGACTGTCTCCCGATGTCCACCCTTTGGCAGAATGTTGTAGGAAAGCATGTGGTGAAGAACTCTGGCTTGAACTGTCAGGTGGTTACTCGATGGCCTATTGCGCCCCTCAGCATCTTCCTCTTCATCAAGACCACATACCGTCTGGATTTGCTTGGGTCTCGTGTAATGCGTTTCATTCCAAGCACCGTAAGAATTGATTCTCCTCCCCTCGTTTGGAGCCTCCAGTACTTGCGCCAACACATTCTTGCTTATGCGCATCGCCACCCCATTCACATAGGATTTGAATGCGTGAATGGATCCATTTGCATTGCGCTCGTAGGAGATGTTGTTGTAGAAGTATTGTACCCTTTTTGGGTAGTATGGTACATTGAGTGATATCACCTTCAGCCACTCCTGCTCGATGAAGGGTCCCAGAAACCCGTTATTCTCGAAATGAGAATACGCATCCGTCGTCAATGGCCTTCCCGGAGCCACCCTGCGGTTGTTCATGCTCTTCTCTTCGTAGTTCTCACTTTGCTCCTTCGTCTGGAACTGTTTCGAATTGAACTCTTCCCATTCCGAACTTGAGACAACAGCTTTTTGTGCCTTTCTTTTCTTTTTGCCGCCAAACATCCTGCGATCAAACAAGCAAGAATACACATTAGTCCAATTTTCGAAATGAACAATACGCGGTCGACCACTCCATAAAGCGGTCGACCATAATTAATTTAAAACGACAATGGGTCGACCTCAGAAGAAACAAAGGTCGACCTCAGTTAGTTTAAAACGAGAACAGGTCGACCTCAGAAGAAGCATAGGTCGACCTCACCTAATTTAAAACGAGAATGGGTCGATATAAACCCGTAACAATTCAAGTACAAAATTGCTTTCATAGGTCGACCTCAGAACCATCATAGGTCGACCTCGGCTAAATTAAAACGAGTATAAAATGGCCCAAATGATGGTACCAATTGAGTGCAAAACAGATCCGGTCGACCTCATAATTAGAAGAGGTCGACCAGTGGTAGTTTCGCACAAATTGAAAGACAATGGGACAATAACTCGCATTTTTGCCTTCATAGGTCGACCTCAGAACCATCATAGGTCGACCTCGGCTAAATTAAAACGAGTATAAGATGTCCCAAATGATGGTACCAATTGAGTGCAAAACAGATCCGGTCGACCTCATAATTAGAAGAGGTCGACCAGTGGTAGTTTCGCACATATTCAAAGACAATGGGACAATAACTCGCACTTTTGCCTTCATAGGTCGACCTCAGAACCATCATAGGTCGACCTCGGCTAAATTAAAAAGAGTATAAAATGGCCAGAAATAGTAGAAAGACATCACAGGTCGACCTCAATATCATCATAGGTCGACCTCAGTCCATAAAACAGAAGGAAAAGCGAAATGAAAGCCAGCTGCGGTCGACCACGAATATGAGAAGGTCGACCGCACCTGGCGTACAAAAGGAAAAATCCCTCTTTTTGAAGCTACAGATCTACAAAACAAGGCCAGAAATAGTAGAAAGACATCACAGGTCGACCTCAATATCATCATAGGTCGACCTCAGTCCATAAAACAGAAGGAAAAGCGGAATGAAAGCCAGCTGCGGTCGACCACGAATATGAGAAGGTCGACCGCACCTGGCGTACAAAAGGAAAAATCCCTCTTTTTCAAGCTACAGATCTACAAAACAAGGCCAGAAATAGTAGAAAGACATCACAGGTCGACCTCAATATCATCATAGGTCGACCTCAGTCCATAAAACAGAAATTTAATAGATTACAAGTCAGTTGCGGTCGACCACGATGATGAACAGGTCGACCGCTTCTGACGAACATAAGCAAAAACCCCCTCTTTTCCATCTTTAGATTTTTTGAAAACAAAAGGAAGAAGACAAGAATCAACCCAAATGAAAAAGAAGACCGAAAAGCATTACCTTGTTCTTCTTCTAAGTGATGAGGATGAAGATTTTCAAGAGTTTTTGGAAAATGGAGTTTTTGGAAATGGGAGAAGAAGATGAAGAAGGGAAAGGAGAGGAAGAATGAGTGGATGTGTGGGGGGATAGGGTTCTGATTGTGGTGTAGAATGAGTGGGGGAGGGTTTCTTAAATAGAGGATGGAGGGAGGTTTGGGTGGGTGGTCTGGTCAGGTCTACCGGTTTGGTCGGCCGAATTAAATGCGCGGTCGACCGCCTATGGTCCGGTCAACCGGAAATTTTATGAGGTCGACCATATATGACATTGTTTATTTCAACCCACAATCAATTAACTCATAAATTATTAAGATAATTCGAAGATAATACAATGCAATCACAGTTATTAAAAAATAAATAAACTCCTAAAAAACAATAGAAGAAATTTAAGATCCTTTTTTGGGACTTTGTTTCGGGCACTTGGGGCGAAAATGACCATATTTCCCACATTTCGAACACTTTCTCAAACTTTCACACTTCGAAGGGGTGCTGGAGGGTTTGCCGGTGTGGTGTTGTCTTCTCTCTCCTTCGCGAACTCAATTGCCCATTGAGTAAGGTCGTCCAACGTCTTAGAGACATGATTAAAAGCAGATCCATAATTGTATTATAGGTCGACTGTACTTTTATTAAGGCCAAACTTTTATTAAGGCCAAACAGACGAGAATGGTTGACCGTACTTTTATTAAGGCCAAACAGACGAGAATCCATACTTATTTTACATGGTTTTTGACTTTCCTACGGTATCATAGGTCGACCTTAAACTTCACGAGGTCGACCTGTGCTCTGCCTTTGGGTATGCCCGCTTTGAGTATGTGGTCGACCACTTGTTCTAGACGATTGAAATCGTAAATTCAGTCACATCCATAATTGTATAACAAATCTAATAAACGATAAACATTCAAAATCCAAAATGACACGATCTCGCAAATACAAATTAAATGTATGGTCCAAATAATGCAACATTGTAACTTAACGACTTCATTTCTTTGCTTTTTTCTTTGAACTCTGTCTCTCTTTGCCTCGTTCCATGCATTCATCTACTACATGCTTGAAAAGATTTTCTCGTGCACGATTTTCAAAATGTGTAGCCAGATACCATAGAATCTCCTTTCGAGCCGGTAATTTGTGTTCTTCTCCTATCTGCATTATGCCATGTAAAATTTCGTTACAACTAAAAAAAGTGTAAATTATACTAGTTATTTGTTTGACGATATACTCACCACTCTATCAAGATCCTTGGATCCATAGCGCATCCACTGCATGACGTGCACACCACACTCAGTACTATTCCTTTGTCGTTGAACTGGTAGCTCATCAAAATTGAAATCTCCAAAATTTGGTACTACTACATTGCTCGTGCGCTCTGGTTTCAAAATATCATCCAAAGTGGACAACTACACACAAATAACGAATATTTTAAGCTTCTAGCATACTACGTAACGCTTAGTAGTCAGAAAATTATAGGAAACGCTTACCAATTTCTTGCATAGTTCTGATTTACGCCTACGATTCGCCTCACTAGTTGAAGGTAGACTGTCAAGCAAAAATGCAGTTTTTTGCTGGACATTGACGAGATACAGAAACCAATGACGTGCTTCATCGTCAAGAACTGGCATAAATATCTAGCAACGAAACACTCACTATATGTTATGAACAGCGAATACAAACAAATGCACTTTCGAAATTTAATGATATAGGGACATTGACTAGACTAACCTTCTGGCATGCACTGACATTCGGCATAAAGTCCACGCCATCATTCATCAACTTGTTACGAATTTGTCTGGTCTTCATGTTAGCGCGTACCATTTTCTGCACCATGTTTTAGTTGAGATGAATTGACATGGTACAATATAAATAACTAGGTTATGACAAATAATTTGACATTACGGCTCTTACCGAAAACATATTTGGCAAATACCACACATTTGGCTCTTTCACATCATGTTTTTCAGACATTGTTAGTGCCCTTGCAAACAAATCCACTACCTACCATCCAACAATCAAACACAAAATCATCGTAAATCCTAACATAAATAGTGCACAATTCATACGAAATCGTAGTAGTATAGTACTTACTGATGAGCAAACCCAGCTTTTCTCGCTAATGACTGAACTCAAATAATGTCGTTGCACGTTTTCAGAAAAAAAAGTCCACAATCATCAAACTGCAAAAATCAAGATAACAGACATGTCAATTGTATTTTTTTGCAACGTACAGGTGGACCTGTACACAGTCACGGTCGACCTTATTGGACAAACGGTCGACCTTATTGGACAAACGCTCGACCACACGTACTAAGAAAATGTCTTACTTGTCCCAATTCTTGTCCCCAACCTTCTCTTTAGTAACAACATAATACAAGTCTTCAACTGGATTTTGAAGATTTTTGGTGAATCCTTCTAGACCCTCCACTTTCATGACCTACAAATCATAGTTAAAATTAAAGTAACATATGAACACAAACACACATTATAGATGAATATGTAACGTAAACTTACCCCGTGCTTTTCGAAAGGACTCTTAGATTCATCTTCATCGCTATCATCACTAAATAATCCCTTTCTTACAAATTGATCCTTCTGTGGAGTGGTGTAGGAGTCACTTTCATATCGCGATCTCTTGTAATTAGGAGAGGAACCCTTGCGGCCATTCTTTGTTTCACTCTGTCAAACATATAAACAAAACAGATTAGCACTAATGATAGTAATACTAATATCTTCAATCACATATGAATATACTTCGATACCTTTAAAATGTGCTCTTTCAATAAATCGTCTATGCTCTGGTAGCAATTTTCAGAGTCATCATGGTCTTCCTCCTCTTTACCAAAGTCAAATTTCTTTCCTTTACCATTTCTTCCGCCATTCTCCATTCGTTCTGCACTTATATCTTTGATAGCACCTTCTAGCCTCTCAAACCCGTCATGCATCATCCCAGTCATATCTGTCAGTCGAACTGATAAATGCTCGACTTGTGTTTGACACACCACCAGCTTCTCTTGTGTGGCTTTCAACAATTTCATGATTTCACCCAAATCTTGATGCAGTTTCTCATCATGCGTCATCGTCTAAACAATTTATAGAAAAATTAAAATCATAATTCAAGTACAAATTTCTATAATTGACCAAAAAATAAAGACGTGGTCGACCTGACAAAGTATTAGGTCGACCTGTAAGACAAATAGTGACTACCACAACTCGTCAGGTCGACCTCTGTTATTCGTAGGTCGACCTATCCAGCAGGAAAATAACAATTACAAACAAATAGTAAGTTCAAAATTAAACCGAAAAAAGGACAGGTCGACCAGATATCTGGCGCGGTCGACCTTTTCAAGCACAACATAGTCATACAAACAAAGCCAAAGTCGACATTCAGGTTGAATAACCAAAAAAAACATATACGGTCGACCTTGAAACTCATTAGGTCGACCGATTGGGTTACCTCGCAAGTACAGAAGTCCAAGTGTTGTGGTCTAAATTCAAATACGAAGAATTGTCTCGTCAGGTCGACCTGATTGACGTCACAGTCGACCGAATTGAATTCTGCACCCAACAATATATCAAGTTAGCCGGTGGAAATCACGCATTAAAAAAGAAGACGGCGAATGCTACATTAGGTCGACCTCACCTTAGACCCGGTCGACCACTTCCAACACGTACAACAGCAACCGCGAACGATCTTCTTCACAAAGGCTCTAAGTCGGAAAAAAACCTAATTCAGACTTGGTGGCGTTGAAGGGGACTCATATTCGTATTTATAGAGATTTAGGACGTGAATGGGTCGACCCAATTCGTTTCCTTGTCCAATTGTGGAACCTTTCTGGTGTTGGAATCCATATCCAATACGGATACGGCCTGAAGGCGGTCGACCTCCTCATAATGCGGTCGACCTGTTAGGTGCACAAGGGTCGGCCTATGAGATATTTGGGTCGACCTGTTATTCTGTTAGACCACCAAAACGGTCGACCGCATTTTGTAAGAAGTCGACCGCCTTCAGGAACCCAACATACATGAATTAGTCCATTCGGTCGACCGCAAGTTGGATTCGGTCGACCGAAAAGTCCATGTCACGGTGACATGCATGTCACCGTAGCAAAATCCTTAGCTACATTGCATATAAAACATGGCTTAATTCAATTATTAGCCACGCATAATCTTATTCAAACTAAACACTTATACTTTTTGCCATGAATAGTTGTGTGAAATTGCTATGGGTGGCAGGCCTTTTTTCACAAAAAAGAAAATTCCAGATAATTAATATATTTTTTTAGGATATTAAAATTCATAATTATATTTTACATTTTTATGGGGTTGAAATATAGGGCTCGTCACATCAATAAGAGAAACAATAAGTAAAAAAATATTATTCAATAATCAATACTCATTAAATTCATTAATTTGATTAAATATAACATTGTTCAATACAATATGAGATACAAAATAGTATACATCATCATCACATAAAGAAAAATGTAATAATATCTTAATAAACTCGTATTACTATTTACAAAGATAAGTACAAATTGCCAAACAAGCTAACATTTCAAATGAATAAATTCATGGTTATAATTATCTGCTTCTTCCGCTATGATTCCTGCGAGTTTAGTTCCATCTCCTGGAAAAGAAAGAAAAGCAATTATAAGTTCCATGGCAGAATACTAATAATGCATACCAAGTACTAGCCTAATATATGTACAGTTATAAAGTGAGAAGTTGTTTTTTTTCGTCCCCTTTAGAAACAATAGGTAACAATGATATTCAGGTTAAATAAACAAGGACAGATCAGTGGCTTACAATTGAGTTCGCTAGGCTGAATTTAGATAAGTAGTGACAATACTATGTTATATTGAATGAGAAAAGATCATTTGGTCAGTAGAAATATATGTCCAGATAATATATTTACTAGTTCGTCATATTGAATTCGATGCTCAAACAATATGAAATCGGTGTACAAACCTGAGAAATATGAACTGATTCTATAGATGCAGATGAAAAAACTCAAAATTTGACTAAACAAGTTCTAAGGATGGGATCTCAAGATCATATTCCTCCGTAGATTAGTAGAGAGGTGAATGAAGGATACCTCCATCGCTGATGAACGAAAGACGCCACGGAGCTTCAACGTGCTGTGTGTGTATTGATGGCGGAAGAATTATAAAGCTTGTTGGTAATCAGAAATGTAAGAGTGAATAAGCCGGAGATCCCAATTGGCTTTGGTGTGAAAAAGAGATAGAGGCGGCGACGCGGCGTTGAGAAGGTGTTGCGGCAGTGCGGCTAGGGCTCCCTAGGAATAAAAAGATAGCTAGGGTTTGAAAGAGGAGTCGAAAGACCCTTTTAAAACATTTTCCTCTTACAATTAATGAATTTGTACCATTTCTAAATACCAAGTTTTGCTTGCAAGTTAAAATTTTATAGCAAATACACAATATGAATAGTTTCACCTGTTTAGCGATATAGCTAATTGTCATAAACAGCTATGTATTTAATTTTCATGGCTAAAACAAAATTTCCAATATGACAATAGCCACAAATGTCTATTTCTAGTGGCTTAATACACTATTTTGCTTTATTGTTTCCGTAGAGCAGAACGTTCGTGGCAAATTGAATACCAATTGTCATGTTACAAAAAGTTCGAATCAAAATAATTAAACTAGCTATTCGTGTATACCAATTGTCATGTTACAAAAAGTTCGAATCAAAATAATTAAACTAGCTATGTCGTGTAACATTTGTGGCTTAATAAAATAATAATAGCCATTTGAAGAGACTTTTGCAGCAATTAATCTGTAATAGCTACAAAACAGTTTTTCATGGCAATGATTTTGTGGCTATATGTGACATTTCTTGTAGTGCAACTAGTATTAGAGTTGTGATGTGTTTTAATTTCCACCATTTTGTGATCACAGAAAATGATTAAATCATCTAGAGCACATTATTAATTCTGGAAGAAAAACTATACCAAAGAATATGGATCTCCAAGTAAGGCGGTCAACACGCAATATTGTGCAATTAATAAATTTCTTAAGTAAGATATCAATCTCACAGAGTGTACTATGGACTTTGAGTTACATTTGAACTGTATTCTTTGCCTAAAGATTTTTTTTTTGGTGAAAATTTGCCTAAAGAAATTTAAAGCGCCATTATAGAAAAGTCCAATTTCATAAATGACCATCTGGCCTAAAATATTCGGTTCTTCCTCACCCAAAGGACCGCTTAGTTGGGTTGCTTAACCTTGACAGCAACCTAGTGATCTGCCACAATCTGGCTCCTCCTGACTGGATCCCAAATAAATAAAAAAATCCCACCTTCTAGAGATCGTGGTGGTTGCGTGGTGGTCAATGAGGTTAAAAATGAGCAAAAAATCAAAGAAGATCAATCGAGATGCGAATTAATACATGAAATAAGCTGGCTAGCTATACGCCTTGTTTATTACACACGTTCTCGCGCGAGGAAGCCGGCAATTGCTAAGCTTCCTATCACGTCGCATGAGCTCGCTTGGATCGTAAACATCGTGCTTCGTGCATATAAATATCCTAGCTAAAGATCTGTCCATCACACAAGCAACCATTAAACGACCATTACCCCTTGCCTAGCCGAAGAAGGATTAGGACCAACATTTCCTCTCCACGGTACTGAAAGATGATGTCACTCAACGTCCGAATCGTCTCCGAAGAAACCATCAAGCCGTCGTCCCCGACGCCACCGCACCTCAGGATCCACAAGCTTTCGTGCATGGACCAAGCCTCCCCTCCTCGCTACATGCCTGCACTCTTTTCCTACCCCACGAACCACGACTCATCACAACCCTCTTCCCAAACCGAAGTTCTCGAGAAGCTCAGATCCTCCCTCTCCACCACACTCAACCACTACTACCCATTCGCCGGCAGGTTCCGGGACGACGGCGTCTCCGTCGAGTGCAACGGCCACGGCGTTCCTTTCGTCGTGGCCAGCGTGGAAGGGGACAACGCTGACATGTCATCTGTGCTGGACTCGCCCGACGAAGACCGCCTGGTCCAGCTGATTCCCTGCCATCCCCAGCACAGGCTGACGGACACCAAAGGAGAGTTGTTCCTTCTGGCCGTGCGGGTCAATTTTTTCAAGTGTGGCGGGATAGCCGTTGCGATCTGCGCCTGGCACGGCGTGGCCGACGCGTCGAGCCTCTGCTGTTTCGCGCAAGCATGGGCCGCCATCTGTCGCGGGGACCCTAGGGTGTACGGCCTACTGAAGGGCGCCGTCGTGGACTGCAGCTCCCTCTTTCCTCCGCAGGACTTCCTGTCCCGCGGAGCAATGTTAAATTACCACAAGCAGCCGTCTGACTCGAACAATAGCTCGAGTCAGACGACTGCTGCTGGTGCTGGTGCTGCAGCAGCCAGCAGGGTGATAGTGAAGCGGTTCGTTTTCCCTGGCTCTAAAATCACAGCACTCAGGGAAAGGATCATGATCATCAGCAGTGGCAGTCGTCGACTGACACGTGTTGAGGCGATCTCTTCCCTCTTCTGGGCAGCGGCCATTCGGGTCGGTGAACAGAAGAGAAAGGAGGAAAAAGAAGAGGGGGCTCGATTTCATTCCGCGGTGATGGTGGTGAACATACGAACGAGGACAAGCCCACCGTTGCCGGACGTGTGCATGGGAAACCTAATCCAGCCGACGGTGGCAGTGAAATGGCCGATGAATGACAGTGGCAAGAAGGCGACGGTGGATGGGGAGGACGAGGAGACGTTGTTATTAGGTGGCTTGGCGGGAAAATTGGGAGAGGCGGTAAGGACAGTCAACCCAGAACATTTGAAGCAGCTACACGAGAACGATTCGGAGGGTTATCTGGCCCTGTCAAAATCGTTTGCGGAAGAGTATGCGAAAGAAGACTTCATCATGATAAGCAGCTCTTGTAGGTATCCGTTCTACCAAACCGATTTCGGGTTTGGGAGGCCCAGTTCGGTCCAAGGGTTTTCTAGGAGTAATAAGACGGTGGTGTTGTTGGATGCTATGGATGGTGAAGGGATTGAGGCGTGGGTTACGTTGGATAAGGACGATATGTCCATGCTCGAGAAGGATCCCTCGATTCTTCACTATGCTAGCTAGTTAATTCTCATAATAATTGTTTTCTGAATGTACAAGTTTGCAAAGTTTTTCTTCTGTTTAAGAATGAATGTGGTGCGGTATGCGGACGACGTATGTTGTAATATATCGAGCCCACCAGTTACCTAGGCAGTGGTGTATACAAATTTGAGAAAAAGCGGGTCCGACATAAAAAAATATAATACATATTTTATTAATGTTTTCAATCATGACCACGATGTGCTTTCATATTTTCAAAACATTCTAAAATATACTCATCCTCCAAATTATCTAGGACGTCACTCTCAATATATCTTACAAAAATATTTACAAATTTTTTCTTATTCTATCTATAAAAGAACAAGTAGAAAGTTACTATTGCATAGTGTCCCATCACAAGTGATTATCATTTTGTAATTGAACAAAGTTTGAAGGAGTTTTATGCCATCAAATGTGTTCGAATTTTTTTGATTCATTCAATTTTTTTTATAGATTGGTTCTGAGATATACGACCACGATTGTATATCATTCCTGGCCCAAGGGGTAGGAGCTATTTAACCGAGCAAGAACAACTAGGGGTGTTCAAACGGTGTGGTTACCATGGTAACCGTTTTAACCAATACTTTTTAGATAATTTGGTTTGGTTAATTTGGATAATTGGTTTGGTTTGGTTAAAGTTTTTAGCTTGTTTGGTTTAGGTGGTTTGGTTTGGTTTCAGACACTCCTAACCAACCAAACCAAATTATCCAGATAAATAATTAGTCATATATCTAATATATACACATACTTAATACTTTGAATAACCACTCAATAGTTAAACGTTCATCCTTTTAGACTCATAAAATATAAAGCTTGATATTGTTCCTATAATGTATATTTGTATATGTAGAATGTAGACCATAACATATGAACGCCTAATTTAGATAAATCGCATACATTATGTTGAATGAAAACTTGAAAGCAAAGTCCTTATCAGCCAATGAAAATTGCTAAAAGACTAAGTCAATTCAAAAAAACACAAACATTCATTAACCCATACCATTGTGATAAATTTTGTTAGGTGAATACTTCTATACTAACCGTGAGATAATTGTCTTAGTTGCATGTATTTATGTTAAGGGTGAACTATAACTATGTGTTGATTGTTATGTTTTATTCATTATATAAATTGTGAATTGATAAATTAACCAAAATTTTTCGTACTTAATGATAATATGATTTTAAATTAGTTAATCTGGTTAACCAATTAACCAAACCGGTTAAACTTTAGTTTGGTTAATTTGGTTGTTATATTAGTTTGGACGGTCTGGTTATGATACTGTATTCAATGGTTAATGAAATTTAGTCTTATTTGGTTTGGTAATAACCATGGTAACCATTTGAACGCCCCTAAGAACAACATCGCTCCCGTGCAATTTCTGACAACAATCCGGCAGACACTCCGTACCATATAAATTTGTAAATTATTTCATTATTTTAAAAGTTTTTAGGGCTAATACCACTAGAAAACCCGAACTATTTACGATGTGTCATTTGTGTTCTAAAATATCCAATATGACATTTGTGTCCTAAACTATTTTTTCGTTAGAGTTGACCGACGTTGACCATTAGTATTTAACACATGGCACATTTTTAATAGTTTGGGTTAGGTCATAAATGACACAAAACTATAATAGGTTGGGACATAAATGACACAAAACTATAATAGGTTGGGACACAAATGTCATATTGGATACTTTAGGACACAAATGACACATTCTTAATAGTTCGGGTTTTCCAGTGGTATTAGCCCAAGTTTTTATTTTGCTTTCCTTTGACTAACAACATCGTGTTTTTTGTTTTTTGTAGGAATCACTTAGTCCCATCAGTCATCGAGGGACAAAACGATTGTCCCCTTGGCATGCTCAACTCTCGCCCTATCTAGAGAGGACGGGATTGGACCTGTTGCACTTCATGCGGCTTGATATCGACAACGATCTGCTGACAGCAATGGCAGAGCGATGGCGCCCGGAGACACATACCTTCCACTTTCCCAAGGGGGAAATGACGATCACCCTCAGAGACATTGCCATCCTCACAGGGCTGCCGGTCACTGAAGATGCCATCATCGGCCACTCCAAAAATCCGAAGATGGCTGGGGGCCATTGATTCTCCAGCATTTAGGTTTCGACATGCCGACCACAACGCTTGTCTAAGGGGTTGGGCATCCACCGCTTAATGCGGGGCAAGTATCGATCCCGTGGCTCGTTGAACACATCTGAGCAGAGGTTGTTTTAGGCCCAAACACCCCCCCCCCCCCCCAAAGATCAAGTGGAACAGTATGCACGCATCTACCTCATTGGCTTGGTTGGTGGATTTTTGATCCCCAACAAGGCAAACAGGTGGAAACAAGGCATGTGGTTGTCGTTGCTCCTCCGTGACTGGGACGAGATCAGGAGAAAGGACCACCAGTCTGAGCACTGTTTACTGTTTCATCGTGTTGAGTTTGATAAGCCTTGGTGGAACCAGGTAAAAATCCACAATTTTGGATTTTAATTTTTTTAAATGGAGTGGATAAAAGTTGTAGTAATTCCAAATCATTAACGAGTGTAGGTGATTTGGGATCCATATCCACCTGAAGCGGTCGAGCTGCATGGTCTTAGACACCCCAAGGATTAAAGGACGTGGTTGTGCAAGGTGCCCTTGATCTGTTGGCACATGGTAGAGTGGCACCTGCCGGATCGATCCTTGAGGCAATATTGATTGGAGCAAACAATTCCAGCATCCACGCCTCAAGGTTTCAGAGAGCTCCATGCCATCAATCTACGCCACACATCAAAGAATTGGGTGCGCAGGATTTTCAACAACCTGCTATGATGTAACAGAGATCAAAGGAGGGATGTCATAGTATACCCTCTAGTTCTTGCTCCGCATCAGCCATCCTTTCGTGATAATGAGCGCATTGTGCCCGCAGCCGAGCCCCCACGGAAGAGTAAGAGAAAGGCCCATCCAAGCATTGAAAAGCTTCGCCCAACTCAACAAACACAACTTCCTGAACCATGGCCAGATCATGAGTGATCAACTACAACAAAGGACGCTGGAGGGTCGTCTACTGCTGAGGGTTATGCCTCGTCTCAGGAATATGACATGTTTCCTCAAGGGTTCCCTCAATTCCACTATCAGCAATAGATTCCGATGTATCAGACCCCGCAACAGGAGCCCACAACTTCGACCTACTACCACTCTTCTAGTTCATCTCAGCCACCTCCACCTCCACCTCCACTGCCTACCAATACTCCGGTGGGACGCTGGGTTAAGAGGAATCCGCGAGCAGTTGTCCAACAAGCTCACCAAGAAGAAGGAGGTGGAGAAGGCGGAAGAAGGGGCGGAGAAGGCAGACAAATGGGTCGAGAACCCCGTGGAGGATGAGGACGAGGGGGAGGTGGGGTGGAGGATGAAGGAAACCAGTGAACTATCCATGTTATCTTTTTTTAGTTATGTCTTGTGTGTTTTCATTGAACTATCCATGTCGTGTAGTTTTCTTTTATTTTTTCCATGAACTATCCATGTTGTCTTTTTTTAGTTATCCCTTGTGTGTTTTCATTGAACTATCCATGATTTACGTCTTAGTTTACTATCCATATTTTTAAGTCGTAGATCATAATTCCATCATCAACATCATTAACTTATGATAGTTCATAATTTCATCATCCTTACAATCACTCAACAAGATTAAAACTAAATATCCAAATTAATCATCATTAAAACTGAACGACAATTTAAAAAACAACAAACTCATGGTTGGTTTGGATTTGTGGAGAAATCTTGCAAGAGAGATGGACCTGGGCAACGCCTCTTGTCATGTCCCGGTGGTCTGCACTTGGAGTAACGTTTCGGACCTCGCTTGGCTCGTTGCGATTGATCCATCTCACTGTGAATCGCTTCGGTCCTATGACGACCCTTGGTGCGCTTTAAGCGTAACAGTGGGATAATCAACTTCTCATTGTCTACAAGCCAATAAGCTTCATACGGGGGGGCTGAAACTAGACGAGTAAGAGTTCATGATCGGCTGTTCGGTGAAGTATGGACTCACTAGACTGTAAGGACTAATGGTTATTGACTTAGCTACTGTCATTGCATGTGAACATGGTCTTCTTGTGTTTTGATACTTTTGGCATGTACACTCCCCAGTGCGACTTTCTAAGTGTAGAGTAACAGATTGACGATTGTGCCCACGTCTTCTTCCACCCCATATACTTGTCTCGACAACAAAAATACCTTCATTGCGATTGAAAAGAACAACTCTTTGCTTACTTGATTTTTCTTCGTTCTTCTGCATTTGATGAAAGACATGATGTGTTATCGCATAGCCAGCATGCTCCCTCACTATAGCTTTCTGAAGTCTCTTAACAAACCACTCGTTTACCCTCCAGTATGTCATCTCCACTATGACTGAAATAGGCATTGCCCTAACGGCCTTGTATACTCCATGTATGCTTTCGCCATGGTTGGTGGTTGAAATGTCGGATCTAGCCCCGTTGTCCATACGGAATGTCCACATGTGCAAATGTTGATCTTAAGCCCATACTGCCACTGCCTGGTGAATCTGACGGATCGTCTTCATCTTTTGCTCGTACTTTTTCGGTTGATGTGCAACCGCTTCAAGGTGACAAAAAATAAACAATTAAGACATGACTAATTTTTTCTGAACAATAACCAATGAAATCACACTCCACAATTGATCTCTTATGTCTTTCTTCTTCCCAAATTTGTGTTGTAAATTGGCAAGAAAGTGTCAAATACACTAGCGCCATGTCCATCCTCATTCGTCGTGAAAACCTCCCACAGTGATCCTAATCCCAGCATGTTGATCGGATATAATCGTAATACCCTGATGCTGTGTGACGTGATCGTGTAGCTGTTCAAAGAACCATGCCCAACTTAAGTTGTTCTCCCCTTCAACTAATGAAAATGCCAGGGGGAAATAGTTAAATTTCCATCAACGCCAGTAGCAATGAGAAGAGTTCCTCTGTACTTCCCAGTAAGGAAAGCTCCATCAACCTATTGAAAATAATTTTAATTATTGTAAATAATGCTTAGTGAACAAATGAACAAGTACAACAATAATTAGTACGTAATATACATGGATCACTGGAATGCAGAAGACAAACCTGTCAATGCATGGATTTAATGCCCAAAATAGATGGTGAAACATCAACTCTTTCTGTACTCAAACTTGATCTTTAGTTTGTACATTGTTGTACCACGGCACAAAGGCAGTCTCAGGGTTGGACTCTTCCATTGCGGACATTAGTCTAGGGAGTAAAGCATACGAGTCATCCCAATCACCATAGACCTCAGCCATGACCTTCTACTTCCCATTCCATGCCTTCTTATACATGATTGTGTAGGAATGTGGATCCTTCACCTCGGCTATGATAGCTTTGATCTTGATATCTGGTTGTGCCTCGATCAAGTGCTTAATAGTTCTTGCCACTTTATTTGCTTTAAGTTGGCGGTGATCCTTGGAAAGTAGGGATGAGGAGCAGCTGTGGTTGTTCTCTACTTTTCGAATGACTGAGACACCCTTTCTCTTCATATTTGCAGCCCGCAGTTGCCACATACAACCGTCTCCAACATTCTTGCATATGACATATAGTTGTTTGGTGTCAGAATATTTTACCTTCCACTCGAAATTGTGTCCCATGGCTACTTTGCTAAAATCATCTTGAACATCGTTTTTCGAAGTGAACGCCATACCCACCTCAAAATTGGCAGTCGGATTATACACTGGCATAGGGAGAAAGTCAGGGGGCATCATTCTGACTATATATAAATTGAGATGGAACCTCTGTGTAGTATGGTGTTGGTACCTCACGGAACGCCACCTCGTCTTCGTCGATATCGTCTGTATCTTCCTCCTCACTGTCTGATCACAAATCTTCCTCACTTTCCTCGTCGCTGGAGGCGAATGGATAGCTCGGCCCATTGGGATCATCGTGACCTACATCACCAACATCGTCTTCTCGCTCATGCGAAGTACGCCCAGTACGAAGAGTGTTCTCAATGTCAGCCCATTTTGGCCCCCAAGCAGGCCATTGAACGTCGTCAGGCTCAACAAATGGGGCAGGTTGAGCATGGTGTGGGTATTCTTCCCATGCCACACCTCCTGCAGAACTACCTCCTCCGTAGTTGCTTGAACTACCACCCCATCTGTACCCTACTACAAAATCATCATCATAAGAATACTAGTGAGAATGAGTTTCACCCACCGCCTCGGTCTCGACATACACCTCTGCAAGTCGTGTCCTGTTGTCAGATAGGAACTGTATCATCATGGTAAACGTGTCATCATCATTTATGACAACTTCTTCGTACATAACTCCGCCAGCACTCATGTTTGGACACCGGTAAGTAATTATTCCAAATCTCGTTTGTCCGCCCATACAAATCATGTATGCACAAATGTCACAGAATTCTTGCCACGTGAATCTCGACTCAATTTTCAGCATAGTGGATTTACCATCTTCATAATCGATCCCAAAGTCATAGTTTGTCAACCAACCATTCCACTGAATAATAAGCTGAAACTTCTTAAATTTACCCATGTCTGCAATTTATAATAAGTTTAATTAGTATTGGGGCTACACAAACATTATCCAAAACCATATTTTTACGGCTACGAAAATAATATCTCCAAAAACATAAACAACCGCAACTAACTAATCTAAACATGGACCATAATTAAGCATAATTAAACATATGAGTATACTAAACAAATTCATCTAAATAACATCAATTATTCCATAATTAATCTAAATATCTCTAACACAACATATTTGCGACTAACCGCAATTCATTAAATACAGACATAGAATCATTAAAACATCAAAATCTAAGCAATACAGAATTATAACATACCGAAAATCTTGTGTTTCTGTAACCGTAATTGCCGAAAACAGGCTAAGAAGGGGATTTTTGCAAAATTTTTGGAGGAATGGGGCAGAATATTGAGGCAATGTACGTGGAGGGAGGGCTTTTTATATGGGAAATCAGCCACCAATCACCACAATGGACAGCAGCAGTGAACATATCACTGTCGTCGGCAATAGTATTGAAAGGTAGGCCGTTGTGTCCTAATTTTCACCTACCAGGGTTGGAAAATGTGATAAACAATCATCGTTTTGGGCAACAGAGGTGATATGTTCACTATTATTGATCACCGCGGTGATTGGCATCACTATATTGTACGAAGACAGTGATGCATTCACCGTTTTCTTCTGTGGCGGTGATAGTTTCCCTACTTTTCTTCAAAGCGGTGATAGCTTCACCGCTATTGTCAAAGGCGGTGATTATCATCACTGTCTTGGAGAACCAAGGTGATGATAAAACATACGTACTTTGAGAATTATTTTCATAATTAATGTATTTTGGAAAAAAAATTTAACAACGAGTGCATTTTGGGAATTTTCCCAACAAATTGAGGAAGAAGACGAGGCTTCAGAAACGCAACGTATTCGTCAAAAAAGCCCGTTACTAGTATTCTTGGACTTGATTAAACTCTAGTAGGGCTTTGGTCCAAAAAGGCGAGAGCGGATCCCATGACTAGGGGGGTCCTTAGTCACTTGACTAAGCCCCTCCTAGCCATTAGATCTGGACACTTCAATCCAATGGTTAAAAAGTGGGAAGGGCTATTTAATTAATGACAGGGATAGTTTGGGTATTATGGAAAATTATGAAGTATACAAACCGGATTTACAATCAGTACAAACCATACAAACATACGAACAGTACAAACTAGAGCGACAAAACATACAAACATTACAAACGTATGAACTGTACAAACAATACAAACTAGACTGACAAACAATACAAACCATACAAAAAGAAAAAACAACCGGGTTGACTTTGGAGGCTCCATCCCTATATAGAGGGGCTCCTTCCCAAAGTCAACCCGGGTGTTTTTTAGACATACAAACAGTACGAACATGGTGGACAAAAATGACAAACTAGACCGACAATCCATAGAACGGGAAAAAACACCCGGGTTGACTTTGGAGGCTCCATCCCTATATAGAGGGGCTCCTTCCCAAAGTCAACCCGGGTGTTTCTTAGACATACAAACAGTACGAACATGGTGGACAAAAATGACAAACTAGACCGACAATCCATACGAACGGGAAAAAAACACCCGTGTTGACTTTGGAGGCTCCATCCCTATATAGAGAAATTTCATCCAAAAGTCAACCAGGTTGTTTTTTAGACATAAAAAACATTACAAACATGGTTGACAAAAATGATAAACATGGTTCACAAAAATAACAAAGTTTACGAACATTACAAAAAAACTGACAAACATTACAAAATAACAAAGCGTACAAACATTACAAAATAAACCGACAAACAGTACAAAGCATACTAACTATACAAAATGTCACTAAAAATGACAAACAATACAAACCGAATCTATACAAACATTACAAAATAGGTCAGCAAACATTACAAATCCAACACTGTCGCCGGGAAATTTCCTCCGGTCACCGAAAATCTCTCTCTCACACGGAGAATGCCATGTCCAAACAATTCCCCAATTCCCCATCTCTCTCACACGCATAATGCCATGTCCAAACAATTCCCCAATTCCCCATCTCTCTCGCAGAATTGACAATTCCCCATATCTCTCTCTCACTTACCTGTTGGGGACCGAATTCACCAGCAGCAGCCCAAAAAAGCATGCTCCTCCAGGGGTCAGCTTCTCCTCCGCGAATTTGATCCAGAACGGAGTCACGGCTCTCTTGCAAGGATCGGCGGGAAGTAGTGGGTAGGATTTGGAGAATGAATCGTACACCGCTATAGATTCGAAATTCACCGGTGGCAGGTACAAATTTCACCGACGGCCAGGATCGGAAAGGGTGAGTGGTATGCGACAGAAAATAATCCCACCACCTCGGAAAATTTCCAGGACCGGCGGCAGGTACAAAATCCCACCGGCGGCCGCGATCGGAGAAGGCGAAAGGACAAAGCTCTTTTTTATTTTTTTATTTTAATTGTTAAATAAATAAATTAAGTAGTTACCATCTTGCCCTTCATTAAATCAGATAAATCTGAACCATTAGATCTTAATAAACTTCAATGACTGAGATTGGCTTAGTCATATGACTAAGGGACTCCCCTTAGTCACCTGATCTTAGCCCAAAAAGGCTCATGCTAGTAATTTCTACCTCTTTTTCAGAGAAATTTAATGGAAAAAAGAGTAATTTTTACGAACGCAAATCTCCTACTCCGTCACTCTGCATTTCGATCAAAGTCTTTCATCATTAGTCTTCCTAATTTCCTCATTTTGTGTTCTAGGGGTTATTGTTGTTGGAAGTTCTAAACTGCGCCGGGTAATCAAAAGGAACCAAAGAGGAGAAAAGAATCTCACGCTCGATTCCGTAATATGTATGATGTTTAAGACTATGAGTATATACGTAATATGTGTTATTATAATTTTGAAGATAAATTATGTATCATTGATCGCTTACGTACCAATTACTATGATATAAAATAATTTAAATATAGATCACCTAGAATTCCCTCGCCATGAAATGGTGCACAATCTGAATGAGTATGTTTTGTCGCCGATTCCAGGGGAAGAGATTACATATCTCAGTTCTGATTATCTGGAGAATGAGAATGAGGAAGCAAAGTATAGAGCACCCAGAATTCCCATTCGAGTTGTTAAATTCCTTGCACATGCCTGGACTCCCAGATCATGAAATCAAGCTGAAGCTCGGAGTTCTAGTAATTCTGCGAAGGAATATAGATAAGACATGATCATGCCTATGCAACAAGACATGTTTGATCATAAAAAAATGGTTCATTGAATCATTGAAGCTGAAGTTCTTACAGAATATCTGAGTCTTAATATTACACTATAGAGAAGACAATACCCAATTACATTGGAGAAATTTTACAATACTATATAGTATTGATGCTATAGGGTTTTGCTTTTATGGTACAACTTAAAATTGTACATTTACGTTATGGTACAACTTTAGATTGTACCTGTACTTTTTGTACAAATTCTTTTATGGTACAACTTGAACTTGTACCTTTATGTGATGGTACAACTTCAAGTTGTACCATAACATAATGGTACAAATTGCTTTATGGTACAACCTAAACTTATACATTTAATGTTATGGTACAACTTTGAGTTGTACATTAAAGCACCAATACTATATAGTATAATAAAAGTGCTCATTACATTGTGCTACATTTAATGTTATAGTATAATTTTTCCGGCGAAAATACACGGTGGGCCGAAAAAAATTTGTGGCCGGGGCGACGACGGGCCGAAAAAATATTTCGGCCGGGCGTCGTGCCGGCCGCAAAAAAGTTTCGGTCCGGCGGCGCACCGGTCACAAGATTTTTTCGGCCCGGCGGCGCACCGGCCGCAAATTTTTTTCGGCCCACCATGTTTTTCGCCGGAAAACTGGAAAAATTGCCGGAAAATTGAAAAACTTGCCGGAAAAAGTAAACTTACTTGTTTTCCGACGGGAGGTTGACGCACCTGCTTAGTGATGATTCATGGATGCGTGTCCGCAGTTTACGTCGAGGATGGGCTTTCCCGATGGTTTTCCGGCGACTTTTCCGGCGAGCGTCGATTTTTTCTGATTCAATACGTTTTCTGAAAGTTGGATATGTTGTAGATTGTGAAATTTCTTAACCAAAGATGTACATATATACTTTTTTTTTTTTTTTAGTTGGCGGCAAATAGCAATTTGTTTGGCGGCAAATAGCAAGCCCCGAAGACAAACCATTATCATGGATTCATAATAGAGAGCACTTCTATTATGCTTCAAAGTATTGAGACTTTAAAGTAAAATTTGAAGTTGTACCATAACGTTAAAAGTACAGATTGAAGTTGTACCATAAGGGAATTGACATTTATGTTAAGGAAATTTTACTATCCTTTAAATTATTGGTTACAAGAGTTCTTGTTGTTCTAAAGTTCTAAATAGTTCCGGGTAATCAAAAGGAACCAAAGAGGAGAAAAGAATCCCGCACTCTATTCCGTCTACAATATACATTATGTTTAAGACTCTGAGTATATGCGTGAATATATCTTACTATAATTTGGAAGATAAATTATGCATCTAAATTACGTTATATATACTAAAGCCCGGCACATTTCTGGCAAACTGTCTGTCTGTCTGTCTCCGCCTCCTCCAAATTAGTCAGCCCAGCTAGTCATTGGCCAATACTACGGTGCCGCTGTTAAAAGTGCGGTATCGGTGACGCAGGTTTTAATTGGTCCACGTGTAGGATGATGGGGCACATGCTGGCTTGAATAAATCCCACTTCTAACCTTATGGCCCGTGAGATTGCCCAAACCGCAGTTAGCCAAACGACGGAATAGGGTCTTCGTCTTTACCCAGCATTTTTCTCCTGCTCCTCGCGTGGCCCTGTTGTCCTCAACCCAGTGATCGATGTGATTCCGATGGCCCAGTAATCGATCCCTCACAGTAATAAATTAGCGCCGTGATTTGGTTGGGTAGTTACCCGAGATTCTTTCTTCCACGCCATTGCTTTTGACTTCCTACAACAGAATGTTTTCAGCAGGGAAGGTGTTCTGCGATTAGCTGTTTTGTTCTGGGAAATAGAGGAAGGCGTCCCGCTGCCTGAGAAATAGAGGTCTACATTGAAACTAGTTTGACAACAGGGTGCAATTTTTGTGTTTGCTTTGCTGCTAGTTTGTTAGCAAGTGCGAATAAAGTTGTTGTCAATAGGACAACTTTGATAAAAGCGGATCCCTCAGGGCTCAGCATGAGTGTCAATTAAATAACAACCCAATTTGTGTGGTATACACTGCAAATTAAAGCCTTCCCAGCAAAGAAAGGCATAAAATGAGAGGGAATGAGAGACAGCAAAATTATCACAGTAGCAGAGCATAGCATCCCCGGCAACTCTGTAAACCCAGAAATACAACATCCATGACTTGCAACATTATAATAGAGGCAAAGAATTAAAGCGACCCGACCCATTGTCGTACATCCTCAAATGCACTCAGCCTGAAATCATTTTGATTCAGTTCACAAAGTTGCTCTGCACCGCCTAGAACTTGGTTTGGTTTTCACAATTGCAGCCCGCACGCTCAAACGAGGCCGACAGCGCAGCGAGAGGGAAACTCTTCGTCTCTGACTTGGGATGGTATGCTAATTCGGAGTCGTCGCTGTTCGATGGAGAGACGCGCAGTGAACACTACGTATTCCTTCGCCTATGTTGTACAGAATACCTTTCGGAGGAAACATGTCGGGATTTTAATCGAAGCGTTATGCTTATACATGGACATGGGATTGACTGACAGACTCGCCGCCGACGGGAGTGATTTTGTAGAGGTCGCCGGAGTGGGAGACAGAGTAAGTGAAGCTTTGGGTTTGGACCTAAGCGGTTAAATGTAATTTAATTAATGAAAATAAAAATGAAGAAAGCATTGACGGAGAAAAAGAGGGTCGGAGGGGTTCAGAATAAATAGACTGTTAGATTAGCGGGTTGGGTTGGGCCACATGTAGCGGCCCGATTTGGTTTTGGCCGGATTTTAATGCACCCAATTGCCACATCACTGCTACGTGGACCAATTAAAATCTGCGTCACCGGTGCCGCAATTTTTACAGCGGCACTGTAGTATTGGCCTTCTTTCAATAGTTAGACCCAACTTCTCCACTGACCCATGACCTCTATTGGCCCGAACGAAATCTCGTCTCTTGGGTTCTGCACAAATGACGGCCCAGTTGCCTCAGCCCTACTTCCATGTGCTTCTCCACCTCATCTCCGCCATTTCCTTGTCCTACGTGACTAGCGATTCTAATAGTGATGAACTGATGATCTAGTTTATGGGGAAGATAAATCACCTTGGAAATGGACAGCAATTATGCTTACAGCTCAAAGCCTCAAACAACCACGACATTATGCTTACAACTTTCAACCAATCACCACTCGATCTTGGTAATTCTTGCTCGGATTCCTTCCACTTGATGCTTGTCCAATGTGTATTATAAAGTGCGTGGTGAAGAACCTTCTCCTTGTTTGCAAACTGATCTGAAAGAAGTAGAACCAGATAATCAAAATGGAAAAAGCAATATACGCAATTTACATGATTTCCCCCTGATTATTTAGATGGAAGGAGGGGGCATTGGGAGGACAGGCCTACAACTTTTCGATAGAATTATAGTTTTTTTTATCACTACTTAAATTAAATGGAGTAGATAAAAAAAGACAATGTCTATTTTTTATCCAAACCTTTCCAATTTTTTTTATTTTACTCAAACCTATAAAATTTTTATTTATTATCAAAACGTTAACTCATCGTCAACTTTTCCGTTAATATTGCTGACTCAACATCACAAAACTTAGTTGGCTTCTGACATGGCGGTCAACATATCATTTTATATTTTAATTACAAAAAATAATAGAAAAACAAATTAATAAAGTGAGTCGCCGTCCACAGCACCCTCCTCTCCTCCCTTCAGTTTCTTCTCCACCATCGTCATGCTCTCGCACTGCAGATATGTAGAAAAACCCCAAATCAATTAGCCTCTGTTTTTTACAATTTCTCGATGAAAATATTGAATTGGGTAATTTGGGGGAAGGGTGGGACGAAGACGAACTTGGAAGGAGATGTGGTTGTCTTTAGGGTTTATTTCGCTGATCTTGGGCATGCTTTCTGGGTTTTCGGACTGAAGCAAATGGATTCTGATTCCGTAACCAAACAGCCTGCAGGAAGAACAGAGACCCAAAATCGAATCAAAACCTTATGTTTTCCCTTTGTCAAAATCTCAAATTGGGGGAAAGAAGTTTTGTGTACCAGGCGTCGTCGAAGTCGAAGGAGCCAAGGCGGCGAATCGTGAAGAAGCCAAGAACGTGCTGGTTGAAATCGAGGGATTTCTCGACGGATCGACAGACGAGGGAGATGTGATACAACGACTTGAGCTGCAGAGGGTTGTTCATTCCCATGCCCATTATAATTCTTCTCACTTTCCAATCTTGGAACTCTTAATCGAACAAGTGTGGTGAAAGAAGGGGGAGTTGCAGAAGGGAAGTGGAGAAGGAAGAGGGGGATTGATGGCAGAGATGATGGTGGTTGCAGACCCAACAAACCTCTTCACGTTCGTCGAATGTTGGTGAGCATACTACTACTGACTGCTCTACTTCTCCCTGTCTCTCTTCTTCTCTGCCGCTTCCGCCGTGACCGTGACAGACGCAACCCTCTGCTACTGCCCTCACACGCCCCTTTTCTGTCATTTTTCAAGTTACAGATATAGATTTCAGACTTTCCTCCGCTCCGCGTCATCGAGCTTCTTCGCCACTAGCGGAAGAAAGAATTGTGAAGGCGCGATTTGCGAGATTCTCCTTTGCCCGATGAGGCTTCGAACGCCGGCAATGGAGACATAGACTCGATTATCTTTCTGTGTGGTGATTAAATCGGCGGCGACGGAGGAAGATGCGGTGATTTTTGGGTTGAGATTTTTTTATTAATGGAGAATGGCAACTCGATCTGCAATCTAGAGCTCACAGGTCTAGAAATCGAGTGGAGTTGCATGGGAACGGTGGAGTACCGTGGGGAGAGAAGGGCTTATTTATTTAATGCTTTTTTATTGGGTAAATTGCAATGATGGTCACTGGGTTTACAAAAAAAACGTTCATGTTTGGTCACTACAAATATTTAATTCTATTCGTGGTCACTAAGATTTGTTCAATAGCTCATGTTTTGTCACTCTCTGTTAGTCTCCGTTAACTTTTGCTGATGTGCCAGTTAACATTTGTAGTTGAACGTTAAATGAGTGACGTGGTTATAAAAAAGTAATAAAAAATAAAGTTTAATTTATAATAATTTCCACCTTATTACATATTCATTAAAAAATAAATTAAAAACCTCATTTATACTAATTGGCGCCCCGTTGATCTCATCAGTGGCTTCAGAATTCACAATTGCTTAAGCCCTGTTCACTTTCATTTTCGTTTCCTGTTTTCTGTTTTCATGTCATAATTTTGGTAACCGAAATGAGAAAAGTTTTTTACTTTTCATTCCGTTTTCTATTCGTTTTCAACTATGAAAACAGAAAGTGGCAACTTCCTGCTGTTTTCGGAAACGACAAAATGTTGTTTTCACCTGTTTTCAACATCTGTTTTCTCAAAAACAGGAAACAGAAATGAAAGTAAACAGACCCTTAGGTTTCTTGAGAAATCGAGTATTCTGTAATAATGGGGAGTTGGGTGAAAAGAAAGAGGGAGAAGATAGAGGGGCGCCAATTAGTATAAATGAGGTTTTTAATTTTTTTTAATGAATATGTAATGAGGTGGAAATTATTATAGATTAAATTTTATTTTTTATTACTTTTTAATAATCACGTCACTTATTTGAGGATCAATTATTATTGTTGACTGCCACATCAGCAAAAATTAACGGAGAGTGACTCACATGCGCTATTGAACTAATCTTAGTGACCACGAATGGAATTAAATATTTGTAGTGACCAAACATGAACGGTTTTTGTAAACCCAGTGACCATCCTTGCAATTTACCCATTTTTATTTTATTAATTTCTGATATGGACGCTGACGTGGACGCTGACATGGAGATCCGTTAGTAAAAAATTAACCTTAACAGAACGAATGCCCAAACTATGAACAGATACAATACGTTTGGATAATAAATAGAATTTCTATAGGTTTGTGTAAAATAAAAGAATTTTGAAAATTTTTGGGTAAAAAATAGACATAGGTAACGTGAAAGCACAAGACAAATGAGTAACCCATTCATAAAGATGGAATATAAAATACACTAACAGCAAATAAGTCGTGCAAACGGGCCACTCTCACGGGCTTGTCCCATCTGTCTTTTATGGGCTTGATGGGCCTTCTTCTTGGGCTTGTTTGGCCTGTGATTTTGTGTTTGTTTTGCAGGTATATGCTTTGGGAATTTCCTCTTGCCTGGCTTTTGGTGTAATGGGCTACCTCAATTCACTTTATATGTCTCTTTCAGATCCTAGCTGGTTGTACGAGTTGCTTTTCTTGTTTGTGAAATTTCAACTATTTTGTAGTCTATGTGTTCATTCATTTTGCAGGTCTAGTTGCTTATAGGGGTGCCCTTTTATGGCACTAACGGCCCTTTCATAGGTAGTTCGTCTATTGGTCAACAACCTGGATTACTTTTGTATTATGTATGACTCGTGGCTACAAACTTAATAAATGTCTATGTTAAAAAAAATAACCAAACCAAATAGGCCAAATTAATGATGATTAAATATGTGCCACCAATTCTCGAAAGGTCTTCATAGCAGAAACCGGCAGTCCAATGAACACATTCAAACTCTTGGCGTCTCTATCGTGACCTATAAAGGTAATCGATTCGTACTGAGGCAATTCAACCGATTCGAACAACAACGGCTCACCCCACCCGAAATCTATCAAATACAAATGCAACCTTTAGCACGCAGTTGCTATCATCGTATACCCCAAAGGCTACGTTGCTTTCGTTGCTTCCATGCAATCTATAGTAGACCTTATCACCCCATCACCACAATTAGCGATGCCATCCTGAATCTTCTTAACCGCGAAACAGAGTGGCTTCTCCAATATGTCACGGGCCAACCACGTACCCGCTGGCGGCATCATCTTGATGGCGTTCCCAAAGTATCCTTCTGGCAGCCGCGGCTCGAGCCTTTCCCTCGCATCGATGACCAACACGAGCCGGGTTTCTTGGTCGGGGGCCATCTTCAGCGCCGTGATCCGAGCCCTCCATACCACAGCCATGACGGCTTTGAAAGTGGTGCAACTGGTGATGAGTTGGCTGCCCTAGAGGAGGACTCGCTGTAACAAAAAAGATGAGTTGGGGAAAATGAAACCCTAGAAGTGTTGGGTGATTCTCATTCATAATTGGCTTTAAATAGGAAAAAGCTTTGCACTACAAGACAACATGTGCAAGCTAGCAATTGGAGACTACAAAGATAAAATATTAATTAAAACTAAAGTCTAAATACACATTGACATTAAAGTAAACTTGATGATGATGATTTCGTCTAAACCTTGTCGATCCACTTTAACATTCATGGTCGCCGGTTTGAGTCTTGATGATCTTTCAATATCTCCTATTACCCCCCCCCCCCCCCCCCGCGCGCAAACGAGTGAGCACAAAATGAGCACACAAAACTTGGAGAGAGAATACAGTCTTGACTTGAGAATGTTGCTGCACTGTTGGCTAGCTAACTTCCCTTCAAACCTTTAAATGGTGAAGCTGCTGCATCTTGCTAGCTAACTTCCCAAAAATCTTCTGAAAAGCTTTACCTGGATTTTCAATGTGGATAGGATATGTTGCAGCTTTGTTGCTAGCTAACATTCCTTCCAAGAAACAAACCTTGAAGTCAGCAGGAGAGAGTACTGTTTGACTACTATCCTCTGCTTCTCCAAGTAGATGAGGATATGCTGCTGCTTTTTGAGCTAACTAGCATTCCAAAAAATTACTTCAAACTCAACAGGGGAGCCCTTTTGGGCGTCTTTCCTCTGCTTCTTCAAACAAGGATGTCGCTGCAATATGGCTAGCTGGTTGTCCTTCTCATCTCCAGCTTTTGCTGGGCCTTCAAAGATGCCATAACAACAAAGATGAGTTGGGGAAAATGAAACCCTAGAAGTGTTGGGTGATTCTCATTCATACTTGGCTTTAAATAAGCAAAAGCTTTGCACTACAAGACAACATGTGCAAGCTAGCATTTGGAGACTACAAAGATAAAAACATTAATTCAAACTAAAGTCTAAACACACATTTTCGATCCACTTTGACATTCATGGTCGCCGGTTTGAGTCTTGACAATTTTTCAATATCTCCTGTTACGCTGCTTGATCTTGCGAATCATTTCTTCTGTGAAGTGGGCGTACTCGAAGACCACGGGCCCCTTGTCGAAATCGTGGAGGCTCGATGATTTGTCTTCCGGGTCTTCGTATTCGGAGTGATGGTGCTCGATTTTTGGTGGAACCCGTGCTTTCAGTAAGGTCGTGTCGAGGAATGGTGGGACTGAAAGAGGCAGCCCTCGTGCCGTTTCCGCCCATGAGTTAAGGAACCCATAAATTGATGCGCTGTCTTCGAGAAAATGATTCCAAGAAATCCCAACCACGAATCCCATGTAGATGAAAAATGGGCAAAACTCGAATAATATTATTGAATGAACGAACAAACTTAAATACATCAATGCCCTGGCCAACTACTCGCTGAAAACCAGCGAACTCTGCCAACTACTTACCCCATTACCCTAAAGCACGCAGCCACAGCTAAACCCTATAACAACCTCAACTAACAACTAAGCTGTCTTACTTAACAAACAGCCCAACCCCATACTCTTAACATTAAACAACCCCTACCAATATCAAGACTCATTAACTAAAACTAGATCAGTTTATTCTAACATAGCCTCCCCTAAACTGAAACGTTTCACATTTCAGTTTACTTCAAAGAAATATTCCCATGAGGTTCAACTTTCTGCAGCATCATCATTCAATCAAGACATTTACAGTCAATTTCAGACTTTGCAGCGGCCGCTTCAGTCTTCAGGACCTCCTTCCAATCAACGAAAGCCGGATGACAAGCACATGTGTTTCTAACATTAGCCTCCCCTAAATTCCAGCAGCAACACCCTAGACTTCAAACAAGTTGTAATTTTCAATCCATCAACTCCTGATCAGAGTGTAGCACGTTCTGATTCTGTTTTAGATAGAGTTAATGCTGACACTACCTTTGATGCAGAAGATATTGCTCCTCCTGCCAATAACTTACTGGTACTCCTTTTATCATCAGATTGCCCATCATAATGACTCTCAATAGGCCCCAACAAGGTAAGCTCCCGCAAATAGAGGTGGCAATTAGGATCCAAATCCATGAATCCAATCCAATCCATCCACCAAATTATCCACTTAATCCAATCCATTTAAATCCAATCCATTTGATCCAAATTCAATTGGATTGGTGGATTCATGGATCAATCCATGGATCCAAATGATAAATTACGATTTGGTACCTATATTTTTTTATATTTTACATTTTGGTACCTAAAATTTGTATTTTTATACGAAAAAAATCATTGGAAAATTACATTTTGGTACCTAAAATTTATCGTTATGACATTTTAGTACCTAAACTTTTCAAAATTTACATTTTGGTCCAAGCCTTGGATGTCATTTGGATTCATGAATCAATCCACCAATCCATTTGATCCAATCCATGAATCCACCAATCCATTGAATCCAATCCATTGGATCCATGGATCCACCAATCCAATCCACGAATCCACGAATCCGATACAATTGCCACCTCTACCCGCAAACCTTTCTTGTACCAGACCCCAAAGACCATAATTGAAAAAAGAAAACCCCCCGCAGAGGCAATTCCTGTGCACCAAGAGACGTTTTACTGTACATGCAGACTCATAACAACTGTTTCGACTCGGATTGGGCTACGGTGTTGGTGGGTTTATGGTGAGGCCTCATTGGAAATCGAATGGAGTTGGATAGCTTGGTTGTGATGGAACTGGTGGTCTTATGGTTTCGTGAATTAGTTGCTTGGGTATCCTCTATCACGTTGGCCACAAGTGGGCTCAGTGTTCCCGATGTTAGCTTTGGCCCCTTCGATTTCCGGGCGGTTGTGTCAGAGGGCCTGGGTGGGCAGGGGGCTTTTCAGTCTTCAGAGATGGAGAAACTGACCTGCTTATCAGAGGGTAGAGTTTTGGAGGTGTGAGGCGACTGGGGTCACTCATTGAAAGTTGAAACAGTTAGAGAGCCTTGGGAGCTGTCTCTGTTGAGTTTGCAGTTGAAAAGAGAGGTACTACTTTCTATTGGGTGGTAGATAGAGTTCCACGTTTATCTTTTCTTACATCAGTCTTTTCCTTTACTTTATTGAGCCCTATTATCTCACTTGGTCATCACAGATCTCTCTCAACTCTTCTAAAATCCATTTTCTCTGTTTTCTGCTTTTCTCTCATCTCTTTTTGCTTCCTGGATTTGTGATTTCCTCCTTGGTTCTGTTGTTTCTCACCATTGGCATCTACATGGTCCCCGTGGTATTTGCGCAGGTGAATACCAAGTACGAACTGATGTTCAATGAGGCCGGCAAAGAGATGATATCGGCGAGATCCATTGATTTGCGCTTTGGTTTAAGGTGATTATTTTTATTCTCGCTCTCTTATTGAGTTTGTTTTATCATCTTTCCTGAATGGCTCCCTGCTCTCTCTTTTTTCTGCAGATCTGTTTCGTCTCTTTTCTGAGGAGGTTTTGGCGTTGAGATCATCAAGAGGGATTTCAGTGTGTTGAGTTGGTCGTTGAATCTAAGAAAAAAGTATCAGGTCCAGGAGATTAGCTCTGGCTGCAACATCAACAGTATTGTTGATTGTGTGATAGTAAAGCGGTTTCTCTTTTCTTCTTGATATTTATTACATAGTACAGAGGTAGAGGAACTCAAGAGCAAGTTACATATTGTTGTGTACATCTGATTAGAATTCTCTTACTATCTGGAGTTTAATATTCCATTATGCATTCTCGCATAAACCAATGTATATATGCTATTGTGATTTCTTTTGTTTGAGGATTTGTGATCAGCATTTGATACTTAATCAGTGACTCTCCTCTCTCCACATGTTATTTTCCAGTATTAGCTTTAAGAATTAGGTTTGGTTATAGTATGCTACTGTTAATGATTTCATATCCACCGGAATGCAAGCGATAAAATGCAACTGTCCGCTTGTGTTCTGCAACAATGCCACATTCTCTTTTGTACTCACCATGTACTTAACGTTGCGTGTCGTTTTAAATTCCGGAGCTTGAAATGTGTAGATGAGTTCATGTTTAACTTTGGACTTTAGCTAGCATGTTATGGACTTTGTAGAACAAATTTGATTGATGGAAATCAGATCAATAACTAAAAGATGTAGACAATCATGTTTATGTTTAATATGTTTGTATTTATACACTCATTAGCACATTACACAGTATGAAACATGAAAGGCAGTAGTTTTGTTTTGTTGATTTTGTTTTGTTTTCTTGATTTTGCTCAAATCCCGACGCGGAGCGTGGGCAATGAAAACTAGTTCCTATTAAATGCCTTGGAAACCCTTTTACAACATAGAAATTGCAGCGGGTTGGTTTTCCTGGTCACATACTTAACAAGTAGACAACATAAATGATTCCTGATCTTGTAATTAAATCTAGTAAATCACCTATCAGCTACTTGTAATATATATATGGTATCCACTAACAGATCATTCCGGGGCAGTGTTAACTTAATTAGCTCGTGATACTATGACTTTTGGAGCACAAATACTTTCAAGCCTCTGAAACCTGTCACACAAATCCCTAGTGCATTTTTGCTTCCACATGAACAAACCATTATCACCCCGAAACACCTCTACACCCAGGCAATATCTCATATTGCCGAGATGAATCATCCCAAACATAGGCTGTGATAGGGCAAAAGCGCAATGCTTCAATTCCTATCTCGTAGTAAAACCGGAAAGTCTGGGTATCATCTCTCAGAGACTGGTACAACCTTATAATATATCAATTCTACGAGCAAACTATAAGTGAAAATAGTTTAATGAGACTAATTTCTAAAATCAAAATAAACTAAAAAATTAAGCAAATGAAAACTGTCGGGAGAAATTCAATGGAGAAAGTTTTGGGAGAAACACCGGGACTCGCTACCTATCATATCCAAATTAATTCACATATTCCAATCAATTTAATGCATATCTCTACAGCCAGGATATCACTACTGTGCTAGCTATCACTGTCGGGAATTACTACGTACTAAACAATAAAATCAAATCTTAATGTCGTAGCTCAATGAGTTAATTATTTAGTTTGAATACCGATATCCCAATCAAGACCGCATAGCAACTTATTTAATCCACTGTCGCTTTGATAAGTTACTATGTCACATGAAATAGGTTCAGTTATTAGGGTTTCACTGTCGCTAATAACCTAATCAACTACAAATAGATGTATTGGTGGCCAGTCAACACAAAGCATTAAGCAATTCCATGTAATAGAGATTGGAAGAAAAGAGATATGAATCAATCCATCAAATCTAGAAATAGCTATATCCTATGGTGTTTCCCCCAGAAATTGGGGTTTAGTTCCTGATAAAACTAAAACACACAATCATGTTCATAATCATCATGTCACGAATCAAAACAAAAGGAAAAGAATATTGAATTATCGGATGTTGTTCTATTCAATTCCCTTCTCGATCCACTGCTCCTCTCGAGTGGCTATGATTGCGATCGCCCTGTTGCTCGGCGCTTCAGCTCCCGTCCAAACTCCCTGCTCGCTCCGCCAAAAAAGAATTCTCGTCCCGTCCAATTAATTCCCCCCACCGGTCCGCGCGATGCTGCTTTATTCCCCCAAAAGAATTCCGTCCACAATAATTCCCCCAGCAATTTCCGTGGCCCACTCCTTTTGCCCTTGTTCACTCCTCCCAAAACTTGTCTCTGGCCCCCTTCTTTTGGCCGCCAACTCCCCCCAAGTAATAGGCCCGGCCCAAAGAAATCCATGTCAAGGGACTCCGGCCATAATTTCCCAGCCCAGTCGAGTCACTTCCGGCCCGCTGCTCCTCCTAGCCCAAGTGAATATTCCACCAGTGATTCGAGCCCGATTGATTGCTTGTGCAATTCTTCTTTTTTTCGTGCTTTCTCCACCTGTAAAATACCAAACTCATGGCACTAGGAAGTAATAGTTTTTCAACCATTCCCGAGTTAGCGGGCCCTAAAATAGCACCAATTGGCTTAAATATATCATGGGATAGTCACATAAAGTTCAAGAATCCGATATATTAAAGCCGATTATCACAACCCCACACTCAATTGTTGCTTGTCCCTAACAACGACTCAAACAACACAAACACATAACCCTCCAAAGCAATGACACACCACAGACTCAACACTCAAACACTCAAAACAAAACAAAATTTTCCTTGTACTCTTGTTGTAATCAGTAGTTTCTTTCTCAACGGATGAGCTGTGCTTTATTGATCATACCATTTCACCCCACACTCAAACTCTTTGCAACCATTACCAATGACTGACTCAAATTCATCAAAAACTCAAATAGCAACACTCAATTCCGATCGTCGGTAGTGGGTGATTAACAACTTATTGTGTAACAGTAATTAGGAGAATCTAACCACATCAGTGAGGTGCATATCTCGTGAGGACAATCTGGCTTACTCACACAAATCATAAGCAATTAACAAAGCATGAGTCTCAAAAACTAATGGGGGAAGCCTTTCGCAAACATGATTTTAACTTTAAGCACATCACTACCTTTTATGACAAGGAGAGGCTTTCTCTCTTTCTGATTTTGCTTGCCGAGTGGTCGTATTTAGTACAAGTGGGATTTGTTTCTTACTACCGGTGACCGTGCAAGAGCAATTTCTGCTTCTTAGCACTCACATAAGGGCTTCTTTCAACTCCTTTTCCTCGGTCCGTGTGGAGGGTCACTGCACATCCTCAAATGGCACTTCACTCAACTGAGAATCGTACTTGATAAGCAACATCGTACGATCGCGAACCGATTCTCAATTGAATCTTTCCTAATCCCCATGTGCAATGAGTGATTGCCTCACACAATTTTGGTATTATACCCACACTTTAATTGTTATGGCAACTTTCTTATATTTTACTTTTCAGGTAGGATTTTATCATTTTATAAAGATACAGCTCACCCCATTTAAAACATTCAAAACAGAGAGACTCAATGCAAAGTCAAAAGCTCACAACAAATGCAAGTAAGCACGGTATCCAAACATGTCGAATGGTCAATGTTCTCTACCTAACCACTTCACCAAAAGTCATTACACTATCCTCACAAAACAGAATGTTGCCAATGGAGTTTGCTAATTTAAAGCACATCAAGTCAGTCAAAACATTCAAGCTCATTGTGAAGAACTTTGCAATTCAACACTAGTGGGGTGATTTTGATGATTTCATTCTAGCACAAACTCATTTCACACGCATCACAGTCATTTACATCATGTTACCACAAGAGTACAAGGTTTTGTTTTTTATTTTTCTGATTTTTAGGTGTTTTTCAGCCATTAGGTTAGCACAGGCAGACTGCACCTGCACAGGTAGATTGCATGCAGTTTGGCTGTGCATAGCCAAATGACAGTTTTTATTTTTTTGTTTTTTTTGTTTTACCACATGCAACGGGGACAAACAACACTAAGACTCACCACCCCACACTCAGGATGGAACATTGTCCCTAATGTTCAACTCCTAATCTAAACATGCACGGGTTTGACACAATAAAAAAGAAAAAATTAAGAAAAGAAAACTCACCTTGGGTTGCCTCCCAAGAAGCGCTTGTTTAACGTCCTCAGCCTGACGTTCGTGGAGCTTTCAACCAATGGGTATGGAAAGGTATCCAGAATACCCTCCCGAGCAATGATAGAATGCATAACCTCCATCCAACATATGAGTCACCTCTGCAGGGCCAGGTGTGCGAAAATTTGGTATGACCTTCTTAGTTGGCATGTTGGATCCTTTAGTGAAGCGTAGGTGGTACTGGAGCGCCTCAAGCAATTACTCTTCCTGTTTCAATGTCAGTGAAGAAGGAATAATAACAGGAAGATTGAATTCCTTACCCAAATATCTATACTTGAGGTGACCTGGCAAGGATTTCTGCCCTTTCTTTGATTTCAGACTTTGAGCTGCTAGGACATGTGATACTTCAGCTGATCCACCATCACAGGAAGAGCAATTTTTCCGTTCTCAAGCTCCACTTTCAAATTCATCAAATGCATCGTGATTATGGTCAACTTGAAAGACATTAAAAATTTCCTCCTCCTTACCTACTCGGAATGTCAACTTGCCTCTCCCAACATCGATGAGTGCATCACCAGTTGCTAGAAAAGGTCTGCCGAGAATTAGAGGCACTCCCTCATCTTCTTCCATCTCCAGAATTACAAAATCTGTTGGGGGAATAAACTTCCCCACCTTCACCAATACATTCTCCACCACTCCCTTTGGAATTTTCACTGATCGATCGGCCAATTGGAGAGTAATCCGAGTAGGCTTAAGAACATCTCCCAATCCCAATTTCTTGTAAACTGAGTATGGCATCAAATTAATTCCTGCTCCAAGATCACAAAGTGATTTATCGAACTCTGTACCTCCAATGACACATGGAATGGTGAAGCTTCCTGGATCATCCCTCTTTTCCGATAATTTATTTTGAATCACAACACTACATTCAGAAGTAAGGGTTAACTTCTCTAGATCAGCCCATTTACGCTTCTTTGTCAGCAAATCCCTTAAGAATTTAGCATATGTAGGCATCTGTTCAAGTGCCTCCGCCAACGGTATGTTGATCTGAAGTTGCTTGAAGAGATTCACAAATTTCTTGAAGTTTGGGTCTTCCATAGGCTTCATTTACCTTTGAGGGAATGGTGCGGGAGGTTCATAAGGCTTTACCTCTTCATTCTTGAGTTTTTCCACTTTTGGAGTTGCACAGGCAGAATGCTCATGCACAGGCAGATTGCATGCAGTTTGCCTGTGTAAGTCAGATTTCTCAGCTTTTGCACTTTCTTCCTCTGCAGCTGCTTTGCCCTCCTTTTCTAACGGATTTTTCTTGCTCTTTGGATCCTCCAACTCCTTCCCACTCCTCAATGTGACTGCTACAACCATGGCATCCTTTGGATTTCTCTCAGTATTTGCCGGTAAAGTCCCAGGAATCCTACCTTGAATATCTGCCAAAGTTTGAGCCATCTGGCCTATTTGCCTCTCCATAGCTAGCATAGATGATTGCATATTATTGTTGATGGCTAGCTGTTGAGTGAAAAATTGATCAAGACCCTTGAAATTATTGTCTGTTTTCTGCATATGAGCCAAAATCAACTCCTCCAGCTGGGGCTTCTTCTCTGGTTGAGGCTGCTGCTGAAAACCAGGAGGTGGGATGTTTCGAACACTAGCTGGATTATTGTTTGACCATGAGATATTGGCCTGATGTATCCATTGAGGGTTGTATGTATTTGAATACATACCACTCTGGCCTTGACTTCGCGGATTATTGATATATTGGACATCTTCCAACTGAGCAGCTCCTAGTGGACACATATCCCTATGATGAGCACCCTCGCAAAGTTCACATAAAGTTACCTCCTCTTGTCTACCCAGAGCAATATTGGCCAGCCTTCGTTCGAGTGCATCGAACTTAGAATCTAACTTGGCATCTATCTTGGCTTCTAGAATTGTAGCTCTGTCAACCTCATGCAAGCCTCCTCTTCTTCGAATACTAGTCTCACTACCCCATTCAGTGGCTTCTGAACAGATCTTCTCTACCAGTTCATATGTTGCAGGTGCCTCCATCCTTGTGAAACCATTTCGAGAAGTATTATTTAGGGCATCCCGAAACTCCCTTCTGATTCCATTAAAGAAAATAATAATCACGTTCCAATCTTCTAGACCGTGGCTTGGGCATCTTATCAAAAGCCCCTTGTAGCGCTCCCATGCCTCAGTCAGACTCTCATCATTTGCCTGCTTAAAAGTAACAATCTCTTCTTGCCTCTTCATTGCCATGGCAGGTGGGAAGTACTTATCCAGAAAGGCCTTCTCAAGTTGAGCCCAGATCGTGATGGAACGAGGTGTCAAGTTCTGGAACCAGTATGATGCATTCCCTATCAAAGAGAACGAGAACATACGTAGGCGAATTGCATCATCAGACACTGTAGGGCTCTTTATCGTATCACATATGCTCGCAAACCGGCGAAGATGCTCGTGAGGATCCTCACTGCTAGCCCCAGAGAAAGTATACCCATTGGTGATCATGTTGATGAATGTTGGGGTAATCTCCATGGTTGCATCCCCAGCCGGAATGACAACGCATGAAGCTCAGGCTCCAATTCTTCGATTCAAGCGAGCCCTGATCGAACAATCCTGGTCTGCCATGATGACAGGCTCGATGTCGCGCGATGGTGGTGGTGTAGGTGGTGTAGGGATGACAGGTGATGAAGCCTGCCCTCTCTGGGTTAGGGAAGGCCTAGTAGTTGTGGTTGGTTGCTTCCCTAACTTGACCTGCTTCTTGTTCTGACGGCAGGTCTTCTCAATCTCCGGATCTAGTGGCAGTAAATTGCCAGTCGTCCTCCTAGGCATGCACAAGGAGGATAAACCTGAAAATTCTTCTGCACACTAACCCCCAGATCAAAATCGTTCACTCACAAAAATAAAAAAAAATAAGGTATGGCAGTCCCCGGCAACGGCACCAAAAACTTGATAGGGCAAAAGCGCAATGCTTCAATTCCTATCGCGTAGTAAAACCGGAAAGTCCGGGTATCGTCTCTCAGGGACTGTTACAACCTTATAATATATCAATTCTACGAGAAAACTATAAGTGAAAATAGTTTAATGAGACTAATTTCTAAAATCAAAATAAACTAAACAAATTAAGCAAATGAAAACTGTCGGGAGAAATTCAATGGAGAAAGCTCTGAGAGAAACACCGGGACTCGCTACCTATCATATCCAAATTAATTCACATATTCCAATCAATTTAATCCATATCTCTACAACCAGGATATCACTACTGTGATAGCTATCCCTGTCGGGAATTACTACGTACTAAACAATTAAATCAAATCCTACTGTCGTAGCTCAATGAGTTAATTATTTAGTCTGAAGACCGATATCCCAATCAAAACCGCATAGCACCTTATTTAATCCACTGTCGCTTCGATAAGTTACAATGTCACATGAAATAGGTTCAGTTATTAGGGTTTCACTGTCGCTAATAACCTAATCAACTACAAATCGATGTATTGATGGTCAGTCAACACAAAGCATTAAGCAATTCCATGTAATAGAGATTGGAAGAAAAGAGATATAAATCAATCTATCAAATCTAGAAATAGCTATATCCTATGGTGTTTCCCCCAGAAATTGGGGTTTAGTTCATGATAAAACTAAAACACACAATCATATTCATAATCATCATGTCACGAATCAAAGCAAAAGGAAAAGAATACATAATTATTGGATGTTGTTCGATTCAATTCCCTTTTTGATCCGCTGCTCCTCTCGAGTGGCTATGATTGCGATCGCCCTGTTGCTCGGCGCTGCAGCTCTCGTCCAAACTCCCTGCTCGCTCCGCCAAAAAAGAATTCTCATCCCGTCCAATTAATTCCCCCCCCCCCCCGGTCCGCGCGATGCTGCTTTATTCCTCCCCAAAAGAATTCCGTCTACAATAATTCCCCCAGTATTATAGTATTGAGTGGATGTCCATCATACACATCCTCCATCTACTATCTCCCAACCCACTATAGATCACCATTATGATTATCATTATGGCTTGGTCTCATTCATTGCCTATAAAAGGCAATCTAGTAGCAGAGAAAAGGACACACCAAAAGCCATATAGCTTCTTCACTTCTCCCTTGTAGCCATATCATTACTTGTAGCTTGTACTACGTGGGTATTAATAAAGAAGTTACTCTTCTTATTACCTTATTGTTTATTCCGGAGTAATTATTTTATAACATGTTATCAGCACGACGTTCTACATGCTCAAGATCCTGTCGATCTGAGCAAACTCCGGAAGTGGAAAATTTACCCCATTCACACGGGTACTTTATCTGCTCGTGATCCTGTCGATCTGAAGCAAGTTCAAAAGAAAAGGAAAAGGGGAGTACTATAATTTACTCAAGATCCTGTTGATCTAAGCAACTCCAAAAGAAGAAAGTATTATCATTGTTGTGCCTACTCTTGATCCGTTCAATAAAAAAACAAAGGTAGCATCACCAACATTCACACGAAAGATCTATTCTGAAGATCTTTGATATTCGATATCAAGAAATTTCTCTCGATTTTTCAGGTAATTATAACCATTACTTCCCGTCAAATATTGATCCGTTAATTACGTTTGTATATTCCTGAAAATTATGCTTGATGGCTATATTACCGGTCAAATACATAGAAAACTATCCACTTAATTAAATATATTATCATATAGCCATCATCAATGTGTATGCATGATTTTGCTTTCATAAGTAATGGCATGTCAGGCTTTTGTCTCCCCTTCAACTGTGACATGGAGTTACATATACATATGAAATGCATATAGAGAAAGTGAGTTATTGTATCTGTATGGTGAATTTCTTTTATTTTCAAAAGAGAAATGAGACTCGGCTATTGAAAGAAAGAAAGGGCATACAAGTCTAATTATTGTTTCTGATATATGCAATTTAGTTATTATATATATATATATATATATATATATATAATCACATATATATTCACGTGGATGGGTACAGACTAACCATACATGCATTTAAAACCAACGTGACCATTATTACCATTATATTTCACCATTACTTTTATATATATACACATGCATACATATATAGCCTCTATCAAACAAACGATTGGTTTATAGTTATTTTGTTTAAGATTATGTTATTATTAAATCTAATCGAACTTTCTATTGTGAATATAGTTCAATATGTCAAATTTGTCAAAACTTGAGTTTGTGGCACTTGACATCACTGAAAGAATTATCTATCTTGGATATTGGATGCTGAAATCCATCTAGATGCAAGAGGTCTCGGTGATACTATCAAAGAAGGAAATAAAGCCTCAAGTCAAGATAAGGCAAAGGCCATGATTTTTCTACGTCACCACCTCCATGAGGGATTAAAGGTTGAATACCTTACGGTGAGAGATCCAGTCGATCTTTGGAATAATCTGAAGGAAAGATACAACCATCTAAGGACTGTGATCCTTCCAAGCGCACGTTTTGAGTGGTTACACTTACGGTTCCAAGATTTTAAATCTGTAAGCAAATATAATTCTGCAATATTCAGAATTACGTCACAGCTGCAATTGTGCGGAGAAAAGATCACTGATGAAGATCTCATGGAAAAGACATTTTCCACATTTCATGAATCAAATGTGCTTTTGCAACAACAATATCGTGAAAAAGGTTTCAGGAGGTATTCTGAACTTATTTCCTGCCTCCTGGTAGCAGAACAAAATAACGAGCTTCTAGTGAGGAACCACAGAGCCCGACCAACTGGTGCTACTGCATTCCCAGAAGTGAATGCGACAAGATATAACAAGTGCCGACCTCAAGGTCGTGGTCATGGTCGTGGTCAAACCAGTCGTGGATATGCACGAGGTGGCAATCCTTATCCTGGACGTGGGTTTCCACATGGTAATAGTTCAAAAAGCACATATGAACATGGTGGTAGTTCCAAAAATGCACATTTCCACCAGAAGTGGAAAAATAATAACAAAGTAGTGAAGGGTCAAGATGGTCACAAAACATCCGAGAATACTTGTTACCGTTGTGGCGGTAAAGGTCATTGGGCTCGTACCTGCCGTACGCCAAAACATCTCATAGATCTTTAACAGGAGTCAATCAAAGGAAAAGGAAAAAATATTGAGACAAATATGGTTTGTCAAGAAAATGCTCCTGAACATGGTCTATCTGACTTCACGCATCTAGATGTGGCAGACTTCTATGCCAACCCAGGAGAGAAAAATTGATCACTTGTTTGGTATTTTATGACTTCTTCATCATATCAATATTTCGTATTTTCCTTGAATAAATGTTGTATTTGAGAACTTATTATATTTATCCTCTTGTTTGAATGTTTTAAATTAATGTTGTATTTCAAATATCTTTTGGTTGTAAGCTTGTTGTTCTTCGAATAAAAGATTTTTAATTGTTCACAGTTTGGTATTGGAGAATGGCTTTAACCACTGGGATCACCGGCACCAATAACCAAGATTTATGCCTTATTGATAGTGCATCAACGCACACGATCCTGAAAGATAAAAAGTATTTCTCATATTTGGAAATGAGAAAAGCCAGTGTTAGTACTATTTCAGGAAAAACAAACATCATTGAAGGCTCCGGAAGAGCTAATTTATTATTGGCAGGAGGAACAAGATTGTGCATCACTGATGCCTTGTATTCAAGCAAGTCTTATAGAAACTTATTAAGTTTTAAGGATATCCGTAGAAATGGATATCATCTTGAGACAACAAATGAAGATGATACAGAATATATCTTCATCACCAATATGGCATCAGGTGAAAAATGCATATTGGAAAGATTGCCTGAATTTTCCTCCGGATTGTACTATACGTACATTAACATGATTGAAACACATGCAATTGTGAACCCGAAGTTCGCAAATCATGATGAGTTTTTTATCTGGCATGATCGATTGGGTCATCCAGGATCAGCCATGATGCGAAGGATAATTGAAAATTCATATGACCATCCGTTAAAGAAACAACGAATACCACAATGGAAGGAAATATTATGCCCTGCTTGTTCCCAAGGAAAGTTGGTTGTAAGACCATCACCAGAGAAATTGAGAAATGAATCTATCAGATTCTTGGAACGTTTACAAGGGGATATTTGTGGACCAATACACCCTTCTTGTGGACCATTTAGGTACTTTATGGTATTGATTGATGCATCAACTAGATGGTCACATATTTCATTACTATCCACCCGCAACTTGGCGTTTGCAAGGTTACATACTCAACTAATACGATTACGAGCTCATTTTCCTGATTACCCAATCAATAAAATACGATTGGATAATGCTGGTGAATTTACATCCCAAACTTTCAATGATTATTCTATATCTTTGGGAATTGATGTGGAACATCCTGTAGCACATGTTCATACAAAAAATGGTCTTGCTGAATTATTCATTAAACGTTTACAGCTAATTGCAAGACCATTACTTATGAGAACAAATCTCTCAGCCTCCTGTTGGGGCCATGCCATTTTGCATGCAACAAATTTGATTCGCATAAGGCCAACAAGTTATCATGAGCAATCTCCATTGCAGTTGGTTTTTGGAAAGGAGCCTAATGTGTCCCACTTGAGAATATTTGGGTGTGCAGTATATGTACCAATTGCTCCACCACAACGCACAAAGATGGGACCTCAGAGAAAGTTGGGAATTTATGTTGGATATGAGTCTCTTTCAATCATTAAGTATCTAGAACCAACGACCGGAGATCTGTTTACAGCCAGATTTGCTGACTGCCACTTTGATGAAACAGTCTTCCCAAAATTAGGGGGAGAGAATAAACAGCCAGGAAATGAGATAAGTTGGAATGAATTATCATTATCTCATTTCGATCCTCAAACCCCACAGTGTGAACTTGACGTTCAAAGAATAATTCATTTGCAAAGTTTAGCAAATCAATTGCCAGATGCATTTACTAACTTGAAAAGAGTGACCAAGTCTCATATTCCGGCTGCTAATGCTCCGATGAAGGTCGATGTCCCTATTGGTCAAATTGATGTGGCAAACGAATCAAAGGCACGCATGAAGCGTGGTAGACCTTTAGGTTCTAAAGATAAAAATCCTCGCAAAGGAAAAGGGATGAAAAATCAAGATGGTCCATGTACGGATTCCATTACTCAAGAAAAATCTCCAAACATAATTACATCCGTTCCAGAAGAACATCAGGTACCTGAGAAAGATGAAAATACAGAGATCTCGATTAATTATGTTTTTTATGGAAAACAATGGAACCGCAATGAGGTTGAAGTCAATGAAAGTTTTGTGTACAATATGGCAGTTGATATCATGAATGAAAATGAAGATAATGAACCAAAGTCTATTGAGGAATGTAGACGAAGAGATGATTGGTTAAAATGGAAAGACGCGATATCTGCAGAACTGAATTCACTTACAAAGCGAGAAGTGTTTGGACCTGTAGTCCGTACCCCTCACAATATTAAACCAATAGGGTACAAGTGGGTATTTGTGCGAAAGCGCAACGAACATGGGGAAATTGTGAGATATAAGGCCCGACTTGTTGCACAAGGGTTCTCACAGAGACCTGGAATTGACTATGAGGAGACATACTCCCCAGTAATAGATGCAACTACTTTTCGATATTTAATCAGTTTGACGGCTCAAGAAGGATTAGACTTGAGACTGATAGATGTCGTCACAGCTTATTTATATGGCTCACTTGATAGCGATATATATATGAAGCTACCTGAAGGATTTAATTTGCCAGAAGCAAATAAATCAAACCCACGAGAACATTACTCGATAAAACTGAACAAGTCATTATATGGGTTAAAACAATCCGGACGAATGTGGTTTAATCGTCTCAGTGAATACTTATTGAAAGAAGGCTATAAGAATAACCTTATCTCCCCATGTGTTTTCCTAAGGAAATCTGGCAAAGAATTTGTAATCATTTCAGTTTATGTTGATGACATAAATATTATTGGGACTCCTGAAGAGCTTTCAAAAGCAGTAGATTGCTTAAAGAAAGAGTTCGAAATGAAGGACTTAGGAAAAACTAAGTTTTGTCTTGGATTACAAATCGAGCACTTGAGCAATGGAATTTTCATTCATCAAGAAGGGTATTTAAAGAAGGTACTAAGAAAATTCTATATGGATAAATCACATCCATTAAGCACACCTATGGTTGTGAGATTATTGGATGTGGAAAAGGATCAATTTAGGCCTCGAGAAACTAATGAGGAGATACTTGGTCCAGAAGTACCATATCTTAGTGCGATCGGGGCATTAATGTATCTTGCTAATCATACAAGACCAGACATATCATTTGTTGTCAATTTGTTAGCAAGATTTAGTTCTTCACCTTCTCGAAGACACTGGAATGGCATAAAACACTTATTAAGGTATCTTCGAGGAACAATGGATATGGGTCTGTTCTATTCAAAATTACCCAAAGATAACTTAGTGGGATACGCAGATTCTGGATATCTGTCTGATCCGCATAATGGTCGATCACAGACTGGCTATTTATTTACATATGGAAATGAAGCCATTTCATGGAGATCCATAAAACAAACAATAACAGCCACATCCTCTAATCATGCAGAAATCTTAGCAATACACGAGGCAAGTCGTGAATGTGTATGGTTAAGATCTATAATTAAAAACATCAACGAGACTTGTGGTTTATCTCCTGAAGAGATGATTCCGACTATCATGTATGAGGATAATGCGGCATGTATCACACAATTGAAGGAAGGGTATATCAAAGGGGATAGAACAAAAATATTTCACCAAAAAATTTCTTCAGCCATGATCTTCAAAAGAATGGTGAAATAAAGGTACTTCAAATTCGGTCATGTGATAATTTGGCGGATTTGTTCACAAAATCACTTCCTACTGCAACATTCGAGAAGTTAGTCTACAAGATTGGAGTTCGTCGACTCAAGGATCTTCAGTGATATCAAGATGAGGGGGAGCATATACGCACACTGTACTCTTTTTCCCTTAACCATGGTTTTTTCCCACTGGGTTTTCCTGGTAAGGTTTTTAACGAGGCAGTATGCATGCGTATTAGAAGCAACGAGCTCTACTCAAACTACTCAACAATGGACATCCAAGGGGGAGTATTATAGTATTGAGTGGATGTCCATCATACACATCCTCCATCTACTATCTCCCAACCCACTATAGATCACCATTATGATTATCATTATGGCTTGGTCTCACTCATTGCCTATAAAAGGCAATCTAGTAGCAGAGAAAAGGAGACACCAAAAGCCATATAGCTTCTTCACTTCTCCCTTATAGCCATATCATACTTGTAGCTTGTACTACGTGGGTATTAATAAAGAAGTTACTCTTCTTATTACCTTATTGTTTATTCCGGAGTAATTATTTCATAACACCCAGCAATTTTCGTGGCCCACTCCCTTTGCCCTCGTTCACTCCTCCCAAAAATTGTCTCTGACACCTTCTTTTGGCCGCCAGCTCCCCCCAAGTAATAGGCCCGGCCCAAAGAAATACATGTCAAGGGACTCCGGCCATAATTTCCCAGCTCAGTCGAGTCACTTCCGGCCCGCTGCTCCTCCTAACCAAAGTGAATATTCCACCAGTGATTCCAGCCTGATTGCTTGTGCAATTTCTTTTTTTTTCGTGCTTTCTCCACCTGTAAAATACCAAACTCATTGCACTAGGCAGTAATGGTGTTGCAACCATTCCCGAGTTAGCTAACCCTAAAATAGCACCAATTGGCTTAAATATATAATGGGATAGTCACATAAAGTTCAGGCTGCCTTGAGATTTTGAACTTCTCAACCAGTTTTTTCAGTACTACTTGCATGTATCACATCATTCACGTACAAGCTACCCAACAACAAATCCGTCCCGGACTTGTTAGCTGATGAATTATGTTCGCAAGAGAATCTAATAAATCCAGATTGCAAAACATACCTTCCAATGTTCATGTACCATGCTATGAGTAGCTACTTCAAGCCATAGTGTACTTTAAGTGTTTTCTTCAATTTGTACACCTTGTTTTCCTCCCCTTCATTAGCAGCTAGAGCTAGTACACTTCCAGTTGTATGTGTCCCACCTTGTAACTTGCAGCTTTGCATTGTACATCCATTTTACTTCTCTTTTCTTTACACTATTTGGCAGGTCTATCAGCTCCCATGCCCAATTCCTTGAAATTGCTTGCAACTTCTTTTTCAAAGCTTTTCTCCAATTCTCTTTTCTTCACAGCTTTCTCAAAAGCCAGAGAATGCTTGGAATATAAAGTCAGATTTTCTACATCATCAAAACAACTAGGTAGGTAGCTTGCTGACTCTAAGATCCCAATGCAAGCGAGAATATTCCAAGTATATTAATACCTACCAGCTTCTCTTTTAGCCGTGACTTCACATTAGCAGCTTGTGTGAGAGAATTGGTTGTTGTTGTAGGTTTTATGTAAGTTGCTTGTATCATCACTTCTTCTCCTAATCCTCCTTGTTCTTCTTCTTTTTCTTGGTCTTCTTCTTCAGCTCCAATCATATGCAGACAGTACAGGTCTTGAGCCAATGGCACAACAGTAGACTCAGCATGAAGAACAAATAGATTATTTGTCTTTATGCAAAAACCACCTGTTGTCAGACTTTTCAGTAGACTCCAAGCAAGCTATTATCGTTTGCAGCTCGTCATCTGATTTAGTGTAAGCCATGAGAAGCATCTCTTCTCTAATATCAATTACTTCGCTGGAGTAGCTTACTTGTTGATCCCATTCTGGGCATTTATTTTTGTAGTGGCCCAATTTGTGACACTTGTAACATTCAATCTTCTCTTTGTTCATGAATCTGCGACAACCTCTACCCCGCTGGTAGTCACTGTACCCTTTCTCTCTACCTGTATCATAAGTAGCCTTTAAGGCCTGATCATCAACGCTAACCCTTTTGTTTAAAATCTGTTCATGAACCAATAATCATTATTAGCCACCTTTTTGACATTTAGCCAACCCAAAGTTATCCACCGTTCTTTGACCGTGGTTAATAGTATTAACCACCATTTTTACCCAAGTCCGAGTCTTTGTAATGAAATGGATTTTGATCTCCATCATTTTGTTTTTTGTGATCGGACTTCATGGTCTCTCTAGAGGATCATGGATATCTTTGCACTCCTGGATCCTCTTTGCCTTCTTTACTGTCGCATCCTGCATTTCTTTAATATTGATTACACTAATAAAAATGTGAGTCGGTCGCTATATACCGATTTGTACTCATATTCTGCATTAAGAAAATAAGAAAAAACTAAGAGAAAAATGAACCATATAAAAAATATATGCCATTTTATTTCAAAATGGTATGAAAAATAAATTAGATACTAAAACTTTCATTATATGAAATTTTACGCAATACAAAAACAGGCTTTTTTGTAGTTTCAAAAATTTTGGGTACTATATCGCAAGGAAAAAAGTATGTTCTTACAAAATTGTAATCTAATTGTTAAAAAAATTGGATGTGTTTTAAACAATATTAAATTCGAGGTACTAAATGCAAAGAAAAAAATTAGTTACTAAAAATAATGCAATTTAGAAAAAACAATTTGCAAAGTTTGAGCAAGGAAAATTCAGATTCCAAAATAAAAAAATAAAATATTGAATAGCTAAAGGTACAAATGAATAATCAAACAATTGATTTAAATTTCATGTATTTCAAATAAAATTATTCAAAATTTCAAATACATAAATTTGAAATATAAACATTCAAACACTTCAATTATTTTATGATGTTTAGAGGCACATATCCACAACTTTCAAAATACTAACAATAGTTACTGAATAAGAGCTGATGGGCCATAAAAAGAATCCTCATTATATTATTCATGTATAGAGTAAAGTTACAGACAATTGTAATTATAGAGTAATTACAATCACAAATATCTAATTTAGCACATTTGTTGGAGCAATAAATCAAAAGACCAGTAGCTACAAAGGGGGGGAATTATGAATAAAATACAACACAAATCCGTGAAAATCACTAATGCATTTCAAGGCAGAATAAAAAATTACAACAGGGGGGAAGGGAAAGCGCAAAACATGCACAAAGAAAAGTCAACGAATTCATCAGCGCCTCCGGTAGTACATGTTTAGTGAATTAGTTGACAAGATTTTTAGGGTTCCACGTTGTCCTTGCCCTCAATATCTCAGACCCATCCTCAAGACACAGCAAATGGTCCACCTCCACCGGAGCATCGCCGTGGCCGTGGCCGTCCCCATTCTCTCCGGCGGTTGCATTATCTTCATACTTCAGTTTGGAAAGAGAATGCACAACGGTATCTATAGCAACCTCTTTTCTGAACTCGATCGTCATTGCATGAAGCTCGTGCCCCTCCGGGAGCGAGCGTGGGACGCTGTCGAGGATCCAGTCCACATACTTGACGTTATTCACGTGATGATTCACGTCCAAATCGAACCACCTTGACTGCACATATCCCACACCCGCCAAAGTTATTTCTTAGATGTGAATAATTTATATGTACGTAGTTGAGACTTATTGACATTAGGGTTGCATACTGTTAGGCCACTGGTGACGCAATCAGCCGTCTCGAAATCCAGCCGAGGCAGTCTCTGTTCGTTCTTGGGGACTACAGACTCTTCGACCGGCACGATACGACAGGCGAGCTCGTCCTTCACTTCCTGCACGAACTTGTGTAACCTCCTCGTCTCGTAGTTCATCATTACACACGTGCTGCAAAAGGAACATTATTAGTCAACGTAGCATGCAAGAAATGAATCGAACAGGAGTTAGTTATAGTAGTTATACGTACTTGGTAGCTCGGACTAAGGTTTCACCGGTCTTCTCATTCATGATCACCCAATCATTAGCCAAGCCGTTCTTCCCGACCGTGTATGTCCACGTGTCGACTTGCAGTACGTCACGCCTGCAAAATGCAAATACCAATTATATATGTTAATTTTGGACAAGCAATCATCTTAAACGTGGAAAGATGCAATAGTTAATTGTGATTAGTAATTACCATGAAGGATATTGATCCACCACCATTTGTATCGAAGTGATGACCCAACCGAGGTTGTTTTTCGTCATAAACGGCGTCGAAGCGAAACTCTCTAGCTCAACCCCTAAACTTGTGGCATGGTTACATGCCGAATCCTGCACAAGGTAATTAAGACAATGAGAAATGGGCATAAATGATCAACTAACGTGATTAATTACGATGAACAAACGTATTAAGGTGATTATAATTTATTAATTATATGATAACAAACGGACCTGTATTTGTCTCATCAGTGCAGCAATGGTTGCTTTCTTGTGCTTGTCAATGTCAAACGATCTAACCATAACACGTTGCCTGTGAACCCGCCCTTGCTGAACCAGAAACCCATGAACCGATTCGGCCGCCGCCGCCGGGCGATCGAGCTGTTCTTCGTCGGCATCGACCACGGCGATGTCGATATCGATATCGTCGTCCTTAGCTGCTGCCGCCAGCAAGTGTTTGAACTTCTTTGTGTGCGGAGACGATGATGATGCAGCTCGCAGCTGTAGTACTGCTGCTGCTTGCTTGTCCCACAGACGAGGATGGTTGAAGCTCAATGAGCTGCTGCCGCCGATCGAAGGACCGCGCACAGTTTGCTTAGGAATTGCGGCGGCGGCGGCTACCGCAGTTTGTGCTGCCTGAAAGGATTGGGTCGACATAATTTTTACGTTGGTATGCGAAATGCGATGCTTTTGGGGGGTTGATTAGTGTTTTGTAAGGGTGTTTGAGTTCAGCTTCAGCGCGCTTTCTATATATAAGAAGCATGTTTGTTTTTTTTTCTGCTAGTAAGCCTATGAGTAATTATTATTAGTTAAATAGTCAGCGTGAGTTTCCAGCTTATTCGATTTCGGCATCCTACATATCCACGCCGAGGAGGTGGACGTATCTCGCCAGTCCCATCAAATATATATAATTATTAACTTGTGTATTTTGCTCTCTTTTCTTTTTATATCCTAATAATTAGCAGCAAGTTAATTAACTATCTCCAAGCAGTGTGATTGGCGGCCAACAGGACGGAGTCGGGAATTAACAAGAGGGCGCAAATTTAGTGTATTATTGCAAAATAGAGAAGAAAAAAACTAAATGATACTAGCTTTATACTCGGCCGTCGGCCGGGTGTGTTAATTTCTATTTTTACATGATAGGGTTTTATTGTACATGACACTCATCATCAGGCTCATAAATCCACAACATTTGTTTTTATTATTTTTATCGGTATTGCAATTGTTATACTCTACATTGAGAAAAAATATATTCACTTTTGATCCAATAAAAGATAAATTCAACTAAACACTAAATATGCAATGAATTATTTATAATTATTGATGCAAACAATATATTTTTAGACCAAACATCAAGACAAATATTCACTTTTGACTAAGGCTATCATAAACCCATGTTAGAAATTTTCATAATATATTATGTCACCTCATTATGATTCATGTATCTCATTTTGGCTATGCCTTTGGAAGTCTTTTATTTTTTATTTTGAATTGATGGTTTATACAATTTCAATCTTACATCTTATATTAAGATTTGTTATTTTGGCTATACTCTTGTTCGATGTTTATGATCATTTTTTTAAATGGTGGCTTATGAAGTCCCAATGCTAGAACTTAAACTGATGATCATTTGTAGTGAATATTAATCGGCGATTTTTTAAGTGTGGACGATGGACCAACCATTGATTAATGATTTCATGTGTTTGGAATAATCTTTATGCAAGGCATGCAAATTAACTATCTTATACAACATGTCTCATGCATTTGGAGTGTGTATGAATGATCATGTCATTTGAAAAATAAATCCATAATACGTTACAATTTATTTGCAATTTTAACTTCATATAAGTATTGTAATATTTTACACTCACTTGACATAATCAAATAAAGCAGATTCACAATGCTTGTAAATATCTCAGGGTAAAAGATCATGTTCAAGAATTCATGCCCGGAGAATGAGAAGTTAGAACTTCCAGTATAAAAATGGGAGAATAATAATCATTGAAAAGGGTAAGATTTTACTTACGAAGATTAGCGATGCTAGACAACAAACTCTTAACCCTAAAAAAAATTAAATTCCATCTATTTCCTAACCCTCAATTTCCCATCTCGTCTGACCAACATACTCGGTAAAAGAATCACAATAAATTATACTTTTTCTCTAGAAATTTACCTAAGATCGAAAGATTGAAATTGCAAAGTTGTCGTCTGCAAGATGTGGGTCCCACACATATCCTCTGGGACAGAGGAGAATTAGAAGAATCTTTCTCTAAATTTTGTGAATGTCGATCCGCAGAACTGGGTGGGGGTATCCGTACTTGAGGAACTTAGGATCCGGATTCTCCAACTGCTTGAATTTCTACTTCACTGTCATTGGCTAAAGAGATTGGACGTTTCCCTTGGTGATGGAAGTCTAGGGTTGCAGCGCAGAGTGATAAGGGGAGGGACGAAGGAAGGAAAGAAAACGCCATTGCTTTGGTAGTTTGACAGTTAAAAAGTAACAATACACCGCCGTCTCTAATTTCGGGCATAGAATGATATTAAGTACCTCCAAATCCACCAAACCGGAAAAATCAATCCTTTCCAACGACGTGCAATCCGTCAGCTCTAATATGGCCAGAGACCTGAGGCTGCCAAAGCCCTCATGTTATCTTTTTTATACAAGCAAAGGGAAATCGTAGCACCTTTAGGTTCTTCAGCTTGCCAATATCCAGCTCATCTTCCCACGTAGACTGGTCCCCATTGAACAAACTTAGATCTAACACCTCTAGACTTCCAGATTCTGGTACCTTGGGAAGTCTTGTCAGTGCAAGACACGAGGATAGATTCAAAATTTTCAGCTTGTTCGCCATATGCAATCAATTAAGTTAATTAGCTAGATGTGTTAAGATCGAACAAAAAACAATATTAACGAAACAACGATAGGTTGTATATAAAAAAAGGGTAAGATTTTACTTACGAAGATTAGCGATGCTAGACAACAAACTCTTAACCCTAACAAAATCTAAATTCCATCTATTTCCTAACCCTCAATTTCCCATCTCGTCTGACCAACATACTCGGTAAAAGAATCACAATAAATTATACTTTTTCTCTAGAAATTTACCTAAGATCGATAGATTGAAATTGCAAAGTTGTCGTCTGCAAGATGTGGGTCCCACACATATCCTCCGGGACAGAGGAGAATTAGAAGAATCTTTCTCTAAATTTTGTGAATGTCGATCCACAGAACTGGGTGGGGGTATCCGTACTTGAGGAACTTAGGATCCGGATTCTCCAACTGCTTGAATTTCTACTTCACTGTCATTGGCTAAAGAGATTGGACGTTTCCCTTGGTGATGGAAGTCTAGGGTTGCAGCGCAGAGTGATAAGGGGAGGGACGAAGGAAGGAAAGAAAACGCCATTGCTTTGGTAGTTTGACAGTTAAAAAGTAACAATAACTCCACATATGACGGTAGTTCATATCAAAGACGGGAGTAAAAAATAGCGGTTAGAAACTAAAAAAAAAAAAAAGAACCAGCCAACAATCAAATCTTGGAAAAAGAAAAAGGAAGCATTCCCTGAGAAACGCCTTTATAATATTTAGAGGAGATTTCTTTCATATTGAGACGGAAATAGCATCATAGATACTCGGGCTCAAATCAACCCACTGCATTGGCATGTGTATATATGGCCCATTGCACCCTGCACCTGCACATATAGCCTATATGGGTTGTCTTACAACTTCCAAGAGGCCCGCATTATTAAAAAAGCAAAATGACCAAGTAGCCCTTCCATAAATTGCGGAGGAGCCAGAAAAAGGAGAATGGGGTGTGTCACGGAGGAGAACCTCCATATAGATGTTGTTTGGATTTGGATACTAAAAGATAATATTTTATATATTATATTGTATTTATATTTTTATTAATACAATGCCACAAGATATTATTCGAGATAAGAAAATCGCTCAAACTATCTTAACCAATGTGTCTAAATTTTATGTTAACACATATTAGTAAATAAAAAATTGATCATGTATTTTCAATGTGTAGTATGTTGTTCCATATTTTTATGGTCTAAACCTGAAAAATGAATGTTCGTCAATATGATTATCTGAGACTTTTTTTTATTTTTTTATTTATGAAGGTGATATCTATTAAAGGAAACCCAAATCATAAGAAGTACGGTACAAGTGAAATAAATTAACAAAACTACAAAAAGAGAAACAGATCAAAGAGGCTTGATCCCAAGCAGAAGAAAAAGGAAAAGGAGGAAAGATGCTGCTAGGAGGACCAGACCCCCTCTACAGCTAAAAACGAAGGGCACAAGGCCAAACGAAACAGCCCAACCAAACAAAGGCCAACCCTCAACAAAAGACTCTGGCCACTCAAACAAAACAGAAACACAGGCCCCCCAAACATACATCCATGGGCGCTGCACCCCAATACACCATAAGATAGAAACACACCCAAACCGAAACAACAAGGAGAAGGCACCTGAACAAGACCGCAACATCATCTCACAAATGCTAGCAGAGCAAGAGAGAGCAGAACTCTTGCCAAAAAAACACTTAGATCCTACTCAAAAGCTCCTCAAGACATCTCTTTCCTTGAGTTTTATCCACTTTGCCACCTGCAATAGGCCACTCCACAGCGTCCCTAAGAGCTTTCTGGGCAACAAGCTTGGCTTGTAAACGATCTTCCCTAAAAATTCTGCTGTTTCGTTCAAGCCAAATCTACCAGCACACTGCATGCAACACCCCATATCGAAACCAGCTCAACTCATTATCAGAACATTCGATAGGCCACCTGGAAATGACTTGAACAATGTCCCTTCCCGAAGCCTTTACAATTCCACAAGCTCTCCGTAATCTATCCCACACCTCCTTACTGAAGTTGCACCGCATAAATAAGTGATCAACCGTCTCCTCTTCCATATTGTACAACTCACATCTATTTGCAAGAGACATACCCCTTTTCTTTAGATTGTCAATCGTGAGTATACTCTTGTGAGCCACAAGCCACATAAAAGTACAGATTTTGGTTGGAACGATCGGCCTCCAAACTGAACCAGCAGGGAAGTTTGGGGTACCCTTGAAAGACTCCCCCGCTAAGTACCTGTACATAGAACGAACAGAAAAAGAACATTCTGGGTTTGGTAACCAAACAGGCCTAGGAGGCCCACAAGACACATCCATAACCACTAGTATTAAGCAAATTCAACAAATCAGATCTCTCCCTCTTAGCCCCCCCCCTTCCCCCTCTAAGATTAGTAAAAAGAGGAATTTGCCAAGAAACAATCTCACTTGAGAGGGACAAGGCATCAGATACCTTGCCATCCGGAACGCTCGCAGCGGCAACAACTCTTGGAAAAGCATCAGCGAGCACCACCCCTTGGATCCAGCTGTCATACCACAAAGAAACCCAAGTTTCATTTCCTAGATCAATGCTAGCCATTTTCCAGAAAGCATCATACTCCTTAGAGATGTTAGCCCAAACGGATCCAGCGAAACCTTGTCTACTCCTCCCTGTGCACCAATCTGAATTCTGATTTGGGTACTTAGAGCTAATCAAGTTTCTCCACCAACTCCCTCTTTCCGTAGCGAAACACCAGAGCCACTTCCCCAGCATAACTTTATTAAAGCAGACCATGTCCAAAATCCCAAGCCCCCCTTGAGAAATTGGGGCTTTACACATATCCCATTTAACCAACGACATCTTCCGAGTTTCTCCAGTTCCACTCCAAAAGAACCTTCTCTGAATGCTCTCCAGTCTTTTCGTAACTGTAATAGGGGCTCTGAAAAGGGAAAAGTAATACACGATCTGGCTGGAAGGGACGGCTTTTAAAAGTGTCATCCTGCCTCCAATAGAGAAGTGTCTCCCTTTCCATCCCTCAAGTCTCTTATGGTAATTGTCAACAATTGGATCCCACAGAGATACTGCATTAGGTTTGGCCCCAAGGGGAAAACCTAAATACTTTGATACATCATTACTCCAGTTGCATCCAAAGACAGGTGCGAAGAAATCAGGATTTGGAACATCGCCCATAGTGAACATGACCGATTTACCAAGATTTATTCTGAGACCTGTGACTGCTTGGAAGCACACAAGGGTGGCAAGAATATTAATCACCTGATAATATGCCGCATCACAGAAGATCAACGTATCATCATCGAAGAGCAAATGAGTGACCTCCCCACTTCCCTAAGCCTCATTCATACATAAGCCAGCAATCTTTCCATTCTCACGAATAGTACAGATCATGTGGGATAACACATCCATGACTAGAGTAAAAAGACCCAGCGACAAAGGATCGCCTTGGCGCAAACCTTTCTAAGCATCAAAAAAAGAATTTGGATTCTCCATTAATGAGCACTGATAACTTCGGATTGCACATAGTGCCCTTGATCCACTTCACCCACTTCTCAGAGAAACCCATATTAGAAAGGATTCTGAACAGTTAACATTATCAAAAGCTTTCTCTATAAACAGCTTAAACATCTAACCCGGCTTTCTACTTTTCTTCCGACTGTCAACAAGCTCAAAGGCAATGAGACCAGCATCACTAATTTGCCTACCCTTAACCGAAGCATGTTGATTCTAAGTAACCAGCTTTGGGAGAACAGAAGCTAGCCTTTTGGAGAGGACTTTGCTCACCAGTTTGTTGAAACTCCCCATCAAACTGATCGGTCTCAGGTACCTAATGTCTTCCACCACATCCTTCTTCGGAACCAAACAAATGAAAGAGTGAGTGACTTTGTTGGGAAGGAAACCCGAGCAATAGAATTCCCCAAACGCAGAGGTGATATCCGCTTTTATCCAATTCCAACATTTTTTTTATAGAAATCCCACGTAAAACATCCGGCCCAGGAGCTTTATCCCCGTTACAATCAGACAAGCTTGCCCAGATTTCGAGCTCCGAAAAGGGCCTATCAAGAGCCCACTGCTCCGCCTCACTAAGCCTGCAAGCTCTGAAGTTCCCGGGGAAAGGCCGAACATGGAACTGCTCTTTAAATAGACCAGCATAAAAGTCAACAATACCCACAGCCACTGTTTCCCTTCCTTCAACCAAGTTACCATTGATTCTAATGCTACCAATCCGATTTACCCTCCTTCTGTAGTTCACAACTCTGTGGAAATAGTTAGAGTTGTTGTCTCCTTTTTTCAACCATATCTCCCGGGAATTCTGCCTCCACGATATTTCCAGAAGGTCAAGCACTTTCCCAATTTCAACAAGGAGACACTCTCTAGTGGAAACCTCTTCAACTGAAAGAGGACGAGCCTCCTCCTGCCTATTGATTTCCTGGACCGCACCAGAGAGCTCATCAAATTTCTTATTCATGTCACCAAAGACCTCCTTGTTCCAAACCTTAATATGGCTTTTAAGAGTTTGCAGCCTGCGAGCAAGCCGAAACACCGCCCTCGGCCTTGAATATGCGAAGAAAGCCAAACAACCAAGCTTTCAAAAAACCTAGCATCCTCCAACCACATATTCTCAAAATTCCACGGTCTATGCACCCTGTAGTTATCTCCCCACTTGAGTAATAGAGGTGTATGATCTGATTCAATGCGTTCAAGAGCAGACAGAGTACAGTCCGGATAAAGGATGTCAAAGCTTGTTGATATGAAAGCTCTGTCAATACGGGAGAGACAATCACTATTACCCCCTTTACACCAAGTATACCTGCAACCACTAAGAGGAAGCTCCATAAAGCTGCAATCATCGATAACCTTATTGAATTCAAGCATAAGATGATTATTTCGCCTTGCACCCCTGTAATCATCATGACTTCGAAACAGGTTAAAATCTCCTACAATGCAAATAGGGATTTGACACTGTTGTCCCAAAGTAAGCAACTCATTAAGAAAAACAATTTTCTCCTCGATTTCCCGAGGCTCGTAAACCACCACAAGTTTCCAAAGCTTCTGTGTAGACACCTCCTCAAGATTAACCTCCAACAAGAACCGACCCTCCCTAGAAGAGATGGAATTAAAATAGTTCTTATCCCAATAAATGGCAATTCCCCAAGAGCTTCGCACAGCATTTTTAACAACCCATTCAGCATCCACCGATCCTCCAATACTCTGTACAATCCTATCATCACAATCTGCCCATTTAGTTTCCACTAGACCTACAATTTTGGGATTCCTCTTGCCAATTATGCGTTTAATCCTTGCCCTTTTATCCCTATCACACAAACCTCTTACATTCCACACCAAAATAGAAGTATCCATGAGACTTACAATTCAAGAAAGCGACCCTCCTTCCTTGCACTCCGACGGGCCTCAATCGGCAACTGCTCCACTATCCCAAGTCTACGCTTCTCCATCTCCAGCTTTGTCCTTTAGGTCGAACCTTCCTATGGTACATATCTTTTGCCTGGTATGCGATAATTTGTGAACTTCTTCCTTTCCTTGGTCATCTTCCAAAGAAAAAAGATCCCCCAGCTCCATACATGTAGATTCCAGTGTATCTAGATCAAAAGGAAAATACTCTTGGCTCCAAGACCTTGGTTGGCTATCCGCGACACGAGAAGGTAAAGGAAAATCCATTTCGGAATCAATGGGGGAACATAGACTTTCCGACATCAAGGAGCCAAAAGGGGGATTGAGACTTTGTCATGTAATTAATCATATAACCAAAAGAATTTTTAGAAATACGAATTAAAAAGTTGAAGAACTTAACTGACCTACTTTAAAAGTACATTAACCATACCACTTAGGGAAATGAGGAATTCTACATTATTTTAAAGCATGCTCTTTAGTTTTTGACATTCATAGTACAAACTGAACTTGTATTTTTAACGTATGGTACAAATTCAAGGAACCATATATATAGCACTGAATAGGGAGCCTTCAAATACTTTAGCTACACCTAACATGTGAAATGGGTGCATAAGGATGTTATGCTCAACTTGGAATACGATCATAAAGTTGAAAGTACCAGAGATTGCTAATGGCATAGAACCATATGATTTTATTCGTTCTCAATAGCTATGAGATGATCATGGTAGTGTGATTCTTTTGCTGACGATGCTCCTATTACACTACATATACCTTTTATACAAATTTTTTTATGGTACAAACTTATTTATACCTTTATATTATGATACAAACTGAACTTGTACCTGTAACTAATTTATGGCACAAGTTTACTTTGTATTTTGAAGCACCAATGCCTTAAAGCATAGTAGAAGGGATGATGGGAAATAACTTAAGCTTTTCGCTAGACTCCCTCCACACCTAATGTGTTATTATTTCCAAGGATTGTAAAACTGCACCAAAGGTTTTACCGGAAAGGTTAGTTTTAGTAGGTTCATTATGGTGTGCTTCATTAGTGTTTGTGGTGTGGTTTGACATATTTTTAATGTGGTTTCAAGACTTTGTGGTCTACTTTCTCGACTTTCTGTTAGAGTCATTAGTCTTGTGCGGTTTGCATTATGTTGAACGCTTGTGATCTGCTTTCTTCATTTTGTCATCTCTGCTTCACTAGTGTAGTGGTGTGGTTTCATATATTTGTGGTTTGCTTTAGTAGATTTGTGGTTTGTGTATTGTGGTGTGGTTTCTCCACTTTTTATCTATTTTATCAGTGTTGTGGTTTGATTTCACATATTTGTGGTCTAGACCAATAGATTTATGGTGTGCTTTATGGCATTTCTGATATACTTTTGCTAATTAACTTGTGGTATACATTATTTGCAAGAACAGCCCTAGAGAGATAATGTAATGAAGAGAGCACCCTTGGAGCCAATTTCGTTGATTCCTTTGCCAATGGAGATCAAGATTTTCCCCTTGGAGTGAAGATCGACATTTCAAAACAGATTTTCATTATCCACATGATGATGACTTTTTCCCCCGCTGATTTCCTCTCTCTCACTTGCATATGAAGAACCATATTTTTGTATGTTAGAAATTATGTTTGTTTGAAACCTTGCTCGTGGAACTCAATGTTATATATTCAATTGTTGCATTTTTCATGAGTTGTATGAATCATGATAAAAAAAACCTATGATTTCGCTTTAACCTAGGATGGAGAATACATGAATAGGTTAAGAGAGCATCCTCAATCGGAAGTTGTGAATCGATTGTATGAGAGTAAATCAATTCACTGCTTTGTATAGGATTTCGATCCAATAGAGGGAATCTAGGTTGCATTGACTTGGTATTGTGTTTCATAGAAGATAGTGTCCTACTAAGCAGTCTATCTAATAGGACCTTGTCTACTTTAGTTTAGATTCAAATTAGAATTGGAGTCTCCGCAGTATAAACATCAAGTGAACTAGGGAGTAAACAACATTGCCCTAACTAAAGACTAGAGGGAAGCATACTTAAGTGACCTTTATCATTCTTGAAACCCGAATCTACTTTTCTTGCTTTCTTAGACTTAGTTAACTTGAAATCGCAACTTGCTTTACTAGATAAAAGATAATCACTGAGTAATAGTAGATCTGGTGACCCTGGATTTGATAAATAAAGCTTACCTCTACTATACTACTTCCTGATCTTTGGTTACACTTGGTCATTGATTAAAGTGATAGTTTTAGCGAGTTACTAAGACGAGCCTCTTATATGTTTGGGATGGGTTGAGAACATGTCTCAAACAAATCGGGATAGGTTTTCAAACATATATTGGGCCGGCAATGCGTGAACAATGAAGAGTGTTTGTGTGTGGATTTTTTTTCTTCTTATTTGGTGTTGTTTTTTGGCTTGTATTTTGTTATTTGGTGTAGTTGTATGTGTTTGTTTTATGGTTTATGCGTTTTAAAGACAAAAAAGGGCATTAGAGTAAATTTAACAGAGTTAGGGCGTTGGAAAGTGTATTTTTGGGCGACGAATAGGATACAATTATATTTTCTTCTCTAACCCCATGGCCTCTCAAATTTGCCTTTCTAATTTGCCTGTTTGTAAATATAGCCATCAGATATTGGTGGGTTGGACTTTAAAAAATGCTAAAAGCTACTTAATGATGGTGATATTGGAGATGGCTTAACTTTATCCAATTTCATAGAATTCAAATATATATAATTAGAAATGAAATCGTGTATATTTAGATCATATTGTTTTCAAATGGTTGTTTGCCTCAATTTATACACTTTATTTAAAAACGGATTCCTATTGTATCTCCTGTTACATGGATATATCATAATGTTAATGCATCTCAAATAAAATAATGTATTTCCTAGTACATGGATATTTCATATTTTTTTTCCGAATGATCATCGAATATTACATGTATTCTGAGTATGATAATAGTAAATCATAGATCAATTGTTGATCTAGCGTTTTAGGTAATTTATGTTCTTCATGGAGAAGGCAAAAACAAGAGCAAAGAAAACTCCAAAACAAACAACAACAGTTGCAGCCACACCCAAAAAATCATGTCTGAAGCCCATGTATGATCTCAGAAACTCTTCCACTGTTTCCCCGCTTTCAATCTCGTTTTGTACGTCGCCGTATTGTGCTACAATCGATCCATAAAGCGTCCAAGCCACCGGGCATACCCAGTAAAACCATCTCCACCATATAGGAATCCTCTGTCACATACATATTTTTAAAAAAAACTTAAGATTTATGTAAATCTTTCATATGTATATCTACTATGGATACAAAAACAACACCACATACCGTTCGGGGGATTAAAAATCCTGAGAAGATGTTCCACAATCCGTAAAATGTACTAGCAATTAGTGATGCTATAGGATAGTTTGGTGACACAGCCATTACCATCATGCCATAGAATGTGAAGTAGAGCAAGGTGAAGAACATGAAGAAGAATTGCCATAAGAACTTGGTGGCAGTCCAGTCATATCCAATCATTGCATATGTGAGGATAGTATAAATTGTCGCTTGGACGAATAGATATGGGATCTCAATTACGACCTGCAATTATATGAAGATAGAGTAAATAAATTTGATTATAATCCATTTTATCACGACTACTTTTTTTTCTTTTTTTATTTCGTCTTACTTGTGCAAAGGCATGGGACAATGCAGAATACATTCCGGCAGCTCTTTCTCTGTACGAGATGGTTCTTTCAATGGCAACTACTGCCTGCACTGCTGATGAATTCTTGACTCCAAGGAAGTATACAGAAACATACATCGAACCCATTACATTCATGAGGTCTTGACGCTTCTTCCTATTGCGACAAAATTTAAACATAGGATAAAGGGTTAATGCATAATCATTTGCTAGAAATTAGGGATGTACTCAATAGTTTTGAGTTATGAAAATGACTTGAGCTAGCAGATGAAAAAACTTACACATTTTGGCCAAGGTTCCAGAACATTGTCCCAATCATCAAAGCAATAATTGTTGTGAAGAGAAGGTTGACAGCGGTGTAGGATGGATTCCTCCAATAAGACAGATTTTGCTTCCATAAGCAGGCACCAAATTGGGTTGCAAATGATTGTGGATACTTGGATGGGAAATAGAGGTCCCTTGAACCGCTAGCAGGTGTGCTTAGTTCCTTGATCAACTCTTTGTTTCTCTCATAGAGGTTAGAGTTCTTGTATAAAGTAGCAAAATCAACCCCCAAAGCGACTTCTTGGGCTGAGCAGCTAACTTCCATCATCCAAGTTGCTGGGTTATAACCATCTTTAATTTTACTCACTCCTTTGATTCCCTATAGAAGTCGAAAAGAAATTTATTTAATCTTTTCTTACTTTTTGTTTTTATATATATAAATAAAACTAGTTTTTTGGTCCGCTCCGCCGCAGTAGAAACAAATAATTTACAAAATTATTCAGATAAGATAAATATATAAGTTTCACGTAATGTTTTAATCATTACGAAGAACATACGTCATCCATTTGGTTAAGTGATACATTGTAAATAACTATTGCTACATAAAGTTTACGTAGTGCTTAATTATTATATAAAACTTACATATTATTTTTTAATTGATACATAAATGATTATTTGTCCATAAACTTTACGTAGTGTCTTAATCATTAAGTAACACTCATGTAACAGTTATAGAATGTTATTACATAAATTTTTCATAATGTGTGATCGAATAGTATAATCAAGTTATAGTAAGTAACGTCGACGAATTTTAAATTTAAGTAACTTTTATTGAATTTTGTTACATAAATATTTCATAATATGTGGTCTAATAATAATTGCTTATGAATTTTAGACTTATCGTTGAAGTGGTTGTAGAGAATAAAACTCATATAATTGCTTATGAATTTTAGACTTATCATAGAAGTGGTTGCACCGAATAAAAATCATATGAATAATATTGCAAAAAAGGAGGAAAAGGGTTTATGGTAAAATTGGGTATATGAGATCGAACCCTATTGTGAACAGTACCCGTGGAGAAAAAATAGCCTATTTTTTCTTAATGAACGGTGAAAAGTGCTTGTGCTTTTAATTATATAATAATTAATTGGGCCTAATTAAGACTAGTTTATTTACCTGGAAGTAATCTATCAAAAGGGAAGAATGTGTTCCCAATGGTCCTACATATATTTCTTGTCCTCCTCGCTTCAAGAGCAATAGCTGCAAGTGAATGCAACACATAAGGCACCATTATCAAATAAAATCCCACTATAAACAAATTTAGTTTTATAGTTGGAGGAATAGTTGGTCTCACCTCATCAAATGACTCAAAGATATCAATGCTAGGCTGATGGATGGTGCACACCACAGTTCTTCCTGTGTCCACTGTGTTTCTAACCGCTCTCATGACAATGGCAGCAGCCCTAGCATCTAGCCCGGATGTTGGTTCATCCATGAATACTATAGAAGGGTTAGCCACGAGCTCGACTGCTATAGTTAGTCGCTTGCGTTGCTCAGTAGACAACCCATTTACACCAGGCAACCCGACTAGGGCTTGCCTCAGATCATTCAACTCCACAAGCTCCATAACTTGCTCAACAAACATCTGCAAACCAGATTTCATAAAGATGCTAACTACTAGAGTAGAACAACACAATATATGGTTTTATCAAACTAGAATCCACAATCTATTTTGAGCTACTTTAAATGCTTATGGATAGGTTACTACAATTCTAATTACCAACAATGTATAAGAGTTCATGGTTAAAGAAAAGAATCATGGTATTCTTCTTGGCATAGAGATATTTAAACAGTGAAAACAGAACACTAACAAAAAAACATTTGATGCGTTGATATTTGCTTACCATTCTGGTGTCTACATCAACCTCGACTGGCAGTCGAAGCCAAGCCGAGTAGATTAAGGATTCATGGACGGTAACATGAGGAGAATGGATGTCAGTTTGCTCACAATATCCAGAAACTCGAGCAAATGTTTCTTGCTTCTTTGGGTATCCTGAAATCCGCAAATCTCCTTCAATTTTTCCACCAGTTTTTCTACCGGCTAGCACATCCATGAGGGTTGTTTTCCCAGCACCAGTTACTCCCATTAAAGCTGTGAGAATGCCAGGCCTAAACGAACCACTCACACCTTTTATAAGAACCAACCTGTCTTCAAGGACACCACGATTTGTCATCTCCTGTATATGTTAGCCAAAGTTAATTATCCTTAGTATTTTTTACAATAAACATGGAAGCAACAAGACATGTTACTAATCCAAATCCTCTTGTACCTGTGGCATATCGATTGAGTATGTCATTTGGTCAAAGGTTAAGGAATGTGGCTGAAATGGAAGAACCATTCCTCTCTTTCTGCTTGTGCTAGCAGTAATGTTGCCTTCTGTTTCTGTTTTCAAAACTATATAAGAAAACAATAAAAGTTTGACAAACCATAATAGAAATATGAATTCTGAATAAGCCTATCACCTGGTTGATCCAATTGCTGACTATTTTCCGTGTTTATCAATTCGGTCGTTAATCTACCACGAGGTGGTAAGTCACTTTGAGGTTCTTCGGAAACATTTGCTTTTCCCTTGCCAAGTGCTGAGGGACGATAAATTTTTTTCAGCATTAAAAAGATGAAATTGCAATTCAAAGCCAAATGAAGAGAGTTTTAGTTATTGATACTCACGGCGTAGGAAAGTCAAAGCAATTGTGAAAATGATAGTGAAGAGGCAGACATATCCGATCAATCCCCCTACTCCTATCCAATACCAATAATCATGTGGGAAAACACCATGGGCCTTGAGAACCTCAACTCCGAGGGATTGTGTTGAGTTTGGTCCAATCTATAAAACACCAAAAAAAGAAATACACACACAAAAAAAAAATGTCAACAATCTGTTTAGTTTGACCATAAGTCTAAATCAAAATGAATGGAGATAGAAAAAAAAATTTACATGGCTCCAACTTTTTCCCAAGAACTCATTTACTACAATTGCATTTTGCCCATACATCATAGGAGATGCCCAATAACCCCAAATCCACCATTTCTTTATGTAATCTGCACGGAAACCAGAATATATAGCCTTAAGATTTTGTTTCTTATATTTTATTTCAGAAAAATATTGATCTTATGGATTCTAAAACTAGTTAAAAAGAGTAACCAATATTACCTCGTGAAATGACAAAGCCACTTAATCCGAACAAGACACAAAGAACAAATGCTCCAAGTGTGAAAGCGACAGTTGTTTCTCGTCCAATAGCACCAATAGTTCGAAAGAGTGAAAATGCCATTTGGCTAAGAATCACAGCCAGAAAGTACTGCTTAATAAACCTGCATAGGAAGCACAAATTTAGTTTTTTTTTTTTCTTTCTCTTTTTACATTGATTTTTAGTGCCACGATTATACTAAGCATTGTTCATTTTATTAAACTAACGACTAACCTTGTAACATCATGGTCGTACCCAATACCATAATAGGTAACGAATACCAAAGCAGCTGCTTCCAAAAACGAGAAAGGGATTTTGACAATCCAAGTTGAAAGGGAGAAAGCCCATGAAGGATAGAACAGGAAGTCCCTTTGTTTGTAAAAGACTGGAAGCTTTGCAATCACCAGGAACATCTCTTGCATAGAATTGAAAAGTATGGAAGATACACCAAAGAACAAAGCACCCATATAGATTCCTCCATCAGTGACATTATCACGATGCATCTTAGTTCGGAAAAAGACGGACGTCCCAATGACTGCCATCACAAAAAGCTAGCAATTCCAAGAAAGAATTTGGTGAGTTGCATTTCATCCAAGCCTACCCAAACATATATAGGGTGCAAAAACATTAAAAATGAAGTTTCTGGTACATTGTACGCTCGTCGGGTTTTACTATTTAGAGCACGAATTAACTTAATTTTGGGGCATGATACTATACCTTAACTTCTAATGGGTGAACCCAGTTCCTAATTATCTAACTCAAGCCACAAGAATCATTTAATCTATAAAAAAATAACCAATCGTTCTGATTCAAAAAAATATATTAAAAAACAAAAACCAATTATTAACACAGGCGTACAACGTATACCAGGGCGTACGCTAGCCTTTGCCTAAAAATGAATAGAGACCGCTAATTAACTACTTACCTGGAAAATCTTGAAGACAAAGATAAAGGCTTTCCTTCTCAAAAGTAACACTTCCCTTGCCACACAAGCTTTAAACAATTGCTTTCTCTCAACACCGTACTTCTCTGTTGCTAAAGCAGCCGGGTGGCTGTTAGACTTGTCAAATGGACTTGCGAGCTCCTCTCCAATGCTTTTGCCAACATGGAACGATTGAAACGCTTCTGCAAATTCTTTGACCGTCACAAAGGCGTACGGTCTATCCTTTAGTGACCAATATTGTTCTTGGTCCTTCTTTGATGTCACCTGGTGTGACATTATGTTGAAATCTATAATACTGAAAACAATAAATAATACAGATCTTGAAAGAAAGAGAGAAAGAGAGAAAAACACTCAGATTACCTCTTGCAAGAAGTCTGCCACGCCTTTCCTTTTGGGACATTGGAACCCCATCGATTCGAAAAACTCGACGACGTGTTCGCGAGGACCTTGGTACACAATCTGGCCTTCTGATAGCAGGACGATGTCGTCGAAGAGCTCGAATGTCTCGGGTGCGGGCTGAAGCAGAGAGATGACAGTAGTTGCATCAAGAATGTGAGTGGATTGTCTTATCGATTTCACAATCTGAAAAGTGGTGGAACTATCTAAGCCGGTGGAAATCTCGTCCATGAAGAGGGCCCTGGCTGGTCCAACCAACATTTCACCTGTTGTCACTCGCTTCTTCTGACCTCCGGAGATCCCTCTTACCACTTCATTTCCCACCATGGTATTTGCACACTCTTCCAAACCAAGAATCTGTAATAAGGGCACGTAAAATCAAATAGGGTGTTACTATATTAACTCGAATTTATATTTGTAATAGTCAGAGCTTTGTGGTTTGTGATCTTACCTTTAAAACATAATCCGTGATGAGATTTTCTTCTTGTCCTTCACATGCTGCAGCCTACATATAATTGGAAAAAAGAATTACATAGGTTGATGATAGTTTTAGAGAAGAAATTTAAACACATCAAGTCTCTTGTTACGTTAGGTGAAAAAACACTTAATTCATGTATTTTTTTCATTTATTTACGTCGTATTTTGTGTTATTCACGCCGTATTGGCGTTATTCATGTAAGAGTTTTGATTATTCACGCAATCAATGTTGTTTAGTCACGCAACCTGGTGTTTATTCACGCATATTGTTATTTATTCACGCCGTTGTAAAATTAAATTTTAAACTTTGAAGTATATTAAAATTGATGTCATTGTGTAGATTATGATCAATGCAACACATTGTTATAGATTATTTGAGAATCCAAATTTAATTACAGGAAATATAGCAAATACAAATTGTTAGTGGGAAAAAGTCTGAATTTTTGTTTACGTAAATAACTTACAATCTTACGGGAATAAGTACCAAATGATGTGAATGGAAACAAAAATACGTGAATAACTGGCGTGTTTGTCACATGACAAGAGACGTTTTCCATATATATATATATGGTGGCTACTTCAGTGTACTCACTTTTTTTGGTGCACTCAGTACACCCAATTCTAAAAGTGTCCATAATAAATCAAATTTTGAACTTTAATTAGTACTCTCAATCTAATATGATGATATGACATAGAATCATAACAAATTAATCCATTACCCTAACCCCTTAACCTTCAATTTTGAATCCCAACCCAAAATCCCAAATTGTAAACCTAAACCCTAACCCTAAATCTCTAAATCCTAAATCCTTCGAATTAAAGTAAATTTTGAATGAATTTTTCTCAAATTCATGTGCTTCTTGTTCATAATATCATAAGCAACAATTGATACCGTTTTGATATGAATCGCATGTTCAGAATGACAATTATGAGGCGGGTGCACTGAGTGCACCCGAAAAATTGGATGCACAGAATACGCCACCTGGCCACCATATATATATATATATATATATATACACGCCAGCATACATATTTGCATCTTTGTCTCAACTTCTACCTTCATAAATAGGTCAATATCAGGATCAGGCTTAATATTAGCAGCTTTCTCTCTTCTAGATAACTCTGCCAGCATCTCTGCAATCCAACACCATATTGTACAGCATAAGAATATTCTCAAAATGACACATAAAATATTCTATCATGTTCAATACTAATTGACGGGTAAATTAAATTGAAGAATCTGCGTACGTACCAGGGAGATAGCCAACTCCTTGGCACCTTGCAGAGAAAGCCAAAGTCTCCCTCACTGTCATTTCTCCTATATGGGTATCATGTTGGCTAATATAGGCGGCCGTCCTTTGGGGTACAAACTCATTCATCTCATGACCATTGTACGTCACAGTTCCTGAGGACTGCCAAGCAAGAAAAACAAAAAAACAAGATAATGTTACTATAAACAAAAGAAGAATTAATTACAAGTGGTGAAATCCAAAAGGCATAATCAAAGTTGGCACCTTTAGTTCAGAATCAAGCTTCCCGGCTAGGGCTAACAGGAATGTGGTCTTTCCAGAGCTCGGAGGACCCAGAAGTAGTGTCATCCTAACAATAAAGATAGCTAATGGATTTAGTTTATTTAGAAGAAATTAAACACTTAAACAGACAATGAAATTGATAAAAGCTTTACCTGGATGGCTTGATAATTCCACTGATATTCTTCAGAATGCAAAATTGTTGCTTTTTATTTGAGAGAATGTGGAGGAAACCCAACAAACCCTATTTAGAGAACAAGAGAATCAAACTGTTATTATTTTTTGCATGTTTGATATATCTTCATGACTTGAGTACCTGGAAACAAATTTACAGGTACCTCGAATATGTTTACAAAGAAGTTGGAGAAAGTTGGCATAGCCCTGCTTCCAGTGTAAGCTTCAGCTTCGACGTTGAGATGTTGGAATCGAACTTCAATGGTGGGAAGCTCAATTCCCACTCTAATTGACGGAACCCATGACCATAATAACAAACAACATGCAGTGGTTTTCCATTAGAAACAGAATCAGCATATAATTTTTTTTTAATAATAATAGGGTATTGTGTTCCAACTTCAAATTACAAGATGTCTCCTTTCATTTCCCACATCATTTTCAGAAACACATTCATTCTCACCCTTTACCTCGAAGGAAGTTATCCAAAATGACCATCTAACTTCTTGGTTTGTTCAATATGGTCACAATATTGACATACAATGATTTCAACAAACCACGAGATCGAGTCTCCAACCGACTAACCTAGCGGCTTACACTCGACATTGATCAGAAATGGAAAAAATTTGTAAGATGTTTATCTTTATGTTGTTTGAGATTGAAAAAATTTACGCCTTACATGGAAACATTATCGTAAATTCATGCATAGTCAAACGTAAATCCGTAGATGATTGTTTAAGCACTTACTCAAGTTTTTTTTTTTTTTCAATTTCCTACGGTTGATTTTAACTAGTTTGTTTAAACATTTTAATTAAAAAAAATTAACATTAAGTACCATATTGAATTATTAATCTATATGTAATGGTATTATTCATTTTTCTATAATTCTGAAGAAAACCTTTGAACATATTGATTGAACAGGTAACACGTAAAGATATGAAAACTGAAAAGGTTTACTACCCACTCATACTGATTAGGTAGAAAATATATGTTAATAAGGAACCAAGTAAAAACACAAAAGATGTTAATTAATGAAGGTAAACGTACCGGTCAACACGGGTCTTGAGATTGAGCAAGAAGTTATGATTGTCCTGGTGGGTAATTAGCCGGTTAAGCAGAGCATTCCTCTGCGAAAACCCCAAGTTATCCACCGCAACCAATTCCCCACCACCACCACCTCCTCCCGGAGCAGCACCGCCGGCGCCGGCTGCCGTCAGTATCCCTCTCCTCAGCCGGTCGAACGTGGGGAGCTTCTCCAGCGCCGCCCACTTGAGCGCCTCTTCTTCTTCCTCGTCCCTATAGTTCCAACTGCCCGAATGCGTGGAGCCAAGCCTCATCTCCACCATCCCATGTTCGCTGCTGCTCTCCACCCATACCACCGACGAGGTCGACCTCCTTCCGACCACCGTCGACGACCTGCTCATGCTTCCCCCGATCATCCCTCCCCCGGCCCAACCCACGTGTCTTTCCGACTGCATAGTGTTTCCGAAGATCGTTTGATCAAGCTACGGGTTAATGCATCGCATCTTGGGGATATATGAATTCAGTATATATATATTTAGTTATTTACTTTGTACAGGAGGTGATGGAGGAAGCAAAGAACATCCATGATCGATCGTGTTGTGTCTTGTGTGTGTGTGTGTGCAGTTTTATTTTATTTATTTGTTTGTTTGTTTATTTGGAGAAATTGGTCGACGTATCACGAGGGACGAGGCAGTAGTTGTTGATTTAAAACTGGATCTTGCTGTGGAAAACGAGATTATATTAAGTAATATATAAAAAGTAATAGGTGATGAACTGATGATAATTGTGTGATGGGGTCATTTATTGTACAATTGCATGCGAACCACGACGTTTAATATATCAAACTGATACTTAATTAACAACTTATTCATTTTCTTAATTATGTTTAATTGATGAATGGTACTGGTTCCAGTTCCTCAAGGAGCCCCCTTCAGCTGTCGTTTTTTTTTTATGATGGTGATTATTATTAAAGGAACAAAGAAGCGGTCACGCTACAGGAAGCAAAAGCAAAGAAAAGCAGAAAGGAAAGTTCAGCAGGACTGAACCCTCAACAGAGGAAAGCAAAAGCCAAACAAAACAAAACCCGGTCCCTCGAAGAGGAGAGGCTGGGAGACAAGTCGAAATGGGTAGACCAACACCCCACGAACACAGATTAGGATGCGAAACTAAAAGAGATTCCTGATCCAGACTTCGCTATAGGCTCTGTCAGCTTTGCCGTGAGCAATGATCCAATCAGTTACATCTTTGCAGGCACGCCGGGCAATGATCCCAAATGGAGTATCTCTGCTATGGAAAATGCGCTTGTTGCGCTCCAGCCAAAGGTTCCAGCAAATAGAGTGGAGAATGCACGTCTGGAACCAGTCGTCGAAACCGTCTGAAGATTTGGAAGGCCAGCTACGGATGGCGTCGATGATGCTCGATCTTGGTTGGGAGTTAATTCTGCATTTGCTACTGATTAAGTTCCAGAAATTCATGGAGTATCCGCAGCTGGTGAAAAGGTGATCCTGAGTTTCCTCGCTCTGTCTGCATAGCTCGCACCGGTTGGCCAGCTCCCAGCCAACTCTTTGCAGCTTGTCAATGGTGGGGATTCTTCCGTGTGAGAGAGTCCAAAGAAAGAAGCAGATTTTTTGGGGATGATGTTCTTCCAAATCACAGCATCAGGGAAGTCAGGAACGCCGGGAAATGCATCATCGGCCAAGCACCTGTAAACGGAGGCAACAGAAAAGGAGGACCTAGCACTCGGAGACCACACAGGTCGGCAAGGGTTAAACAAGTTATCTGCTAAGTTGAGGGAGTTAAGGAACTCAAGTAACTCATTCTTTTCACTCTCAGCTCCCCCTCTCAGCCTGTAATTGAAATCAAGCACCCAAGAAAAGGACTCACCCGAGGAGATGTGCACGTCTGCGATACGAGCTTCAGGGGCAGTAGTGGCAGCGGCGAGACGAGGAAAAGAGTCGGCGAGTACAACTCCAGGCAACCAGCAGTCATACCAGAAGGAAAGGTGACAACCATTGCCAGGGTCGAAATAAGCATACTTCCAGAGGGTTGGGTAGTATTTAGATATTCCTTCCCAGGGAGAACTTCCAAAACCAGACTTGAGGGTTTGTGTGATCCATATGGAGTGTTTGTGTTGATATTTGGTGGCAATCAATTTCCGCCACCAGGAGCCTTCTTCAATGATAAATCTCCACAGCCATTTAATTAAAAGGGCCTTGTTGAAGCAATTCAGATCCAAAATGCCTAGCCCCCCATTAGACTTAGAGGCCTTGCAAAGATCCCATTTCACTAAAGGGGCTCTTTTTCCTTCTCCAGTTCCATTCCAAAGAAATCTTCTCATGATTCTCTCCATTCTTGAGGTAACGGTTCGTGGAGCGTTGAATACGGAGAAATAGTGTACGGAGTGCCCTGAAAGGACTGCTTTACTGAGAGTGAGTCTGCCTCCATAAGATAAATACTTTAACTTCCATCCTTCAAGCTTTTTTTGATACTTGCTTACAATCAAATTCCAGAATGCCGCTCGAGAGGGGTTTTTCCCCAGCGGAAAGCCCAAGTAGATCGGAGTTTCAGAACTCCATTTACACCCGAAGATGTCGGCGAAGAAGTCGGGATCAGAGACATCCCCAATTGGAATCATAATAGACTTCTCAAGATTTATCTTCAAACCTGTGACCGTTTGGAAACACACCAACGTCGCCAGAAGATGGATGACCTGGTCATAAGAGGCATCACAAAACAGAAGGGTGTCATCTGCAAAAAGCAGATGGGTGACTTCTCCTGATCTGTCGGAATCATTCATAAAAAACCCTTCGATCAGGCCGGCACTTTTGATTTTCGAGATCATGTAAGATAGCACATCCATTACCAAAATGAATAAACCCGAAGATAGAGGGTCACCTTGTCTCAGGCCTTTCTCAGCTGGGAAGAATCCTTTAGGTTCACCATTAACGATGGTAGAGAAGTAAGGAGCGCACATAGTACCTTTAATCCAGTTGGACCATTGAGGGGGGAAGCCGAGCTTGGACATGATGTTGAAGAGACAGTTCCAATTAACGTTGCCGAAAGCTTTCTCAATGTCAAGCTTAAACAGCAAACCCGGCCTTTTGCATCTTCTTCTAGTGTCAATGAGTTCACTAGCAATCAACCCGGCATCGGAGATCTGCCTCCCACGAACAGAGGCGTGTTGCTGTTTGGAAACCAGATTAGGGAGAATGGGGGCCATTCGTCGCGCCAGAACTTTACTGATGAGTTTATTAAAGCTACTCATAAGGCAGATGGGCCTGAGATCCTTGATATCATCGACGGAGTCTTTTTTGGGTGCGAGACAGATGAAAGAGTGGGTCACTGAATTGGGGAGATATCCAGTGCTATGGAATTCGTTGAACGCAAGAAGAATATCCCCCTTGATCCAGTTCCAGCACCTTTTGTAGAACTCAAAAGTAAAGTCATCGGGCCCAGGGGCCTTGCTACCATCACAATCAGTGAGGGCGCCCCAAATTTCCTGCTCACTGAAAGGAATACAAAGCCCAGCAGCTTGGCTTTGAGACATATTGGAGCTGAACAGAACACTGGGGAAGGGCCTGAATGTCAAACTTTCCTTGTACATCAGCTGATAGTAATTCACAATTCCCATACTTAATTCCTCGGAGCCTTCAATAGATACTCCTTGAATGGAGATTTTGCTAATGAAGTTCATTCGTCTTCTTTGGTTGGCCACCTTGTGGAAGAAGCCTGAATTTTTATCTCCGAGTTTGAGCCAAATTTCTCTGGATTTTTGCCTCCAAAAAATTTCCTGGAGGTTAATATCATTCACCAAATCCCTTTCTGTGCGAATTCTAAGCTCCTTTTCTTCTTCAGAGAGAGGTCTGGTTTCTTGAACAGCATCAAGTTCAGTAATCGCTCTCTTCAGTCTAGATCTCTCAACTTTGTCATGAATGTTACCGAAGACGTTCTTATTCCAGAACTTAATTTTCTGCTTGAGGGCTTGGAGCCTTCTCGCCCAGCGGAAGATAAAACCAGAACCTTGAAGGGGAGTGAGAATGGGAGGTGGCGGAGATACGAGGAGGAATGATGGAGGCGAGATGGTAAAAAGTACAAAAAGGAATTTTACAATACATTAAAATATTGGTGATTCAGTTTTTGTCTTGTATGGTTTAATTTCAGGTTGTACCTATATTCTTTTTTATAAATTCTTTTGTGGTATAAATTCTTTTATAGTACAAACTTTAATTTGTACTTTGAACGTTATGGTACAACTTCAAGTTATACTTTAAAATACGAATGCTATAAAGCATAGTAGAAGTGCCCAAAGTAAAAATCTACCAGTTTTTTTTATTTCTACATATTTATTTTTAATTGTTTTGTTTCAATAATTAACTGAAAAAATTTACTTAAATTTTTTTAAAATAATCCATGTCATTTGACGCGTCAGCGATTAATGCATTGATCATTGACAACTAATGGTCCAAATTAACAAAGTTAACCAAAACGAAAATTTATAATAAAATTGTCATCTTAAATACTCTGAAATATAGAAATGATACTTTTGTATAATTTAAGTGTTTTAGTTAAATTAGCCGTATATAAAAAAAAATCATGGTCATCCGCGATCAATCATCAGAATCATTTGATCACAAACTAATTAAATAGCTCCATATCCAGGGAGAACCCACGTTATGATTCTTCAAACGCCGAACGATGAGCCCATAGCATCTAGCACCTGGCTGGTACCGCAACGTGCAAGCATGACATGCACAGATAATAACTATCAAGTTTTCAGGAATGGTAAATTTAACACCAACCAACGACTAGAGTAGGATGGCAACAAAACCCGAACTCACGGGTACCCATCCGACCCACCCCGGTTAACGCGGGTAAAATCCGTGTTGACGGGTTTTGGGTCGAGTTCGGGTTTAAACCCGCTACACTATTCACCGGGTTGGATTGAGTTTGAGTTTAGGTAAACCCGCCCTATGGGTACCCGCCCACACACATATAATTACTTTCTCGGTATATTTAATATTCTAAATAATATATCTTCCTTAAACAACTAATATTCTTTATGTTTGTGGAGACATGTATAATTTGTTCTTTCTAATTGTTTAGAATGAAGTTGATATTATGAAGTGGAGAGTGAAGAAACTTAGTTGACAAGGAAGAAGCTTTCAATTAATCTTATTGTTAATAGATGTTTATCTTTACTTTTGAACCATTTGTATTGAGCATTTGCAGTTTGCTTGTATGCTCTAGATTGGTGTTTTTTGTATGATTAATTTGTATGAGAAAATTGATGTTAAATTTTTATTTTGAAAAAAACTTGTTATTGTAAATTTTTTACCACAAAAACCCACGGGTACTCATGAACCAGCGGATACCCAGCAGGTTGGGTTGGGTTTGAGTTTTTCAAACCCAACGGGTTTTACCCCATGTTTTTTTGGCAGATAAACCCATGGGTTTGAGTTTGGGTTTGACAAAACCCTCCCCAACCCGACCCATTGCCATCCCTACACAGGAGGAGGGGTTCCAAATTCCAATGCACACCCTTGCTTTGGGCTCAACAAAAGGAAAACAGATTGTATGGAGAGCCCATTAGAATTGCACGCGTATTTGTGAACTTGGATGTTTAGAAGTTGGGACTAGAAAATATTAAAACAAATTACTTTTATTCAAAAAGTATCGAAAGGATAACAAACCAATCTAGTAATCAAATTCCCTTCCAAGTTTCCACTACCGCGGAAACCTGTAGGTAGAATAACTAATATTCGGCTAAACCTCGTGTTCCAATCAAGTCTTACAACCAATCGTATCATCATGATCACTAATCAACGATATCGGATCCTGGGTACAGAAAAGACCCTGAATAGCTTAGCTAAAGGCATCTTCCCACCTTTTTCTCTTCTCTGTAGCTACGCTGCCTACGCAGAAAGTCTTCTTCTATATGGCTAGCTCCAATTCCGTCTGTAGCATCACGCTAGTAGTCCCCCATTATCAACGCTCCAACCCCTAGGTAGAGATTATCATTGTGGTTTCTTATTATTATTGTGCCCAATATAATTGAGCTTTTCAATTAATTTTTTGGTTGCTCCATTTTTTAAAATATGTAGCTTTTACCATGGAAAATTCTTGATAAAAAGGGTCAAAATAGCTCCAAATGTTCAAGGGTGCGAAGATTAATTCATCAAATGTACCTACATTTAACTCTAACTCGACTACATCAGTACTGTTACAACAATCTCTCCCGATAAACCGTTTTAAGCCTAGCTTCATATCTAGGGAAAGTGAAATTAGCAAAGTTCTTTTTAAAATCAACACCCACTACTGCAAAATTATGGCTACGCCACTGTCGTCATCAAGTGGTCGTATCGTTATTTTTCAACCTGTACCTCCCAAATTCAAATCCCAAAGATGACGTTTGTTTCCTCTTCTCCCAACCCTCTAATAGTTAACCGGTTTCTATAAAAAAAATACCAACCATCGGCTTAGGATAGGGTGAGTAACCCTTTGTTACTCACCCGTGAGTAACCACTTTAGGACCGTAGATCTGGGCCGGGCTGATCGTGTGGCTGTGGTTGATGCGGTGATGGTCAGGGGCATTTTTGTCCGGTTTTTGAATTTTATTTCTTGTCTTTTTCTACTTTTCTAGCATTTATATTATTACTTTTACGGAGGAAAGATAAACCAGACTTTTCTCTTCCTCCCTCTTTTCTCTTTCCCATCCTCTCTTCCTTCTCTCTTCCAAACTCCTTTTCCCAGATCTAGATATGTTTCTTTCTTTTGTTCTTTATTTTTTTCTTCAATAATTGACAAAGAAAAATTGCAGCATCATGCCTCAAAATCTGGTGACGCTCCAAATCCTTCTTTGCATCTACTTCTTTCTTATGTTCTTTCTTTTCTCGGCCTCAAAATAGATGACGTTTCATATTGACCAAGAGGGGACGGATCTATGTGAGTTAATTTTGCATGTTTTATATTTTAGTATTTGTTTGTGAATTTTCAATTCCGATCTTCATCCTCTTTTTTTGTTGCATTTGGTGTTCTTGATTGCGGAGGAGAAATGAGAGGAACAGAAGACGAGTTTTTTTGACTCTCCCTCCTTCTGTTTTTCTTCCTTTTAGGTAATATATATTGATATTACCACACTATATCATATGGTAATGTGTGATAACTAAATGTATCTTTATGGTCACGAGTTTTATCATGGTGGTAGTGGGTGGTAATCGACTCCAGTTCTGAGAAAAAAGAGTTAGAAGACAATGAAGTTGGAGAAGAAAGTGAAGAGAGTCGTAATTGTATATATATACCGAGATTACTACACTATACCATATGGTAATGTGTATATACCACACTATACCATATGGTAATTTGTATATACCATATGGTAATGTGTCTGTACCATATGGTAATGTGTATATACCATATGGTAAAGTGTGGTAACGAAATGTATTTTTATGGATATCGTGTTTTACTATGGTCGTAAAGGGTTGTAATTAGATTTATATTATTTTTGTATGGTTTTACCTTCTCATACCATGTGGTATTGTATGGTAATTACAATTAATTTGTGTTCATTCGATTAACCATGTTCTACTATGGTGGTATTGTATGGTAGTTAGATTTACCATATGTTGATATTACCACACTATACCATATGGTATTGGGTGGTAACGAAATATATATTGATATTACCACACTATACCATATGGTATTGGGTGGTAACGAAATATATATTGATATTACCACACTATACCATATTGTATTGGGTGGTAACGAAATATATATTGATATTACCACACTATACCATATGGTATTGGGTGATAACGTAATATATATTGATGTGACAAATTTTTTCATACCATATGGTATGGTCAATACCAGTCATTACCATATGGTATAGACTGGTAATAACTGACAAATTCTTTTATGTCTGAAAAATATCAAAGTGGATATCATTTTGAAAAGCACAATTAATCTGATCTAACTGTGCAAAAAAAAATTCCAACTTAAAACGAGTGAGAAATCGTCCGTTAAAGATTAAGAGAAGGAAAATTAAAGGTTGTTTAAGGAGAGAGAAGGCGCTGATGTGATCTGGTCAGCGTCAGCGCGTCAGCGCGTTATAGACATCATTAAATAGGGGGTGCAATTTTACCTTAGTGCCCCTCCGTGTTTAATTTAAATAAAAAGAAAAAGCTGACACGTGGGGGTCAGGGGAAGGGGTTACTGATGATTACTGATGGAATGGTTACTGAGGTGATCCGGTCCCCCAACCATCGGGTCTTGCTGCAGGGTGTAAAACACCTTTATGCAAAAACTAATTTGGGGTCTAAGATATTAAGTGCCACTAGATTTAAGGAATAAGAATTAAGTGCTTTTTTATTTTTTCTATTTTTAATTGATAAGTATCATTTTTATTTTAACTAATATTTCAAAAAAAGTTATGAAGATTTAACGAGTTCATTATGATCTACAAAATGATATTCATTTTCACTATATTTTGGAAAAATAAATTGAGTATCATTCATACCATTCGTTACCACCCTAGTACCACCTGGTATCACTTGGTACCACCTTCATTTTTAACTCGAATTTTGAAGAAGAAAAAAAATACGGAAGTAACGAGCTCATCGTGATCTATTATATCTACAAATTTATGATAAAAATTTGAAGATCAAATATGTCATCCTGCACCGTATAGGATGGTAACAGCTAGGTATAAGGGATGAAAAGTGGTAAATGACGGCTGGTATAATTATGCTATCATGTATGCAATCATTCTACACTCCGCCATATGTATACCACCATGATACATTTCCATACAATGTTGTTATAATCTTATGTATTACCATGCATTACCATATGGTACGGACAAGTAATAAAAGTCTTTTGTTCCAAAATATAACAAAGTGAATGTCATTTTGAAAAGCATAATTAATAAGATTCATCAATGAAAAAAATTGAAATTACTACTTAAAACGAAAAAATACATCATGTTAAAACTAATTGGAAAAGATTGATTTCCTATCACGGTAAATTTAAGATTATGCATCGTTATTAACCATAAGGTTATTTTGCCAGATCCTCTCCCATTTATTTGCGACGATAAATCGAATTTGCGTGTTTTAACGTTATTTGTTTCCTGGATGTTTCTATTGTTGTAATATGCTTATACCTTCTGGCTATTTGTACTTTTTTCTTTTGCAAGATGACTATAAGATCAAGGAATTTTAAGAAAGAGAGAATTGTGATAGAATCTGATATTTCAAGTGGTAGTCGATATCGAGAAGTTCAACAACAAAACATGGATTCAAATGAGAATGAGGAACGGGAAACTAGAGATGAAGAAGATGAGTTCATTAACTATATAGGTAATCTGATCTTTTTTCTTCAAATATTGATGAAAGTACATATGTTTGAATGGCTTGGAGATTGAATTGCGGGATAAGTGTTTGAGAGGGTTTAAATAGATAGGACATGTGGCTTTCGTATAAAAGAAATGCATATCTTATTGTGCAAATCGTCTTACTGGTTAAGTTTATGAAAGCATATCTGAATTCAATAAGTATGATCATTTTAGCAATTAAAACTTCAAAATTACGTGGCAGGAGAAATTGTAACCAAACATAGACCCATGGCAAATGAGTTCCAAAATCAACCAACATACTTAAATTGCTAGCATCAAAATTTGATGATATCCAATCTCTATAGCGACAGTTAACTGAAAATCTTCATTATTAATCATCACAAATTTCTCATGAGTCTATCAATCAGGGTAAAAAAATTATATCTAGAGTCCAACTTGCCTCGTGGAACAGGAGTAGAAGGGAGAGCAAGAGTGCAAAAGCATTTATTTATTGAGAGGAATATTTTATGTACTTCGATTGTGCATTGAAATCTAAATATTAAAATGAACTTTTTTTCAACATATTAATTTTTATGAAAAATAGTACCACAATCGCTTAAAAAAATTAACAAAAGGTCAACAATTTAATTAGCTAAAAAAGAAAGGGAAATACAATATATTATCAAAAAAAAAATGACATTGAGAAAATATTAGTAAAGCCTTTTAAAATATAAAATATCAGCCAACATTTTATAACATCGTACACAAATTGTATCGTTGATCTATCACCGTGAATAGTATTGTTAACGGTGTCCCCATCAGCTGCCATGTCAGATTCCAAAAAATATTAGACACACTTTTGAAAATAGAGAATAATAACAAATTGTTAAGTTCATGTTACACTTTCATTAGTTGATATAATTTATTAGTCAAACTTTTTTATTAGTGAAGTGTCAATTTTGTTATGCTGCAATAAACTAATCTCCATCGAGGCGCACTCTCCGGAGGGACCTTGTCCCAGTCTCGACAATAACAAATCAACGTCTAAAATTCTGCATTGTTATGAAATATGTGTCTATTCTTTTGTATTTTGAGAGACTTTACTAATATTTTTCCAAATTTTAAATTTGTGACTAATCAATTGTATTTACACATTTTCGTTGAACATCACTTTATGAAAACTCTTCCAATTTAGTATCACATTTTTCAGCTCGGCATAGTCTACAAGAAGTTTTTACAACACTTTGATAGTTGGCCAATATTTCATAATTTCAAAAGTTTGACTAATATTTCATCCAAATCGAAAGATTTTAATAATAAATTATATTTAATAAAATAAACGGTACTCACTTTATTCTACGTATACATAAAAACCAAGTCCTAACTTGAAAATAATTTTGCAGCCAATTTAAAAAACGGGTAAAAATCACACCGGACACGAAATCCACCAGCTTTCACCGCTTTTTAATGACTCATGTCAAATTGGGTATCCATGGTCCAGGTTCATTTTGCTACCCTTACTTGTAGGCAACAATTGCCGATGAAAGGCCATGGATTCAGGGCGGGGATCGGGGATTGGGCAATGAATTGAGTTTTGGATGGGAAAGAATATGATATCTTACCAAAAAACGGGTACAATATCTCGTATCATATCACGATGATATGAATCATACCACTTTGACAAAATCACCATAATAACGGGGATAACTAGCCACGAATTTTATAGGTTTTGTACTGTAATTCAAGCCATATTTAATTAATGAGTAAAATAATTACGAACGAGAGAAAAAAAGTGTAATGACTATTTATTATTCAAAACTTTTACAAATTATTTTTTTATTATTCAAACCTATTGAATTACTAATAATTAGCCAAATGTTAACATCTAGTTAGCAATTTTGTTAGTAATATTAATTTGACAACATGATAATGACTTGGTAGAGACACATGGAGGTCAACATTCCATAATTTCAGTATTTTAAGTTTAACTAAGAAAACAGTTACAAAATTATTAAGGATAACGTAAAAAGGACTAATTCTTAGTATTTCAATTGATTTGGTGAAAGTAAAAGAATTCAGAAAAAGGTTTGGGTAATAAATAGAAATTAAAAAAAAACATAAGTTTTCAAAAGGTGTGGGTGGGACAACCAAAAAGTAAAGAAAAACATAAACATCTATTTATACTATATATAAAGTAGATTCATGTGTTGAATTTTTTCCATTTCAAATTTCGAGCAACTAGAGTGAAAATAGGAAGGGTATTTTTGTCTTCACAATTAGTTATTTATTTTATATAAAAAATATATCAGCACTAAGATTTGAACCATGGTTTCTTTAAACAAATACAAGAAACATAACCAATTACACTAAACAAATAAGTTGTACTTTTTATTACAAAACATACACGAAGTTAAAATCTGAAACAGATGACTTTTGCATAACGATAAGCTAGCTCACTAAGTCTCTTGTAGGTATCTTTATGGTGGTTGATACTTCAATTTTCATATTTGATTATTTTAGTTATTCACTATCCTCCACTCTATAAAATATATCAAGGAGATTCATGGGTTAAATTTTTGCTATTTCAAATATCCAGCAATTAGAGTGATTTTTGGAAGGAAAAAATGTCATTTACCGCACTTCAATTGGAATGCTTCGTTTAAACATTTGTGTTGGACTTTAAATATGTCACACTGATCTTAGCGTTTCCGCTAGCCTTTAAATTCGTTGGGTTCTACTTCACTTTCTAATTTTATTTTTATTTTAGTGTTATGTTGCTGGAGGGAAGCAAACTCTCCCAGCCTCTAAACCAGGATAAGAGGAAACAAAAAGGCATAAATCTCGCAACCATAACTCTGTCACCAACCCGTCCGTTCTTGGGACCTCTCCATAGAGTCTTCGACATCTTTCCTGCCAGACAAAGCTAATCAAGGAGCACCATAGGGGTCCAATAAGTCTCCCCATAGCTGCTTTGCAACTACACCTGCATATGAGAGCCAGAGATCCCAAGAGCGCCTACGGAAAAAATTACCAACTCTGCTGATAATACTCCTCGAGAAACAACATTCGAAAAACAAATTATCCCAGGTCTCACTATTGGCATGGCATAAAATACATATATCTTCATTTAAACGGTTAAATGATTAAAATAATATGAGAGTTGATTAGTAAAAAATCACATCCAATCACACCAAATTCTAATTTGTATTTATGATATCTCCTGGCAAAATAATCCATCATCGTGGTACTCAATTGAATCCAAATTAATTTTTTCAGAGAAAATATGTTCGATATTATCTTTGGGTGGATTTTCCCGAACCCGACACAGTGAGTAATGACCGTTGACCTTGCAAATTACAACCCGACCCGTTGACCCTACTCGAACCCGCCTGAAAAAAGGAAGTTTTTTTTTTTACCCGAACACGATAACCCATGATTTTCTGGGTCGGATTGAGTGGGTTAGCGGGTCGACCTGTTAGACCTGTTCCATTTCATATGTAACTCACAAAATGATAAAATCACTCATAAATTGGTGAGATGTTTGAAAAAATTCACAAGGATTTGAAGACATGTTTGGAGTTGTAACACCCCAATAATTTAGATTTAGGTTCGACATTAATACGCGATCGGTTGGATTGACGGTTAAGTATTAAGAGTTACAACTGCGGATTAGAAATAATAAGGGAAAATACCACTAGAAAACCCGAACTATGAACAATGTGTCATTTGTGTCCTAAAGTATCCAATATGACATTTGTATCCTAACCTATTTTTCCGTTAGAGTTTACCAGCGTTGACCGTTAGTTTTTAACAGAAAGTCTAGCCAGTGCTGATGTGGCATCTGAAGTGGAATTTATAATATTGATTTATTATAATTATTTTCATATAAGAAAATAAAAAAAATAAAAAACATACAAATTACCCTTCCCTCTCTCTTCTCCCAACCTCCGCCGCCGCAACCTGAAAACCACTACTCCCGTTGAAGCCTCGACCGCCGCAACCTGAAACCGCTGTTCCCGTTGAAGCCTCGACTGCCGCAACCTGAAACCGATGTTCCCGTTGAAGCCTCGCCGCCGCTGCAAATCCATGAAACCCAGATCCAATGAAACCAAGACACGGCAGCGTTGAAATTAGATCTGCGGCGACGATTTGGAAGGGGTACGACGGTTTAGAAGGGTCAGAGATTTGGAAGGGGTACGAGCTTCCCTCCTCCTCCTCCTCCTCGGCGATTTGGAAGGTTTCCCGACCTCCGTCAGCCACATACATCTTCCCCAGCCTTCATCGCCTGATGGGAGCCGTCACTCCATCTTCCTCCCGTCTCTTCAACACCAATGTTGTCCGGCGGGTCTCTGAGTCCGGGAAGGGCCTGTTGATTGTATTGTTGTTTTCACAGAGGATGCAGAAGGGTCTCCCACTAGCTTCGTCGATTTGGAATTGGCGGAGGGAGGAGCGAGGTTGTTCTCACTCTGGCGGAGGGAGGAGCGCAAGGGGAGGAGGAGGAGGAGCTGTGCTGGAGAAGGAGTGGGCAGCGCCGACGGGGAGGGCGAGAAGCGGGATTGCAGGGTCGTGATTTGCTTGCTTGATTGAGCTTTGTGAAAGCTTATCCATTTAATTCATCACCAATTAATGTCCAATTCCAGACCTGCTAGCTTGACGAGCTTGCTTCCCCCTGTCCGCAACTTCCAATTCCATTCCCATTTCAGATGCTAGATAGCAATTCTGGATACGAACTTCACAGGCCAGCTGCTTGCTTCTATCATTCCGACAGTTGCTTGCTCAAGCAAGCTTGTCCACTCAATGGACCTACTAGCATTCACGTAGCATTTCGTTCGACCTCCCACCACCAATTCTTCTTCTTCGCAAACACCCGCCGCCTCTGCATCCATCTCCTCCCCCCAATTCTTCTTCATCGCCACGAGTCGTCGCCGCCGCTGCATTGATCTCCCACCCCCAATTCCTTCTTCGTAGCGAGATTGAACAGAATCTTTCCCTTGTCCATCGTGTGTTCGCCATTTGAGCGGCGATGGTGAATCTGAGATGAAGAAAAAGGGATTAATTTTTATTTTTAATTAAATTTAATTTAAAAATAATAACCTGATGTGGCAGCTGACGTGGCTGCCACATATGTGTCATGTAACCAACAGTCAACATTTTATGGTTGACTGTTTGGTCAACCGTTATCTATAACGGTCAACGAAATTGTCAGAACGTAAATGACACACAACTATCATACGTGAGGACACAAATGTCATATTGGATACTAAAGGACACAAATGACACATTCTTCATAGTTCGGGTTTCCTAGTGGTATTAGCCCAAATAATAATAATAACTATTATTATTATATTATTTGTAAAAAAAAAAGGAAACATAGTGGGGCGGCCAAAGTGGCCACGCAAACCCCATCCCTCATCCCTAATTAAACCCCCCCCCCCCCCTTTAATAATCTCTCCCCACGCAAACCCCATTCCCCAACGCCGACATGAGCAGCAGTCGAGAGGAGAAGGAAAAGGGAAAAAAGTAAAGGAAAAAAAAAGAAGGAGACCCGCCGCTCCTATCAATCCTAATCCCCAAGACCCCAACCAATTCCTTTCGTATTCCTAGAGTTTGCGGTGACGTTTAAGGGTTCGAACATCGATCAACGAGGAGATTAACGTCTCGGGTCATCCAATCTAGTCCTAGGCACGTTTTAGAGGTAAGGGAACTTGATCCCTTTGAGTTAGATCGATCGATTTGGTGATTTTTTTCATGAGGATGCAATTCTGGGTTTTTAGCAACAGGGGTTACAGACTTTTAGTGACAGATTTTGGGTGGTCACTAAAGCTGCTGGAAATTTCCAGAAACGTATTTTTGGATGTTTTAAATTGTTTCGAGCCTCTCTTAAGGTTGCTTTTCTGGATATAACAATTTTATAGATTGAGAGACGTCTAGGAAATGATTTTCATTTAATTTGGGAATTTTTGAATATGTATTTTTATTTTTAGAAATTGTTCCAATATTCGTTTTAATTAAATAAAAATCTTTCCGAGAGGTTTTTAAGGGTTTGATAATTTTCCCGAGTATAGGTGATCATGATTTACATGGGAAAATTATTATCCAAAATTATAAGAAGGTTCAAGTTAGGTGAAAAAGTCGTCCAAGATAAAAATAATTAAGAAAAATTGTCGCTTTTGAAGGGATTAGTTCTAGAAAATTTAAGTGGGGTTTAAAGGACCCTTGGAATGAGGTTCTAGGACTGGAGTTTGAGGAGAGGATGTTCTAGTGATTCAAAAGGGGTTTTAAATCAAGAAAGGTCGTCTAAGAAAATGGATTCTTATTAATAGGTTTCCCCAAGATAATCCGGCTAAGGAGGCGTTTCTTCGAGGAAGGAATTGAGGAGTCATCTTTTCAAGGTGAGTGTAAAGGGGGTAAAATCTCTGTCGTAGGTCTTTTAGTTTATGCTTTTCGTTCAAGTTATTATCTTAGTTAATTTTTCTAGTATGCGCGATATGTATGTGAGGCATCCCACCGCCTGTAAGGGTGGAGGCACGTGTTGTGCTATGTATGAATGTATGTATGTTTGTATGGTTGATGGTATGAGGAACCCCAGGGCAGTTGGGCCACTACTGGACGCAGTAGATGGTCGGATCACTGCTGGATGGTGAGACGTAACGCAGCAGTTGATCGAGTACGTTGGGGTCACTACTGGACGGCGAGACGTAATGCAGTAGTTGACGGGCATGGACTGGACGGCGAGACGTAACGCAGTGCCATTGCCGAGTTTGGGTATGCAACCGGACGGCGAGACGTAACGCGGTTGGCATACTAGGGTAGGACACCGGACGGCGAGACGTAACGCGGGGGTCCTAGCGGTTTGTGTTTGAGTTAAGGATAAAAGTTGAGAACCTCTATGAGTTTAAGTTGAAAGGATTTTTAAGAATATAAGTAAGGGAGTTCTAAAGTTAAGATAGGAGTAGAGATCTCTTATAGGTTGTTTGATAGTAAAGTTTAAAGGATGAAAGTGAGAACGACTTTCGTCTAAGGAAGGCATTCCCCTAATAATGTGTTTAGTAAGGAGTTTGCCTAGGGCAAAGACCTTAGGAAGTAACGACTAGACTGACCCCTTCTCACTCACCAGGTCGAGGAAGGGTTAGCAGAGGCGGACTGCAAGGAGAGGCAAGGCGATGCGAGCAGCTGCACCAGCATTGATGAGAAGTCAAGGAACTCGTGAAGAGTCAGAGCTAGAATAGTTAAATTTCTTTGTTACATGGTTAGGAGTGTAAACTGGAGATCCTGAGTTCTTTTATTTTAAGTATTGGGATTGTCATTTGCCCAAGCGTTCAGTCTTTTTGTTTGAAATTCTTGAACATTGTCGGTTTATTTATTTTAAAAATTTGTTTGGGTTACTCCGGAGTAACCGGTTTGTGGTTTGAGTTGTGGTTTGGTTATTGAAAAGAGACGGGACGTGTCAAGAGTTTAAGGATAATCAAATATCATATGTTTTTTTGTAGTAGTATTACTCTTGTGATTGTTTTTTGATGATTTGTGCAATTTGTATTTCATTTCATTAGGATGAGAAGATTTGAGAATATATTAATTGACATGTGTTAGGTAAACTATTGCCATGCATATGTGAAAATTTGTGTTCTTTAAAAAAATATGAAGCATGTTTGATACTGTTTCTGAGAGCGCTCATAACCCGAAACGACCCATAACCCGACCATAAACTGAATGGGTTTGGTTAATATTTAACCCAAAATAAGCCAACCCAATATGACTCAACCCGTAACCTGAAACTCCAACCCGAAATTACCCAACCCGACCCGATTGCCTGGTTTAGTAATGGGTTTGGTGCACTTTTGGTATTTTAAGTATATTCACGGAACATACTCGAGTATGTACTATAACTATGTTCTACACTCACTTAAATAAACACTTTGTTCATTCATATCCCTCAAACGTCATAATTATATTTTAGGCCTCATATCTTATTCATTTTCACTAAGTTTTACAAACAATACAACAATGAAGGTTCGATTAACATTGACATTCTAAGAAAAAAAATTTATTATATCAAGAACTTTATATATGCTTATGCGATGATAGTACGGTGTAGGAGCGGGTGCCGGTGGATTTTTTATGAACCACATCCGAATTGGTTTGGGTATGTTATAGACTCATAGTACATGTCCCTCTCTTCTATCTTACTCAAGTTCAACATCGTATGCCAAACAAGGGGTATGTGTTTGTTAGAAGTTATACGATTAAAACGTAATTAACCCATCGGGTTATTAGGCGGCTAGTATATATATATGTTGAGTTAGCCGCCCTTGTCATGCAAGTTGTACCGAAAATAATACGAAAACTCTCTTCCTTGTGCCTTGGACTAGTCTCAACGTTCTACATTGAGAAAACCACGTAAATCTGGTGTTCGCATTTGTGATTGTGATCGTGTTTATTGACATGGTATAAGAGCCTCTCAATCTCTGACTTCGTGGATTGCATTTGCGTTGTTGCGACTACTGTGTGGATTCTGTTTTCGTGCTCCCGAGGGTTCTGTGCGGCGTTTTCTGTGATCTGGGCGTGTTTAGGGTTTCTTGGCTTCTCGTGCTCCAGTTCTCCTCGCGTTTTCGTCACCTTCACGTGTATCGGTTGGGTTTGGTGCATCGTCTCCCGTGTTCCTGGATTTTGTGTTTTTTGACATTGTTATAAGAACCAAACCGGATCAAGGGCTGGGCCAGTAGAACCGTCAAACCAGTTACGATAGCGGTCCGGTTGATCGTTTGGTTGGTTATTGATGGACCAAACAGTTTTCACGGTTTAACATCAAACCAGGTGAACCACCACGGTTTAACTGGTTCACTATTTTAACCACAAAATTAAAAAAAAATTACTTTAACGTAAGTTAAGACCATCAAACCATAATTATTAATTTTTAAGCCGGACCGTGATCTCGGACAAAAATACAACCATTTTGGTTCAATGTCACACACGGCCTCTTCCAATTGTCACGGTCTGGTGTCCGTGACAACTTTTAGGTTCGCGAGATGTGCAAACTCTTCTAATCCTTGCAAATGTCACGTCCTGGGCACAATTGTCACGCCCTTGACACCGTGAGAATTACGCTCAGCCCGTCACCTTGTCCTTTTCCTCACTTTTTGACACTTTTCGACCTCCAATTGTTCTGAAACTCGTCTTTGACCTATTCACACGTAGTAGGACCTTAAATGTAACAAAACAAGCACAACCTAACATTAAATAGATCGAGGAACGACGATAACCAATTTAAACAATCAAGATATGAGGGAGTAAAATATGTGTAATTATGCCCGAATCAGTCTTACGTGGCTCGGTTCTCATCGTTTTAACCACCCTACCATGAGTCTCGGGTTGAATGATTGTGAACCCAAATCCACCCATAAATTTCAAGACTACGGTTTTCTTGAGTCACGGTTTAGGTTGGGTTGGATGAAATCCATTTTGTTATATGAGAACAATATATTTACCTTAGTAATATAATCCAATGAATAATACATATATGACAGTATATGTAACATCCTTGTCCCTCATATATGGATTGTAATGTAACTTATGACGTTTTATAATATTTTGATTGGTTTTAAATCAGGCATTAGTTATAACGTCAATTGAATTATCATTATTAGAAGGGGTCGGTTCATTGGGGTTAGTTTGAACCAAGTTAACCTACAAAATTGGTAAGGAAAATCATGGTTAGGAATTAGGTTAGAACGGTTAGTGAAGAAGTTAGATGATTGGGCCATTTGGTGGCTTTGATTGGGGAAGGGGAAGGAAGAAGAAAAATCGAGAGGAGAAGGGGTGCAAAACTTTTGCACTCTCCCCACCCTTCTTCCTCATTTCCACGTCCCCCTCTCTTGCCTCTTTCTCCAACAAGCTTCTAAAAAATATAACCATAGGAAGAAAGAATTAGAAGTTAGAAACCAAGAAGGAACAACAAGAGACGGTAAAGAGCAAGCCAGAAAAACATCAGGAGGCAAAGGAAGCATTAATGATTGATGATTGTGTAAATTCTAACTTAGTAATTTGATTAATGTGAGCATGGTATTTGGTTCATGAAGTGGCCCAAATGTGAGATAGTTAATGTGATGAAGTATAGTTATGTGATTGAGTATGTGATGTAGTTATATGATTGAGTATGTGATGTGAATGGATTGTGTGTGTATCAGATATGAATGTGTGAAGTTTGAATGAAAATTTTGATGAACATGTTTGTGGACGAATGGATAATATGAATGATGGAAGTGTGATAATGAATGAACTAAGATGTGATGATAATGTGGATGATATAATGAGAATTTGAGTATAAACAAATAGGTGAAGAAATTATTAATTGTGATGTGAATGTGATACGAATGTTGATAGTGTAAATATGAATAAAATGAGGCAAGATGAGCTTTGATGATTGAGATGAACTTTGATGGGAATTATGAATGAATGAGACATGAAGAGTCTTTATGATGATGATTGTGATGATGACGATGATGATGATAATGGTGATGAAGTGGATGATGATGATGATGATTGTGATGATTGTGATAACTATGACGATTATGAAGTTGATGATGAGTTTGACAATGATATGATATGATTTGTTATGATTTGAAGTGCTGTGAATTCTTGCTTGTATGTGTGAAAGGCTAGTCATGCACTTGGAGAATATGATGATGTTAGAAGTCCTCGGTAAGGACTTGAGTATGTATTTAGCTCTGATTGCCCGGGCAATGGGAGGAAGTCACCGATGACTTAGCTTCGTGAAGGTGGGAGAGCCTAAGCATCAAGGAGGAGGTGGGAAAGAAAATGATGGGTGCATGGCTAGACCGGAATATGTGATGAATCCTTGTGCTTGCTATATTCGTGCGCATTTGAGTGATGGATATTTTATATGGATGTATGATGTAAGCGAGAATGTGATAACGTGATTTGCAATGTTGTTATCATTGACAATGGTTGTTTTTGTATGTAGTTATACTATGAGAGATAATGTGTGACGTACTTGGACAATAATTAATGATTGTGGTTTAGATTGGAATAGTTGAATGGAATGTGAGATAATAGTAGTCATTGACTAATACTATGTTTATATTAATTATGGGACTAGATTAGAATTGCTCATTGAGGTGATGTCTCACTCCCATCAAAAAAAATTATCAGATTGAGATATTACCAACTAAAGGCCAAAGGATAAGTTTGGGCGAGATTTCATCGATGAGGTGTGTAATGGACTTGAATTCCAGCATGAATAAGTTTTTGAGAATTTGGAGAAAGATGAACTTCTCTAATGTCATAAAGACATGAGTCGTGTTTTGGAACTGTGGTTTGTACATTAAGATGTTTGAAAATTTCAAGGTTGAAATTTTTCAAAAGTCGGTTTTTTGTATTTATGAGTCAGAATTTTAGGTTAGTAGTCGGGTGCTACACTCTATGAAACTAAAATAACAAGTAAGATATTGTAATATATATTCCATTCATACTAGAAAAATATAATAATTAAAAATATTCTACTAATTAGTACATTGTAGTAAAGGCCAAAATTAAAATATAAAGAGACGATGCAGAGATAAGCGCATATGCTAAAAAAATACTATGGGTGAATTTTAAGTTTGGTCACTCAGATTACATATTTGTTTCACCTTTGCCAATTAGTACATTGTAGTAAACGCAAAAATTAAAATATAAAGAGAGCATGCGGAGATAAGCGTATATGCTAAAAAAATACTATGGGTGAATTTTAAGTTTGGTCACTCAGATTACATATTTGTTTCACCTTTGCCACCGGAAAATTTTTCCTTTCTTAATCGTCACCTATATTACACTTTTATTTCATTGGTGGTGACTCGCCGTATAAGTCTGTGCGACTTCGTTAAAGTCATCCGTTTTTCGATGACGTAGCCGACGAAGTGCCAAGTTGGTCGTAAAAAAAGCGGAGTCTTTCCCCTTTTGTCGTGTATATAGGAACACCCACAATGAAATCAATAAAAGCTCCAATACGACAAGGAATTACCTTACTACTTCTCCTTTCTTCAATGCCGGCCCTTAGAGAGAAGAGCAAAGCAAGAAATCACGGTTGGATACTTCAATTTGGGGATTTAGGGTTTTGCATGTCGAGATTCATGAATTGGAGAGGGTCGAGATGATGGTGGAGTGACTAAACGAAGGAGAAGAAGAAGGAACAAAAGCAAGAATAGATGAGATGATGGTTGGGTCACCTAAACCATAAAGATTTATAGAAGCAAGAATAGATGAGATGATGGTTGGGTCACCTAAACCATAAAGATTTACAGAAGAAGAAGAAGAAGAAGAAGAAGAAGAAGAAGAAGAAGAAGAAGAAGAAGAAGAAGAAGAAGAAGAAGAAGAAGAAGAAGAAGAAGAAGAAGAAGAAGAAGAAGAAGAAGAAGAAGAAGAAGAAGAAGAAGAAGAAGAAGAAGAAGAAGAAGAATTTTCCCTTCTCGTTGAAACGAGAACGAGATAGAGAATACGAAGAACAACCTTTGTCTTTCCTTTTCCATTTTTTACTAGAATGTTAATAGACTTGTCGGGTTGGGTTTACGGGTCGGGTCGAGTTGGGTCAGTTCTCAAAGTATTTTTTTTAATTAAGCTGACTCAGCTTTTTTGACGGCCAACTTGACACTTTCGTCGGGCACGTCATAAAAATGGCCGACATTAATGGAGTTGGACGGACTTAAATGACTAGTGACCACCAGTGAAATTAAAGTGTAATGTAGGTGACGATTAAGAAAGAAAAAAATTCGGATGGCAAAGGTGAAACAAATATGTAATCTGAGCGACCAAACGTGAAATTCACCCAATAATTGAGTTTCAGTTTATCAACACTAAACTATGTCAACAAATGACATGAATAATAATTAAAGAAAGAAATTTATGGGGAATGAATATATATTAAATATATAATATAGTACTAGGGTCGGTTTGGATAATCTAGGATTATAACCATCCAAACTCAAACCCAACTATAAGACTAAGGTTTTAAAAAATTTAAAAGCACACCCACCCATAAAAGTAGCTATTTACTAATGGGTCGATTTGGGTTAGATTGGTAAAGGTGGGCAATGGAAAACGAGTATTTGGGTATATCTGTACCCGTCCCATTTTTTTAGGTTTAAGGGTACCCAAATACCCGTAAATTTTTTTACGAGATGGGATTTGAGATTAAGAATCGCTACTTTAGGTACCCGTGGGTTACCCGTTAATACCTGTTTGTATATTACGGGTACCCGTTATACCCATTAGTCCAAAAGGATTGGCAACTTACTTGTGTGTATAGAGCAAGTAGCAGTACTAATTAGAGCCTGGAGCAGTCGTCTCAAATGTAATTGGACGGGTACGCTTTACTGAATTCCTATTTAACGCCCTAGCTTTTTAAATTTTTTGCCCTAAACTCGTCTAAAGAGACTATTTTGCCCCCAATTTAATCCTAATCCCTAACCAACTTCGCCCTAATCCGCCCCCGCCGGCCACCTCTGAGGACGAAAAAGATGTAGATGCTCACGCCGCCGCCACCTCTCGTTCTGCCCCACCAACTGTTGCCGCCGCCATCTCTGGTTTTACCCCGCCCAATGTCACCATCGCCCACAGCCGCAGACGCCCACATGCTCCCAAACGGTTCGGAATTCTGATCCTCCCATTGCCGCCAACCTCTGCTGCTGTAGAGGATGTTCATCGCCGTTGAGGAGGAAGGAGGAAGAAGGCTGGAATCTTCCTGAGCTTTTTTTTTTCAGGGTGTTGTTCGTCGGGCGGGTTGATATCCCGTCGCCGGCGGTGGCGAGATGGCCAGATGGGTATGCGACCTGTCCCGATACTGCCGGCGACGGGATTTCCACCCGTCTGACGAGCAGGACAGTCGGGTAGGGAATACCCCTAGTGAATGGTGGAAGCGAGCAGGGAACCCGCCACGCCAGTGGTCGAGAGCTGGACGGCAATGGATTTGCATCGGACGGCGCTGAATTCTTCTTCTTCATCCTCCTTCCTCATCAATCGTACTTGATCGGCAGATTTGCCGAGGTGCGACGATTAGGTTAGAGCGCTAAAGAAGAAGTTAGGGGTAGTAGAGTAATTTGGCGCGAGGTTAGGGTGATAAATTCAAATTTTTAGGGCGACGATTAGTAACTCTCAAGCTTTAACCCAACAACATGTTCTAAAAACAAACAGATTGAATGATAAACAGAGCCATAAATATTCAACCAAATTTGATAGAGGTAGAAATGGAAAGAGGGTATATGTTTGAATATATCGGGAGTTCATTTCATGTTTTGCATCGAAAAGGAATTATGGGTAGTGAACCATGCAGCTGCATTGCATAATGGGTTGGTCCCTCTCTATTGTCGACTCTTCATCTTCCGAACCTTCCAGGTTAGTGAACCATGTAGCTAGCTGCATTGGATAATGAATGACAGAACAAACATCGAAAATCCAAAATGAAAAAATAAGTCATAGCAACGGATATTTATGGGTATCCGTTATCTGTCCCGTATGGGTAATAGGTACCCGTTAACCCGTACGGGTTTGGGACATGGAATAAAGATCGCTCTCCAAATACTAATAGGACTGGATACTCATTTTAAACGAGACCGATATCCCGTCCCATTTGCCAGCCCTATAGATTGGTGGATCGGTTTTGATTTGTTTTTGTATTCACTCCTAATTGTAGGATTGTTCGGGCTTTTCAAACTCCGATTGAGCAGGTCGAAAGACCGAAATATCCCCGGTAACAAATTTACTCCCCTTTTACCCTCGTCATTTCAAAGCTTGTGTCTAACTGGCCTGGAAAGTGGAAAGAGAATTTACGAAATAGAAACAGACGAACTTTCAACGAGCAAGAAGAAAACAGAAGATCCCTTACAGTCGCACGCGCCACCGTGATCGCGAACTGCTCCGTCTTGCGTAAGATGGACCAGCGATTGCCGAAGACGACAGAGGCGGACCAAAAGAAAACTGATTCGTTGTCGCTTCCCAATTCAAGCCTCAATGCCGACTCCAAAATGGGGGAGAATTCTCGTAACGAGCCGAATGGAGACTCGACCAACAAAAATGGCGGTGCAAAGCTGGGATCGGAGAATCTGCAGTCTTCCGAGGAAGCTCATCTTGAACAATTGCAAGCGTCTTTCAGAGGTGGATCGGGGAGGAAATCTGTTCATTGGAGTCCTGACTTGGTGACAGATTCTGGAGCTTCAAACGGTGGCGATGGTAACACCGTTTACCTTGACGGATCTAACCCTTACATATCGTCGTCTCCAGCTGGATCCTCTACTACCGTCTCCTTCAAAGGCAAGCAAAATTCGCGTCGTCTCTGTTCTTTTTGCAATGAACTCTCATGTCTGAAGGACTCTTTTTTGTATCTGCTTTGTTTCAGAGAAGGTAGGAAATGTGCGGGAATTCCTGGGGAGGTTTGGAAGAAGAGTTGGGGAAGCCACCAAGAAAGCTGAGACCCTTGCCGGCAACACATGGCAACACTGTGAGTGCCTTCTTTCATTTCGTGGTGACATTGATCTTTGCTTGTGATTCATTCCTATTGAGCTGCTCAGTCTTCTGGGATTAAGAGGATAATCTGAAGCTCTCTCTTCATCGAATCAGATGTAAATTGAATCGGAAAATTTGACTTGAACTTTGTCTAGTTATGTTGATGCTTGGTTCTGTTTTTGCTGTAGTCCTCCCTTTAGTATTGTTTGACGTTCAAGAGTCTCATGTAACGTTGCATCCTTTAGCAGTCTATATATGTCTTCGGAATTGATTGTCCGAAGAACTTAGGCACCCAACTCAAAGTGGAAAGAATATAATGTTGTGATTTCAATTTGGAACTACCCTATTCACCATTGATATTAGTTTGTGGTCGAAGTGTACAGAAAGTACTGGGGTAGTTCATGAATTCTCTACTTAATAGCTGATGAAATTTATTGTCAATGAACACTTGCTGAAAATGAAGTTTTTGATGCGTTGGTCTTGTATTAACAATTTCTCTATTGCCGGGCTGATGCAATGTGGATAACTAGTTTGTAAAAGTAATGCTCGAAGTGGTTCCTGGATAGCAGTAGAATTGCTGTTCTTTCTTTTAATGCTGTAAACAATAAGCCAACCTGATCTGGACTTTATACTTCGTCCTTCAGATCAAGTGCACAGTATGTCGCTTTCATGAATTCTTTGTATACTGAGGCCCGTTTGCATGCCACAGCCTATATCAGCTTGCTTATCCTGATTACTTCCAAGATCTTAATTCAAATCTTAAGAAGAGAACTTGCATTCATTCATTTCCCCCTTAAACTCTCTCCGTGAATTTCTTAATCGCGCAACGTCTTTTCAGTCCTTAAACAGCTTACTGCTGAAGTTCATAGATTGATTACACTCTTCCAATGAAGCTTCTGGCTTTCTCCCCGTACTTCTATATTATATTCTTGTTTGAAGGTTTTCATCTTATGTATCTTGTGCCAAATCAGTGAAAACGTCCCCTAGTTTTGCTGATGCTGCACTAGGAAGGCTTGCCCAAGGAACAAAGGTCTTAGCAGAAGGAGGTTATGAGAATATCTTCAGGCAAACATTTGAAACTGTTCCTGACGAGGTGCTTCAAAATTCTTTCGCTTGTTACCTCTCAACATCAGCTGGTCCAGTTATGGGAGTGTTATATGTCTCCACAGCAAAGCTGGCATACTCCAGTGACAGCCCTCTTTCTTATAAAGCAGATGGGAAAACTGAATGGAGCTACTATAAGGTACTTATTTTCTCTGGCCTTGTTAATTTGCATTATGAGTTTCAATTTTTAGGTCCTAGTTTCCACCGAGTCGAATTCTGAACTTCTTTGGAAATGATTGTCTTTCTGTTGCGTGGATAATCCCCAACTGTTAGAAAGAAATGTCACTTCATCCTGTCCCATCATTTTCTTTGTCATTTCTGGTCTCCTTGCACTACTGGAAGAGTGTTGATCATTATGATTCTTGCCTCTGATTTTGATTGCCATCATAAGATCATTGGTTTCATTGGGGGGCAGGATTAAAGTAGTTATTACTTATTCAGCACTGAAGTTGCAGAACTGTTAAAATGTATAACACATACAGTGAGAGAAGAGAGATGTTTAATGAAGTGAGTTCAAATTCTCCCTAGATGACATTGACTTGTAATAGTGGTGTTGGATATCAGCACTTGATGTGTCTAGGACATTTCAACCAAATCGACAAGATCAACTCTTTCCTGCTTGAACTCTGTTTTGCTTGTCACCTGAATAACTCTACACCATTGAAAATGAGGACCTCTCTAAGAAGCATGCTAGCCTAGTTATTCTCCAGAGTCCCCTTAGATCTTTATTTGGACTATGCAAGTTGACTTGACAAGGAATGTTTTATTTATGTTAGAGGAGCAATCTATTCATATGGAGTGTGATTTCTTATGTCATTCAGTAATGTGCAAGCAACCTGTATCTAATTTTTGGTAAACAAAAAAACTTGCATCTAGTTCTGTTCTCCTTTGGAACCATGTCTTCTTCCTAGGCGAAATACACTGGTCTTTACCACTAACCACCATTTTGAACACCAGCAGTTTTGTGCATCAATATCTTTCTTGCTTCTGCAGTGGGGTTTGTTCGAGTGACCAGTATATTCTATGTCGAGTGATATTCGGAGTACTGCAACTTGTTTTGCGATACCCGGCTACTCAATTCACCGCTGTTCTGTATGCAGTTTACCAGTAGGCCTTCTCTGTAATAGATAGCTTTGATTAGAGACGCCTAGAAGGAGTTTGAAGGATTTTTTTCCGTGTGGCTCCTACTGGCATACTTTAAGACGTTGCTATTATTGGGTTCCTTAAACAGGTGGTCATCCCATTGCATCAGCTTAAGGCAGTCAACCCTTCGACAAGCAGAACAAATGCAGCAGAGAAATATGTGCAGGTGATCTCGGTGGATAATCATGAATTTTGGTTTATGGGGTTCTTGAACTACAATGGCGCCGTGGAATGCCTACTGGATGCCATGCATGCCCAGACCGCTGCATGATACCGCATTCTTCCTTGTTTAAGTTCCTCTTCCAAACCATTTTTCACAGCTCACATAGTTTCCTTCTGATCTGACCATACGAACTGCACCACAAAGTTTTATACTTTTGCTTCCTAAGTAAATTTTTTCCCTCTCGCTTCGTGGAAACGAAACAATTAGGTAACTTTACTTTAGGGTCATAAGTGTCTTTTTTTCGAAGAAAAGAAAGATCTTTGGATGGATGGTTAGGGAAAGTAGAATTTGTTCGTTCTTTTTTTTTTTCCCCTTCTTCAGAATCAGAACTTTGTTATTTTTACCATGGGGTCTTCTGGTTCCATGATGCAATATATATAGCTTTCAAGTTAATGGTAGCCAGAAGGTTGTCATAAATTGCGATTTCTGTTATTTTGAAGTTTGGAAGTTGGCTAGATGATTTCTGGATGATTTGTATGTGTGCTTGGAAGTATTTGTCAGTGTTTGTGATACCATGTGTCAATGATGAAATTGACATGATTTTACGATAATTCTTTTAATAGTTTTGTTCTTGTAACTCTATTATACTTGTATGTTAATCACTCATTTGATCTTCAATATGATTTATCTTCAATATGATTTTAAAATAGGTTGATAGCATTTTCTACCCTTCTATTTTGGCACCCAGAAGCGGAGGCAGCATGGAGAAGGGTGGGTCCCTTGCACCACCTTTGGCCACAGAAGATTACCCATATATATGCTTCCCATTGAGAATGAAATCTGAACCTTTAACTTCAATGATGATTAGTAGAGGTGGTAATTAGGATCCAAATCCATGAATCCAATTCAATTCATCGACCAAATTATCTACCTAATCCAATCCATTTTATTCAAATCCAATTGGATTGGTGGATTCATGGATCAATCCATGGATCCAAATGGCATTACGATTTGGTATTTATATTTTTTATACTTTACATTTTGGTACCTAAAAATTTATATTTTTATATGAAAATAACATTGGAAAATTACATTTTGGTACCTAAAATTTTTCATCGTAACATTTTAGTAACTACTTTTCAAAATTTACATTTTGGTACAAGCCTTGGATGTTATTTGGATTCATGGATCAATCCACCAATCCATTTTATCCAATCCATGAATCCATCAATCCATTGGATCCAATCTATTTGATCCATGGATCTACCAATCCAATCCACGAATCCACCAATCCGATCCAATTGCCACCTCTAATGATTAGCTAACTTGTTAACCAACGAACAACACATTGTTTCAATGATCTTATATAGTTAAATTAGAATAATGGAGTTTAAATCTTTGCTTACTTGATGAGATAAACACCAAATTGCTACATTGTGGCGCTACTTAAATTTGGAGTATGGGTTTGTTGACTTTGACAACAACAAATTATAAAGTTTGCTACCTTTTTATTTTAAGAAATTCTCTAAAGATAATATTTTACATCTTGATACTCAACTAGATAGTTATATTTTTTTATGTGAAGATAAATACGAAATTCACTGAATTAAAGGTAATTTGTGCACATTCTAGGGAGTTGTGTTGAAGAAGTTCTGACTAGTTACATTGGTGTATCGGCTTGTGCAATTGGCGTTGTTGATACCAATCATCAAAACAAGTGTTGAAAGAGTAATTCCTACAATGAACTATGTGAAGAACAGCCTGCGGAGTCGAATGAGTGATGAAGTGTTGAATGGTTTTATGGTATAATATATCGAGAGTGACATTTTAGATAGTTTGGATGAGAAAATGTATTTTAGAGTATTCGGATTATGAAAACACATCGTGGGTCATTGTAAACATTAATAAATTTTATGTTATACATTTTTGTTATTGTATCGGACCCACTCTAAGAGAAATTCTGGCTACGCCACTGAACGTACCCCTCTAATAAAATTTTGCACAAACATACCCTCTAATCAAATTGTAACAAGTTTACCCTTACATCTAATTTCCCATTAAGTGACCGTTAAATAGATTACAAAATGACCAAATTTTCCTTCGCTTACTATTAATTTCAGTTTTAATTATTTTATTCGTTATGTCCATGATCAATTAATTAGAAAAAACAAAAAAAAATCAATTAATTAAAAAAAACAAAACATGTATCTCCTTGCCCCTGCTAATTCCCCCACCCCCTGCACACCCCGCGAAGGCACAACACCGAGTCCCTGAACCAGAGAAAGCTGACCTTTAATGCCGATAGCTTGCCTTCGACATAGCCTGAAACAGCCTTCAGCAGAGGCGAATCGACCTTTTCCCCACGCGAACGCACAGCAGCGGCTCCGAAAAAATTGTCATCGATTCCACAAACAGTAGTTGTAACTTTCTGCAAAATTGTCATCGACGGAATGATGGGGAAGCTAGCGTCGACGGAATGATGGGGAAGCTGGCGTCGACGGGAGAAAATGAGTCAAGGTGTGGCATCCGAGGATGGATCGACCGGAAAGCTGGCGCCAAAACTTGCGTGAGAAGCCGGATGGTGTCGTCCGAACGTCGCGTGGAGAAGTCGGGGAAGCTGCCACCTGCTTAGGGGTGTCAGTTAGGGTCGGGTTCGGTTACCAACCGAAACTCGAAAACCCAAAACCGAAAATCACTGAAAACTGAACACGAACAGGACTTGCGGGTTTTTGTTACCCGAAACCCAAAAATTCGGGTTTGGGTTCGGTTAAAGCAAAACCAAAACCCGAAAACCCAAACGCCTAAGAATATGGGCTGAGTCTATTCATTGGAGGTTTTTAGTCGGAACCCAAAAAACCAATAAGCTGAACCAAACCCGAAACCAAAAAATTCGAAACCCGAACCCAAAAAATCGAAAATGTATATAATCTGGTCGGTTTTGGGTAAACCCAAAAAACCGAACCCGAATGAACACCCCTACATCTCCTATGTGATCGAGGGGAGAATCGTACGGTGTCTGGAAGCTGGTCGTCTGGCTGCCTGGCAACAGGATTCTCTCTACTCCAACTGCCGCCGGCGAGGAGATGCGGGAGCAGGCGCCGCCAGAAAGGAGATGATGGAGTAAAGGTTCTAATGGAGATTATGGGTTAATTTGTAGCCCTTTGTGATTTAGAAGTGGTGGGGCTGTACTCCAATATGTGAAATTAATTCTATGATTAGGGTAACAGGGAGTAAAGGTTCTAATGGAGATTATGGGTTAAGCTGTAGCTCTTTGTGATTTAGAAGTGGTGGGGTTGTACTCCAATATGTGAAATTAATTCTATGATTAGGGTAACAGGGAGTAAAGGTTCCAATGGAGATTATGAATGTATTTTGTTCGCAATCCGAATAGGGAAAAAATCCAAAACTACCATTGTTAAAAAAAAATTACAAAAATACCACCCATTCTCAAGTATTTCCAAAAACACCACCCTTCTTCACAAAACGCGCGTCGAAGGCGCGATTCTCAGTCAAAACACACCTTAGAGGCGCGGTTAACAGTCAAACCCCGCGGGCAAGGGGAGGTTTGACCCTTCGTAGCTGTCAAAACGCGTTGCCACGTGGCGGCCCATGCAACTGCGTGATGGGCAGGCGATCTCACGGCCAAACCGCCTGCCAGCGCAGCGATCCGCTTCGGCTCAGGCAAACCGTTGCCCGAAGCGCGGTTTGCGCGTTGGGAACGTAAACCGCGTGCTGGAGGCGCGGTTTTACGTGGGGTAAAAAGACTAAACCGCCCTTCCAGCACGCGGTTTCGTCCCTATATAAACCCCCCCTCCTCCCATTTTATGCACACCAAACCCCCCATTCTCCTCTCTCTCTCTCTCTCTCTCTCTCTCTCTCTCTCTAAGTTCCTCACTCTACTCATCCCCTCCCCACCCAAAAACCTTACAAGTAGTTGTTTTGTTGGTTGCGGCTAAGTCCGATCTGATTTCAAAAAACTTTTTCTTTTATTTTCCCTAAAAAATGATAGAATCTCTGTCCGGATTCTGAAAAATGGCCGATTTTATCCAAGAAGAGGGTATTTACTATGATGATTATCAAGCGGTACGTACTCATTTTACCCAATTTTTGTTGTTGTTATAATGATTTATTTAATTTATATACTAATTGATTTATGTTGTTGTTATGCTATCATAGGTTGGGCCGGATGTTGATATATACAATCAACGATATTATGTTGATCAAGGACCGATTGATCTGACTATTTTATACGATCAAGCCAATCATCGTTCAAGAGACGTTTGGAACGACCACAAGGTACATATTATTTATCATCACTTGTAATTTTTATTTTGTTAACGTAATTTATTTGTTTGTACAATAATTTACTTAATTGTTAATCGTATTGATTATTTTCAATAATTTAAATCAATACAATACAACACTTATTGAGACTCTTTATAAAGAAATGCGTGTGTAAGGAAATGGGGTTTTAAGCGATCATCATGATCCCCCCATGACCTGGGAAAATCGGGTTCTAAGCGATCCTCGGATCCCCCTTGTTCTGTCAAAAAGACTGTGTTTCTAAGGAGATGTATAGCTCTCTTAAGAGTCATACGAGTGTACTTGTATTGCTTTAAATTATTGAAAACAATCAATACAATTAACAAAATAATATATTTGATTTATGTGTATGTACAAAAAATAATTGTAATTAAATTTCAAAAATGATTTTAGTTATGTTAAAATTAATGTTTATTAGATAATGTATATTTCTCTAAAACAACCTTGATTTAATTAATATTTTTTGTTATAATAGATTTATATACGTATAAATCATAATTTATCTTCCGTGTAAATTTTTTGTTTATTTTTTATTTAATTAATATTGTTTGTTATATATTTACCGCCTCTTATAGGTGCGGTTTTTAATAAATGGTGGTATTTTTGGAAATTCTTAGGAATAGATAATACTTTCGTAAAAAAAAAATTAAACAGTGATAGTTTTGGATTTTTTCCTCCTAATTGATTATGCTTAGGATGGTGAGTTTGAAATACTCAACTTTGTCCTCAAGCACTTGGTCTGATGGTTTGAGGTTCAAATCAACCAAGTACTAGGTAGTTGCTAAACCACCCTCCTCCCCTGCCTGCTAAGTGATGAGGAATCATCGAGAATTTTAATACAATTTTTTATAACTACATATTATAATGGCTTACTTGCATCTAGGGACCCAATTTCGACATGATCCATTTTACCGACCTATTTAACCTGTTTCGGGATGGGTCCGACCCGTCTCGTAGGCGGGGCAGGGTGTATGGTTATTCTCATCGACGTGATCTGCCCTGACCCGCGCCATTCTCTACCCGTTCTTGTCTAAATTACATGTAATCTTAGTCAAATTATTTACAATTTCCATTTATTACATCATATTTTAGCTATTGTAAAGTTGCGAATTAGCGAAAACCTCAACTGCTCCAATAACTTAATTACACTTTATCATCTTATGATTTGTTTTTTGGTCTTTTAATGAAAATAACGAATATTTCTAATGTAAATTACATACACATTGGGTCGACCTGCCCCGACCCGCGCCCCATGATAAATTACCCGGCTTGCCACGTGGCGGGTATGGGTATTGAGATACCCTCCCCGGACCCTCCCCATTGTCATGCCTTGCATCTAAACCTGGCAATTGGGTCAGGTTGGGTAATTTAGAGTTAGGACCTTGGATTACAAGTTCGTTTATATTGGATTGGTTAATTTCGGGTCAAATATTGACCCAACTCATAGGGGTCGGGTCGGGTTACAGATCATTCTATTTAAAAGCGCTCTCAGAAACAATATCAAACATGCAACACAAATCTTCACATATGCATGGCAATAGTTTACCTAACACATGTTAATTAACATATTTTTAAATCCTCGGAGTCTAATGTAATGAAATACAGTTTGCAAAAATTATCAAAAAACAATCACAAGAGTAATACTACTACAAAAAAATACATGATAATTGATTATCTTAAACTCCATCTTTTAAATTCTTGTGAATTTTTTTACATCTCACCAATTTAGTGATTTTATCATTTTGGAAGTTATATATGAACGGGTCGACCCACTAATCCTCCCAGCGCGAACCAAAAAATAACGTGTTAATTGAGTTCGGCTCATTTACGTTTCGGGTTATAAAAACATCTATTTTTCGAGCGGGTTCGGATTGGGTCATAATTTGCTTGCATCCACGTATGTGCAACTCTATAGGGATGTTCAAATGGAGTGGTTACCGACTTACCGTGGTAACCATTTTAACCGGTAGTATTTGGATAATTTGGTTTGGTTAATTTAGATAATTGGTTTGGTTAAACTTTTTAGCTTGTTTGATTTAGGTGATTTGATTTGGTTTCAGCAACCAATTAAACCAAATTAACTTGTTAAGTGATTAACCATATACCTAATACATATTTTTTTATGAATTATACCTAATACATATTAGTGTATTACATATACATACTTAATACTTTGCATAACCACTCAAGAGTCAAATGTTCATTCCTTTTAGGCTCATAAAAAATAAAGTTTAATAGTGCTCATATACTGTATATTTGTATTTGTAGAATGTAAACCACAACATATTGACTCCTAATTTAGATAAAAACTCATACATTATGTTGGATTCGATGACAACATGAAAATGAAGGTCCTTTTCGGCCTATGATAATTTCTAAGGGACTAAGTCAATTCACACAAACACAACAATTCGTTAACCCCATACCATTGCATATATTTTTGTTAGTTGAATACTTTCATTGATTGGAAGATAGTTGTATTAGTTGTATATATTTATTTTAAGGGTTAATTATAACTATGTGTTGATTTTTATGTTTTATTCATTATATAAAATGTGAGTGATGCATTAACCGAAAAAATTTCTCACTTAATGATAACGTGATATTATATTGGTTAATTTGGTTATAATTAACCAAATCGTTTAACCTTTAGTTTGGTTAATTTGGTTGTTGTATTAGTTTGGACTGTTTGGTTATGATATAGTATTCCACGGTTAATAGAATTTAGCTTTATTTGGTTTGGTTATTATCATGGTAACCATTTAACACCCCTACTACTCGACCTGGCTCTTTCCCATGTGACATATTGTATTCCAATTGCACACATTTTCTCCCCATATTCTTGAGATGTTTGAGGCATTTTGATTCCGTGAGTTTCGATTTTACGCTAGGTAGTGCTTGTTTCTAGTGTTTCAGATCCTAGCAGGTGGAATCGACCTTAGGAACAAAAGTTGGACGAAAAGGGACAAAAACATATCGAAGGGAGCAAACAGCTGAGGATCATGGTGGAATCCGCATTTTCACAGTCAACTCGACCGTGATAATGGAGCCCGGACCGTGAAGAGCAAGGAGGCCACAATCTTCCGCTCGCCTCGCGGGCCTAAATGAGATCACGGTCACCCGACCGTGATAATTCGCCTCCGTCTGTGAAGTCCTTTAATGAAACGACACGTTTATGTTCGAGATCAAGGTCCAATCTTTGAGTTCACAACCATGAACTGAGACCGTGAAACGCGCACATTTTGGGTATTTAAGGAGAAGTGAGCTGAAAGAAGCGAGGGAGCCTAGTGAGATAATTTCTTCTTCCTCCTCATATTTCTAGAGAGAGAGAGAGTGAAGAACAAGTGAGGAGAACTAAGCTAGGGTTTCATCCAAGCTTCAAGATTTGGAGATCTCATCCACCAAGGTTGATTTCTACACCAAAGGAAGAAGGCAAACATCTCAAGATGGTCTTTTCTCTTCTCCTTTGTGTATTCCCTAGTCTTAGAATGGAGTAGTTCCCTTCTTTTACTTGGGTGTTTGTGAACCTTAGCTTGGACTATGGGATTGATTGTATGAATTGAATGTTTTGTGTGTGGTTTGTGTTTTAATGCAAGTATTGAGAAACTTTCGTGAAGGTTGAGTTGTGTTTCTCATTTCTCTCTATTATGCCATTTTGACCTAGGTAAAGGGAAATCCCCTTCTTGTTAAGAGGCTTTTAAAATTTAGAATTACTTGGCCAAATTGAGCCTCCTCTTAGGTCGAATTAGGTAAACCTCATACTACATTTTAGAGCCTTGTGGGTTGTATTTTAGCCGCGCGGATTAAGGTCCAAGGGAGAAGGCTTGGCAATCCTTAGTCGATCAGCCAAGAGAGCTACTTCGTTAGCTTGATTTGATTCTCCTTGGCCTATCGACTAAGAGAGTTAAGCTTTTTCACTAATTGTGCTCTCCTACGGTTTACAACCACTTTTCAACACACTTGCATTCTTTTCAACTAATCTTGATACCTAGCTAGGGAAAGTAACATCCGGGTGAAGTCTTCTCAATTCGTGTTCAAAACCATTTACCTTTTCGATTGGTTTCAATTGTAAAAATTCCTAGTTTTTACCAAAAATCAATTGTTAGATAATGTTTCAAACGATTGAAGTAGGGGTACAAGGACCATATCGAGTTTGATATTTAAATACTTGCTCTATACTACACCCAGCTAGAGTTTATACTCGGGCTCTAGTCGGGATTTTAAATCTGTGGTGGAGTAGTAGTGAGTCAAGTTTTTGGCGTCGTTTTTGGGGAAGTTCGGTCCATTATTTTAAAAAGGTCATTTGGTGTTAATCTAGCTTTTAATTTTTGCATTGTTGATTGTGAATCTTGCTTGTGTTGGCTCGTGTTTGTGTTTCTTTGAAGTGTGTGCAGGAGGGTGTATGACCCGGAATAATCAGACACATTTGGCGCCACTAGACGAGAACATCAATCAAACTCTCCGACTCTTGACTTGGAAGAGAGAGTTGGTGGAAGCAAGAGGAAGGATAGCGGATCGGGGACAACCACAAGTTGAACCCAAAGTTGTTGTTGAAGTTGTAGTTGAGGAGGAAGTTGAATCGGAAGAAGAAGTTGAAGCTAAGATGGAGGAGAATCAACACACCTAAGAGGAGAATGAGGAACTGAGGACCATGGACTATCCATCAATTAATTCTCTAAAACTTGGAAACCCAAATCGGCAATCTTGTCGGGATCCTCACCGAGAGACTGAGAGGAGCTCTACCTTCCCAAACTATTGTCAACCCCAAGGATCAAAATTTCGAGTGCAATGCTATTCTCTCGAGGAGCGGAAAGGTAACTCCGGATGTTGTTGCTAAGGAGACAATTGAAGAGGAGAAAGCCCCTCCAAAGGTCGATGAACAAGAACTCTCAGAAGGAGAGGTTGAAGAGGCTAAGAAGGCATCACCAACGCCACCCCTAGTGGCTGAGTACAAGCCTCCTCTCCCTTTTGCCTACAAGGGTGCACAAAGAACGTTTGGAGGCGGAATGCGGCACATTAATAGACATGCTCAAGAAGCTTCAAATCACAATCCCTATCTTAGAGGCAATGGCGTACATGCCACAGTATGCCATGTATCTCAAGGGGCTTCTTGCAAATAAGAGCAAGCATGAAGACCTCGGTATTGTCACCTTGGGCGAGGAGTGCTCGGCCTCCATTCAAAACAAGTTGGCCAAAACAAAACAAGATCCACGTAGTTTCACTATCCCTCTTTGCTTCGAGACATGCCATATAGAAAATTCCTTATCGGATTTAGGATCGAGCATCAATGTCATGCCATATAAGCTTTACAAGAAGTTAAACATAGGTGAAATGAAACCCACTAGGTTGAGTGTTTCATTGGCTGACCGTTCTATGATTAGTCTTAGAGGCATGATGGAGGACGTTCTAGTGCGGGTGGGCTTGTTCTATTATCTCACAGATTTCATTATCCTTGACATAAGTGAATATGCGGATATGCCCCTCATACTAGGACACCCCTTTCTTGTCACCGCCAAGGCTTTAATCGATGTTAATGAGGGCACATTGATCTTGAGAGATGGAGATGAGCAAATTACTTTTTCGATTGACCCTAAGGATAAGAATGATGATGTTAAAGGAATGGAATTGAATGGTATGTTTGGAAGTGGAGGTGAGCCACTCAAGGCGAACACTACAATAAATTTGGCCTATTAGGACAAATTTTTTGTTTTGTCATTTTTTATTTGTCACAATAGGTACGGTGATATGAAAAAAATAATATATGTCCTATTTGGTATGCCTAATGTGACAAAATAAATTTTGTCAGAATAATTCGTCATTTAAAGTGCGTAATGTGACAAAAATTTCGTGTCACAATTAAATTTGTCAAAATAAGCGTCCCATATAGGGATGTGAGAGACTCAACAGTGACAAATTTCTTGTTGTCAGAATAGTTCGTCATTTAAAGTGAGGAATGTGACAAATATTATGTGTCACAATTAAGTTTTTCCAAATAGTCATCCCATATCGGGATGTAAGAGACACAAAAGTGACAAATTATTTTGTGAGAGTAGTTTTTGTCATATTATGCCTTCCTGAATTGTTTAAATGACAAAGTATTTTGTCACAACAGATAACAATAATCCCACGACAAGCTGACAAAAGGGCATGTTCATCATAATACAGTGGTTTCGGCTTTGACATAAGGCATGTTCGTCATAATATAGTGGTTTTGTTTTTGACAAAAGACATTTTCGTCAGATTTGCTTGTGTTAGACTGAAACCTCATGTTAGACTGAAACCTCTTTCCCATAAAAAAATAAATCACAAAAAGAATAATAAAATAGAAAATTGAAACATTATCCTCCTTCCTTGTCTCTCCAAATTTAACACTCGTTGAGCATTTTAAGTAACTAGTTCGTGGAGCAGGACAAGGAGCAAAAGGGGAGCGTCAGAGCATTCATTTTTCAGGAGTTTATTATTGAGAGTGTGAATACAAAGACAGAAAATTTGAACTTATGTATTTTCTTATTATTTTTAATAAAATTTTTAATATATTTGTAGGCAAAGATTTTAGCGCCACATTTTTAATTTTTGAACCGCGTCTCTAAATATCATGGTCGGCCCTACCACGTGATATCTTAGAAATCTGCCTCTGGTCTTCAAAGAACAAATATTTTAAGGCCTCCACATCCCATGAGCATGTTTCTTTGTCAATTAACGCAGAGCTAGCTGTTTTAACGAAAATGGAGGGGAAACTTAGTCATTTAATAAAGAACAAAAAAACCCTCTTAACCACGGTTAACCCTAGCCGCCTAAGCTTCTTACTTCGATCCCTCTCTTTTTTTCGTGGTCGTTTGTAAGGGACTAGGGAATCGCTGAGAACCCATCGGTTACGCGAACACCCCTCTGACGAATAGGAGATTTGGAACTGCGATCCGAAGAGGATGCGGGGAAGACACATATCGTTTGCTTTTTTCCTCCGCTTCAGGTGATTATTTCCTCTTTCTCCTTATCCTAGTAAAGTTGTTTTGGTTGTGTGTTGTTTAGTGGGTTCCAGGTTACTAAATGGCGGATAGTTTGTTGAGTTTTTGTAGATATGAAAGGTGTTTGCCGCCTCGACGAGGAAAAAGGCGTTGTGGTAACCCTCCTCGCTCCTCTTATTTTACTCTGCCACTGGGCCAGATCAGGGGCTTTTTGATTCTGTCGCGAATGGAAGTGGAGGATCCTGGCGGCGGTGCGGTAAACAGCAAAGCGCCACCAGCACTATCTCTTCGATCCTTCAAGTACTATCTTTTCTGTTTCCATTTCTTATGAATTTTTTTTAAAGAGACTGTTATTGTAGAAAGACTGCCCATAATTTAGTCAACCTTTTCTTTTTTGGCAATAACCCTCTCTGTATGGATTTCCAGTGGATGAGCTGCACCAATGCAACAAGGTGGTTGGTAAAAATAGTGCAATCATCCATAGTGAGGGTCCAAAGAGATCTGCAATTGAGGATGGATCCAGAACAAGAACATATTTTCCATTCAAGCAGAATTATCTATCTGTGATGACACTCACGGTTGGATCAGAAGGAATCCAGACAACAATAGATGGAAATCACATTACGTCTTTTGCATACCGTGAAGTATGCTTCGTTTGCTTTTCCTTCTCTTTTGTGTTAATTATGGAATTCTTTCTGCCATGAATTATTTTCAACTTACTCAGTTCCCTTTAGGGATGGAATGGGGCGGGTTTTACCTAAACCACCCCATCTCCATCTTCAAATACCCAAACCCATACCCGCCCCATACCCATGCGGGGGAATGTTTTGCAAACCCATCCCCATACCCGTGGGTTTCGGGTACCCATGGGTAATACCCATCCCCGTACATCCAATTATTATACCTAAAACTTACAAGAAATTTTTTATTTATAACCATAAACAAACCTATTATACATGAAGTCAATAAAACACGGTCATTTTCTAAATACGATTCAAAGAATATGATCCTAAAACATCCATTAATACATAATATAGACTACAATATTTTTAAATCATTATGCTCTAACTCTTGATACATTTACTAAGTAATAATTAACTAACATAATCTTGTTGACAAGAGGGAAAGTGAAAGAGTGGAAGGAGAATTGAGGGAAATGAATTAGGTTTTGATTAAGGTGGTTACTCAATTGCATTTCTACTATTTATTTTCTCGAGTTATCATCATCATCATTGATAGATTACAATTTAATCCACATATTTTTTGATATGTGAAGAAATTCTCTTGGTGGGGCGGGTATGGGTATGGGTATGGGGCGGGGGAGGCTAAAACCATACCCGCCCCATACCCATCAAACTTTTTGCGGGTTTTACCCATACCCGCCCCATACCCGGTCAAAGCGGGGATTCCCCACGTTGACTGGGTCGGGGGCGATCGGATACCCGCGGTCATGGGTTTGATTGCCATCCCTAGTTCCCTTGGTTTTGTGGCTTCTTTCATACACTTCGGAGCCATGGCTTGTTAGTTTGAAGTTAGGACTTATGGAGACCTGAGTTAATCTCTGTTCTGGCCAGTGGTATGCGTACAATTGATGATTCCGAACATTCTATTGATTTACAAGCACTGAAACCATCTCCTCTTTCCTCAAAGCAATTGCTAGATCTCTTTATTGGTGTTTTCTCCAACACAAACAACTTCAAGCACAAGATGGTTGTCAGAAGAACTTGGATGCAGTATGCTGCCATACATTCAAAAGCTGTTGCAATTTGCTTTTTTGTTGGCTTGGTAAAGCTTTGATCACGCACTCCCTGTTCGGACGAATTGTTGGAGCATAAAAGTGTGATTAAAGAATTTTGGTGTATTATCATAGCACAAAAACCAAATAGTAAATGAGGAACTGTGGAATGAAGCCATAACGTACGCTGACACACAGATACAGCTGATGCCTTTCGTGGACTACTACAATCTTATCACCTGGAAAATGTTAGGAATCTGAATCTTTGGGGTACCCATATTTTCCTTCTTCCTCTTGCTTGGCGATGGAAACTTTGATTCTGATTGGTGTTTGTGATTTTAATTAGGATTTTAGGAACTTTGAAATCTTATGTTTCTAAAAAGGTATGTGCTGAGGGATCCATTGTCGAAAGGTGTATAGCGAAAGAATGTTCAGATTTCTATTATCGATATCTTAAAGGTGTTGAAACCCAAACAAGTAGGCTAGACGGTAGTTGGGTATCCGAGGAACCTAGGCAAAACTATGTGAGTTCATTTTCATGAATGGCCTTGTTTCATTATGAATAGTTCATAACAAACCATGTAATTAACCTATATCATTAACATTTGTTGTTCAATGTCTAGCTGGAGATGTAGTCCATTTGGGTAGAAGCAAATGCAGAGGCGAAGCCTGTATCAGACCGTGAGATTGTTCAGAAGGTCCTCAAGAAAAAAAGGGAAGTATGGACTGAACAAGACCGAAGATTCGCAAAGGATATTTATAATATTTTGTGTCATGATGGACAAATGTTCGATTATGTTGAACAAGGATTTAGACTGCTATGGAAATGGTTGTACTGTTTTAGATCTTTGGTAATTTTTTCATAATTCGTTGCAATACAGGAAACAATTTTGAATTATGAAATTTTTTAAGCAGGTCAAATGGGACAACAATGTCATGTCGTCACATTATGTACATTGCCTGACAAATTGTTTTGTTGTCCTATTAGACATGAGATAAATAAACCACCTTCCTGACAACTTATACTCGTCATAATATGCAGTAATGACAAAATTTATTCATCATAATATTAAGTTATGACAAAATAACATCGTCACCATAAACACTTGTGACATAATGTAGTCTTCACAATGTACAGTTATGACAAAATATAATCGTGTAATATGATGAACAATTCTCCCAAAATCACTAGATTATGACAATTGTAATGACAAAGAACCTCATGTATACTGAAAGAAATTGTGACAACCTTGTTTTTAATTTTTATCACTTTGACCTATCTTGACGGCGATAAAATGACAAACCTTTGTGACAACACCTTTTGTCATGTTATATCTAATATGACAAAATGGGTATCTAATATGACAAAATTGTCTCTTCATAATATGCCGAATTTGTTGTAGTGGAACCTCATTAGTGTTTTTGTTCCTTGTGATGATGTGAAACAGGGACCTAAAGCATGTATCAAACTGAATGGAAGAAAATGAAAGCTTGGTGTGAGAAGATGAACCGCGTTTTTGCAAAAAAGAAGAACAAGGGTAAAACGAAGGTACCCAACCAAGAGGGCCATCCTTTGGTGTTTAAGATGGGAGGTGACAAGTTTCACCCCGAGACCGTGGTGGATCCACTCTCGCAGGCCTCATGCTCACAAGCATGAAGATCTGCAATGTCGAGCTAGAGACGTTAAACTAGTGCTTGTTGGGAGGCAACCCAACATAGGTTTGTGTTTCTTTTCCTTATCTACTCTTTTGTGGTTGAGTGATGAGTTTAAGTGGTTGAATGGTAATCACCGTGCCAGTGTTATGTGTTTGAAAGTTTTGGATGTTTTGTGATTGAGTTAGGGGCACTGTTAATTAGATAGAGTATTGAGAGTTTGGAAAATGCCTTATTTTTCATCAGTTTACGGTTTTAGCCCTATCATAATGGTCGTCAGACCATGATAATGTGGTGGAGACCGTTATGGTAGACGTGTGACCATTCACCTTCCCTGCTGACTTTGTTGTAATTGATACGAGCGACTCCATTGCCACCGTAATCTTGGGTCGTCCATTCTTGGAAAATACCCAAGCGATGGTCAACATGCACGTGGGAAAAGCTCATCCTTGGAGTGGGCTCAACACGTGTCACATTCAAAATGGAGGAGTGAATGGAGCAAGCCCATGTTTAGGACGATGACTAGGTCCCTGAAAAAGCTACGGAGACGCTCTCATCAGTAACAACATGCGTCTTGGACGACCCCCTCGAGGTATGTCTAATTTCATGGGGACTTAGGTATTGTTTGCTAATGGGATTTGGATGTTGGATTTGGTCCTCAAATAACCATCATGTTTTTGGGTAATAACATTGTTTGTTAAGGTATGCAAATCGATATGGCCACAGATTTGGACAATTTTTTTAGCTCCAAATTCGTGGAATCCACGTATTTTCAAATACTACATTTCATTTGGTATTTGGTTATGGAATGCAAAATTTTTTGACCCAAATATCAAATCACCTAAATCCATGATAAAAAATCAACTAAGCAAACAGTGTTATCTTTCAAATGCAAAATGCAACAAATCCATCATAAATATAAAAAATTTCAAAACTCAAAACCTTTATTTTCAAATCTAATACGCAAACCAGCCGGAACAATGAAGAAAACAATGAACAAAGAAAGGACAAAATAGAAATTTTACTTTTCTTATAAAAAACTCATATCTAATTCCAAACGAGTTATTTAGAACAAATCATATGTATAAATTTCTTGAATTTTAAAACAAGTAATTTTAACTCAAATCCCCAAATCTCTTATTAAAATTTGCATACAAATGATTCCCAACCCAAGTCCCAACTAGGGCTGCAAATGAGCCGAGCTGCTCGCAAGCGGCTCGGCGTTCGACTCGAGAAAAGCTCATTCGAAACTCGGCTCGTTAATAAACGAGCCAAACACGAGCTCACCTTTGTTCAGCTTGTGAAGCTCGCAAGCTAGCTCGACTCGGTGGCTTGTTGAGCTAAACTTGTGAGCTGACTCGTTTAAAGCTCAAGATATGTCTTAACATGTGGCTAGGGGTGTTAATCGGTTGGTGGTTTTTTGGTTAAACCGAAGCCCGAACCGAAAACCACGGTTATTCACCGAACCGATAACCGAAAATAATGATTCGGTGTCGGCTTCGGTTGGCTGTTTTGGGGATTTTTGCTAACCGGCAACCGACGGTTGCAGCACCGATATAATCTCGGTGCACCCCCAAAACCGCAAACCTCTAGAGACTCTCCCTCTCTGCTCTCACCATCACGCCTCATACGTCTCCCTGAACTCCAAACCTTTCCTTCTTCACTCGTCACTCTCCAAATCCCTGCAATCTCACCTTCCTCGGTGTGATTCCCTTCTTCCTCATACTCTTGTATTCCTCTATCTCTCCTAATGGTGAGATTTGGCGGAAAGATTTGACGGCGAGGATCGTGGTGGCGACAACGAGAACTTTGACCGGCGATCTCTCCCTCTCCTTTCTTCTCGAAGCACGATCCAGAACCGTGGAAGCAGATCCATCCCTCAGTCCTTCTTCCTCTTCCTCCTGTGTTCCTCCGTTTGTCCTTGGCGATTTGGCAGAAGCAGATCCTTCTCCGCCGTCCACAACGCGATTCCCTCTTCGTCAATTGTCGCCCCGTCGTCCTCAACCTCTTTCCTTCGCCGTCGTTTGCCGTCGTCCTCGATCTCCGATCTTCCTCCTTGTGCCTCCGGCGACGGATTCAGATCCAGATCCTCCTCTCACACTCTCTTCCCTTCCTCCCCCATCTACCTCGATTCGCGGTGGAATCAGCTCCGAATTCGCGGCGGACTCAGATCTGATTTTCGGTGACATGCACATCGACGGTGGTGGTCGGAGTTGTTGTGTGTCGGTCTCAGAGCAACCGTCACTTCAAACCGAAACCGACGGTTGCGGTTGGCGGTTAACCGATCCTCCCTTCGGTGTCGGCTTCGGTTGGGGAATACACCCTGTTTTCGGTGTCGGCTAACCGACGGTGCGGTTCGGTTAAACCGAAACCGCACCGATTAACAGCCCTACATGTGGCTAGAGAGCCAACTCGATTACCAACTTATGGACGAATCAATCTATATCTTATGATTTTAATTCATATGGTTGTTAATTTATATATCTCGCCATATATAAAATTTTGCACGTTGAGTATGTGAGCAAATATATCTTATTTTCTACTTTAAAAAGAAATTACGCATCATAGATTGCTTCGATACAATGAAATAATATGATTTGGAGTAGTTAAAATTTATTAACTAAACGATATTTGATACAAACAAAGTATAAGATGAAATTAACTAACAAAATAAATCATATGTATCATGATATACAAAATGAAGTACCAAATAAAAGTTAAGATTTTAATAAACAAACTAGCTCGAGATCGACTCGGCTCGTTTATTAACGAGCCGAGCTCAAACTGGGGTAAAACTCGACTCGGCTCATTTGCAGCCCTAGTCCCAACTATAGCTAACATCACAAAACTCCAAAAGCATCATACACGCTACTAAGCGCGCGTGGGTGGCATCCTTTTGATTCCTTCTTTTTCCTTTTTGTCTTTTCAAAATTTTGTATTTATCATCTTTAATTTGCTATGTTTTTGCGACGAGCTGTAGCAAGCACCAAGCAGCAACAACAACAATGCATCATTTAATATTCCTCTTTCTCTCCCTTTCTCCACAGCTGCAGACAGCCCAATGGTCTCCACAGTCCCAACACTGAACTCACCCACGCACTGCGGGTTTTTGCAGCCTCTTCGTCACTGTAAAAAAAAAAAAAAAATCAACTCTCTGAAAATTGCTACTGACTTCTTTAATAAAACAGGCATTCACAGTCAATCAAAGTAGGGTTTATCTTTTCCAGTCAAAAGTTTACCAGTCATCATGACAGTTGGCAAATTACCAAGAATTTTTTCTTGTCATTTTCAGTCTAGTTGCATGTTATTTTTTCAGGTTAGTAGGTCGCATTCTTAAAGAGGGTAAAACAGATTTTATGAATGGTGACATTCGACACGATCATCTCCAAATCATCTTAATTTCCATTATTGCTATTGCACCTACTGTACTCTCAAATTCGTGTACGAAAAAACATCAGCACATAATCTGTACAAGTTTTGTGCCAATTACAATAGCTTAGCTTGTAGGAAAGCTTTTGGCTTTTAGTTTTACTGGGAGAGTGTCAACTGTGAAGTGAAATAGTAAAAAGAAGTGAATGGCAGAGGCAGGAGCAGAGGCATGCTCTTCTCCCACTAACTCTCTCTCTCTCTGTCTCTCTCAGACACATACAGAGTTACTCCTTCTTCTCTTATCTTCTCTTTTTAGTATCTCTGAACAAGAATTAGCCAACAAACTGAACCCCCAACAAACCAATAAAAATTTTGACTGGTAATTTGAGAGAGAGAGAGAGAGAGAGAGAGAGAGAGAGATTTCTATTGTTGAAGTAGTGTGGAAGCAGGAAGAAGAATGGAATTCGAGGATCAACCAGATCTTCACGAACAAGAAGAAGAGGAGGAAGACGAAGAGGAAGACGAAGACGAAGAAGAGGCTAATGAAGAAGAGAGGTTTGTGGCGACCTACGATTTGGTAGGAAATAACAACAACAATGATATTCATAATAGCCCCTCCAGCTCCCGACCAAAATTAAGCACCGCTACCGGCGCACAGGAGCAAACGCCGGCGGTGGCGGGGACGCCGACGAGGAGGAGGAGCAAGTACAGAGAGTGCCTGAAGAACCAGGCCGTCGGGATCGGATCCCACGCGGTGGACGGCTGCGGGGAGTTCCTGCCGTCCGGACCAGACGGCACCGTCGACGCCCTCAAATGCGCCGCCTGCACCTGCCACCGCAACTTCCACCGCCTCGAAAACGGGGAGTACTCCACCACCGCATCACCGCCGCTCTTCTTCCACCACCACGCCGCCCTTCTTCCTGCTCCCCCGCCGCCGCCTCACCTCCCACCGCCAGCGACGCCGAGGCCGCAGCAATTCGCTCCTCACTACCGGAGCAGCGCCGCCAGCGCTACCGCGGGGAGGAGCAACAAGCGGAGGCCGCCGCCTCTAACATTGCCGTCGACGGCGTCGGAACAGGAGGTGGAGGGTGGGTCGAATCCCAGCAGCGGAGGCGGCGGAGGAGGAGGGAGGAAGAGGTTCAGGACGAGATTCACGGCGGAGCAGAAGGAGCGGATGTTTGAGCTGGCGGAGAGGCTTGGGTGGCGGATTCAGAAGGAAGACGAGGCGGTGGTTCAGCAGTTCTGTCAAGAGTGGGGATTGAGACGTCAAGTTCTTAAGGTTTGGATGCATAACAACAAACACACCCTCGGCCTCATTCCTAACAACAACAACAACAACAACAACCCTTCCCCTCAGTTACAGAATTAGGAAAGCTTTGATTAGGATTTAAAGCCTGTTGAAGAAGTGCCCTTGGTGGTAGGATGGATTCGAAACTGAGACCTTTTGAGACGAGTTCGAATTCGATATCTTACAAGTCACTTGGGTTTCTAGTTAGGGTTTGTTTTCATTTGTTTGGGATTCCTTTCTTCACTGGGTTAGAGTTGTAGACATATCAGGTTATTACTGCCTGGTACGTGGAAGGAAGGAAGGGAGATTGGATATTGATCTTGCTAATTAATTGCATTTTCAATGGGTGAATAACAATTCCCCAGTGGTGTGATGTGAAATCAAGAAAGGCAAAAAAAAAAAAAAAAAACAGAAGATGTGGTGTTCCTTCCTTGGCATTTTGTTGTCTGCTTAGTTATCCTGCAGCTACTTGCTTGCTGCATTGCATATGATTGTGTGGTGTAGAGAAAACATTGCTTTGTTTTCTGCAGCATTGCAGTGACCAGTGGGTTTCGCTTCCCAAGGTTTTCCGATGTCCAATGTATTATCACTTACATCATCGGTACTATTTGCTAGCATGAGAGGGGAGAAGAAAGAAGAAGAAGAGAATTGTGGGTTATAGAGAGTTGCTGCCTGCCTAGCTAGGTAGCTGGTACTCTTCCTAATCTTGATAAAAATTTCATTCTCTATCTCTTTCTGACTTCCATTTCCATGCCTATGTTCAAGGTAGGAATGAAGAAGATTGAGTAGCTAGATGGTTATAGTTGTTTGGAGGCTGAACCGGAATGTATGCATCCACGCCTAAGCTAGAGTATGCTTTCATATTGTTGGACCGCCTGTCTTATATTAGTTAGAGATATACAACGATAATTTTCATGTTCATTAAATCAACCATCTAACACATGCATGCAACGGTGACAATTTTATAAAAAATGATAAGGGTGGATATAAGGTATGATATCGGTATCACATTACTAAATAACAACATCATGAAATCAAATAGTATGTCATGAACTCAGTCCCAAAATAAATTCCGTATCTCAATCTCAAATTCAAAAATTTTATTTGGTATCGGTATATACCAAATACTAAATTAATTTTCTTCAAAAGTTATAACTTATATATATACTAGTTCCACAAATCATTCTCAAAATATGTAAAAACAAACAATGATGTGGTACCAACACTCATGCAAAACATATGGGAAAAATCTCAAGTATAATAACAACACACTAGAAAAATGTGGTGCCTAAGAAGCACATTAACAAACTAAGGCAAAAAAATGAAACATGGGATGACTAAGCAACCCATAAACATACTATACAAGTAACATAATGGGCTTGGTAGGAGTTGTCAAATAGTGAGGGAATGAGAGCTATGTGTAATTAAGTTACCATCTTGGCGATGGAGGGTCTGGTAGTAGTGAGTTGAGAGAGTCAAGTTGAGAGAGATAAAATACACTCGCTTATATTTCGGTATTTCGACATATATATACTGATCTCAATCTCATAATCCTTAAATGCCATATATGGACATCTTTGATACTGTATTCGGTATATCCCAAATACCGATACCAAACTTTTCTACCCTAAAAATGCTTATGTGTACGTATTAAATCGTTAAAATTACACGGGAAAAGCAACACCTTGCATTGTGCTATCACCATTGTCGCCTCAAGATCTTTGACTCACGTGATAGTGGAAGGTGATACCGAAGTGATCGTCAACTATTTCCGGCAAGATGACCTAGAAGGTTCCTTTGGAGGTCCGATACTCAAAGAGTGTCGTTAGATCCTAGACTCTTAGTCAATTTGTATAAAGTTTAGGGTGGTTCTTAGAGCGGCCAACAGTGCTGCCCATAGAGTAGCACGTAAAGCACTGCTATTGCCTCTTATAGAATTAGATTCTTTCTGACTTTTTGGGTGGGTTCACTAAAGTGTCGTTTGTAAAGGATTCCTGAATAGTTTTGTTTTATAACTCTTCTGCTTTTTTTATATCACTCGAAAATAAATAAATAAATAAATAAAAACATTTCGTTGGTTTCACAGGCACAGCTACAATACAAAGTTCAAGCTAGTGCTCCTGGATCCATGTATGCTTTTCTTTTCTTTTCTTTTCTTTGGGACAGAAATGTTGTTGTTGGGATGGCATTTGGGTTTTGCCTTTGCGTCCATTCAATGTGGGATTCTTTAATTTGGGCATTTTGCTGCCTTTGATTAAAGCTTACATGCTTCCATTCTCCCCACCGCCCTAACTCATCCCACCTTTGTGCTGTCTTTTCTTTTTTTGTCTTTTCCTTTCTGCTTCTTGTTTCTCTATTTATTACAGTCATTGTCTTTATTTTTTTCATTTTCTTTTTCCTATTTGCCATCTACGAAGTACTTAATTATATACTTCCCCAATCCCAAGTTCCCAACCCTTTGAATGTTTCAAAGTTCCAAACCAGGGGGGAAAACAAAGAAGAAGAAGAAGAAGCAGGTTAATTAATGAAATAATGGCCTCGCGCGCCTGGCATAGGTTTTTCTGGTGCTGCTGTGTGTAAGTGTAAGTGTGCAATGCAAGGCCGAAGCAGCGCCACAGTCCACTCCATCCCCACCTCTTCTTCTCTGCTTGCATTCTGCATTTAATTTGACTCAGTTTGTTCAACCAGCCACAGAGCCTGTGTTCCAGAATTGTGCGTCTCCTTCCCTCTCTCTCCAACGTAACAGAATTCTCTCTTCTTCTTTTAAATGGTTTTATTTAATCCATTAATGTGCATTATGTATGATATATATTACTAGGTTAATGGCCTGCCCTCTGCAGCAGGACAGGACAGGACAACCTTATTATTCATATCTCTAATTATTTTATGCAACTTAATAATCCTACATTAATTGGAATAGTCTCCTATTAGAATAGTATAGTAGTTTCTACCCAAAAAAAGAATAGTATAGTAGATGCGGTGGCGGATCCAAAAATTTTATATTGAGGTGTTCTTTTCTCAAAATTAAATTAATAATTAAATAACAAAATACCTGATTTACACAAAATACAACAAAGCAAATGACGTGTTCGTATTTTAAAAAATTATAAAATACAATAGTTGTCTAACAACTCTTAATATAACCTACTAGACAAGGGAAGCCCGTGATTAGGTTTAATCGTTAGCTTTTAAAAATAATTGGAGATAAAAAAAGCTTTTTACTATAATATTTGGATATAAAAATACAAAAACAAATGAGTTGTACTATAATGAAAAATGTGTTTACTTATAGTATCAACTATCCAAGTTCAAATCACATAGACTAACACTTAAATGTTTTGATTTACCCATACGCAAACTACTATTGGGAGTTAGATAATCGTTTTTGCAAATTTTACTAGTGTCCTGCTACCACGTAAATATTTTTTTATTGATATGTAAACTACTATCAGGGTTGAATAATCGTGTTCCGAAATTTTAGGGTTTCCCGTGACACCCCAAAGCTCCATGGATCAGCGATCAGCTAGCCCTAGCTAGGATGGATTCTCTTTACTTTAGTGAATATATTCCAACAGCTGGGACTTGGGAGCCAGTGCAGGCAGGCAGCTAGGAAACCTGATTGCTTGAAAAGGGCAAAGAAGGTTTACTTGTGTGGGAGGAGAAGATGATGAAGTGAGTTTTGGAACTGTGCATTCAGTTTCCATATCTGGTATATATGGACTCAGTTGTTCCAAAGCTGGGTAGCAAGAAAATGTTCCTGGTTGTTGAGGGTTTGCTTCTTCAGGTGTCCCAACCACAACCACAAGATTTTGTGGCCAAATCTTTCACCACTTCGGGAATCTCTGCCTTCCCCTCATGTTTTATGTAATTTATTTTTATAACAAATGTAAAATATATATATATATAATCATTGCTAAAAAGAAACGGAAGAAAAGAACACAAAAAAAAAAAAGAAAAAAGAGGAAGAATCATGTAAAGCTGCTACGCGTTGTTATTATAGCTCATGTAATTAAATAATAATAATAATAATAATAATAATAATAATAATAATTTCCACCATTTGTCATGATGAGAAACCTCCCGTTATTTTTTGTGGTCATCGACAAAATTGTATGCACCAATCATCTATTTTTATGAACTTTTTTCACATATTTATAAAAAATACCAGATAGTCCCAAAGTTCGTGGTGGTGCTTCAGAATTTCAATGTATTGCGTCCAAGATCAAAACGAGTTTGTCGGCGGACCATTACTGTCCATTCTGGAGTGAGTTGGATCGCAGTCATCTTATCCACTGAACTAGTTAGAAACTATCGCTTCGGGTCTGTGATATATGATTTGATCGAAATTCTGATTTTACAATTTCGGAATGAAAAATTATCATCTCATTTAATCAAATTGGGATGCCCCCTGCCCTGACATGTCTCTTGTTTAGGGATGGCAATGGGTCGGGTTGGATCGGGTTTTTCCAAACCCAAACCCAAACTTAAATTCATGGGTTTATCCGTGAACAAACTCGGGGTAAAATCCACTGGGTTTGAAAAACTCAAACCCAACCCCGCGGGTTCATGGGTACCCATGGGTTTTTGTTAGGGGTGGGCATTGGTGGGTCGGATAGATTTTGACCATAAAATGCACCCACCCGCGCTTAAACGGATTGATAATTTTTAACCCACCACCCACCCACATTAAGTCTCGGGTTGGGTCGGGCGGATGGTGGATGATGCGGGTGGGTTTGTGGGTTCACCCACATCACAATGTATATAATATAAAGGAGTCAACTTGACATGATAATAGGTGAAGAGAGTTATCGGGGGAAACAAGAAGATGAAATAGGGCAAAAAATATCGAATTAGTTCTTAAATTGGATAGAAATTCTATTATGAAAGAGTTTTCTACAGATTGAGATGATTATGAGGTGCAAGGAACTAAGGAAAATAATTCTACAAATGAAAGAGCGGTGATCTAGGCACAAGAATTAGATGAAAAAATAAAGGGAAGAAGAGGGGATCGCTATTTGGAAGGTTGGCTTTGAGGTTCAAACTCTAGGAGCAGTCCTAGTTTATGTCTAACGTCTCCACTCTCCCCTCTCTAGCGCCAACGACTTTGATCTTTTTGCTGTTGGGTTGAGTGGGTCACCCGCGCACCCACCCACAACCCATCCACCACCCGGCGGATGGCCCTCAGCGCAATCCATCACCCACCCACAGACCCACCCACTTAACAAAATTTGGGTCAAATGCGGGTGGGTCGGCCCAAACCCGCGGATGATCCGCCCGCATGCCCAACCCTAGTTTTTGTCATAAAAAATTTACAATAACAAGTTCCTATCAAAATAAAAGTCAAATATCAATTTCTTAATACAAATTATCCATATATAAAACACCATTCTAGAAAATTCTAGCAAATCATAAAATAACCATACAAATTGTTCAACACCAATATGGAAAACTCAAGAAAATTGAAGCAGATTATAAATTATTCATAAACAACATGATTAATTGAAAGCTTCTTCCTCCTTGGCAATTAAGCTTCTTCACTCTCAACTTCATTCTACACAACTAGAAAGAAAAAAAATTAGACATGTCTCCACAAACATAAAGAAGATTAGTTATTTAGAATATTAAATATACGAAAAAATTAATTATATGGATGTGGGCGGATACCCAATGGGCGGGTTTACCTAAACCCAAACCCAATACAACTTGGTGAATAGTGAACAAATTTAAAACCGAATCCGACCCAAAACTAATCAACACGAGTTTTACTCGCGTTGAACGGATAGGGTCGGATAGGTTACCCGCAAATTTGGGTTTTGTTGTCATCACAACTCTTGTTAGGTTTCCTGCTTCGGCCAAAAAAAGAAAAGAATGTTAACTTGTGGTTAAATGGGTTTTCACTCTGCTCGTCCCAAATAATAATCGCTGTAAGAGAAATAGTGTGGTCCAGTTCTGTTGGCATTGCAATGGGTAGGTACGTAGGGAATCTCGGTCAAAAGATTGACCCATTGCCCATGGCCCATGGGTCTCAACTCTCAATAAAGATAGTGACTATTCACACAACTATATTACCCTCTCTCCTTTTGGGTTTTACTCGAGTAGCGATGCATTTATGCTTTTATCGGTTTTCTTATGATTCTGTTAAGGTTGTCAAATATCAAATATGTATCCGGCCGGCTAGTTTAATAGGGTCTGGTCAGAATTGATCGTTTAAATGATTGAAATACACTATGATTTGAGGGTTCTAGGAAAAAAGTCAAGATCATGTTAAACCTATCAAAATTTGGTTAAACCAGTTAAAACTGTAGTCAAAACAAATTTCGAAGATGACGCGCGATTGATACTTTAGTAATATATATTTCTTTTAAAGAAATAATTTGATAATTTATGAATGTAGATTAGTGAGATTGTTTTAAAATATGTCAAATATATGTATAATCTATTTTGGTATTAGAGATTTTCTCGCATCTACGAAATACATAAAGGCAAAACATGGATTGTAATTCTCCCATTTAAAATTTCGTGGCCTGAGAGAGATTCTAAGAAAGTCATTTTGTCATTGCACTCAGTTCCTGTTTATATATAAAAAGTGTTATCGTTGGAGTTCGAACCTTGGCCACTTAAATGAAGAAAGAGCATTGTAACACAACTAGGCTACATTTTATTTATTGTTATTTCTTTGATTAAACTATAACAATATGTTTGGTGATGATGCTTCTATATTTATATTTTATCTTAATTTATTTATGTTTTATTGAAAGAGATTAGTTCTGAAATCGGAACTCAAGTAGTGTTGATTCAAACATTAATATTAAATTTTATGTGTTGTTTAGCTTAGACAAAATACAGAAGTGTAACCAAAACATGGACCTTTGTGACGAGTATAATTTTTTTTTTTTTTTGACAAATCTGCACATAATATAATGTTAAAATTGAAAAATGAGAGTCTCATTTCAAATTTCGTGGACTGAGAGTGATTCTAGGAAGCACTTTTTCTTCATAGTGCCCAATTTATCTTTCTATTATGTGTAGATTTGTGACAAAAAGTTACTTTATTTGTCACAAAGATCAATGTTTTGGCTACACATATGTATTTTGTCTAAACTGAACTACAAATACAATTTATTATTTAATGTTACAATCAATGTTACTTGAGTTTCGATTTCACAATTAATCACTTTCTATAAGGTATAATAATTTCAGGTAAATATCTTTTATGCTTGGTTGAAGAAGCTCTTTCTATAATATATATATATATATATATATATTACACTAAACAAATTTGTTTTATCTTCTTATATTATAAACATGCACTAGGTGGAGATTTGAAAAGCATAGGACTTTTAACGGTTAGCTAGCCTATTAATTCTTCTGAAAAGCAAAGTTTAATACATGATTTATAATTTTTATACCTATAAAATGATGCGTAATCTTGAAATTGCAACACAAATTTCATTGTTTGTTTGAAATATTGCATATTGAACTGTAGTATTGAATATGCAAAAGCTATGTAGAATTCTTTAAGTTAATATAAAGTTTCAGAACTAATACGAAACAATAATAATTTGTACAAACTATAGGTGATTGGTTCTCTTAAATTTTAGCTTGGTTAACTTATAAAGAGACGATCTCGAGTTTAATGTGATGTTCATTTCATCAGTTTTGGATCGGATGTGTTGATCAATTAATAGGGCATTAACATATAAATGAGTTATAATTAACCTCATTATACAATTTTTACTCTTATAATAATTAATGTAATCTTAATATTTTTTATGTTTGAAATATTTTACGTATGATTTAGAAGTATAACTATTATTTGTGACATCTGTTGTAGTTTATTCAAATGCAGTATTCATCATGTAGTCAAAATCTAATATTGGGTGCATTTATGACTGTTTTTATCTTGGTGTTATGAATAGATAGAAACTTAATTATTATAATTCATATAACTATACCTAGGCACATGGTCGAGCTAGCATGACACAATTAGAGCATACCATGAAGACAATGTATATGGATCGGCCATGTACAAGCATGAACACTTCATGGGTCATACCAGACTCAAACTTCAAGGGCTCGCGCACAAGTGCGAGCACCACATAGTCTATACAGGTGAACTCATATTTTATGGAGTAATGCGTCATTTGATAAAAATAAAATAAAATATTCTAAAAATAACATATAAAATTTGAATTAATGATTAGTTTCTCACATCAACGTGTGCGCCTCATATTCTAACAGATTTATAAAATACATTCATTGTTTATTTTGAGACCAAAACCTTTTTCAATGTATACAACTAAAAATTCATTTATAAAGCATTCTTGATTAACTTCATAGTTGAAAAGTCTTTTTTACAGCTTGCTGTAATAACAAACAACGTCAACAATAACTTTAGAAGCAAGTAAAGTGAAGAAGAATTTAGTATTTCTTTCCAAATGTGTGTGAGGGGGAGATTATTTTTGTCTAAAATTTTTGAGGAAGGGTTGAAACTCATATATCATTTGTTTGAATATTGAATATTGCATATTGAATTGGAGTATTGAACATTTTGGAAGTAATATATAATTCTTAAATTAGTATTAATTTTAAGTCTGGTTAACCAATAGCGTTAGACCTTTTGCTAATCCAATAATCATAAGGAGAGATTTAGTTTGATATGGCGTCGGTTCAAAACCATTTTTTATGTGTAATGAATTTGTACGACTAATACATGTAAAGTAAAGATGAAACTGATTATGCATTTTGATTCTTTAAATAAATACAATGGTTTAAGGCTTTAAGCGATGAACTAACTATACACTCACTCGATTGGTTTTATGAGTTCTATTTTTATTACTTTTAATAATTAATTTATTCACAAGCTATCAAGCTACTTTGCTCCGTCAATGAATAAGCGACCACCTGTTCGCCAGGTTTCAGGTGCTATGATTCACAATATCAACCGTGAATGGAGAAGAAGCATTTCGAACGTAAATTTGGAGAAGTAATTGAGATGTTTCTAGGTTTCTCACGATTCCACGCAGTGGGAAGAAAGAGGAAGGAAAATGGGGAGAGTGGTGATATATAAATCTATGAGAGAGAGAGAGAGAGATGGAAGAACAAATGGAAAAACAAAGAGGAAGACAAAGAGAGAGTGAGAGGACACGTTTAAAAGATGAGGAAAATGAGGTAGTGTGAAATAATGGCTAAATTGCAAGTTTGGTCAATTGAATTACTAGTAAATTTTACGTTAGCCACTAGAAGTACTTTATTCCATCTGTAGTCACTTAAATTGGGTTAACAGTCCAAGTTTGGTCACTCGCCGTTAGTTTCTGTTAACTTTTGCTGATGTGGCGGTCAACTCTCACTGTCGACCGTTAAGTGAGTGACGTGGCAATTAAAAAATAATAAAATTTAATTTTTAATAATTTCCACCTCATTATTATAATAAATTAAAACAAATTAAAACAAAAAAATGTCACAAGCAACAGCAACGACGGAGTATGATTCTTCTCCATCGAGGTCGTCAGCTCCGACCATGTCTCCCTCTCCAAAATTGACACCATCTAGAGACTTGAGCACAGTTCTTAAAGGGAAGCCTCTGATTCTCAATCTCGAATTGATGTTGGTTTTCCCCATCATAATGTCGGGCTAGGCGTGGAAGGTCGTCGTCTGCAGCAGGGGAACCACCACCAATGCCCATTTCCGTCCTCATTTCTTTGTTTCCTAGGCGGCGGACGGTTTGGGTTTCCCTTCTTTTCTTCCGAAAGCTGTCGAGGAGAGAGCGTTTTTCTGGTAAGTGGTGCTGATGCGACGCGGCTACTCCGCCGTCGCCACCTGGTACGATTCCGGCGACGAGATTCCAGCTCAACCTCCAGGTACGATTCCGACGACGAGTCGCACAAATACCTAGCCGATTCAGAAACCAATCCAGCGAGGACTACTCTGATCCGGAAACAAATACCTAGCCGATTCCTCTGACGCCATCTTCGATCGAGCTAGAGGAGCCGATGGCTCTGCTTCTGGCTGAGCCCGTGTGGGAAGACGAGGCGACAACTGGACTCCAATCCTTCCAAGAGTGCGAGGGTGAAAACAGCAGCAACCTCTACTCTTCCTCCGATGACTATTTCCACACCCTGCTGCTGGGCGCCCTTAGTAAATATTTGGTGATGTGGGTTTCTGTATATAAGCCCTCAACTTCCTTCCTGTGTGTTAATTAGGATGATGATAAGATGAAGGAGAAGATGACGAAAGGGTGGACACTGGTTTCTTCTGTTTTGGGTTTGCAGAGAAAAGAAGGAAATGAAAAATAAAAAATAAATATATTTAATTTAATTTTTATAATAATTAGGTGGAAAATAAAAAATAATTTTTTTGTTTTTTTAATTGTCACGTCACTTACTTAACGGTCTACAGTGAGAGTTGACTGCCACATCAGCAAAAGTTAACGGAGACTAACGGCCAGTGACCAAACTTGAACTGTTAACCCAATTTAAGTGCCTACGGATGGAATAAAGTAATTCTAGTGGCTAACATAAAATTTACTAGTAATTCAAGTGACCAAACTTGCAATTAAGCCGTGAAATAATTGTCCTTCTACTTTGATTAGTAGATATTCTTGGCCCTATTCTGTTGGGTTTTGATTTATTTTAGCCCTCTGTTTTTTTAGGGAGGAAAGGGGAGGAAGGGAAAGTTTTGGAAGGGAAAATGTAATCCCGATGCAATTTCCCCTGTTCTCCAAATGGTATATAGTGACTGAGGGAGGGATTAAGGGGGAAAATTCATTGTGTCGGGCGCCCCCCAAATCCGAGAGAAAGGCTCGCTGAAGCTTTCATTGTATTTTTTATTATTATTTATATTGGGTTAAATGATAACTACCCTATTATTTTATTAATGGCCGGAACACGTTTCTTCCGCATAATAAAGACTCGGTTTGTTCAAGCTGGTTTTCTTTTTGTCATAGAGGCCATTTAATTGATGATAAGTGATTATTATTAATTATAAGTGATTATTAAAATTAGTGTATGTAAAATCATACCGTACTTCATACGATTCATATGGGTGATTACTTCACGTATAATGTTATTTTACGCGATACATAAACCTGCTACGTGATATGTAAAATTGTGTTTCAATCCTTGTAAAAACATATAAAGAGTGTAAATTTTTATAGAATGAATTTGATTTGTTTTGTGTTTCCGTTTTTAGTTGCTATGTTGATGAATCAATAAAAAAAGACAAAATTTTAACAATAGGTTCACAAAAAAAAAAATTCAAGCCGTCTACTTTTGATTTTTAATAGTGAACAAAATTAGTTAGAAAGTACAAATTTAATTCACAATTCATAACCAATGAAAATAATATCAACATATAATCAAATTATTTTACTATTATATACCCAATAAAATAGCATATCCATCACAATTCCCAATACACATTTTCCTTCTCACTTTCCTCCATAAAACATCATTTTCCTTCCAATTTCCTTCACCTCCAAATCTCTCATCCCCTCCTAATTTTCCTTCACCTCCCCTCCTTTTCCTCCCTTCCTTCGGAAACAGAGGGTTATTTGACTTATTTTTATCATTTCAATTTAAAATCCTAAATCAATATTATCATTTGGAAGATTTTTTCCTAAGTGCGATTATTGTAATTTTTTAGATTTAAAGGGTATTTGATAATGTCAATATTTTAGTGATTTTTTATTTAAAGTTTGTATTGAAAGATAGTACGTACCAGCGGTTGGACCATAAAATTCACATCATAGGCTAAATCGATAGGTGATATTTAGCAATATGAAATGGTTGAACCACGGTTAAATTATGACTTAAGTATAAAATACTCTACTGCCAACTTTTTCGATACGATTTTACAATCCTTTGGTTCAAACAATTCTTTTACACTGGTGGAAACAAAAGTTTAAAGCACATTCTGAACTATATATTGCAAAAAGGCATAAGTCAGTTTGCGATAATGAGAATATGTGATCTCATGCAACCCAAAAGACACTTTACAACTTTTATATTTTTAAAATAAATGTATGCTACTCATACCCTCGCTCATTCATCAACTTAATGAGTAACATATATTTCATGTAATATTATTTTCATATGTTTTTATATATTGAATTATTTCATGAAAAAAATATTTGCTGCATGAAAATTACTACATTGTTGCTAGACATGTCTGCGATCTGAGAATAATTTGGTAAGTCTGTACACAACACATTGTCCAACTAACTATTAGCGACAACTTAGCATCATGTCCTATATATTTCAAATCAAACAACTACAGACTCATTACCAACCGTGTATTAAAAAAGAATGCTCTCTATTGGGAAAAACTTAAAGGACATACTAAACTCTATGAGAGACATTTTCTTCCATCCTAAAGGTTGATTATGTATGTATTATGAGAAGCAACTCTAACATTCAACTATATGGTTTAACTAAGTAATGAATGACAATTAGTTATATTTATTTTTTTATTCAGTAATTATATGTAATGCTTATATTATATTTTTATCTTTTCATGAAGGTCTAAACACATTATTCATAGTTGGATCACTTTCAAAAATATTATGTGCATAACTAAGATAGAAAACAATCATTTCATACATTTCAAATCTTCCATTCTATCTATTATTATATACCATATAACTCAACAAAATTCTTCCGGCCAACGGGCCGGGCCTTGTGCTAGTATTATTTATGTTAAAACCAACTTGAACTCATTGAACCCGACCCTACCATTAAAACCTCAAAACCATTTGCAAATTAGCTCGATGACTTAATCCGATTTGACAACTTCAATTTCAGTATAGAGGTGGTATTTGGTATGTCAATTAACGATATAATCGGTTACCGTACCGTTAACGGGCGGTTTTGGTGACGAGATAGAGCTCGAGAAGAATTAGGACTGCCTCTTCAACTTCCATCCCAATTTTCTTTCTTTCTCTAATTTGATAAAGGGAGTAGTAAATCAATGTCGGGGATATGATTTTTTCTTCTTTTCTTTGTTTATAGCCGTTTTGGGATACGGTTTTTTTAGTTCTCGGGCGAAGTAGATGGGTTTGTGTGTGTCGTACGTGGGTACCGGGCAGTGCCGTCCATAGGTTAGCACGGCACGGTTAGAGCACGGCATGAGCACGAGCACGAGCACGAAATAAATGGTCCAGCCCGGTACGAGCACGAATAATTTATGGGTCATGTCGGGTCTAAACTTCATGGGCACGAGTACGACACGATATATAAGTGGGCCGTGTCGGGCCCAATATTTTCGAGACTTTATTGAGTATAAGAACGGACATGGCACGAAAATAATATTTAGGGCTAATACCACTACAACACCCGAATTATCGCAAAAATGCCACTTGTGTCCTATTGTATTCAATATTCCATACATGTCCTCAACTTTGATACTTTGTGTCATTTGTATCCTGTCAATTTCGTTGACCGTTAAAGATAACGGTTGACCAAACGGTGGTCAACACAAAGTTGACTTTTGCTGACGTGGCAAAGAATGTGGCTGCCACATAGATGCCACGTCACTGACCTCATATTTTTTTAATTCAAATTAAAAAAAATTGAGTTAAAATTTTAAAAAAATATAAATTCAATTATTTATTTAATCCAAAATATAAAAAAAAATCTCATTATTCTTATTTCCTACCCATTCGCCCTCTCTTTCTCTAAATTTCTCCAAGCCGATTCCCCTGCTCTTGTTCGACCTCAATAAATTTAACCAGAAATCAACAAGTCGATTCCCCTGCTCGTATTCGAACAAGAACGAGAAACCTAAAACTACGCTAGCGAGGTGATCCGCCGCGCGCGATGGAGGGAGAGAGAAGGGCGGGGAAGCAGATCCGGCTCCGACTGTTGTAGATCGATCTCTTCTATGCAAGCACCTCTCTCTTCCAGATCCGTACCGACGCCGCACTGTGATTGCCGTCCCAGTCCCAGTCTCCTTTACAGAAAACATATGTTTATATTGGGCCATTTTGTTTGCAATCCAACCTCCCTCTATTTTTCTTCCTCCTCTCCCTACTGTTCTTCTGATTCTATTTTTCTTCTTCCTCTCCCTATTTGTTCAGAAAGCCATGGAAGTAAGCAAGATTGGGGGTTGGCTATGATTGTTTAGGAAGCGGTGACTGCGATGAGAAACAGAGGAGGCCAGCTGGGAGAGGGGAAATTTCCAACAAGGCGGATACAATTTGGGTGGAGGATTTGGATTATTAGGGTTGGGGGTTGAATTTTATCTAATGACAGTGATGGGATGGCCTTGGTGGTTTCGATTGTGGAGCGGATGTCCAGGTGGGAGGTAATACAGCTTGGGAAGAATTTTCTGGATGAGATTGGAGCTGATAGAGTCACCTATCTCTCGACGGCAACGAAGCTCCGAGGCTCACTATTCCGGCGGCCGCCACACAGGGGAGTTTTATTGTGACAACTAGGGAGAAAATCCAGCGTCGGGGATGAACTGGGATAGTCTCCAGGTCTGGAAAGAGCAGAGAAGCAAAAACCGATTTCGTTAGAGGTGGAGAGATATCGAGAAGGAACGGCGATGCATAGATGGGGGAGGAACGGCGATGCGGAGATGAGGAGGCAGCAAGGGAATAATAGATTGGGGAGGAATGTCAAATGTTTTATTTTTTTCATTGTTTTTTATTTTAATTATTTTATTAAATAAAAAATAAATGAAAATTCCACGTCATGTGCCACATCAACGCTGACTAGACTTTCTGTCAAAAATTAACGGTCAAAACAAGTCAACTTTAACAGAAAAATAGTTCAGGATACAGATGGAATATTGAAAACAATAGGATACAAGTGACATTTTCGGAATAGTTCGGGTGTTGTAGTGGTATTAGCCCTAATATTTATTTGATAGAAAATAAATATAAAAAAAAACTATAGGTTCAAATATTACAAAACACAAGTAAAAATAATAATGATTTGTTGTTGTTAGAAGTGTCATAAAGATATATACGTAATTACTAACATAAGTAAAAATGGACAAAAAATTAAACAAAGCCAAATCACACTCGCTATACTTCCAATTTTCTTTTTCCTCTTATTTGTTAATTTTCTCAAACATTATCGGTTAACATTATCTTCCCCGTCCAATTTTCACCTTCCTTTTCAATCTCTATTTTGTTTTCGTCCTTTTCATTAAACATGAATACGAGCATGGCACGAGCACGAATAGGCACGACACAATTTGAACCGTGCCCAGACCTGGGCCGGGCCTAGCAAAGTTAAAAAATGGGCTTGCATGGCACGAACCGAAAACTGACGGGCCGTGCCAAGCACGACACAAAATAAATGGGCTCGAAGCGTGCCCGTGCCGTGCCGTGCCGGCCCCAAGCACGGCCCAACGCCCATGTACGGTCGGGTCTGGATCCCATCAGTAACCTTCTTGTCAGTAATTGTCAGTAACCAGCTCATCTACCGTCCATTGCATTTAATTCGTAGCTGCCAGATTAGGAAAATTAAATACACGAAGTGGTAAAATCGTAATAGTTTCAACCCATTTAATAATGATACTAAGTTTTGACCAGGTGCGGACCCCACCATGACTCCCACCCCCATGCTTTCCTCCCTCTTTTTCTCCAGCCTGCACCATGATTCCCACCCGTCCCAATGCTTTCCCTCTCTCTAACATCTGCAAACAAAAAATAAGTTCTCTGTCTCACACATTTTATTGTCTGTCACTAATGCTAACCACAAGCCGAGGGGCAAAAATTTGGAGTTTTAAGGTTATTTTAGCCCCCCTCGAAAAAATAAATACCGGATAAAATATCTTGGATGCCACTTAAATTTGAGAATTGGGGTAGACATACTACTTAAGTTAGAATAGGGCATCGGGTACCATTAAAATTGCCAACATGTGCATCCGTCTACTTTTCCATCCAACCCAAACTTTTAATTACTTTTTGATACCCAAAACTATTAAAAACATCCAAAATTATATTTCAACAAGTTTTATCTAATATAATAATTAGAAAACCTTCTAAATATATATATATATATATATTTTTTATGGTTAAATCAAAATGCATTAAGAACCGACACCAATAGCAAAAAACGCTATGGAGCCATCAACAACTTACAGTCCTGTACATCAAACCCCCAAAAGGTAAACAAAAACAAAAAACTATCATCTATCTATCCCAAGCCCTCTAGCTGTAAAATAGTCAATCAGACACTGGTTTAAGAGACAACGGCCCCTAATCACTCTTCTAGCAACCAGTATAAGCTGTTGAGGATCTCTAGCTGCAACCGAACCATACAGCCTCGAACATCGTTCCCGCCACACCAAACTGATGACAACGCTCCAACTCATCCGGTTAAGGAAGTTCTCAGGGGAATCTTTACTCCAATGCAGCACACACCAACTCAATAAATCACCCCAGCAGCTACACACAGGTGGAGCTTCCAATCCAAGCACCTTGTTATATAAATGCTGAGTATAAGGGCAGGCCACAAACAAATGATTCCGAGACTCCACACCCCCAGGACATAGCAAACATCCACCAGTCAGTGATTTACCCCAAGCAATGAGCCTATCTTGCAATTTGAGCTTATCATTAATTACCAACCATAAAATAAACCCATGCCTAGGGATAATATGCTTGTCCCAAACCATTTTATACCAACTAATCTCAGCCTCTTTGTCTCTCAACGAGTCCCAAACCCTCGAAACAGAGTAAGAAGGCATAACTACACCATCCCACTTCAACTCGGAGTTAACCACAGATATATGGGGTCTAACCTGCTGCCTGCACTTCAGTAACCGCTTCCAAATCCAATTCCCTGCTGCAGCCTCCTTTAAGTCCCAAATAGATTGCTGCTTCACTCTATATCGTGTAACCCACGCAATCCAAATAGACCCCTCAGCTGCCAGTAGTGCCCATAAATGCCTGCAAACACAAGCTTTATTCCAGATAGAGAAGTTTCTTACCCCCAACCCACCTTCCTTTTTAGGCCTGGCAATAAACTGCCAAGCAGCCACTGCACGTTTCCTCAGTGAATTGTCATCAATATCCCACAAAAACCTACTGCAGATAGCTTCCACTTCTTTAATAACATACGCTGGCAACAAGAAGACCCCCATCCAGTATTGCAATACACTGGTAAGGACTGAATTAATCAGCTGCAACCGACCAGCAAAGCTAAGGTACTTAGATCTCCAGCTAGTAATTTTACTTGTAATCTTCTCAACTAGCACCCTACCTTCAGCCCTAGTGAGTTTCCCAGTAAGCAGAGGGACTCCCAAGTACCTAACAGGCAGACTACTATTAGGAAATTTAGAATAGTCAGAGATTCTCAATTTTTCCTCTTCTGAAATACCTCCACAGAACAACTGGCATTTATCAGGGTTACATTTCGGACCTGAAACAGAGTAAAATGCATCCAAAACTCGACATATTCCAGCAACCCCCCTGATAGATCCATTAGTAAAAACAAGCAAATCGTCTGCAAAGCAGAGATGAGTAATGGATAGTGATTTGCACCTAGGATGATAGGGGATCTGGTTCTGACCTGCTGCTTGTTTCAACATACCATCAAGCACCTCCATTGCAACTGTAAATAGGTAAGGGGACAAAGGGTCCCCTTGCCTTAACCCCTTAGCCATTTCAAACGACCCACAAATACCCCCATTAAGACCAACACTAATTCTAGGGTACTGAACACAAGCTTTCAACCATTGTAAGAATTGAGCAGGTAATCCCATGTTATCAAGCACAGAAAACAGAAACAGCCAACTTACTGAATCAAATGCTTTCATAATGTCAATCTTTATTGCACAACGGGGGGTGACATTCTTCCTATGATAATCCTTAACCAATTCTGCTGCCAGTAGGATATTGTCACTAATAGATCTGCCACTAACAAAAGCAGACTGAGACTGGGAAATCAGCAAGGGAAGAACTGCAGCTAACCTGTTGGCCAGTACTTTAGATATACCTTTGTAGAGGGTATTGCAGCAAGATATAGGACGGAAATCCTTCATTCTTTCAGCATTTGGAACCTTAGCCACCAGAGTAAATAGAGTGGAGTTAACTGCCCTAGGCATTATCCCTGTTTGGAAGAAAGTAAGAGCCACATCCTCCACCAGACTTCCAATCAGATCCCAGTTCATTCTAAAAAATTCAGAAGGGAAGCCGTCTGGCCCAGGAGCCTTATCCCTCCCTAAACTGAAAAAGACATCCTTTATTTCCTGCCTAGTTATGGGCACAATCATACCTGCAGCCACATCTGATGAGAGGCATTTAAGTTTTAGCTGCTGATAAAAACTGGTAGGCTGAAGTAGTACATCTGAATTTACTGTACCAATGAGGTTGGTATAGAAATCCACAGCCACTCTGCCTATTTCCTTAACCTCAGTTACTTCCTCTCTCTGAGCATTCAGAATCCTTGAAATCTGCTGCCTGTGATTATGAACCTTGACAGATTTATGAAAAAAAGCAGTATTAAGATCCCCCTCCTGAACACTCTGAATTCTTGCTTTCTGCCTGTAGAAACTCTCTTCTGCCCTTCTAATCTCCAAACATTCCTTGGCTATTTTCCCCTCTTCCTCAACTAGCAAGTCAGTGGGGTTGTGCAATAATGCCGCCTGCAAGACCTCCAGTTTACCTTCAACTTCCCGAGCCTTAGCAGAAATATTAGAGTAAACCTCCCTGTTTAATTTCCTCAAACACAATCTCACATTCCTCAACTTCCCATAAAACACATAAGAAGGCCACCCCTGCACCTATATTCCAGGCATCTGTGACAATTTGCATATAAGAGGGATGACTCCCCCAGAATTTGAAATACTTAAAGGGTTTAGGCAAACTGCTAACCTTGGGAATAGGAGCAAGCAGAATACCACAATGGTCAGAAACCCCTGGAGGGGTAGTCTGTGCAACACTTACTGGGAAGGTACTGAACCATGCATCATTCACCAACACCCGATCAAGACGCCTAGCTATAGGATTCCCTCTCTGCTTGTTCCACCATGTAAACCAGCTCCCAGCAACCTTATGATCTTCCAGCTTCATCTCTTCAATCCAACCCTGAAAATCCCCCATACTAGCAGATAATGTCTCAAGATTTGAGGTCTCATTAGGACCCCTGACAACATTAAAATCCCCCATCACAGCCATAGGAACCAAAGATTCCTTATGGACCAACAACTCCCTATATAACTCCACCCTCTCAGACTCCTTGTTTGGTGCTATAGATCACCAACAGAATAAACTGAACTGCCCCACTTACCAAAACCTTCAGAAAATGTTTATCAAACTCCACCCTTGTAACTGAAATGCCATTTCTCCAGAACAGCCAGATTCTTCCATTGGAGGACTTGGGGTAATTATTCATATACTGTAATTGGCTAAATTTACTGTCTACTATACCCTTACTATTCTCAACCTTTACTCTAGTCTCTATAAGTGCTACCAAATCAAGCTGAAGTAATCGTATCTTCTGAACCACAGCAGAGTGCTTCTCAGGAGCATTAAAGCTCCTGATATTCCAACATAAAATTTTCATTTCTTTTTCTTGCCACGCCCCCTACCTCGAGCAGGTTGCAGTGGCTCAGCACTCTTCTTCCACACTGGCTTACTCAGGGATGGGAAGGCCTGATCATCCAGCAGGACCTTCTTCTTTGCAACAGAACCAGGGTCAGGAGCCCTCACTCTATGCTTGCGACCAGTCACCACCTGAAACCCCTCATCATCAGGAGTGGAACTACTAGCTGACTCCACAGGCACTACCACATCCTCACCATCCTACCCAACATCCTCACCAACCTGCACAACCTCCTGCACACTGGCTTCAGCCTGCACATCAACCATAATCTGCACAGTATCCTGCACCTCAACCTCAGCCTGCACAGCAGCACCCTCATCCTGCACAACCAACGCATCTATATTCCCTTTACCCTTTCCAACAGCTGGCATCAATACTTTCGGCTGCTTCTTTACCCAAATACGCTTCACTTCCCCTCCTGGGTTTGCACAATCATGACCAAACACACCACACTTCTCACATTTCTGAGGAACATGGCAAAATTCCACATCCACCAACATCTCTGGCCGACCCTCAGGGGTAATACTCAGCTTTGTGATCAGATTTGTCTTGGTAGTGATCTCCACACAGACCTTTGCAACCCCATATTTAGTCCCCTGCTTTGTTGGATAATCCATACAAAGAGGCCGCCCAACCGAGCTAGCAAGACGCCCCAACCCTTCCTTTGATGTCAGCTCAGACGGCAGATTTGACAACCGAACCCAGACAGGAACAGCAGTGTTATCGATGGTCAGAGGCTGGATACCTGGTTCCCAGCGTCGAAGCAGAACCATATTCTCTCGATGATGCCATGGGCCGCCTTCAAATACCCAGCGGCAGACTTCCGCAGTCGGGAATTGAAACAGCACCAGTCGCTCCCCTACCACGAAACACGAACCATCCCATCACGCCCCCAAATCCAATTCGCCCAGTAGTGAATTGAAGATAGAGACGCCGGCCGATCCATAAACTGCCCAACCAAACTATTCACCCATCGCTTTTCGCCCGCCTCAATCACCGATCTAGGTATCCGAAGAGACCCATTCACAAATTCCGTCTCATAATAATCGAGCTTGAAATCAGGACTGACTGAGAAAAGAGACGCCCAGGTACGCTCGTCACCGACGGCACCTGAGCTGGCTCCGCCGGTGACGGCCGCCATCGAGAAACCGAGCAACGAGCAACGCGTTAGAGAGAAGAGGAAGAGAGAGAAGGATAAATATATTATTACTAGAATGACTAATCGTAAAATTTCAATAAAATAGATAAATTAGTAAAAATAGTAAACGAATATCAAGAATAATAATATATATAGTAGAATATAATAATAATTTTTTAAAATAAATATTAGAATATCTATTTAAACCCCCTAATTCAATTAGAAGCACCATTAGAAATAGTTAAAATAGTACCTAATCAATCATCAATACAACAAATCAAAGAAGGATAAATGAAACACCATAAAAAAGAATTAAACATATTTCACTAATTGAAAAAATTTAGAACGAAAAGAGATGGAAAGTAACCAAGTAATAAACAAAATATAAAAACTACAACATTCGGTAAAAATAATATAAAAAAGAAAATATGACTATAAAAGCTACAATCTTTTTTAGTTACAACATTCATGAAATAATTTAATTATTAGAACACATAATAATTGAAAATAATTATAGCGACAATTTTTTCTAAATTTTCTATTCAAAAATTGATTTTGTATCAAGTATTCAAAAGAAAATTCTAACTACACAATAAAAAAATATTGTTTTTCATAAGTCCAAATGATTTTCTTATAATAAGAAAAGTAGAAGGACAAATTATTAAATTTAGAAAACGGAATATTCCAAGAATATTATGTCAACTTTAACGGAATGCACTTAGGAGTAACTTAAATGGTACCGGGTGCACATATAATAGAGTTCAGTGGTACCCGGCGCCCTATTCAATCAAACTTAAGTGGTATGCCTACCCTAATTCTCAAACTTAAGTGGTACCCGAGGTATTTTACCGCATAAATAGTTGCGACCCTGATGGCTAAAAATTTATGTTTCGTAATTTAGTAATCCTAAGTTATGAATAGTTTAACTTATATTTTTTAATTTAAAATTTATATTTTCATTCACGATAATTGAATACGAACATTCCGATGAAATTTGAACAAATTCTGAGATACTTTGTTTTTAGTTGAAATGGAAGAAAGTTACACCGAGATGAACTTCGTTCATCAAAGTTATCAAGATTTTGAACAATTTCGGAGATACCATTTTTCAGTTGAAATGGAAAAACGTTCCAATTTTTAAATATATATTTTTTGTTTTCAAATAGCAATCGAACGGTTGAAAGTTACAATGAAAGAGTTTTGTTAGTTAAAAGCACTCACAACAACACAAGTATATTGAATTTAAGTACTAAACAAAGAAAAACTAAAATAATCCCCCACCATTTTAGCTCCCCCCATTTTAGCCCCCTCTTAAAATCCCCCAAAGAAGAGCTAAAATAGCCCCCTAAAACCTCTTATAGTCTTTTACCCCCAAAATTTGCCTCATGGTTGAAGATGATTTATTAGGGCTAAAATGGCATTTTGCCCTTTTAGCACTAGGGTTGTGGACAGTCTAAGAGAAGAAGAAGAAAAACAATTCTCTCTCATCTAAACTAAAAGAAAAAAATTATCCATGTTTTTGCCAACTTTAACTCCAACTCTACAACACACACACACACATATATATATATATATATATATATATATATATATATATATATGGAGAGTTCTACGGCACCCAGGGTGAACTATTGAGAAGGTTCTCCGGAAAGATGTTCGGGACAACCACATCGGGGCAATTCTGGAGGAGATAGTCAATTCGTTTGCGTCAAACTTAGGGTTCTCTGTGCGATTTGTAGGTCGAAGAAACAATAGGGTAGCTCATTTGGTAGCTAGACAGGCCCTGTCTTTGTTCCCGACTGCATGTCGATCTTTTGATTTCCAGGCCTGGCTGTATTCCAGGATGTAATGATCTATTTGGTTCAATCTATTGATTATCTTTTGTCAAAAAAAAAAAAAGGGGGTGAAATCCGGGGTACCGCATACCTTGAGCAAGAAAACGCTATCCATAAGTTGAATTGACTAATCTTTCGGATATGATACTATACTTAATCCTTAAAGATCAAAATCTAGGTATTAATTCTCTAAATCTTATACACCAAGATCAATTTAATTAGAAGCAATAATCGACGGTTATGATCCATCCAAATATAAGCAAAAACAATTAATGCACCATCTTAGGATTTATAGTTTATGATTTAGATAATTAAGAACTAGGGTTCACTCATTAATGATTAGTGTATAGTATCATGCCCAAAAATCCTACTAATTCGAGGTCTAGATAGCGTTTTTATACTCAGGTACCCCATACCTGAGTATAAAAACGCTATCTAGACTTCGAATTAGCAAGATCTTCTGACTCTTCTTTCCCTGAACTGGGGTCGATGACCACCCTTTACCACCATTGTAAAACATGGTAACCATAAAAATACGCTTAGTTACCACACATTACCATATGGTATAGTATGGTAACCACAATAAACATCTAGTCACCACACAATACCACCATGGTATAGTATGGTAACCACAATATACATCTAACTAAGACATACTTCACATGCTCGTCTTCTGCCTCCTCTACCACCATGGTAAAATATGGTAACCATAAAAATACGTTTATTTACCACACATTATCATATGGTATAGCGTGGTAACCACAATACACATCTAGTTACCACAGAATACCACCATGGTATAGTATGGTAACCAAAATATACATCTAACTAAGACATACTTCACATGCTTGTTTTCTGCCTCCTCTCATTCTCTCCTCCGCGAGAACACAAAAAAAAAAAAAGAGGAAGATTGAAATTGCAAATCCACAAACAAATACTAAAACACAAAACATGCAAACTCGACTCGCCTAGATCATTCCCCTCTTGGTCGATATGGAACTTCACCAAATTTGAAATCGAGGACTTGATAAAGGGAAAACATAATGAAAGAAGAGGGATTCACTTTTCCATCGTCCATTGCTGGGGAAAAAAATGAAGAAGAGAAGAAGAGATTAGATCTTGAGAACAAGAAAATTGAGAGAGAGAAAGGAAGAGAGAAAGAGGAAAAGAGAGTTTCAGGAAAAAAGGAAAGGCTGCATTCTCTCTCCTCCATTGAAACCATCTAATAAATGCTGGGCAATATAAATAACAAAAAAATTACAAAATTAAAGAAATATACAAAAATACCTCTACTCATCTCCACATCCATCCCAGACACACGATGAATCCGCCCAAATCAACGGCTTCTAGATGGTTATTGACGAGTGAGTAACCAATAGTTACTCACAGTATCCTGAGCCGTGTGTGTCAGGGAGGAATCCTCGCCTTCTCCACTACCTCCAGCAAAGGAGACACGACGAAGGTTGTTGGAGGCCGACGAGGAAGACAGAGACATCTCGCCTATTGTAGTTACCGCCTTTATGGCTTCTTCTCATCAGCCTCGACCCCACCGTACCGGACCACACCACACAGGCGTGGTCTGGTCTAGATCGTATAGTATGTGGTATGGTCTCTGGTCTATACTTTAGTCTCTCAGTCTGGACCGTAGATTGTCTATATGGTCTGGTCTGGACCAGACCGCACCGTTTCCCAGCCCTACCCAAAAGGAAATTTCCTCTACTAGTCCTAAGATTCGCTCCCACACGTAGTCAACTAGACTTTCCAAAAACATAATAGGAACTAACAAAATCGAAGGAATTTTATAATGCTATATAGCAATTGATGCTATAGGTTTTTGCCTTTATGGTACAACTTGAATTTGTATCATTGACGTTATGGTGCAGCTTCAGATTGTATCTATACTCTTTTGTACAAATTCTTTTATGGTACAACTTGAGCTTGTACCTTTATGTGATGGTACAACTTTAAGTTGTAAAGAGTACAAATTCCTTCATAATACAACCTGAACTTATACATTTAACATTATGGTACAACTTCAAGTTATATATTAAAACACCAATTCTGTATAGCATAGTAGAAGTGCTCACAAAATCGATCTCGTTTTAGGTAGAAATCTCCAACCCCTACATCGCAAATGACACAAACCCTTTCTATTTAATAAGGCTCAATCCACAAATTTAAATGTGATGCATATCACTATATAGAAGCCGAACTTACCTCAAACACAAGACACATAGTCATCCCAAGAAAAGTCTGTTTGTGAACAAGAAATAAGCAGTCTTAGCTATTACAGAAGCAAAAACAATGCGCTCTATTGACCAGGCTAAGAGCATTCTTATAAAAGAATGATTGGAAGAAGTAGACCGAAAGAGGATAGAATCGTCGACAATAATAATTGTGGACAAGGGCGAAGCTACCTTAATTGTGAGAATCGCCTATATATATCCGATGAATTTTGAAAATTATGTATAAACTAAAACACCAGATAAATGTAAAAGTGTGCAAGTTGTAATCAAAGTTATTCTTTCTATCTCAATGAAAAAGTTGTCAATTAATGGGTCATTGACTGCGTACTACTTCAAGTCAATTTGGTCACTCAACTTCATACTACATCAAATTCAAACTGTATTAATTAAATTCTACTTGGATTTTGTACAAAATTTAAATTTAAATTGACTAGATTCCCTTGCAACCGGCTCAAATTAAAAAGATCAAGTTATTATAACTAATTTAAGATATTATGGAAATTTTCAAAGAAATTTCCAACACATGCACGAACAACCCTTAGAATCAAAATCTTACACAATGCTAAGAGAAACACGAGAATTTTGTCAATAATGCACTGCTTTCTTCACAAACTGTATGATCAAAATCCACACAAACAATATAGATAGATGACTCCAGAACAACATCGATCTCACTTGCAAGTCGCACATTCACCTCATTTTATTACTCGTCAAAGAAGAAAAGAAATTTGCGAATTGCCTCACAGTCGCTCAATATTTCCAGCCGGATTTCTTCACCTTGACGACGTCATCATCACGATCAAGATTCCCACGGCGGAGCCCTCTACTTGAACGTTGCCCCGAACCAGCAATCGTCGCAGAGTATCCAGCAGTTGACGCAGTTGGTGGTGATGACGATGACGATCTTCTTAAACTCTTCTCCCAATCGAATTTCTTATGTTTATGGCCACGGTCACTACTACTGCTAGTCATCAGAGCTTCTCTCTTGATCTCTTTGATCTCCATCTTACTGTTATTACCATGATCACCACTTCCTCCTTCAAGCCTTACGCTTATCACCCACACTTCCGAACGTAGAGGCGTGGCGTTGTCGTTGTTGGGCTTGATTGAAGCTCCTTCCATGTGTTGATAGAGGCGGTGCAATCGCAGCACCAGCTGGCAAATCCCGTCCTTGATCTCCAGCTCCATGCTCTTCTCGATCTCCTTCTCCAGCTCCTCCCTAATCTTCAGCTCTTTTTTCGACGTCATATCGAATCTCACAGCGCCTTTGTAATGCTATCAGTATATGGTGATGAATGATAAAGATGGCGATGATCAGTATAGAGAGAGTGTGTGTATATATATGAGGGACAGAGATTAATTTGAAGGGAGTTGTCGGGTTGATTTGAATTCTCTAATTCCTAATTGCCTCTAATTCAAGGTTGGTTACTTGGTTTGATTCGAATTTGGGCGCCAATGCAAAATTATCCCTGAAATGATCAAGTGTGTGAGTTGGGTTTACTGAAGGTAACAAAGACACGGCAAAATATTTTGAGGAGATGTCAAAAACAAGCAGTGCTTTCCGTCAAAGGGAGTATACAGAGAGAGGGTGACATAAGTCATATGGGATGGAGCTGGCGGAGCTGAGAGGGGCGGGTTTTTGGCTTTGAAGCAAAACCCACATGGCGTTTGATGTGTATGTATGTTTGTCTATTTGGGTCATTTGATTGCATTCCGTGCCTAAGAAGAGGAAAGGAAATTGGTTCAACTGTCAACGCAGGCCCCCCCTGCCTCTAACCTGAAATGGGATGTCGATTGGGTTTTATAGTCATTTGGGTAAAAAGCCCATCCATCATAACCCCGGTCCATTAATAAACTGAATACATCTTAGGATCAAGGAGCGGACCATCATTGCATTCGGTGCTCTTGGTCCGGTTCGGTTCGCTCCAAATATTAGCTCGGTCCATCATTTCTTCAGCAATTATGAAATTCATGTGGACCAAGAACCGGACCACATTATACTCGGTCCGGTGCGGTCTGGTCCAAATTTCGGTTTAGTCCGATACGGACCAGACCATTGCACACTCCTACCTCTACCTGGAAATCCATATTATTCGATTGGCGAGTGTTGCACAGTTGCTCAGTCCCGCGAAGCATATTAGCTGGCTATCGTCTGCCACTATATGTCACAACTAGGGCTAGAAGTTTGGTACCAATATTGGGGATATACTGAATACTGTATCGAGTTTATTGATATTTTTTATATCCTAATACATGTATTATTTCATGAGATTGGAATTCAATTTGAAGTGTAATTGGTAGGGGTGTGCAATGGTTTGGTCCGGTCCGGACCAAACACATGAGAACCGCGGTTTATTAGTGAAAGATATCTTAGTACCAAGGATCGGACAAACATTGCATTCTGTCCATTTGGTCAGGTTTGGTCCGGTCCATATTTTCTTCAGTAATTATAAAATTCATAGAACCAAGGACTGCATCGCATTATAATCGGTTTGGTTCGTCACGGTCCATTCCAAATATCGGTTTGGTTCGGTAAAATCTGGTACGGACCAGACCATTACACACCCCGAGTAATCGACATTAGAGATTATGAGATTGATATCATTATTGTACTGATATATCGAAAAATAGCAAAGTATAAGCTAGTAGTACATTTTAACTCTCCCAACTAGATTCTCCTAACACATTGTTACCAGGTCATCAACCACCAAAATTTCTCTAAATTATTCATAGCTCATTCTCATAATTCTGGTGCTTGTTCTTGGGTGATAATAATAAGGAACAGTTAATCTATTTGTCGTCTATGGTATGAAGAGTTTTGGTAATGTTAGATTGGTAGTCATGCTTTATGATTTTAATTAAATGTTGTAGGCTATTACATTTGACACCTTCTTTCATTATCTCAGAAAAGTCTGTCTTTTATAGATTGGTAGTTTCGGTTTTTTAATTGAATTAATTTAGTATTCAGTATTATTCCGGATTAGAATATCGAATTTATTTTGGAATGTGAACAACAATTGATTTTAGAACGTTATTTGATATCCTGAATTTAGAACGTTTTTGGATTGATGGGAACAGCTGGGTGTTTGAGAAACACCTCGCCTCAGCGCAACAGATCACTTCTCAAGTTGGAATCCTACGACGGCAAGTGGAGTTGACCCAAACAGCGAACAACCGAGGTATGGTGGGGCCACCTGAGCGAAGCACACGGTTGATCAGCTGGCAGCGGCCGCCGAGCAGTTGGTTCTGCCTTAACACTGATGGCTCGGTGGTGGGAGGTCAGGGAAGTACGGCGGCGGGGGGGGTGTGATCAGAGACGAAGCGGGTCGTTTTGTGAAGGCTTTTTCAACCAATTTGGGTACGGGTTCCATTACCTATGCTGAACTTGCAGGGATTGTTTTTGGCCTCCGATTAGCTTGAGATGAGGAATGCCGAAAGGTGAGGGTACAGACGGATTCAACCATCGCAGTTCAGCTTATACAGGAAGCAATGCCAGGCCATATTCACTTTATTCAGGTGGCCATGATTCGAGAGCTTCTAGCGAGGGAGTGGGAGGTTCTGATAGACCATCTGTTTAGAGAGGGTAATGTTGTTGTGGATTATCTTGCTTCAGTTGGACATAGCTTAATCGTTGGGGTTCACGTGTTTGAGAACCCTAGTTCGACATTAAGCCATTGGCTGTACTTTGATCTATTGGGGGTCCAAACCCCTCGTTCAGTTATTATATAAGGGTTAGGAGCGCTCTGCATTCCAAAAAAAAATACCAATATCATGCTCGGATTGTCCTATGGCACTTGTTATGGTGGGCGTAAGTTGCTTCAAAAGCTTCCTTTCGTCCTCAGTTCGACACCGAGGCGGCACGAATTCATGCTACATCCCATTTTGTTCACTAAAGTTTTATGTGTTGATTAGGGCTGGAAGTTTGGTACCGATATTTGGGATATACCGAATACCGTACCGAATTTGCCTATATTTGGTATTACTGAATACACGTATTATTTTGTGGGATTGGGATTGAATTTCAATTGTTATTCGGTATTAGGGATTACGGGATTGGGATCGGTATATATCGAAATACGCGATTAATACCGAAATATAAGTTAGTGTGTATATTATCATCTCAACTAAACTCTCTCATTCACTACTACACGAACACGACCCTAAACTACCAAGAGTGTCATTTAATTATACATAGATCATTTTATCACTATTAATAGCCGTCTCTCAACCTCCAATTCATCAAATTAACGATTACCAATGAAAAGAACTTGAGATGTCTCCTCTCCTCCTAACTCCTTAATAATATCCTAATTCAGGACACTTTGCTTAGTCTTTTTCCCCTAAATTAAACAATAAAATCTAATTTATATGTTTAATTATTAGTTGCAATGGTAATTAATTTTGTACTTGATAATACCAATTGGGATACCCAAGTACCGATTGAAAGACCAAAATATTTAGGAATTGGGATACCAAAATTATTTAAGAATTGTGATTGGGATTGACTTTAGGATGTAATTCCGTATTCACGACACCAAGTTGCGGACGACATTATTACTCGAAAATTATAGGAAACAATCAACATTTACGCTCTTTCAGCTTTACATTTCAGCGTATAATAACCACCACGAGTGAGCACATGAAACACTGGGAGGTCAATGAGACCAAATACAAGGTGGCAGATGGGTGAGGAAACAAAACTATGTATAATTGCTATGGCGAGAAACAAACTCTATTTTTATTATCGACAGATATAACTATAATGTGAAAGGCTAGTATAAGAACCCTCCCACAAACATGTATCTCTACTGATAGCTAGCTATTTATACGAAGTTGTGAAACTCTAAACGAAAACATGATTCTGAAGAACTGGTTTGTTCAATCATCTTTTGTGCCAAGGACCTGTTGCTTCAGCTCCTCAATTTTCGCAACCAACTCTTCCCTGTTTTTCTGCACATCAACATAACAAGCAAACCATGTCAAATAAGTGAAACTATGACATATGGAGGGCTTAAGTATCAACACGAAAGCAGGTGATCACTGATCAATCAAGCTATTTACAGCTTTTACCTTGAACAGCAAATAGCGGGTAGTGAACCAGAAAGTGTAGCCGAGTCCCACAACTTCCATCAGCTTAGGAAACTGCATACAGAACCGACAGTTTGAACCCATCATCAGAACAAATACTCAGAAATACAAAGAGGAATTGATGCTGTTAGAGAACTATATTATTTACTCACCAAGGGAATGGAATCAACGGCACTGACAACAGCTGATGTCAACCACAAAGCGAGTAGAGCTCCACTTCCATATATAACAAGGGAAATTGTGTCCTCTGAGTCAAACTGCAGGTTCACAATAATAATCAAGTTATCACAGACATCGAGATCAGCTGGTACAGATTCCAGCATACAAGCAGCAGCAATATTTCATCAATGGGGCAAACAGCAATTAAGAAAATCAAAATCAAGCGCAGGTGCACCATAGATCGTGGTGTGTTACATCAGAGTATCAAAGGCATCTTACATCTTCTGCTAGCATGCTTGAAAACAAGAATGTGTTCGATCAATCAAGAATATGAATACGAAAAAGTAGTACTAGTGTAAGACTCAGAAATTGGAGAATCATCAAGGCCAATCGACCATTGTGACGAGCGAACCATATTTATCTTCACAGTCCTCAAGTATAAAACAAGTGAAAGCAATTGTCAGGGCAGACCATTCCAATGGGGAAAGTAGCCAAATTTTATTTAAAATATATCAAGAAAGCAAAGTTGAAAAACAGAGGTTAAATACTTGCTCAGCTAACCGCTCAGGCTCGACATATTGTCGAATGTTTCATCAAGCATTGGAAATGCTCTCCACTACCTTATTGCTCATCATAGCAACCAGGCCTTTTTTTAGTGAAATCCCATTAAATTGAGAAAAACTTCCGTCTAGCAGCAGCAATATTTCATCAATGGGGCGAGCTGTGGTTCAATAACAATCAGAATTAAACCCAGATGCACAGTAGGTCATGTGTTTATGTTACGTCTGATTATTGAAGGCGTCTTACATCTTATACTTGTATGCTTGAAATAGACAAGAGAAGGAAACAAAAAACAAGAACTTAAACTACAAAGCAAAATTTTATAAATTCATTCAATCATGAAGATGAAGAGTAAAAAAATAAAACTAGCACAAGCACTCTGACAATCGGAGAATCATCAAGGTCAGTCGACCATTGTGACGAGCGAACCATATTTATCTTCACAGTCCTTGGAGTAAGAATAAGTCAAATCAATTCTCGATGCATGACATGCCAAAACAAGGACCAAGCGGGTAAAGCAGCAAAATTTGATTGTACACATCAAGCAAGAAAAGTTGAAAACAGAGGTTAAATACTAGGCTCAGCTAACCGCTCAGGCTCGACAATTTGTCGAATGTTTCACCAAGCATTGGAAATGCTCTCCACTACCTTATGGCTCATCATAGCAACCAGATTTCACATCCAATATGACATAGAAAGAAACAAAATACTGTCCACCGACTGAAAAGGCAGCTGATAAGGTATGAACCAGCATTGCAACAACCAGCACTCAGTTGCAACAGCATCAAACACGTATCTATAACGATTGATAGGGTAAAAAGATCCAAACTTAGGTGACCTATAGACAAACCTTGAGATTGAGATCGGCCAGAAACTCATTTATGCTCTCCGGGAAAGCGGGTCCTTCACTTTCCGGCGCCGCGTTTTCATCGTAAACAACTTCAGGTTCAACGGCAGCCGAGACTTTTTCTTCAGCTACCTTCGTCGTGCTGCTACTCTCACCAAACCCGCTAGTTCCCTCTACGACATAAGGCGTATTCACCTCGGTCGACGTTTCCTCAGACGCTCTCGCCGTAAACCGCAGAGATCCTGAAATAGAGTAAACCAAAAAACAAACCAGTGAGTGAAACGCCATTGGAAAGAATCCAAAAACACAGCAATAGAGCTACCCAATTAATTTCGTCCACAAATAAGAGCAAAATATTAAAACAATATAAACAAAGCCCGAGATTCAAGTTCAGCTAATGAAAATGAACAGAGAAAAGCAAGACGGAGAACGGCAGAATAGTCCATACTGGAAGCGCGGAACGAGCGAGAAGTAAGGAAGCGAGGCAGAGCGGCGGAGGAGGTGCGGAGGAGGGGGCGAGCGGCGTTAGATGAGGGAGTGGGAAGTTTAGGGAGAGAAGAGACGGCTGCTTGAGAAGTGCAGATCTCCATTTGTGGGGGGGAGGAGGAAGGTTAAGGGGTTTGTGTGTAATGGGCTGCGGCTCGGCGGCGAGCAGCACTTGTCGCTGGAATGGAAGGTGTGGTGACTTGACTTAGTTCTTATAGGGGAAGGGAAGTGAGGAAAGGGATAGTCGTAGAACTGTAGAAGAGACCTAGGATGGTAGGGTCGCTACTGCGCATTTGAAATTTTGAGGAGAAGAATTGGTTAGAAGAAGATAAAGCCGCGGTAGCTGGCTGCAGCTGCTAGGGTTTTCCTCCCTTCCTACTTTCTCCCACTTTCCTCTCGTGCTTCTTTTACGTTTCTATCCCTGATTCCCTTCCTTCTTTGATCTTTCCCTCTCCTTCCCGGCTGTAGCACCGCTGCAACTTTTTCGTGGAAAACTTGTAAAAATTTGAACTCCATTACTCGTAGCCGGGCTTAGGACTCTGAGCCCAAGCAAAACGAAATCCTAATCGAAGGCCCAATGATCCGAAAAATGATACAGGCATTCCAATTTTTCTTTTTTAAATGATACATGCATTCCGAATTTCCGATATCTCATGGGCATGGCTAGATAGATGAAGTTTTGGAATACATATAACATAGGATGTTGCTACGGTGACATGCATGTCACCGTGACATGGACTTTTTGGTCGACCTAATCCAAAAGGTGGTCGACCGAATTGACTAATTAAGTTATGTGAGGTTTCGAGATGCGGTCGACCTCTTACATAATATGGTCGACCTCTTTGATGGACTAACAGAATGAAAGGTCGACCCAAATACCTCATAGGCCGACCCTTGTGCACCTAAAAGGTCGACCGCATTAGAAAGGGTCGACCGCCTTCACACCGTATCCGTATTGGTTTAGGTTTCACACCGTATTGTTTAGTTGTTATGCTATGAATTGATGAATCTTTGTTATCATTATTTATGACTATTTATGATGGTTTGAAACATAATTTATACGAGCAAAAGAACCACACAAATCGACATACATAAGCAAAAAAGACATGGGGCATAAGTTGACTTTCTTGTATTCGGTAGACCTCGTACTGGATTAGGTCGACCTCGAAACCAACATTTGATCTTCATTTTACGTCAAATGATTGGACACATTGATAGAACACTTATCTTCTATCTGGTCGACCTCTTTCTTTATCTGGTCGACCATGTTGTTAATGAATGTCATCAAGTGGTCGACCTATATACCTTTATGGTCGACCATGTTGTTTCTGACGCCAACGAAATAGCCAACCGAGGTTTTATTCTGGTCGACCAAAAATAACAACTTAAACTAAGTGCGGTCGACCAGGTGGTCGTTGAGGTCGACCGCAATGCTTTCTCGTGCTGCCCAAATTAGTCAATTCGGTCGACCGCCTTCAAGATTAGGTCGACCGAAAAGTCCATGTCACGGTGACATGCATGTCATAGTAGGCATACCCTATAACATATTGTTATGGGTCCACGGTTGGTTTTGATCCAAACAAAACCGATTGATCTAAGTTATTGTTGGGTATAGTTTTGTGGTTGATGTGACTGCAACAGATTTGTGATAACAATGGAGCAACAACAGGATAATAGAAAATAAAAACATGTGTTGTGGCCAATTCTAAAAAATAATGAAAGTTATCAACCAAAAACATAAATTATTCAAGAAATTAAAATTAGGAAAAGAAGAATGGATAAGAGAAGCTGTTTTTAAAGTAAATTGGATGGAGCGGCTGGGTTTCAAGGAATCAACAAAGACAAAGATGGAGGATGGTTGGCTTATACAAGTATAGCCCCACTTTTTTTTTTAACTTTGGATCTCCTTATTGGAGATGGTATAGACTTAGTGTCGTATGCCATCTACAAAGTGATTCTTGATTCAATAGAGTGCAAAAAAGCAAGACTTTCAATACCCATACTCGCCATGTACCAAACACTGGGTTGGGGCAAGTAGTAATGCTCGGGTACGAGGCAAGATGAGTGGACCCACCCTAATATGTTATTTGAAAAAATACACTCGAAATATTATTTTTTACGATAAAACGAACGGAAAACATTTTATGAATGAAAAATAGTGATAATAGAATGAGTAATTGAGTCTAACTAATTGCAAGATTAAGTCTAATTAGTAAAAGAAAATTCAAAATAAGACAAATATGAATAATTATTGTAAGAAATTAAAATAGAATGAGCCAAGAACAAAGCACGGTGGGGCGAGGGCACGATTCAGGTCGGGTAATCCCCTATGGATCTAGCTCTTTTTCTCTATTCTGGCAGGGTCTGGTTGGGACCGACTGATCTAACTCTTTTTCTCTGTTTCATAGGTATCCGAGTCATCACTATCTCCTGAGTCGTACAAAACCGATTGATTGTTTATACGGGTTAATGCGGGCTTTAAGAAAGCAATCGAGTGTGCTAGACTAGGCACTCAAACAAGCCAAAGTTAGCTCTTTGGCTCTTAAGCACCCATGGTTGGAGTGGAGTGAGTGCCAAAGTCTTGCTCTTGGGCACCTTGGAGATGGCCTCAGCCTATGCACGATCACCTCACTGGAATAACAAGAGAGTTCGCAGAAAAAACAGGTGCTACCAGAAACATAATGCAGAGAGAAGAAAACACACAAACTTACACCATGATAAATACGGAATTCAATTCAGTCAATCGATCGATCAACTGGCAATCCAAATTTCTACTCGCAAGAGACGCAAAGGGAGTTTCTCACCAAGTGAGTAGCTTAAGAGCAACAGGAGAGATATATGCAGTTGACAGAACGACTAGAAAAACACAAGAAAGAAAAGCAAAGTGTACACAGCTAACAGATATAAGTTATACTTGAGAGAGTATACAGCCCCATTGAATTTCTAGTTCCACCCATCACCCCACAGCGAAAGCAATCCAGTCCAGTCTATGCCTCATCTATCTGCTCCTGCACAAATAATGCCCAACACGGAAGCAGCTTGGTAATGCTAATCTACGAAGGCTCATAATCAGATGCTTGTGCCGTATTTTGACTTTTTCAATGACCGGTAAGAGCTTAAGCCAATTCCTATCACAGGTATTGCAATTCCCTGCCATATCTCTACGTCTAACAAAAAGAAAGAGCACTAACCTGCATATCTGAAGTCCAGAGAGTGAGGTTATCTCGGAGTAGTTGCATAATGAGAGTGCTGTCCTTATAAGATTCCTCGCCCAATGTATCCAGTTCAGCAATGGCTTCCTCAAAAGCCTGAGGAGATCAAAGAGCAATTCAGGATACACTATTTCCATATGAAGCAAACACTAAAAGCAACCTAGATACAACCAGACACCAAGACCATGAAGAAAAAGTTCTCCTCTGATGACTTTGCATCAGTGAGAGATTCTAATAACGCAAACTCAGCTCATTGAAGGCAGCCATGTTGATTTAAGTGATCCCGCATCTGTTATGGCATTCTAGTAAAACAAATGGTTGAAAAAATGAATGCTCTCCTTGATAGTCTATCGATTTAGAAGTCCACAAAAGGTCCCCTAATTGTTAACTAATATCAGTAAGATTGCAAAGGGTTGCAGCAATTTTGTGAACTGAAATTGTAACATAGAGACCGACCAAGCATGAATCTTATTCACGCATTTAGAAAGGAAAATTAATCAAAACTTGAAGATAACATCTCTTGTGGTGATGAAACATTTATTCTGATGATGGCTTCAAATGAAAAAGTAAAGTAACGACTTTAAATCTACTCTTACGAAGTAAGCAAAACCATATGTCAAATCAAATCCAATGAAAGAAATAACAGGCAACCAATATAGCAAGTTCAAAATCTAAAAACACTTTGAAGAATTCAATTATATAATGATTGTCCCTCTTCATAGATACAGTTCCACAGCAATTAATCTCTATCTACATTAACTAGACACTGTTAAGGAGGCTAAAAGTCCTTAATCATCTTGCGAATGGGCCCAAGAAAGATAATATTCCCAATGATACTCTAACTTCAATGGATGATTGCATCCCCTAACAGCATTGGATATACCAGGCCTAACCATAGGAGAGGTGAATTCAAAATGAACCCCATATGAGTCGCCTAAAAGTAAAAAGGCTTCCAGAATCTAAGAACTCGATCGACAGACAAACTGGGGGGAAAACGCTAACTTTTCACTTTTCCTTTTCAACATCACTCAACCAGTTTAAGAATACAACATTAGTACCCAACTGTTTCATTCTTATGTTGACTGGAGAAAGGTGGCAAACTGTTTTTCCGGACTATTTATATTGGAATTCCCTTCTCTTAAACCTCGCAGGCCCTCTCTCACCCATATTGGGTTCAGCTTGGATGAAGAAATAAGTATCATGTACTATGCAACAAAGACGGTTAACTACGACCTGGAAACATCTGTTCGTTGGTCCCCGTCGTGTATCTTTACTCAGATCCTTCAGACTTTCAACAAAGTTATTATCACTGTACAATCTTTGACTAACTTTCGTCCTAGTCAAACTTTGATGGAAATGGGAATAAGGACAGCTGGTTCAGGTGACTGCCAAAATTTACTTTTCAGCCCACTGGTAGAAGTGTAGAACATAACTCAGTAAAGTACAAGACTTTCACACACCATGTTCAATGCATACATCACCCAACACACGTTTGATATAAAGTATACAGTGAAGATGCAAAGCAAAATAAGACCAAGTTGACTATCTTAAAAGAGGAGAAGCATGGTTGACCAAGCATTTTCGGACGACATGGCGGAACTTGTAAAAGGAACAGTGATTTTGGGCAAACCTGTTTGGCCATGGTACAAGCTTTCTCTGATGAATTGAGGATCTCATAGTAGAACACTGAGAAGTTCAGCGCTAACCCTAGCCTTATAGGGTGGGTTGGAGCAAGATCAGCTAGCGCAATATCCTTCAGACAAAGCCAAATTAAGAAGCAGTGAGAATGACTGTTGACAAGTACTTCATTGATCAATCGGATCAAAGCGAAATAACTACTGTGATCTGTGAACAGTTTTTAACCAAATTCACATTTACAAAACACTCTTCGCAGGCCAAACATGCAATTCTCAGAGTCAAATCGAAATGCTAATTCACGGTGGCGGTTAACCCAATTGGATCTCAAATTTGGCCGGAAACTGTAAACTCCAAACAAATCAATCCGAAATTATACGGAAGAAAAGAAACTTATGGGATCAATTTTACCTGAGCAGCCTTGTAAGCAAGCATAGTATCCTCAGCGGCAGATTTCCTCTCATCTCCAACTTTGAACTCCGCCATGTATCGATGGTAATCCCCCTTCATCTTCAAGTAGAAGACCTTGGACTCGCTGCCGACGGCGGAGGGAACCAAATTGGAGTCGAGAATAGCCAGAATCCCAGCGCAGACGGCCGAAAGCTCGGTCTCGATTTTGGATCTGTAGTCCTTAACGAGCACAGCGTGCTCGTCGTTCCTCCTGCCTTCCTCTTTCTGCTCGATCGAGGACACTATACGCCAGGCGGCGCGGAGGGAGCCGATCACGTTCTTGTAAGCGACGGAGAGAAGATTCCGCTCCTCGACGGATAGCTCGGAGGCCGGGGTGGCGGACGTGACGAGCTTCTCCATGAAGCTCACCATCTCCTCGTAGCGCTCAGCTTGCTCAGCGAGCTTCGCCAAGTAGACGTACTGGTCTCGGGTCAGGGCTGCTGCCGGCGCCGACGCCATTGAAGGGGAGGAGAATGAGGTCAAAGTGGGGGCGAAGAAATCGGTTACGGGGGGATTGAGAGTGACGAGGAGAATGGGTTGATTTGAACTTTTGTGGAGAGAGAGGGCGAAGGATTGGTTGGCAAATGGCAATGCGTCTTCAACTAAAAGTCTAAAACGGAGCTTCGGAGGCAGGGGCGCGTGTATTCCGAGAATTCTATTGCGAGTAGCACATACATACTCGTACTAATCGCCTAGTGTGCGTTTAACTATAATAAAATGAGTACCAAATTTTGTTACATTGTTACTTATACAATTTGAAAGTTCTAGTTAAAAGTAGAAATTGAAAACATTTATCTTGGCATGTACAAAACTACCAAGTGAAGAATAAATTAAAGGAAAGCTCATAGGATAAGCAGCAACAAGAAAAGTGTCGTCAGGAAGTACCTAGTCCTGGAAACAAACATCAGTTCGCTCAGCCTAGTGGAAATGTCGATAGGGGAGGAGGCACACAGGGCAAAACAAACTCGAAAACTCAAGAACAAAATTCGACAAATGCTGATGGTGCGAGGAACCTATCCCCTTCAGGTCATTAATACGGATTCTGTGTTACAATTGCCGTGGATTGGGGAATACATTAGCAAAGAGATATTTGACGTCGTTAATTCGACGTATTTCCCACACTTGGTTTTCTTGATGGAAACCAAGCAAACAGATGATGAAAATGAAGCAATGGGACGAGATTTGGGTTTTGCAGGAGGTGAAAGCTGGCCAACTTTTCAAGGCAGGGGGGTCGAGCTGGCGGCCCGAGTTTGTGGTAGACTCACGACATCCAGTTAACAATCATGTCTACCTCTAGGAACCACATCGACGCCCGAATAGAAGACGAGACAAATGGAGTTTGGAGATTCTCGGGCATCTATGGATGGCCGGAGAGTGGTGAAAAGTATAGAACTTGGGACTTAATCTGCAACCTGAGCCAACAATGGGATGGTAAATGGCTATGTGGAGGAGATTTTAACCAAGTCCTAAGCCCAAGGGAAAAGAGTGGAGGAACAGAAGGTTATGATGCTGAGATGATTGCTTTCGAAGAGTGTCTCACTGATGCGGGACTTGGGGACATTGGTTATGAGGGCTACAACTTCACGTGGCAAATTAATCGTCAGGCTAGATCCTTTATAGAGGAGCGTCTAGACAGATTTTTAGCTTCGGAAAGTTGGAGCACCCATTTTGCCGCAACCACTGTCAAGCATTTAGATTAACGACGATCGGACCATAGACCAATTGTGTGTAATACCTTGGGAAGAGACAATGAAGATCCGCGCTGGGGGTGGCATTTTAAGTTCGAGCCTTTGTGGGCTAAACATCAAGATTGTTCTGGCGTCATTAAAGAGGCTTGGCTCGCTCCTGGAATGATAGACACCATGGACAAAATCGGAAATTGTAAGGAAAAGCTAGAGGAATGGAGTAGGAGCACTTTCCCGAACTTCACCAGGCAGCGTAAGAAAATTGAAAAGGCCCTGAGGGCGCTGGACAGGATGCAAAAGTCTGACAGTGTCTTAGAGTAGAGGCGTGCCCTGGAGTCTGAATTGGATGCCTTGGAAGAGGATGAAGAAGACTATTGGAAGCAGAGATCGCGAGCATATTGGCTGTGCGGTGGGGACAAAAATACCCCCTTCTTTCACCGTAAAGATTCTGCTAGGAGAAAGCGAAATACAATTCGTCGACTGAAGGATGATACAGGGGCTTGGTTCACAACCACGGGTCAGGAGCAGCTGTTTACTGCTTTTACTAACTACTATGGTGATTTATTTACAGCTGGCCCGAGTCCGAGTGTGACACCAGTCCTGAACTCAATCACGGCATCGATTTCTATGGAGGAAAACAACGACCTTGTTCAGCCGGTAATGAGAGAGGAGGTTGTTCTGGCCATGAAGCAGATGGGGAAGCGGAAAGCTGCTGGTGCGGATGGAATGACGGTGTTGTTCTTCAGGAAATTCTGGCCAATCATTGGAGATGATGTTTTTCATACAATTCGAAACATCATTGAGGGAGGGGATATGCCGCCACAACTAAATCATACCCTCATTGTGCTTATACCAAAGGTGAAGAGTCCGATGATGGCTAAGGAGTTCCACCCTATCAGCCTGTGTAATGTGTTATATAAGCTGGTGGCAAAAATCTTGGCGATCCGGATGAAGAGTATTCTTGATAAGATCATCTCCCCGACGCAGAGTGCCTTTGTTCCGGGTCGTGCTATCTCAGAGAACATTATGGCGGCATTCGAATGCTTCCATTCGATGAAGCACAGGAAAAAGGGACGGATTGGATACCTGGCGACTAAGATTGATATGGCCAAGGCATACGATCGGGTCAAATGGAATTTCCTGGAAGGAGTTATGCGGAGGATGGGGTTTGCTGATGCTTGGGTAACTGTGATCATGAAATGTGTGCGAACGGTGACCTACTCAGTATTAGTTAATGGCCATCAATCTAATACTATAATTCCGACCAGGGGATTACGACAGGGAGATCCTCTGTCCCCCTATCTGTTCTTGCTTTGTGCAGAAGGGTTATCAGCTTGTACAGAACTTGCAGTTAAGGAGAAGAGGATTCATGGGATTCAGCCGGCTCAAGGGGCACTGTAACATCCCGACTTTTGGGTTCAGGTTAAACCATAATGAAGAAATGAATGGTTAGATTAGCGGTTACGTACAAAGGGTGGCAACCGCGGATTAGAAATAATAATAATGATAATAACTATTATTGTTATATTATTATTATTATTATTGTTATTGTTATAAATATAAATATAAATATAAATATATATAAAAGAGGGTTGAGAACCCTTTTTCCCATCATAGCAAAAGAAAACCCCCAGAACCGATTCTTCCTTCCCTAGCATCGCCATCGCCGTCACCAATCCAAGCGCACTACCTCCTGCCCTAAAACCCACGTTAATTATATAATTCCATGGGATGGGACAAATCACCCTCACCCACGTTATTCAGTATATAATTTCATGGGATGGGTTGTTTTGTTTTGTTGGCTAATTATGAGATGGGTTTTGAATGCCTTCACAATTGGCTTGACGAGGACACGACTTGGATAAAGGACAATGGAAAGCATGGTTGATTGAAATTAGCATGCCATTACTGATTGGTCAAAGGTTGCAGATTGAGCCGGTGAATGGGATTATGCATTCCCTAACCGATAACATGGTATAATAAGGTGAGTGTAAAGGGGTAAATTCTACGTTACGTATTTTCAAGTATTTACCTTACACAATTTAATTATTTTTGTGAAGTGGTTAGTATGGTTGTTTATGCGTTTGGTTGATGATATGTGTCTTGTTTGAATTATGACTTGAAGTGAATGTTTATTATTTACTTTGAAATTTTACGAGTATAAGTTATTGTTAAAGTTTACGAAACAAATTCTTTTTAAGAAGTAACTCACCTTCAAGAAGGTGAAGTCGTTTTAAGTGTTTTTAGTCACTAGCGCCAGTCCGTTGCCATTTGAGATTTTGAGATAGAGCAGCAATTATGCTCTTGAGACTTTTAAGATGAGCATCAGTTATGCTCTTGAGATATTTTAAGATGAGCAGCAGTTATGTTCTTGAGAATCGTGGAAGAAGAGCCTTCCACGATAAGTTTAAGTTTTAAGGAAAGCCTTGATGGCTTCTCATACGTATGAGTTGGCAACCAGACTAGCTAGTGAGGGATCCCCGTGTCAGTCAAGTATTTAAGTCGAGATTTGAGCTTTAAGAATAGAGAGTAACAGTAACTCTCATACATTTGTAAGAGTTAGGAGTTTTAAGAGTGGAAGTACAAACAACTCCCACTAGTTTAAGTTAAGTATCTGAAGTAAAATACTCGAGTACTAGATTTTTAAAACGTAAGGACGTAGACTGACCCCATCTCACTACGAACTGTGGAAACTACTACAATGACCAGTACAAACAACTGTGGAAACTACTACAATGACCAGACTCTCTCATTGCGAGGATTTTGAAGGAAAAATACCACAAGAGAACATCGATTCTAGATGCTACGGTTGGATATAACCCAAGTTTTCTGTGGCGGAGCTTAATGACGGCTCAGGAGCTTCTCTATAGTGGTCTGAGATGGAGAGTGGGAGATGGGAGAACAATAAGGATTTGGGGTGACAAATGGGTACCATCGGCCCCTAGCTGCTTCATCAATTCGAGTCTAGTTGGCTTACCGGTCGATGCACTGGTGTGCGAGCTGATTGACGAAGAGACAGGGGATTGGGACAGGAGTATGCTTGCGAGCTGCTTGAGCTCCAAGATGGACGAGGAAGTTCGTCAAATTCCCCTGCGTGGTCATGGTGAAACATATAAGTTTATATAAGTTTAGTGGTCCAAAGTTTTGTTTGCTTTTTGTTGTTTGATTTCGCTTGTGTAGGGTATGAAAGTGGTCTAAAATTTTGTTTATTTTCAGTTTATTGGTTGTTTCCCTCTACTCTCATACTACTAGTATAAATATATTGTTTTAAACTGTATAGGAAGGAGAAGCAATAAACTAGTCTCAGTGTGTTAATATATGTTTGTTTATGATTCAGGGGTGCGTGAAGACAAGTTCACAACTGAGATGCATTATGGTGGACATATGGAGTATATGATGGTTTATATTGTCTCTTAAGTGGGAGGAAAAGTTCACCATTGGGATTGGGTTGATCCAGATTTGATGTCCAACTTAGAGTTAGATGGTTTTCTAACTGATGTAGGCTACCTAGAGCAAGTTAAGACCAAGATCATAGAAGAGTTTTGGATTAAGTATAACAATGCTTACTACTATAAAGAGGAAGGGCAGACTATGATGAAAGATGGTTATTGAAGGGAGAAATTCATTGAGTTGTATCTCATCAAGAAAGTGGACATGGAAGGCAACCTATCGACAACGAATCTGAGAGCTAGTCCAGTTGCAATGCCAAAAACATATAAAGCTGGAGGAGGTGATGGTGACCAGTCCACAACCAATATGAGGGGAAGACATACATGGAGGGGATGGATCTGATTGTGATAGTGGCATTGAGGATGTTGAAAATGAGTTCAGTGATGAGGAGTTTGACATAGGAGAGTTTGAAGATGATAGGGGCAATCACAATGTGATGATTGATGATAAATTTTGTGAAGACATAGACACAGATTGTGGGGACTCATATGATCTAGGCAGCTGCCATTCAAGTGATGACGAAGGTGGAATTATAAATAAATTCGAAGAGTTTAATCCGACAAGGGATATGGAAAATCCCTAGTTCTGTGTTGGGCAAATTTTCAGGGACTTGAAGACTTTCAAGGATGCTATTATAGCTTATTCTAACACGAACAAGTTCCGTTTGAGGTTTGCACATAGTGACCAGACGAGATTTCAAGTCTATTGTGATAAAAATTGTGGTTGGAACATTTGGGCATCACCTTCTCAAGATGGGAAAAAAGTTTACATCAAAGCCTGCAACCTGCAACATGACGGTTGCGTTCTACTTACAAGGCACAAGTGGTACACTTACAAGTTCATCCTCGGAAGTATCATCTCGGATTAGAAATTGATCCTAAATGGGGCAATGATTCAATAGCTCAGACGGTGGAAGAAGATTTTTCACGATACCATGTCGAGATGGGCTGCAAGAAAGGCACGAGAATATGTAGTGAACTTAATATTAGGGAAGGCAGAAGATCACTATATTCGACTTCATGACTATTGCACGAAGGTCTATCAAACCCATCCGGTTTGGACATTTTCATTGAGACATAGGGAACAATTTCTCCATAATGTATTGTTGTCTGGCTGCTTGTAAGGAGGGGTTTGAAGCTAGTTGTAGGAAGATCATCTTCCTAGACGGTTGCTTCTTGAAGACGCTTCATGGAGGGCAGCTGTTGTCCGTCGTTGGCATCGACGCCAATGATGATATTTTCCCTATAGCTTATGCTATGGTGGGAGTGGAAAACTAACTCAACTGGACTTGGTTTCTGGTACAGCTTCTCCAAGACTTAAAGGTCCATGAAGTGTGTGACAATTGGACATTTATATCTGACAAGCAAAAGGTAACGTGAATATGATTTATTGGCATTTGGCATATGTTTTTTTCACATGTTATATAGTAATAATTTTGATTTGTCTTCTGTTGGACATATTTCTTATGTAGGGTCTAGTTAATGCACTACTAGAGTTGGCACCATATGCAGCGCACCAATTTTGTGTTAGGCACCTCTGGTCGAACTTACAACGAGCGCAAGGAGGTAACAAAACCACAAAAGACTTGTTATGGGCAATTGCTAGGTCAACATATGCTGCTGAATTTAGGAAAAATGTGGAGGTTTTTAGGGAGTATAACGAGACAGCATGTGAGTGGTTGTTGGAAAAACCTACTTTCCAATGGTGCCGTGCATATTTTCAAACTTCTTGCAAATGTAATGTGTTGTTGAACAATCACTGTGAATTGTGGAATATGGCCATTTTAGGGGCTAGGGTGAAGCCAATTATTAGTATGTTTGAGACCATTAGGTGTCAACTAATGGTTAGGTTTACAAAGAAAAAGGATTTTGCTATGAGGAACTACAAGAGTTAGTTATGACCTAAAATTCTACAGAAGATAAATGCAACAAAGGAGGCTAGCTTTGGTTGTAGACCACTACCATGTGGTGCTAATACCTTTGATATTCGTTGTCATGAAGGACAAGTAGTGGTAGACTTGATCAAACAGACTTGCACATGTAGGAGATGGGAGTTGACGGGAATATCGTGTGCACATGTTGTTTATTGCATATTTTCAAAAAGGGAGAAGGTTAAAAAATATGTGGATAGGTGTTATGAAGTGGCGACCTATATTAGCATTTACAACCACACATTAGCACCCATGGTTGGGCCTGAGTCATGGTAGGACATCAATCTAGATCTTTTCATACCTCCCTATGTCAGTGCTTATGCAAGGGAAACAAGAGGTAGACGAAGGATGAATAGGAGGAAAGGTCCTGAGGAGGATTTGGAACACCAACAAAAAAAAAAACAACAACAAAACACAAGGGGAACAACCTAAGGATGAACAAGAAGAAAGGAAAAATTCATTGCAGTGTGCGTGGTGGAGAGAGTCACAACAAGAAGGACAACGGATTTGGGCTAGGCAAGGAAGTGTAAGGCCAACTTCAGTGCTAGGAAGAGGAAACTCCAATAAAAGAGTAAAGGAAAACCAGGGGCAACAAGGCTGAATGGAGTTTTTGAAGGATAGTTGTGGTAGATAGTAAAGTAGTTGTGCAATTTGTAGGTTTTATTGAGCTCAATGTTTTGTGGCAATCTAGTAGCCAATTTTTTTACTACAAACTTTAACCAATTACTTATTTTGAGCCAAGACATGTTGCTATGTTGTGGCTCTGGATTGTAATATTTTGATATGAATTGAAGACATGTTCTATGCAGGTTGTGGTACTTTTTTTAAGTAGTTTTTTTTATTAAACAAAACAGGGGATACAAAAGCAGGGGACCCTTTCATTGATTGCACGAAATAGGGGCTACATAAACAGAGTTTATCACTTCCATTGGATTCCATGAAACATGGGATACAAACATAGAGTTTATCACTTCCATTGATTGCACGAAACAGGGTATGCGAAAGCAGAGTTTCTCACTTCCATTGAATACACGAAAGCAGGGGATAACTTAAACTTACAAACTACTAAATGAGTCAGAAATCACTGAAAAAACCACCATTAACATTATAAACTTCACGTTTTGGCTCACCACAGGGGTAGGATTGTTCCTCTTCTCTAACTTACGGATACGCCTGAGTAGTGAGTAGTACATGGCTTGCTTCACAGGTTTGTCTAGAACTGGATCCACCCATCGAAAAAGTTTGCATGGATTCGGACCCTATACATTACAAACAAATGAAAATCTATCTTAAATAGAAAGATTATGCCCATAAAAATCTGGCAAAAATATTAAACCTCAGACCCATTTACCCCATAATTGTTGCAGTCGTAGAATCGACGCCCGGATTGACGTCCTTTCAAGACGTTCGAAGCAGGGCTGGTTCTCCGCATCGACAAGTAGGACCTGCAACACCATTTGAACCTGTCATATTGGAAGAAGAAGAAGAAGAAGAAGAAGAAGAAGAAGAAGAAGAAGAAGAAGAAGAAGAAGAAGAAGAAGAAGAAGATGGCAAAAGATGTTGTTGATGCTTTTAGGAGACTTCCTTCGACATGGTTAGTGAAATGAGAAAGAATGAGAAGTCTTAAAGGTTTCTGGTGGGGTGGGTATCAGGTCATTAATGTGATGGAATAAAAGGGGTGGGGGATTTTAATGGGTTGAGAATAGAGGAGTAAATTTGTGGCGGGTTTGTTTTCCTCCAAAAGTGAGTCACCATCCAGGTTGGGGGCCTATCTGGCAGTTTCGTTCCCCTTTCTCCACCCCGTTAGTGGGCTTAACGAGAAATAATAACGAGGCACCAATTACTTGATTTTGCTGGTAGTCGAGGCCCTAATGGTAGTTCAGTGGTACATGTGCCCCAATTCCGAAAGTTTAATGACATTGGAAGTATTTCATCCACAAAATAGTTTCAAAGATTATGAAAAGTAGTTTTAGAGATGGTTTTGCCAAGTGTTATTAGCCAAAATCAAAATACATTCATTAATGATATGAGGATCGCATAGTGGATAACGTTGTTATGACACAAGAATTAGTAGTAACTACTATAGAGTATATAGCAAACATTTCATCAAGATGGGTCGTCAAAGTTGACTTGATAAAAACATTTTATTTGGAAAGGAAGTAGTTAAGTATCATATATGAACCTCTCCCAACAACTCGAATTAGTGGGATCTTGATAGACCGTTGATTGCACATGTTTATACCTCCATTCTTGAGCCGTTTGAGAGTCGATTTTCGTGTTTTAAGCCGATTTCACGCTAGGTTGTGTGTTTATGTCATATTTCAGGACTTGGTGTTGACGTGAAGGCGAGGAAACGAGTTTCGGGTAAAAAAGGAGGACACTAGAGTGAAGGGCGCTGGAAGAGGAAAATACCCGGCCAGGAGTTAAAATACTCGGTCGGGTAAAATGCAAAGAGAGGTCGGGGATTCATGTTTTGGACGCAAAAAAGGCAGAAGGGGTCCCGACCGGTGAGCTAAAATACCCGATCTGGTATTCTAGACCTCGATCGGGTATTAACCCCCTAGCTGTTGCACATCGTTTTGAAATCCCCGGCCGAGCACCTGAAATACTCGACAGGGTATTATGGCCGGGGATCGTGAGCTGCTGCTTTTTAAGGGAAAGAAGACCAATTTTTGAAGGGTTCCAAGTTTTAGAGAAAGAAAGCAGATACCTTGAGAGAGAGAGAGAGAGAGAGAGAGAGAGTGACGAACCAGAATCTCCAAGCACCCTAGATCGATCTTCATCACCATTGGAGCTTGGCTTAAGCTTGGAGAAGTGCCAATTGATTGCCAGAAGCAGAATCTCATCCTTCACAACATGTTTTTCGCATCTAAGCTAGATTTCCCTTCTCTCTCTATGGAGTAAACTCTCTCACTCACCTGGGTATGGAGAAATCTAGATTTGTATGTTAGGTCTGATTGTATGAACCCAAGTACGAATTCATTGATGTTGATTATATTCAATTGAGGTTTGATTTCTTGAATGACATGAATCGTGATCAAATTCCTGTTATTTCTGCTTTGACCTAGAAAGAGAATATCTGCCTAGGTTGATAGAGCACCCTTGATTGAAGGTAGTGAATTGATGACTTTAGTCAAGGAGTCAATTCACTATTCTTTACCGGATTTACTCCGGTAGAGGAGGTTTGGTTCGTTAGGGCCTCAATCTTTTTACTCCGGTGGAGGTTAGTCGCCCGTTGGGGACTCAGATTGAGAGGGTCTGGAGACCTTTCGTCGAGACTACAGACTGTTTGAGAACCTCTCGCGGTATAACTATAATTGAACTTGAACTTGGTGAATTACAACCTGGCTTAACTACTGTCTAGGGGGAACCATATCTGGGTGACCTCTCTCAACTTTGAACACAACTTTCACTGCTTTTGCTTTCTAGTTTAGTTAGACCTTCACTACACTTGAACCGCTAAATAATAAGACTTTCACGTAGTAGTCATCACACCTAGGACCCGGGTTGACATTTAGAACTAAACCCGCTATACTACACATCAGTAGGTGGTTACACTTGGCCACTTTCTAGTGTGACGGTAGAGGCGTGTCAGATCTGTTGGTTTATGACATATTCGATCAACTTCAATTTCTAGCCACAAGAAATCGTTAGAACAAGAGAAAAGTTGCTTAACAAAATCAAGAAGTAGAGGCGAATCAGGGAATTGAACCCTAGATAAAGCCAAAAGTAGTCCGAAGAGGAAGAGAGAAAGACGGAGAGAGGAATAGAAATCCCAGAAATAAAACAGAGAGACTCCCGGTTGCCCAATTCGGCTATTATACTTACAGGCAAATTCGTGAGCATATACTCATAGGGCCATGTTTGGCCACATCAACAAAAACAAAATGGTTGGTTGTGATTTGTTGGCTTGAGTAAGGGCTTGGTTTGCAAATTGAGAGCCAGCTAGCCAACTAAGTCTAAGGAGAGGGTCCACCAATAGCTTTGCACTCTTATCTTCCCATTTCAATTCCTCTCTCTCTCTCTCTCTCTCTCTCTCTCTCTCTCTGTTGCAAAACAATAATTCCTATCTCTCTCCGACTCAACCTCTGACTTCTGCTATTCTTCTTCCCCAATTCAAAACCATTCTTCGAATCATCTCCTTATTCGCCATTTTCTTGATACACAAGTCAAGAAGCTTTGCCAACAACTGGATTAAAGCCTCTCCTTCATCTGTGCTCTCGACGACTTGGGTACACGGTAGAGAACTTCAGTCCGTCGATCTGCCCCAATTCAAACAAACAAGTACTTTGCATTCTATTTATAATGTCGATCGAAGCCGAAGAAGCGATAAGGCGGCGCACGACGGTCGCCGAGTATAGGAAGAAGCTCCTCCAACACAAGGAACTCGAATCTAGAGTCCGCGCATGTTATTTATCCAAACTAGGGGTGGGCATCGGTTCAGTTTGGTCAAAACTGAACTGAAATGAAGTCTAACGACTCTCTTGCTTCCTCCACAAAGGAAACTGAATTCGAACCAAAATTAAATTCGATTCGGTCAGCCCGACCCGAATTATATTCAGGTTCGGTTCAATTTTTCCGACCAAACCGAGTTGTGATGCACGAAGAGAGAAGAGAGTTCGAGTCAGCGGCAGTGAAATGGGAAGTGGCTAGTGGTTGTCTTTCGACGAAGAGAGAAGAGAGTGGCAAGATGCACGAGGTTTGGAAGAAGTTGGTTGACTGTTGGCGGACTTAGATGGGGTCGCTCGCTGTGCTAGTGGCCGGTGGTGGTGGTGGTGTTTGCCGACTACTATGGTAAGGGAGGCAAGTGCCAGCTGGCGCCTGCTGTGGTGAGGATGAGGAGGCGAGAGATAGTGATGATAGATTGATAGGATGAGAGTTTACTTAGGGTTATCGGAATAAGAGGAGTCTCCATTGAACTTGGCAGGGGAAGGGTTGGGCTTTAAATGTTAGTGAGGTTTAGTGTTAATAGATTTAATGGTTTAGTTAGGGCGGGCTTGGCTGCTTAGGGCTTTATATGTGACAATGAGTTTTGGTTGGGCTGTGAGGTTGGGGTTGGGCTAAAATTAGACAAAATTTGGTTTCTCGGTTCGGAATTCAGAATTCGGGTTCGTTCGAAAGACCCTGTATTCCGAGTTATATGTTTTTCCCATCCAAATCTCGATCCGAATTCTATGAAATTTGGTTTTGGTCGGTTTGGTTTAATTCGGTTCAGAGAGTTAAAACCGAACTGGATGCCCACCCCTAATCCAAACTATCTACTCCTACCAAAAACCTCAGCAATTTGTCTTGTTGGGTTTATCCTATTTTCCATTCCGATTGAGATTGAACTGCTCAATTTCTGGCATTTGCTTTATGATTTAGAATTGTGGATTCTAGGGTTTTTGGTTCCAAGCGCTAGTTCTCCATCATCAGCATCCAAAGCAGTAGCAGCCATCTTAGTGGTTGCATCATCAACCTAGGAGTTAGCACCAACAACCACCCCCTCTCTTTACCAAACCAACTATAGTGGCATTTGCATCTCCGATGCACATGGTGAACAGTGGTGCATAGCTGCCGAGTCAAGGGGTTAGGAGCTCTGGTGTTGTTGGATTTGGAGACTCCTCGACGGGCATAAACAATACAGATGCAAAGAATCATGCGAGAAGCTCTTCTTATTCCTTTCATTCGGATTATTAAGATGGGCTTCTTATATACAACTCTTTCTTAATGGAAACACTGTCTTAATGTCAAGGTCGATTTACCCTTTTCCTATGATTGCAGTTCTTGGAGAAAATGAATTATCCATAGGGAGGGAAAAGACTATGCTTAAGGAGAACACTGACATGGCCTTTTTGTTCATATTATTGTAGTAATATGACTCTATCATTATTGGTTTTTATGCTACTAGTAATAGTTCATGGACCTCTGGTATTGGTGTTGCTTCTCTAGGAAGCTTTGCAGTTTGTTAATTAGGTTGCTTGACATTTTTTTGGTTCAGGTGTGAAGGGCATATTATATCTGTTGGTGAAAATGGAAGGTCATATGTGCTTGTTCTTGAAGCTGGCCTCTCAAACAATAGAAGCTTAAGCAAATTACATTTTGCAAGATTTAGCACCATAGCCGAGTTTTGTAGGGTATATGGATGTAGTTCTATGTTTTTACTATTAAATCTGCAAGCTCTTGATGCGGCTTCTACTAATGTTCACTAATACTCTAATTATTTGGAAACATTTTACAGTTTTGATTTGATTTAATGAGTACAAGATATGAATGTTTTGAATATTAGTTGTCATTTGGATGAGTTTGCGTTTACATAATACTGAATATGAGTTTACATGTGATAAATATGAATAGACCTGGTATCGTTAATTTGACAAAGAATATGAGTTAAGCTTATACAATATATGGCTTGGACTAACAATGAATATGAATTTAACTCAATATTCAATATAAATGTCTATCATATTTCTCCAAATTTCATTCTATATTCAATACTATGTAATATAATATTTACTGTCTGCTCTGCTCATTCAATACTAAGTATACTTAATTTTATTATAAATGTACATATGTATATATTGATATTTTGAGTTCAGCTCAACTCATACTTACTGCAAAGTAAACTCAATATTAACATTAGTTAAATTCATATTCATTGACAATTTAAATCATATTCAGTATTGTGTAAACTTAAATTAAGTGACAATTCACTCATATTCAATACTAGGTGAACTCAATTTTGTCAAAAAATCATATTCAATACCATGAAAATATTTGTGGACTATGTGAAGAATACACATATACTCATATTCATTGTCAATTTAAATCAATTTCAATATCAAATAAACTTTAGATAAGTGACAATATTTGTATTCAATATTATGTGAACACATATTCTTTGTCCATTCAAAACTTATTTAATACTAGGTAAGCTTAAATTCATTCTACGTGATAGTTGAACTCATAGTCAATATTAGGTGAACTCATAGTCAGTGTCATTTTCAGTCATATCTAATACCAATAAGCAAATTAAAATGTCTTCAATTTCATCAAGCATATAAGTCGACACTTTTTCTCAAATCTTATTTCATAGTCATATACTAGTTCAACTCATATTCAATGGTTGCTCAAGTAAACTCAATTTCATCTATACTCGTATTCATTGTCTGTTTAAATCAAATTCAATATCATACAAACTTTAAACAAGTGACAAATCAACTTATATTCAATATTATGTGAGCACATATTCTTTGTCAATTCAAAAATTATTTAATACTAGGTAAACATAAATTCATTCTGAGTTATTGTTGAACTCATATGCAATATTAGGTGATCTCATGGTCATATTCATTTCCAGTCATATCTAATACCAATAAGCAAATGCAAATGTCTTAAATTTCATCAAATATATAAGTCGACACTTTATCTCATATCTCATTTCATAGTCTTATGCTAGTTCAACTCATATTCAGTGGTTGCTCAAGTAAACTTTTTTTTAAAAAGGGTTGAGTTCATTAAGAAGCAAATGGGCCAAGCCCAGAGGAGAAGTTACAATCAGGCATCAACGATTAAAACAAGCTATAAAAAATAGGTCCACTCAAAAAATTAGAACCCAATAGGGCCCATCCGAGAGACCCAAACCAAATTATAGCACACACAAACCCTATCTACCCCATTACCCCTATGAAATCTCGCCGCCGCTCCCACCACCACACCAACGACTCACCAGACCTCGGAAGAAGGAAAGGGACGAAGAGAACCTCCACCCCAAATCCTCCCCCGAGCTGATTGATGACGACAACAAGAAGACGCAAAACCCAATCGCATACCACTAAAAGACCAGTTGGTCGGCGACGATTCCGGAGGGAAGGAACTTCGGTCTTCAAAGCTCTCCAGCCGAGTCCAAGCTAAGAGTCCACATCTCCGAAACATCAAGACCTACAAGATGAAGCAAAGAGGTAGACATAGGAAGGAAGAAGAGAAAACCTACCAAATCAAAGGAAATCTAGCCTCATTTGCTCTTAGATCTAAAACATCTCCAGACCTGGTTCAATTTCAGCTTAACTCGTATTCATTGTCAATTTAATTCAAATTCAATATCATATAAACTTGAAATAAGTGACAAATCAACTTATATTCAATACTAGGTGAACATATTCTTTGTCAATTCAAAACTTATTTAATACTAGGTAAATTTAAATTCAACAGTTGAACTTTCTTAATAAAAAAGTGACAGTTGAACACATAGTCAATATTAGGTGAACTCATCCACATATGTAATTTCCAATCATATCAAATACCAATAACCAAATGAAAATTTCTCAAATCTCATGAAAGATTTGTTCCTTCAATTTGAGCTCTTACATTAAAACTTAAAACATCATTTCTCCGTGAGCAGTGAGATGATGTTAATGAATACTTGTATTATCTTATGCCAATTAAACATTATTCTCTGTGAGCAGTGGGTTGCCTCGAATTCAACACATAATTTCCATCTCTGCTTCAACATCTCCCTTGTCGTATGGGGAATCTATGTTACCTTACAGTACTCCTATGGAGATTCCTTGAGAGCTCCGCGACTACAACTAAGATTACTGCTATGGAGGATCCTTCATGGAGGAGAGCTCCGCAAACTATAGAGAAAAGGGGAAAAGGGACAATTGAGATAAGTTGTCTTTATGTTGAATTGTGATTGTCTGCCTGGTCCAGAAGGTTGTTTCCAGTTTTGTTGTGTTGAGTATTCCAACTGCTCTCTCCTCCCAAAAAGGAGCTTCGCTTAGCCTCTACGCGATTCAGTTGTTGCCAAGAAGTCTCTGGACATGTCACCATGTCATCCTATATCAACATGGATGGTACCATCCATATAGTACTTTGGATGGTGTCCATGATATGAGATGATCACAATCCAATTAATCCTTTGGATGGTGTCCCTGATGTGGGATGGTACCATCCAATTGGTACTTTGGATGGTATCCATAATGTGGAATGGTCACTATACACTAAAAGGTTGGATGGTATCCACTAGGGGTGTGCATCGATCGATTCGGTCCAAGACCGGACCAAAATTTCTTCTAAATCAAGGACCAAAGTCGAATCGTTATTACTTCGATTCAGTCCGGATCAAACCATATATGGCTTTCGGTCTAGACCATCCCATTGGACCGACTAATCTTTCATTCGAATAAAATCACTCTTAAAGGACAGCACAAGAATTACAAAAATGTAACTACATAAAAAGAAGTAATCCAATTATCCCAATTTAAATAATCCACAATTCTTAAAACCCACATGTTCCAAAATATTATGCAAAAAGCTAAACGAGAACTACTTAACTAAAAGACAAAAGTCTTTTTATACAATCTCAAAGTAGTCTAACTAATTGCCTCTCTAATCTTCCCTTTTCATTTCTAGAGTGCACGTTGGACCTCCCAATCTCCATAATTTCCATTGTTCATTAGAAATGAGTTTAACAAAATGCCACTTACTCCGAGAACTAGTGCAATAAAACAAATGATTCTTAAACTTGCTAATTTGCAGTGGTGTTGTCAGACTTGGCAGAAGCATCTGTAGTGTCATTTATTCGCATCTTCTCCATATTTGAAACATTAAACAAGAAAAGAGAACGTAATATAAATATCTGGTTCACATTGTGTAGGTAAAGTAAACAGTTTTCTTGATCGAAGCAATGCGGATGAGAATTCTTATTTGAGGGTAGGACTATAGGAGCGGGAGCGGCGAGTCAAAGTCAGGAAAAGTCAATCATATTTATAGGTAATTAAGTGGCATGTAGGGCACTATGGTTTAAGTTGACTTTCCTTCTCAGAGCCTAATAAAACAGGCAATTAATTTAATTACGATTCGGTCCGATCCTTAGCTTGATTTTACGGTTTCATTCTGGACCGAACCAAAACCGAAAATGTCCCAAATTCAGGAACCAAAGTCTAATTAAAAGATAAACAGTTCGATCTGATTCGCTGTGAGAGTCGATTTGATCCGATTCGGTCCGATGTGAATCGAATCGTTGTCCACCCCTAGTATCCACTATATGGGATGGTAGAAGTTGGATGGTATCCATAATGTGGGATGCTACCATCCACTTTGAGGTTGGATGGGTACCCTGAGACTGGACACATGGTGACCAAGTACCAGATGGTCACTCAAGTAGTATTTCAAAGGGGAAATATTTTGGTGTAAACAAATACCCCCCACAACTTAGTTCATAAGAGATTATGAACTAAGTTGTTGACACCAACTTGTACCAAACCACACGCATCAACCAGGAGTCCCCTTCCTTCATGGCCAAGTCACCCATGACAGTAATTTATCTCATTTCCAACTCTGACTCGGCCAAAAATACTATTTTTTTTCTTTTTCCTATTGGCTTATGGAAAAGACAAGCAAATTAATTAATCCTTAAATAGCCAAACATTAACCGCCACCATTGCAACGTGGCTTTAATAAAACCTTCACCTTATCTTATAAGGAATACAAATCCTTTTTCACGTCGGGCACAGGATCTTAACCCATATCCTTTTTGACATCCTTACATGTGGTCTCATGCTCCCGTCCCTACTTTAGGATATTAACTTGCCCTCTTGCTGGAGACTTTGACAAATTGTCCAGTAAAGGATCACAACGAGGTAAACCAAATTTTTTTACTTTGAATTTTGACCTATGGTCACCATTCCAACACTGAGACGTGTATTTAGTAACCATCATTGCAACATCTTATGACTTGGTAGAATGTGATAAAACATCATTCCACCTAGAATATTGCTTTTGTCTCAGCTTGCCAAGAAATGGAATGACATGTGTCCGTAGCAGCTTAACTTAACCATTACTATCAAGTTCCTCCTTATGATTCTCTTTTGAACTCCCAGATGATATGCATATCGTGTATTTCACTTTTAATATTCCTAGAAGCATGTTTACATATACTTCTTTGCAATGGCTTTCGTAAGCAATCTCCAATTTTTGTACCCTTATAAGAAATGTTGTTTATAGGAACAAACACATTTGAATTTCTTGCTTCTGGCAACAGTGTTGATGTCAAAATAGGGGATGACTCCTTATTAACATTATCTAATCCACGACCGATTTCATCATTGAGAGATCTGGCTTCTTTAACATTTTTACCAGTTAAGCACGACAAGTTAGATTGACCGCTACTTTTACTATGACATTTTGGATTGTCCATCGAAATGGCTAGACACCCAACTTTTTCATTAACTAATTGTGGTTGACTTCCTAAGCCACAAACTTCGTCAGTGCTTACTGTTCCAATTTTCTCATTCACCAAATCTATGTCGCTCACCAACAAGATTTTTGTAGGTATAGTGGATGCATCATGCATAATTTCATGCTTTGACATTTCAAAATCACAAACATATCTATCAATCATCCTATCACAGGCTTTCTCAAATCTTTGTTCGAGATGATCAAGATGCTTATGTATAGAGGCAATGTAAAGATTTACCTGTTGGCCGATTTTATAGAGTACAACCACCATTTGATGAATCTCCTCAATCATTTGGCGGAGTGAGGGCACTGCTTCACCTATATCTATACTTGACACCATGGTTGACACCGTTGCTTCAACAATGTTGCCTGAAGTCCCTCCTACTTGGTCAATCTCAACATTGACTAACTGCTCCTCCTCCACAAAACCTTGTGGAAGATCATCTTCTTGCTGCCTCCGTCGTGAAGCTATACTAAACACACGTGTTCCACTATGTTTGCCAATTTGTTAATGGTGGAAAATGGGTGGATGGGTTGCACCTGACTTCTATGAAGGTGACGATTGTAACTAGTAACTACGGTCCACACCTCTTCGAACAATGTTCGAACGAGGGTGTTTGGTGTATGTGGAATCTACGTTACCTTACACTACTCGTATGGTGATTGCTTGAGAGCTCCGTGACTATACCTAATACTACTGCTATGGAGGATCCTTCATGTAGGAGAGCTTCGCAAATTATAGAGAAAAAGAAAAAAGGGACAGTTGAGACAAGTTGTCTTTGTGTTGAATTGTGATTGTCAGCCTGCTCCAGAAGGTTGTTTCCAGTTATGTTGTGCTGAGTCCTCCAACTTCTCTCTCTCTCTCTCTCTCTCTCTCTCTCTCTCTCTCTCTCTCCTCCTCCCAAAAAGTAGCTCCGCTTAGCCTCTACGCAAGTCAGTTGTCGCCAAGAAGTCTCTGGACATGTCAGCACATCATCTTATGTCAACATGGATGGTACCATTCATATAGTACTTTGGATAGTATCCATGATATGGGATGATCACCATCCAATTAGTCCTTTGGATGGTGTCCCTGATGTGGGATGGTACCATCCAATTAATACCTTAGATGGTGTCCACGATATGGGATGGTACCATCCACCTAGGGTTGGATGATATCCATGATGTGTGATGGTCACCATCTACTATGAGGTTGGATGGTGTCCACTAATATTGGATGGTACCATCCACTTAGAGGTTGGATGATATACATAATGTGGGATGGTCACCATCCACGAAGAGATTGGATGGTGTCCACTATATGAGATGGTACCATCCAATTAGAGGCTGGATGGTATACATAATGTGGGATGCTACCATCCACTTTGAGGTTGGATGGGTACCCAGACTGGACACATGGTGACCAAGTACCAGATGGTCACTCAAGTAGTATTTCAAGGGGGAAAATATTTTGGTGTAAACAACTTTGGAATAGATGTCGGCGTCTATCAACCGCGAATCGTCTGCCATGAAAGTGGGAAACCAATGGTAGTGGAATCGAGGGGAGCTAGAGCCAGATCTAGAGTTCAATGGAAGATAGAGAGGAAAGGTCGAACGAAGTAGAGAGACGGGGAAGTGAGAGAAGGAGGGATGGGATAAAGCAAAGAAATTCTCACTTTGGTGGTCTAGTGATGGCAATTTAAACTCACCCAACAGGTATTACCCGACCTGGCCCGTGATGGGGCGGGTATCACCCGACCCCCAGTAGTATGGGACGGGGCATGGTATCTACTTCCGACCCTCTCTGCCCTGCCCCGTTATTGACCCATTTTATCTCAAATTCTTACGGTATTTATACATATTTCTCCCATTTTGACCTTTTTCAACTAGTTAGAGTCTATCTTTCAACTTGTTAGACTCAATTACCCATTCTATTATCACTATTTTTAATTCATAGAGTGTATTCCTAATTGTTTTATCATAAAAAGTAAAGTTTAAGTGTATTTTTTTCAAATAACATGAAAGAGAGGGTCGCCCCGTACCCGCGCGGATTTTACTTGCCCCGACTCACAATATCGTGGGGCGGGACATGAGTATTGAGGTACCCGCCTCGCCCCATTGCCATCACTACGGTTGTCCCTCCGCTTACTGCTAAGCTCTGGCTAGCCCGCTCTCATTTAGTCATTTTAGGACAAATCAAGCCATTCCTCAAGCCAACAAATTACAACCATTCATTTTGTTTTCTGTTGATATGGACAAATCCCGACATGCTCATGAATTTGGTTGTAAGTATAATAGCCGGATTGCCCGGTCGCCCTTGCTTGAATGCATGTGCTCATCGCCTTTTGTTAGGCCAAGTCCAATGCAACACCCCAAATTTTGGGGCATTGAACCCCAAATTTGGGGAACCCCATTTTCCCTTCTTTTGCTCCAATGCAACAAACTCCATATTTGGGGTTCTTAATATTTCCAATTTTTTCATTTATTTAAAACTGTACTTATCGAAACTTTAACATAATTTGTTCATGTTAATTTTTGTATAGTTCGTCATCATTTTTAAATACAAATTTTTCGATAGAATTTTGTTAAATTTCGAGACCGAATTTTTTTTAGCAAAAAATTATGAACCTAATTTGGGTTTACACACAACACTTGAAAATGATAAAGGTTAACGAGTTGACATAATAATTCAAATGACACAATTCATAGGTTACACACAACACTTGCTAATCATAAAACTTAAATATTACACACAACACTTGAAAATGATAAAGTTTAAAAATAACACACAACACTTGAAATGATAAAAAAGAAACACATAACATGTCAATATTCACCAAGAAGGGAATAGTAATTCCCGTAATCTCCTCCACCTTCATCTCCTCCTCCATTTCCATCTCCACCTCCAGTTTGACTTGCGTTGGATGAATAGTCGGGAACAGAGTTGGGATCGATGATGTGATGCTTTGTAATTCAATTAAAGTTGTAGTTGGTGACAATTTATTTTGTAATTTACAAACACATTTTCATTTTCATAATATAATTTCCATTCTTAGTCGATCTAATTTTTGTTTACACACAACTTAAAGATGATAAACATAAATTTTAAATAAAATGAATTCAATTTAATTCCCCTTCCCTTAATTAATTCAATTTAATTCCCCTTCCCCTAATTAATTACATTCAATTCTCTTAAGCAAATTCCCTAATTAATTATATTCAACTCCCTTAATAATTGCCTTAAATAACTCGGCAACAATTAAAAAAAAAAACCTGTTGGGCGGCACACTCGGCCTCCATAAATGCCGAAATCGGCAAACCCTCCCCCATATATAGCGATCCAATTGCCGATCGCCTCCATAATTGCCGATTTTCGTCATTTATTTCTCTGCGTTGGAACTCCCCGATCGCCATTAATGCCGACAACCCCATAAATGCAGGCTCCATTGGACTCAGCCTTAGTCGTTTTTCCTGGTCAAAAAGGGGACAGCCACCAACAGTCGTCATCTTTGTTACTATGCAGTATGCATAAATAAACATCCTTATCCCATTGAACTTATTATATAGCTTATGTCCATCAGCAATCAGCATTGCCAACTTGGGGTTGCGACAATCTTTGTTGCATTAGCTTCGTGTTTATCCACCAGCATTTATTCTAGCTTGAATTCTAGAATTGCAGAGTACCTTCTTCACAAAACAGAGAGTAACTAATCACTAAAATGGCGTCCATAGCCAACGAGTCCTCTGCCGCCTACGATCGCCTAGCCGAGCTCAAGGCATTCAACGACACAAAAGCCGGCGTCAAAGGTCTGGTAGATTCCGGAATCACCCACCTCCCCCGCATCTTCCACTTCCCGCCCCACCTTCTCGACAACAGACCATCGATTCCCGCCGGCAACCCAAACTTCACTTTCCCGGTCATCGACCTCAACCTTGACGGCGTTAATTCAGACTCCGACAAGCGGAACAGAGTCGTTGAAAAAATCCGCGACGCGTCATCAAATTGGGGATTCTTCCAGGTGGTCAACCACGGTATCCCCGAAACCCTCCTCGACGAGATGAAAGCCGGCGTCCACAAATTTCACGACCAGACTGTCGAGCTGAAGAAGCAATTCTACGGCCGCGACCCGACCAAGAAAGTCTACTACAACAGCAACTTCGACCTGTTCGACGCCCCCGCCGCCAGCTGGAGGGACTCCGGCGCTGTTCCACGTGGCGCCCGATCCGCCCAGCCCCGACGAGATGCCCGCTTGCTGCAGGGACGTCCTGACGCGCTACTCCGAGGAGATGCTGAGATTCGGGGATTTGCTGTTTGGGCTGCTGTCCGAGGCTCTGGGCTTGAGGCCCAATCATCTCAAGGAGATGGGCTGCGCCGACGGGTTGCTGATCGGGTGCCATTACTATCCGCCGTGTCCTCAGCCGGAGCTCACTCTGGGCGTGGACAAGCATTCCGATGTCGACTTCGCCACCGTGCTTTTGCAAGATCACGTTGGAGGGTTTCAGGTTCTTTATCGAGATTGTTGGGTCGATGTGCCTCCTCTGGCGGGAGGTCTGGTTGTTAACATCGGTGATATGCTTCAGGCAAGATCTTGTTGTTTTTGGGTTTTTGGTATATTTTTTTTAGAGGAGTTTTTGTTGGAAATTTGGTCGAACCAGGTAATATGGGCTAGACCGATTGGACCAACCAAGACCACGTTGAAATTTGGTGGCAAGCAAATTGTTTTGGAATTGTGTTCATTTAAATTTGAAAGCCACCATTCCATGTAATGGTTGCTCCACGTTGCCTTGGTTTGCCATGCATGGCGACTGTTCATGCAATTTAATAAGGCAATGTTTAGTTTGATAATGGCTACGGTTGGGGGACCTTGCTCCATGAAGAGATACGTCTTCTCAGGAGGCAAATTGTATGGTTCCTGCAACCGGTAAGCCAATCAAATTAAACAAACATAACCTTTCCTCATGGCAACAATTCATTTGAAATGAATAGACATGTTGCTTGGCCAAAAGCCAACCGATCAGGATGAAGGGTTGTAACCTTTCGATGCCTTCCATTGTCATCTATAAATAGATGGGATCGGCTAGTGGGAGAGGACACACCGGAATTTATTCTTTCTTCCTACTAAATACTTCTAAGTATACTTTAGTTTCTTAAGCCTAGATTCTAAAGTGGTGATAGTTTTATCCTACGAAGAAATTTCCTGTAACCCTAGGCTTGTTGAGGGTGGAAATATTCTTTACGGAAAGTGAACTTTATTCACGACTCTATCATAATCCTAGTCACCCGGTCTCGGGCTTTCGTACAAATACCCTCTTCCCTCTTTTTCTAACAATCGTAAAGAATATTTCTCTTGTACGATGGCTCGTACTTCTCCTTACAAGGAACCTTCTCTCCATGGGAAAATTGAGAAATTCGATGGGGAACATTTCCGTCGATGGCAAAAGAAGATGCGTTTTCTTCTTACTACTCTCAAGGTGGGGTATGTGATTAGTACCCCATGTCCAGAATGTAACTTGGAGGAGGAAGGGGTCGACAATGAGGAATTGAAGAAGCGACTTCGTAAAATGAAGAAGTGGGAAAATGACAACTACCTTTGTGTAGGGCACATACTCAATGGTTTGTCGGACTCCCTATTCGACATTTACGAAATGTATGCTAATGCCTCGGAACTTTGGGATGCATTAGAGGCAAAGTATTTGGCCGATGATGCATCGACCAAGAAGTTTCTTGTAAGTAATTTCAACACTTACAAGATGAGCGATTCTCGCCCAGTGATGGAGCAATATAACGAATTACTTCGAATCTATGGTCAGTTTACTCAACACAATCTGAACATGGATGAGGCGATCGCTGTGTCGAGTATAATCGACAAACTGCCACCTTCTTGGAAGGACTTCAAGCACATGCTTAAGCATAAGAAGGAAGAGTTGGATTTAACCCAACTAGGTACCCACTTGCGCATAGAGGAGAACCTTAGGGTGCAAGAGGGTGTGAAGCCAAAAGATTCTTCATCGGTTCATATGATGGAGATTGAAGAGTCTTCTTTCCAGAAAAAGGGAAAGAAACGTTCTCGTGAAAAGGGCAACAATTCATCCAAGGCCAACAAGAACAAGAAGGCTAAACCTTCTTGTTGGAAATGCGGAAAACCGGGGCATTTCAAGCGTGATTGTCTCATGGAAAAATCAAAGAATAATGGCAATCGTCATGTTGGGCAAGGATCTAACGATCTAGGCCCACAAGGTCGTATTCCCACTTTTGATTTTGAATTTGATCCAAATTCGGGTATGAATTATGTTTCACTAATTAATGAAGCATATTTTGTACAGGATGATGATGTTGCTTGGTGGGTTGACTCTGGAGCTAACATACACGTAAGCAAGGATCGCAAATGGTTCAAAACTTACAAACCAGTGGAAGACGGTTGTGTTCTCCACATGGGCAATGAGTCAACTGCTCCAGTCGAAGGACGTGGCACCGTAGAGTTGGAATTTACTTCCGGAAAGATTCTTGTACTTAGGGATGTGTTACATGTACCTAAGATTAGAAAAAATTTGGTTTCTGGAAGTGTACTAAATAAGCTTGGATATCGTCAAGTTTATGACTCTGATAGATATGTATTATCTAAATCCGGAGTATTTGTCGGATTTGGTTATTATAATAATGGTATGTTTATGTTGAATATTATTAATAAAATTAATAATATTGTTTCCGCTTACATGACTACCCTTATTGATTCGTCTTTATGGCATGCACGATTGGGACATGTGAATTATAAGCGAATGATGACTATGTCTAAAGAAGGACTTCTTCCTTCTTTTGATGCTCAACATGATAAATGTAAAACTTGTATGTTGACAAAAATCACTAGAGAGCCGTTTAAGAACGTGCAAAGGGAGTCCAAGGTGCTTGGACTTGTACACAGTGATCTATGTGATTTACATGGCACTCCTACCTTAGGAGGAAAGAAATATGTTATCACCTTTATTGATGACTATTCGAGGTTTTGCTATGTGTACTTGTTGCAAACTAAGGATGAAGCCCTTAGTCGCTTTGGTATATATAAAACTGAAGTGGAGTTACAACAAGAAGCAAAGATTAAAACTTTGCGCACAGATCGAGGTGGTGAATACTATGATCCGGCTTACTTCCAAAGTACGGGGATCATACATGAGACCTCTGCACCGTTTACCCCTCAACAAAATGGGATAGCGGAGAGGAAAAATCGCTCTCTAAAGGAAATGGTCAATTCCATGCTCTCTTACTCTGGTTTGAGTAATGGGTTTTGGGGGGAAGCTATGCTAACGGCTTGCTATTTATTAAATAGGGTTCCCAATAAAAGGAATGTCACTACCCCCTATGAACTATGGTATAAACGAAAGCCAAACTTGGATTATCTTCGAGTTTGGGGTTGTAGGGCAGTCGTGCGACTAACGGATCCTAAAAGGAAGACGTTAGGAGAAAGAGGCATTGATTGCATCTTTGTAGGATATGCCGAAAATTCTAAGGCATACCGGTTCTATGTTATAGAACAAAATGACGCTTACTCAATTCATTCTATAATTGAGTCAAGAGACGCCATATTTGATGAAAATCGATTTTCATCAATGCAACGACCAAAAGACATAGTTCCTCGTGTCAATGAGGGGATTGAGGAAGATACTTCACAATCAAGTTTACCCATTATTCGTCAAAGTAAAAGAAGAAAGATTGCAAAATCTTTCGGACCAGACTTTCAAATGTATCTTGTGGAAGGATCTAGAGAGGAAGTACACTCTCAATATTTATATTCATTTAATATTGAGGATGATCCTAAAACTTTTGATGAGGCTATGAAGTCTCGTGACGCTGCCTTTTGGAAGGAAGCTATTAATGATGAAAAAGATTCCATCATGGCAAACAACACATGGGTGTTGGTAGATTTACCACCTGGATGCAAACCTTTGGGTAGTAAATGGATCTTCAAAAAGAAAAGAAGAGTCGATGGGACCATCGATAAGTTTAAGACGCGTTTGGTAATCCAAGGTTTTAGACAAAAACATGGGATTGATTACTTTGATACTTACGCGCCTGTTGCTCGAATCTCCACCATTAGATTGTTGATTTCTCTTGCATCAATTCACAATCTAATTATCCATCAAATGGATGTTAAGACAGCATTCTTGAATGGAGATTTGGATGAAGAGATTTACATGAAACAACCCGAAGGATTTGTGGTGCCTGGTCAAGAGCATAAAGTGTGTAAATTGATCAAATCATTGTATGGGCTTAAACAAGCTCCAAAGCAGTGGCATCAAAAGTTTGATGAGGTGGTTTTGTCTAGTGGTTTTAAATTAAACCAAGCTGACAAATGTGTATATACAAAATTTGATGATTCTGGTAATGGAGTCATCATATGTTTGTATGTAGATGACATGCTTATCTTTGGTACCAATCAAAGACAAGTGGACCTCACTAAGGAGTTTTTGTCATCTAAATTCTCCATGAAGGACATGGGGGAGGCAGATGTGATTCTGGGTATCAAGATCAAGCGAAACGGCAAGGAAGTAGCTTTGACTCAATCTCATTACATTGAGAAGTTACTTGATAAATTTCATAGTGAAGTTTGTCGTGAATTAAAAACCCCAATGGATCCAAGTATGAAACTTTTTCCTAATACTGGGGAACCTGTTTCACAATTGGAATACTCCAAGGTTATTGGCTGCTTGATGTATGCAATGACTTGCACAAGACCAGATATCGCATATGCGGTAGGACAATTAAGTCGGTATACGAGTAATCCTAGTACTCATCATTGGCATGCAGTGAGACGTGTACTAGGCTATCTCAAAGGCACAATGCATTATGCTTTGACTTATAGTGGATTTCCATCTATCTTGGAAGGCTATACTGATGCTAGTTGGATTTCTGATGTTCAAGATCATACTTCAACTTCAGGATGGGTCTTTTTGCTTGGGGGAGGTGCTATCTCTTGGGCTTCTAAAAAGCAAACTTGCATCACAAGTTCCACTATGGAGTCAGAATTTGTGGCCTTGGCTTCTGCTGGAGGAGAGGCAGAGTGGTTAAGAGACTTGGTTTATGACATCCCTTTATGGCCTAAACCTATCTCACCAATTTCTATCCTTTGTGATAGTAAAGCTACTTTGGCTAAGGCATATAGTCAAATGTATAATGGCAAGTCTCGCCATTTGGGAGTAAGACATAGTAAAATTCGTGAATTGATCACTCACGGAGTTGTGTCTTTACAGTATGTCCGGACTCAAGAGAATTTAGCTGATCATTTGACGAAAGGGTTAGCTAGAGACTTGGTAGTCAAGTCTGTAAAAGGGATGGGTTTAAAGTCCATATAATTTCTGATCATGGGACACCCAATTCCCCTCTAATACAACGTTAGAGGCTGAATTCAATGTGGAAAGCTTATTATCAGAAATTGAAGCACACAATTTATCATCCCGAGGTATGTGCTTGTTGTCCTGCATGAGAGAAGAGGATGAAGTTTAACTTCTTAATTGAATCTTTGACAAAGTGTATTGTGCAGGTACACAAATTAAAGATTCAACCTATGTAAGCATGAAGTGCGGCCGCTTCAAGAAACCCGGACTTTGGTTTCGTGTGCGCTTACGAGAAGGATTGGACACATGGCGGATAATAGTGTCAAGGCGCTTAGAAGTTTTGAAAACTTAAGTGTATATTATCTTCGAATATTCATATGAGTCAACGGGTTCAATCGTTACCGACACCCTTTGTATTCGAATATTTGTCAAGTGTAATATACTAAGGTGAAAATTCAATCGTCACGACATTTTCATTTATGCTTAAGTTTTATTGGAAGAATGTTGTAATTTTAGTGGATTCCTTGAATGCACTAAAATGGGGGAGGAATGTTGGAAATTTGGTCGAACCAGGTAATATGGGCTAGACCGATTGGACCAACCAAGACCACGTTGAAATTTGGTGGCAAGCAAATTGTTTTGGAATTGTGTTCATTTAAATTTGAAAGCCACCATTCCATGTAATGGTTGCTCCACGTTGCCTTGGTTTGCCATGCATGGCGACTGTTCATGCAATTTAATAAGGCAATGTTTAGTTTGATAATGGCTACGGTTGGGGGACCTTGCTCCATGAAGAGATACGTCTTCTCAGGAGGCAAATTGTATGGTTCCTGCAACCGGTAAGCCAATCAAATTAAACAAACATAACCTTTCCTCATGGCAACAATTCATTTGAAATGAATAGACATGTTGCTTGGCCAAAAGCCAACCGATCAGGATGAAGGGTTGTAACCTTTCGATGCCTTCCATTGTCATCTATAAATAGATGGGATCGGCTAGTGGGAGAGGACACACCGGAATTTATTCTTTCTTCCTACTAAATACTTCTAAGTATACTTTAGTTTCTTAAGCCTAGATTCTAAAGTGGTGATAGTTTTATCCTACGAAGAAATTTCCTGTAACCCTAGGCTTGTTGAGGGTGGAAATATTCTTTACGGAAAGTGAACTTTATTCACGACTCTATCATAATCCTAGTCACCCGGTCTCGGGCTTTCGTACAAATACCCTCTTCCCTCTTTTTCTAACAGTTTTTCATTATGTGATTTGGGTGTGTGAAATGTTATATCTTGTGCTTTACTTTTTGCAGCTGATATCGAATGACGAGTTTATAAGTGCGCAACACAGAGTTCTGTCTAAAAGGATCGGACCCAGAGTGTCTATACCGGCATTTTTCAGTTCTGGATTTTCACAGAATCCAAGAGTTTACGGACCCATAAAGGAGTTGTTGTCGGAAAATAGCCCTCCTAGATATCGGGAGACCACGACTCAAAACTATCGTGCCCATTACTACAACAAAGGCCTTGATGGGAAGTCTAGACTGCTGGATTTTAAGCTCTAGGAATGTGGATGCTCATGAATGTTGGAGAAAAAAGGGTGAATCCTTGTTGCAGAAGGATTAGAAGTCGGGGTCTAGAAGTCGGTTTGGAATAAGAGTCTATTTCTTTGGTCAAGACTACATTGTTTTGAGTTATTTCGGTTTATTTGCTAAAGTTGTGATTTGTATCAGTTGAGTTCGTTTGTGAGTTGTAAGCAGAGCAGAGAATTTGGAGCTGAATTAGTTAGTCATGTTTGTTGGTTTTTAAAGTTAAGACTTAAGAGGTTAGTATACGTCAGGGGAGAGCGAGATTGTTGGGAGATTTTTGAGTTGTTGAGAGTACTTATTATTCCCTTTCAACATTTCAATAAAATTTGTCAAATTGTCTTTATTGAACTTTTACAATGAACATTTATGCTTTAGATTTTTTTTTTTGACAAAAGATAATCTTATAAAGATCAAAAGAGATAGTTACATTCTGGATGACAGCCAGGCCTGGAAATCAAAGAAACCATCCATAGCCGGGTACAAAGAAAGGGCCTTCCCAGCCACCAAATGGGCTACCCTATTACTACGCCGACCTATAAACTGAACACTAAACCCAGGATAGCTGTTAAAACAATGCAAAACTTCCTCCAGAACAGCTCCTACTTGGTTATCTCTTGCATCCGCATGATTGATCTTATCAATGAGCACCTTCGCGTCCCCTTCAAATTTTACTACCGATAGGCCAATCGAAAGGCACCACACAATAGCCTCCCGGAGGGCAAGCAATTCCAGAACCATCGGGTCATCCACCTCTGGAAAAAGAATCCCTTTCACCAACCAAAGTTGTCTTGACGGAGTGAGCAGAACAATCCCACCCGCACCATGCGACCCCCTCCTCACTGCCCCATCCCATAAACAGACCGCACTATCATCCGCATTACCGCCAACAGGGAGGGCCACAGGAGGCACCACCACAGGGGAACCCATCCCAGGAGGCCTGTCCACAGGCAGGCGCACCCACTCCTCGTACTGTTGATGGAATTGCCGCAACAAAGCCGGAAAACCATACTGTTTGCCTTCAAAAACAACCCAGTTTCGCGACCGCCATATCCGCCACAGGACAGCCACCACTGCCATTAATAAAGCAGGTTAATGGATCCGACCCAAAAGTTGCTTCAGGAACATAGGGAAAGTATGTCTAGGGAGCCCCTCCCCTAGATAATCCAGGCCAGAATGCACCCAAAGGGCGCGAGCCACAGAACAATTCAAGAACAAGTGCTCCATCGATTCCGCAGCATCCCAGCAAATCGGACATCTAGGATGCACCTGGACTCGTTTCTCAATAAGGGCCTCCGTAGTCGGCAAAATTCGATTAAGGATCTGCCAAACAAAAACTTTAAGTTTAGGCGGAATATCCGCATCCCACAAACGAATCCAGGACTCCTTATCCATCCAACCCACCATAGCTCTCCACCCCCCTCTCCTTCTATCAATATCCACAGCTAAATGATAAGCCGATTTTACCGTGAAGACCCCATCCCTCGCACCATGCCAGATTACCTTGTCCCTAACATCCAGTCTAGGGAGCGGGATTGCTTTAATGGCTTTACAGGTAGGGGGATCAAACTAACGACTTAACCTGTCATCATCCCAACCTCCCCCCCCCCAGGACGCATGACCTCTGCCACAGGGGGATCACCCCCATCTGGCAGGACCCGAGGGTTAAAACAAGGGGGAGTGTGCTGAAGCCGCGGAATCCAACTCGAGTTAAGCAACGACGCAGTCTGCCCATTACCAATCTGCCACCGTAACCCCTGCGCCAGTAAATCCCTCCCAAAGAGGATACTTTGCCACCCCCACGATGGGCGGGACCGAGCTTTGGCCTCAAGGAACGACCCGTTAGGGAAGTATTTACCTTTGTAAACTTTTGCCAGAAGGGACTCAGGTTCCATCAGAATACGCCACCCAATCTTAGCCAACAGAGCCTGATTGAATTGCTCAAACCGACGAACCCCCAGTCCCCCCTCATGCTTGCTACGACACAGATTACGCCACGAGACCCACCGCAGTCGTGAATGATCCTCTTCATCCCCCACCAGAACCGGGCCACATGTCTATCCAGGAGCCGACACAACACAAGAGGTAGCTTAAAACAGGACATCACATGTAAAGGCAAGGCGAGAGCAACCGATTTAATCAAGGTTTCCTTCGCCGCCCATGACAAAGTCCTTCTTTTCCATCCCTGAAGACGTTCCAGCAGTTTCTCCTCCAAATACCAGAACGTGGCCATCTTGGACCGCGCAATAAGGGTAGGCAGACCAAGATATTTATCATGAACCCCTACCGCTCCCACTCCTAATATCGCAGCCAAAAATTCCTGATCAGCACGGACAATATTCTTACTGAAGCATACTGCTGACTTGGCCAAATTCACCTTCTGGCCACTCAATTCCTCATAATCATTCAGGACCTCAATCAAATTCTCACATTCCCTGAGGGTGCCCCGTAAAAATAGATACGAGTCATCAGCAAAAAACAAGTGTGAGATTCGCGGCGCACGAGGAGCCACTTTCACCCCTTCCAACTTTTTATCCGCAATAGCCTTGCGAAGGAGGGCCGCAAACCCTTCAGTACAAAGCACGAACAAAAGAGGGGAGAGGGGATCCCCTTGCCGAAGCCCCCGGGAAGGAGAGAAGTACCCAGAGGGAGTCCCATTCATTAGAACCGAATAAGAGGAAGACTGGAGACACTCCCGAATCCACCCTTGCTAGATACTGTTAAAGCCCATCTTATCCAAAACCGCAAGAAGAAACGGCCACTCGACTCTATCATAGGCCTTTTCCATGTCAACCTTTAGAGCCATGTACCCTTTCTTACCCCGCGTTTTGATTTTAAGATAATGCATCAACTCGTGGCCCAGAAGAACATTCTCAACAATTTGACGTTCCCGGATGAACGCATTTTGCCCCTCCGAAACAATTGCAGGCAGGAACTCAGCCAGCCGTTCTGCCATAATTTTTGTGATAATTTTATAAACAAAATGGCATAAACTGATTGGACGCAATTGTCTCATAGATTCCACATTATCTACCTTGGGGATCAAGGTAAGCCACGTATGATTGAAGCTGCGGAGCATCCGACTAGTAACAAAGAAGGACCGTACAGCCGCAACCACCGTCTCACCCACAATATCCCAGAAGGCTTTAAAAAACTTCTCAGTGAATCCATCAGACCCAGGAGCCTGCTTAGACCCCATAGCAAACACCGTTTTATGAATCTCGGCGGGAAGAACCTCAGCCGTAAGGCTAGCATTCATCTCAGGGGTAACACTATGAGCTATAGGCAAGGACGCCACCCGCTCAGCCATGTTCTCGACCTGATTCTCCGGCGTAAAAAGGTGTTGATAGAAAGACGTAGCAACTCCTGCCTTCTCACTTTCATTGGTGACCCACTCCCCATTATCATTCCGAAGACCAGCCACGAAATTTCTTTTACGTCGCGCTCGAGTCACCGTATGAAAGTAGGAAGTATTCTTATCCCCTTTCTTCAACCAATGAACCCTGGACTTCTGTTGCCAGTAAAGTTCCTCCGCTTCCCATTGTCGATTCAATTCCATCTCTAACTCCCGGATCACATCCCAATCAATTGGATGGACGGATTTAACCCTCTCAATCTCGCTTTGGAGAGTCCGAATGTTCCGCAAGGAATTGGTAGTACCAGCCCTACTCCAGTCATACAAGAGATGACGAAGCTTCTTCAGACGCTCCCAAAGGCAGAACATGGGGGTACCCTGGATATCCTCCTTCCAGACATAAGTAACCATAGCTCGAACTTCGGGATTCTCCGCCCAGCGAGCATCAAAGCGGAATAAAGGACGACTATTCCGAACATAAGGCTTGTCCGACAGGAGGAGGGCTCTATGATCAGAACCTTGATCAGTAAAGTGTTTGACCAAGGTATCCGGGAAACGATCGATCCAGGGCTGAGAGCAGAGGGCTCTATCCAGCCGCTCGCGGATACAGGCACTACCCATCCTTCTGTTGGTCCAGGTAAAGAGGTCGCCTTGGTACCCCGGATCATGGAGACCCAAATCATCAATAAACTCGCGCAAACTGATGGAAGAATTGACATTCCAAGGGTTTCCCCCATCTTTCTCACTCACACTAAGGATAGTATTGAAGTCACCAATCACCACGTAGGGGAGATGGAAAGTAGAACATATGTTCCGAAGATGCGCCAACTGGGTTGTTCGAATAGCAGCAGAACAACTAATATAACACACAAACCACAATATAAGAAAACTCCACTTCATTAACTTGGGAACAAATACAAAAGTTGGAAGAATATAAAACCTAAACATCAATCTCCGGAGCCCGGGCCAACACTAACCCGCCCGACCCATCGATAGCATCAACAAAAAAACACCGAGAATTTTCAAAACCCAACCCCCGCAAGCGACGGGAAACAACACGCCGACTAGATCGTGTTTCTGAAAAAAACACGAGCTCCGGTTTGTTGGAATAGACCATACCCAGAGCCGTTTGGAATGTGAGGGAAGGTCCAATACCTCTCACATTCCAGGCTAATAGCCTCATTTATCGGACTGGGGCCACTCCAGGCTGGCTTCCTCCACCTTCTCACTAACATCAGCAACTTCCACAAAATGTTTCTTGGGCGTTGGTGGGGTACCCACCTCCCTCTCAATAACCTCCAAAGGCCTTTTAAGCATACCAGACGAAGAGTTTGGTAAGTTAGACCCATATTCATCAAAACTCCCCGCATCCTCTCCAATCGTGCTTCTGATGCCTGTAACACCACCCCCGCTTGCATCCTTGTCTTCCTCAATAGTCATCCCTGCTTCAAATGCTGCCACCACTTGGATAACCCGACCCATGGATGGCTGGCCAGGCTTAATTGATTCAGCCAAGGGGGTTCGTTTTTTAATCATGAAGCTTTGGGCTTCCTCCCCCGACACCGAATCCTCCGAGTCCTGGGCAGCCCCCAGATTCGGCCCACCCTCAGCGCCTGGGAGTTGCGGGCCAGGAATCACAGGCCCACTATCTCCCAAGACTTTCCCCTCATCGGCCGGAGCCCTTCCGCCCTTCTGATGCAAGACATCCCCGACCTGGGCCTGAGGATTCGGTTGGGCCGAGGCCTTCCGCATCTTGCGAGGCCCACGCGAGCGGACGGGCTGGGCCAGGCCCAGACCCACAGCCACCGCCGCACCGGCCTGTGGAACCTCCTTCGCGGTCTGCTCCGACATCAGCAGCGTCCCCGCCCGCCGAGCGCCCTTCTTCCCAGTCCTCGCCACCTCAATCCCCGCCGGAGCCGAGCAATCCCCCTGCTCTATCGATTTCCCCTTCAGAGCAGCCTTACTAGATGGAACACGGTCAACTGGCGTGGGGATGTCCACCATATCATCATCAGAATCATCCGCAAGAATGAGGCGACGGCGCCGTGTCTCATCCTCAATCTCCTCGGCAGTGTCAGCACAGGGCAGCACGGCCGACTTACGGTGAGTCGAGGTCTTCCGCTTGGTGGGGGCCTTCATATCACCGCCTTGACTTTCCGCATGCTTGTTTCCCATCTGTTTCGATCGACCGTTCCCCAGCCGGAGCTTAGGATGGCGGTTGAGCACAAATCCTTTCGGGCTGGCTCGAATGGGTTGAACCATCCCCGCGCCCTCCTCCTGATGCGCATCAGGAGAATTAGCTGGCCTCTGCACTACAGTGCTGTGCACGGGTGAGTGGTGAGCCGCTTTCGGTGCTGTTTGGATATGCTTGCCGTTCCCCGCACCTGACTCCACCCTTCCCGACTGATGACGGTGCTGACGATTCACCCACACCGATCGCCTAGGTCCCCCGACAGGAGGGATCTCACCATCATCCTCATAAATTTTCCGCCCCACCTTTTTGGTGATCATGTGCGGGCCAAAGCGCTCCTTGCCAAGCGGCGGGTCAAACGCACAATCACGACGAGCATGGCCAACTCGGCCACAATGGAAGCAGAAGCTTGGCAAGAATTCATATTTCAGGCTAACCCAAAAATTCTCTATTTCATCACTGGCAGCCAACAACTGCGATCGAAGTGGTTTGGCGAAGTCAATAATAGCATTGACTTTAATAAAACGCTCACCAGTCTCCAGGCACTCGAAGACCCCAGAGTCCAGGACTTGACCAGACGTTGCGGCCATCATCTTCCGCCCAAAAAGTTTGGTGCAACAGTCATCCTTGACGCCCCACAGCTGAATTCGAAAAGGAGCTTTTGACATTTCATCAAAGATCCCTTTAGGGATAACAGGAACCCATGGTCTAAGTATCAGCAGCCTATCCTTGATGATCCACGGATTCCGCGATAACGCCCAGTTTTTCGCTTCCTCATTAGGCAAAACGATCTCATACAGACCATGCTTAGTCCACATCACCTTCAGCTGCCCACGGATCTTCCAAGCATCCAATAGACCTTCTCGTAGCTCCACCGTGGTGATTTGATCATTGGTAAACAGCCGACCAAGCAGGGTTCGAGACGCCCTGAATCGGGTTGACTGTACCTCCTCCAATGAAAACTGAACAACCTGATCTTCTGTTACGTGAACCATCGTATTCGTCACCTGGCAAGACGAAGCCGCGTCACTATCAAAATCAGATTTACCACGCCCTAGCACCTTGTCCCTCAAAGGTATATCCTGCAGGGATAACACGGGACAAGGGATCATAACAGGCGTTTGGGTAGATGGAATAATGAAAGGAGTGGGAAGGGATACGAAGCAGTTAAAAGAGCCCCAAATACCTGAACAGCTGTGAAGCAAAGGCACTGGGACGTGCGCGCCAACTACAGCAGGATACTCACTCCGGCGATGATGCAGAATAGAAACTGATTTTCGCTTCAGGTCGGGTGGAATAAAAGAGGGCTCTTTACCCCAGCAGGAGCCGATTATTATAGGCGCGTTAGAGAGAAGAAGGCGAGTTCGAGTAGGAATACATCTCTCACTCGTATTAGGACTCCCAACTGGCTTCGTCCGTTGGGTAAGGGGATAATGGTAACCGCCTGAAGGTCCGGGACTTACTGGGATAGAGCCCTTCTCAAGGATCAGATTCCCACCTGATTTCACGCAGGATTCAAACTGCCTCGAAAAAAAAGGGGGAGAAGAACGCGGGTCGATCACCACCGCCCGTGTTTTTCCCAACTCGTCGGACCCGGGAAAGACAGCCGTCACGGACAACCTGAGTGGCTCACCGTCTGATCGGCTAGCCGTACTGACCGGACATCGCGTCCCCCGTTCGATCACCAAAGTTCGGATTTCAGCCGCTTCCGCAGCGAAATTGCGGCCACCGTGATAAGATTGGAGCTCCTTTATCTTAGAAAGCTCCTTGGCAACATTCGGAAACTCATCAACTCCGGATAACAGTGATTCCTCACCTACCAGAACCGACGATGAAGGGAGCCAAAACCTCCACTCTTTAAGCCAAACAAGTCTGTGTTTTTTCACAGAGCTAGAGTACGATAGATTATTATAAAACGAGGACCTTTGATCCTCTTGCATCAATGACAGCTTTCGTTTACATTGCCCCCTGGAAGGGTTGCAACCCGATTGCTGAGCACGATGAGAAATCTTAAGCCTATGACACTTTCTCCGGCGCGAACCATAAACTCTCTCGCTACCGGTTTCACCATCGTCGACCCTCCAGTGTTGGGATCCAAAGCTGCGCTGGTTTGCCACACTGACCCGGAAGAAGGAATGGAGGATCTGGAGAAGCCAATCGCCCAGCCACCATGGCCAAACGATGAGAGAGGAGAGAGCTCCTCTCATTCTTTTTTTTTCCCCCTTTTCTTAGGAGTCAACAAACGGTCAACTTCTTCCACCAAAAAGTCGTCCATTATACAAAAAAAATAGTCTACCACTTCCATCAAACGGTTTACCTCTTTCCCCAACCGCTACACCTCTTTCAATAATTGGTCTACGTGATGAAGAATTGCTAGTAATATCATCATATATAATTAGAGTCCAATAACAATAGATATGCTTGCTAGTAAGAGATATAAATTAGTAGAAAGGTTGCAAGCATAGATGATGAGTTCTCGAGTGATTGAAATCTCGTAGATTTGAAAAATGTTCCGCATATTTATTTCTTATATTTGACTTACTTTATAGAACTTTTATCTTTTCTTCAAATTCTAAGTTTTCTTGTTTCCATCATATAGTTGTCTTGAGATGGATCAACTTTGTTGACTTGTTGCTATTGTTGTTATGAAGATGCTCAAAAAGTAGAGTATATTTGTCATACAATTGTGTCATCTTCAACGCCCATAAATCTCATATCATCGTTTTTGTGGATTTTTATTCCATAAGAGTTAAAAGATGATGTTTCTTTTGGTCTTGGCCTATAATTTGCGTAGGGATTTGTTTGTCACATGTGATAGGATGTTGCGTTACTACAAAACAATTTTATATTGTTGGTCTTCTGTTGTCCATTATTTTTCTAATGTAATGTAAGTATGAGGTAAATGTGTCATTTGGTCGACTGTTCGCCGAAAGTGGATATCGTACGCCAAAAGAGGTACTTAAACCATTTTGCGGAATTGACAGGCTGTTTTGGCGGAAGCGGTATAATCCTCCAAAAAGCAAGTGTAAGTTGAAGGTAAGTGCGTCACAGGTCGACGCATTGCCAGAAGAAGTAGACCGGTTTCCTCAAGTGGTAGACTGCTTGGTGGAAGTGGTAAACCATTTGTTTAGAAAGTGGTTGACCACTTGGTGGAAGAGGTCGACCACTTAAAGATAATTATGTCACCAGGCCGACCCATTTCAGTGAGCGATAGACTGGTTCACTCAAGTGATAGACCACATGGTAAAAGAGGTTGACCACTTGAAGGTAAGTGTGTCATCAGTTCGATCCATTTCCGAAAGTGGTAGACCGGATGACTCAAGTGGTAAACCACTTTGTGGAAGAGGTCGACCATTTTCTAAAAGGCATACCCAAAATTTCCCCTCTCCAAGATAATTACATTGATCCTCATTTGAGGCGTTTACTAATTTTACAAATTTGATTTACTTACTGCTAATAAGGAGATTACTCATCCAAATTATAAAACGACCACTCTGGTAAGTTCTTCTTGAAAAGAATCATTCCTTACACTTACAAGTTACAATTAGATAATAAATAGCACCTAATTGCTTAAGGGGTCCAGTAGGCTGTGCACAGGTGTAGCATAAGACTCCTGTTACCCACCGAATTTTTTGGCCCCGTTGTTTTCTCCAATCTCTGTTGGTCTTCGGCGTAAATTGACTGGAGGCTACGCAAGTTGTTCCCGTTGCCGGGTATATCAGTGGAATCATCGACGGTGGTGGGTAGGCAAAGAAGAGGTCGGAGTTGGATTTCTCCGTGTGGGTGGCGGAAGGTTGCTAATCGCTAGTGAGTTTTGTAGGATACACCGTAGATTTCAGAATTTCGTGCACCTTTTCCCAAGCTTCTCCGATCTCCCTAAGTTGGCGGGTCGCCGACTTTGCGCTTTCTCTTTCCATTTTACTAGCCAGCCACCAGTTCACCACGGATGACATATCCAACTTCTCTCCATCGGTTATGCAGGTTTTCCTCTCCTATCATTGCCTGAAAGATAATGAAGAAAGAATTAGTTGTTAATATTGTAATTAATCCGCTATTTAATATACAAGACGGTCTGCTAATATTAAAACTCACATCTAATCTAATTAGTTACACACTATCGAGAAGCGGCGAGGCAAGTTGGGGTTCCAGTCAGCAGGTGCACTCTCCCGACTGACAGCTTAGTAACTTCGGTTTTTTTGCATGCTCAATCTGCAGTACGTGCAAGCCTTCTTTATCCGAGATTCATATTCACATTAGTCTGTCATGCAGATAGCTCTTACTTGAGTCCTTCCCTTTGCTGGATGTCAAGTGAAAGAAAGCCTGCAGTGATGAGAGGAAGAAGAGCAGTCGATCTTTTGCGGGGATTGCATTTTCCCTTTCACTTATTCAATTCATCTGTCTCCTTTTTGCACTGCTTGCGCAATATGTTTGCATGAATGACTGTTAAGAACAGAACAACAACAAGGAACAAGGTTACCGAATCTGGAGATGAGCCGCTGACTAGGTCGCTCTCTTTAAGACGTTCGCGGCACTGCCCTCGATGCGCACGGCAGACTATCAACCGGTCGTCTCCAGGATAAAACAGCTCCTCTCAATACTCGCGGTTTTGTGCGAAAACCCGAGTTCTCTGAACACTCTCTCTATTGTGTTCATGCTCGTTGTTGTACCTTTTAGGGTTAGGCAACTCATCTATTTATATTGGATGAGACCTTCAGCCTTCCCCACTTGGTGGAGGATTTGAGAATCTTCTTAAGGAAGGAAATCAAGAGTAATAACTCTTGATTAGACCTTTCTTTAATGCAGACAATTAACCCAATTGATAAAAGTTTCCTTTAATACCAGAAATCAATCCAATTGATAGAAACTTTCCGTTAGTATGGGCAATTGATCTGATCATGAAAGATTCCTTCAATATGGAAAATCAATCCAATTGATTGAACTTTCCGTTAATTCGGTCAATTAATTCTGATTAAAGAAACGTTTCCTTCAATACAGAGAATTATTCCGAATTAACTTCTTTTACCTTTTCCAAGGACTTTCCTTTAGTTTTTACAAACTATTCACATTTCTCAACAATCCCCCACTTGAATAGTTTTGAAACTATCTCTGAGCACTAACAGTTCCATAAGATCGGGCATAAGCTAAGGTATCGCGAAGATTTGAACCTTAGCGTAGTGGTTACACTTCCGATTTCATAAGGGTGACTCGTAGTCTTGAACCCTATCTCAGACAGTGTAGCACACCTGATCTTTTCATTGAGTTGTGTTCTCTTCTTAGCCCGTGCGTTTATGGTCATGCACGTTATCCTGGTTTAGTGAACGCTCTAGCAACTTTGTGCCTCCAAAGTTCCATAGGGAGCGGCCCCACTCCCACATTCACACAGGTGAGTCTATCAGGAGTACCCCCAAAGTAAAGTACTCCACCCCACATAGGGTATAGATCTCATTAAGAGTTATTAACTCAACCTCCATTGCTTTGGGATTCATGCTTCACTATGCATGAACTTTTCGCATACTACTCATGACTTGTTATTACCCATTGAACCCATTTCTTGGGATCTCCAGTCTATTGGGTCGGGTTACCATCACTTGTAGTCCGTGGTTCGGTAGGCATAAGTCCCATACCCTTGGCGGTATTCTGGACTTTCTCTCTAGGTAATCCTTTCATCAAAGGATCAGCTAGATTCTGTTCGGATCTTATATGATCCACACTCACTGCTCCTATCGTTAGGAGTTCTCTTACAGTACTGTGCTTACGACGAATCTGTCGTTTCTTTCCGTTATAGAACCGGTTCTCAACTTTAGCGATAGCCGCGGTACTATCACAATGTATCAATACCGGAGGGACCGACCTTTCCCATAGGGGAATCTCTGACAACAATCCTCTCAACCAACTTGCTTCTTCACTAGCCGTTGATAGTGCTATCATCTCTGATTCCATAGTTGATTGAGCTAGGATTGTTTGTTTCTTTGACTTCCAAGACACAGCTCCACCAGCGATGTTAAAAACATATCTGCTGGTTGCCTTGGAGTCATCTGATAGGGTATTCCAATCTGCATCACTATACCCTTCTAGTACAGCGGAAAACCTTTGATAGTGTATACCAAGGTTTGCTGTTCTCTTGAGGTATCTCATGACCCTCTCTATAGCATTCCAATGCTCTCTACTAGGACAACTGTTAAACCTGCCAAGCAATCCCACGACATATGCAATGTCTGGTCGAGTGTAATCCGCAGCATAACGGAGACTGCCAATGATGCTAGCATATTCTGTTTGTCTTACACTGTCTCCAGTGGTCTTAAATAGCTTTACACTAGCATCATACGGAGTACACGCAGGTTTACAGTCGAAATAGTTATACCTCTTCAAGATCTTCTCTATGTAGCTAGATTGATCTAGAGAATAACCATTTGCTGTTCTAGTTATCTGGATTCCAAGCATAAACTTTGCTTCTCCTAGATCTTTCACCTCAAAGCTCTCTTTTAACATGGCTTTCGCTTCATTGACCACGTGAATATTTGCACCAAATATCAACATGTCATCTACATACAAACATATGATAGTGCAAGTGTTATTCTCTGACTTGCAGTAAATACACTTGTCACTTTCATTCACCTTAAAGCCATGTGAGAGAACGAGAGTGTCAAACTTCTCATGCCACTGTTTTGGAGCCTGTTTCAAACCATATAATGATTTGTCCAACTTACAGACTTTCGAGGCATGTTCAGGGATAACAAACCCTTCTGGTTGTTCCATATAGATTTCTTCATCTAGACCTTCGTTCAAAAAAGCAGTCTTAACATCCATTTGGTGTACCACGAGATTGTTCAAGGCAGCAAGAGCAATCATGACACGAATGGATGTTATTCTAGATACTGGTGAATAGGTATCGAAGAAATCTATATTCTCTCTCTGCCTGTAGCCCTTGACTACTAGGCGAGCTCGGAACCTTTCGATTGCACCATCAGGTTTCCGTTTCGTTTTTAGAACCCATTTATTACCTAAGACTTTGCAGCCAGGAGGTAAGTCTGTTAGATGCCAAGTCTTATTAGCCTCTAACAATTCCATTTCATCTATAACGGCCTCATTCCAAAAGTATGCATCTATGGAAGTTAATGCTTCCTGCAAACTTTTTGGATCCTCGAGGGTGTATACTGTAGTAAAATAATCACCAAAATCTTTAGAGATTCTAGCTCTTTTACTTCTTCTGAGTTCATCCTCAGATCCAACACCCCCACTAGTTCCGTTATCTCTAATAACGGGTAGTACATTACCCCCACTATTTCTCGTTTTAAATGGAAATCGTGTCTCAAAGAAATCAGCATCAATGAATTCTATTATAGTACGAGCATTCAAATCATAGAATCTATATGCCTTACTATTGGCCGCATAGCCAACGAAGACACATTCATATGCTCGACTAGCCAACTTAACCCTCTTAGGATCCGGAATTCTTACGTAGGCCAAACAACCCCACGTTCTTAAATAGGACAGATTAGGTGTCTTATTCTTCAAGATCTCATAGGGTGATTCTTTCTATTTGTTTTTGGAAGACGATTTAGCACATAGCAAATCGTCAACAAAATATCACCCCACCAAGAAGAAGCAGCTCCAGAATTGAGCATAATAGCCACAACTAATTCTGTAAACGTCCTATTTTTCCGCTCAGCTTTACCATTCATACTCTGATCCTCTATCGCTCCTATGTCTTTTTATCTTTCGATTGCACTGATTTTCAAATTCAACCACAAATACCTTGAACATGTCAAGGGCTTCACTTTTGTTTTTCATCAAATAAACAAAGCAATAATCAGAGCAATCATCTATGAAAGTGATAAAGTATCTCTTGCCAGACCTAGTTAACGTCCCATCTAGTTCACAAATATCAGAATGAATCAGATCCAAGGGTTCTGATTCTCTACTCACAGATTTATGGGGCGTTTTCGTTATTTTAGCTTGGCTACAGAAATCACATTTATCAAATTCATTCATTGAGAGTTTAGGGATATGTCCTAGCTTGCTTAAATTCTTCACAATTCGTGTGTTCACATGACAAAGACGAGCATGCCAAACATTCATATCACACACCATGTAAACTGAAGAATTCATCTTATTAATTTCGACATTCAACTTGAACATCCCATTACATGCATATCCCTTTCCCACAAAACTCCCATTCTTAGTAAGGGTATACAAGTCTGCCCCAATAGATTGATTAAACCCAGCCTTATTAAGAAGATATCCCGAAACAAGATTCTTCCTTATCTCTGGAGTGTGCAACACATCCTTGAGAATCATCCTCTTCCCAGAGGTGAAGTTCAGCTCCACTTCACCAGAACCAGCAACCATAGTGGTGTGAGTAGTCCCCAACAACACTTTCTTGTCAGCAGGTGCTTCTGTGTATGTTTTAAATATAGCACGATTGTTGCAACATGCTTCGATGCACCTGTATCCAGCCACCATCCTTCTGAGTCACCGGTGAGGTTAACTTCAGCGATCATATCTGTGATCATGGCTATCAAATCCTCTTCTGTCAAGTTAACCCTGGCCGCAGCGGCGGGGTTTTGCTTGTTCCTGTACTTTTTTGCCATATGACCCGGTTTTCCGCAGTTATAGCAGATAAACGGTGGGTCATTCTTAGAGGTTTGGGCCATGACCCTTTGGTTACCTCGAGAGGCACCATTCTGGTGGGGGCGGACCTGCTGGTTCTTACTCTTAAACCCTTTCTGTTAGGTTTAAGAGCTCTAGGGGTGGGTCGCTTAGCAGTGACGACCATCACCTCTTCTTTCATATCCTGCTTGCGGGATTCTTCCTCAATCCTTAGGCGGGTAATCAAACTTTCTGATAGACCGTCATTTACACATGTTTTTACTCCCGTTCTTACACCGTTTGAGGTGTTGATTCTCGTGTTTTAGGACGATTTCACGCTAGGTTGTGCTTGTTTGTGATATTTCAGGTCCTAGTACGTGAATGGAGGCTTAGGAGCGAGTCTGGGGTCGATTGGACGAAGATCGGACCCGCGGCGAGGTGTCAAGGAAGCTGCACGGGCAGACCGTGGCATCACACGGCCGTGCAAAGGCCAAGCCAGGCCGTGTGGGATTGTGCGAGAGCAAACACGGGCACAAGAAACCTTCACACAGCCGTGCCAATAAGCACCCTGGCCGTGTGATATTTGTCGAGGCCGCGCACGGGCAACCCATGAAGATCACACGGCCGTGCAAAGTGCAACCCTGGCCGTGTGAGAGGGCTGAAGGTCGACTAATCCATACGCTGCGTTTTGAGCAGCACGGCCAAGTGGGTGAGTCACACGGCTGTGTGGCCTGCCCGTGCGAGTCGGGAAAGTCTGGTTTTAGAGCCAATTCCGAGCCTAAAGTGGGAGAATCGTGTTTTTAGAGCAAAACCAGAGCCCTAGAGAGAGAAAGTGCGAAGAACACATCCTAGAAGCTATCTTGGAGCTGGGTTTCGTCGAATCAAGCTTGGAGATCGTTATAGGAGTGGAAATCATCATCTCGGAGCAGATTTTCCTCATCATTATGAGTATGACTAATCCGATTACTGTTTTCTCTTCTCTCTTTATGGAGTAGAACCCTTCTCTCACTTGGGTATGAAGAACCCTACTTCCTTGTGTTAGGGATTTGATTGTAATGACTTGGGATGATATTACTGTTTGATTTTAATCGAATGATGCATGTTTATTGAATTGATTGGAGTCTGATCAGCTTTTCTCAATCTCTGCTGCAACGTGAGATAGATAGAATCTGATTAGGTTGTTAGAGCCTCTTCATTCGATAGTAGGAGATTGGCTATACGATAGTTAGCCAGTTTACTGCTTTGTACTGGAATCAATTCCAGTAGTGGAGTTCTGTGTTCATAGCCTCAGCTTTCTATCCCGGTGAAGACTAGTCGTCTGCCGGGTAGTTAGACTGAGAGGGCTTGGTCAGCTTAAGAGATTCCAAGCTACTGTCGGAACTTCCGCAGTCTAATCAATAGTGAATCAACCCAGGGGAATTACAATTGAACCTAACTAAGGGGCTAGGGGGACTCAATCCCGAGTGACTCTTTCCTGACTTTGAAAACCGAACAATTTACTGCTTTTTTACTACTTTTGCTTTAATCAACAATCACTCGAATTAGTTTGCTAAATAATAGAGAATCACGGAGTAAGCAGTAGACCTAGACCCCGGGTTGATAATAGAACTTGCCTGTTACTGCATTCCCGGACTGCGATTACACTTGGTCGCAGTTTGGTGTTGTGTTTTGGCGTGTCAAGTTTTTGGCGCCGTTGCCGGAGACCCTCTAGGTTATTGGGGAAACGTGAGAATTTGTTACTCTAGCTTTTTCTTTATTTCATTTTTTCTCTTCCACCTGTGTGCCTTCACAGGTTGCTTTTGCTGATTGTGTGCAGGTAGTGCATGACCCGTAGCCAGTCGAGAGATCTACTACCATTAGACCAGGAGCTTGAACGAACCTGCAGGAACTCCAAGCGGGCTCTAAGGGCGCGACTGGCTGCGGAGAAGGCGCTATCACAGCTGCAGATCGGAGAAGAAGAAGAAGGAGAGATGGGTGATCCGCAGAACCACGATGTGATCAACCCAGATGAGCAGACCATGGGATCCTACTGGACCGCTAGGGCTGCGGACATGAGGTCACCCATTCAACACCCTCATGTCCCAGCCAACAACTTTGAGGTGAGCACCTCAGTCATCACTATGTTGCGCGGTTCAGTGGTGTTCCGTGGTAAGGAGGGAGAGTGTCCTCGATCACATCTCAGGCGATTCCACGAGCTCATCGACGGAATCAAGATCAATGGGGTACCAGCAGATGCCATCCAGCTGAGGTACTTCCCCTTCACTCTGGAGGGGCAGGCCAAGGAGTGGCTAGACACTCGACCTCCGGGCTCTATCACCACGTTCGCCAACCTGGCGGACAAGTTCCTCACCCGCTACCATCCTCCATCCAAGACAGCTGACCTGCAGAAGCAAATTACACATTTTGCTCAGGATGAGGATGAGACCATCAGGGATGCTTGGGAGAGATACACCCGTCTCTTTCTCAGGTGTCCCAATCATGGTTTCAATGATGCATTCAAGGTGGGCACCTTCTATCACGCCCTCTTCCCGGAGGACAAGCAGCTGATCGATTCGGTTTGTGGCGGGAACATGCTGACCAAAACCCCGCCACAGCTGAATCAACTCTTTGAGGAGATGGCGGAGAACGGTTATGATTGGGGCACTGCCAGGAGGTCGAGGAGAGCACCCAGCCTAGGTGTACATTCTGTGGGAGCCCATCCCTCTGATTTGGTGCAGGTAGTATCGAAGCTGGTTTCAGCTATCGATCGTTCCGGGATGATTCCAGGGACCGGACAGCAGCAGGCGATGCTCTGCCACTGGTGCGAGAGCACCCATCACACGGTGGAAGACTGCCAGGCGATGAAGGAATCAACCACACCCCAGGAGCAGGTGAACTTCATCAATAATGTCAGGCGCAATGACCCCTACAGCAACACATACAATGAGGGGTGGCGCCAGCATCCTAACTTCTCCTGGGGTGGGGCAAATTCCAGACCACCAGTCCCTCAGGGACCGCCGGACTTCCAGAGGCCACCATATCAGCTCAGACAGGGGCAATTCCAGCAGCAACAGCAGTCTCTTTATCAGCCCATGCAGGGGCATGCTGCTCAATCACAGCCGCGACATTTCCAGCAGCCAGGTGCAGCCCCTGCTGCCCCAGTGCAGAATGATCCGATGGCCGAACTGCGGGACTTGGTGGGTTCTCTCGCCAGTTCTAGTGCTCAGAAATTCAACACTATTGAGCAGTTCATGGAAAAGGCCTCGGGTAGATTCCTGGCCCTTGAAGCTGGTCAGAGGAACACACAGGTTGTCTTGCAGGATATCCAGACACAGCTGGGGAGCGTGGCTCAGGCAGTGGCTCAAAGGGCCCCGGGTACTCTACCCGGGCAGACTATCCCTCATCCACCGACCCCGAATGAGCACTGCAATGCCATCATGACCAGGAGTGGCAAGATGACTGTTGATCTACCGGCTCGAGAACCGGAGAGAGAGAGCCCTGTCTTAGCGTCTCCAGCGGTTGAACAAGAGGTAGAGAAGGAGGTTGAGGTGCCTGCACCTAAACCGCAACCAGTAGTGAAGGAGTATATCCCTAAACTCCCCTTCCCTACTCGGTTGCACAAAGACAGGCTGGAGGCACAGTTCGAGAACTTCATGGCCATGCTTAGGAAGCTGAATGTCCAAGTGCCTTTCCTGGAGGCACTATCTCAAATGCCTAAGTATGCGAAGTTCCTGAAGGATCTTCTCTCAAAGAAGCAGAAGCTGAGCGAGCTGGCCACTGTGGAGCTCAGCGAGGAGTGCTCGGCCATTCTGCAGAACAAGCTTCCGCAGAAACAGAAGGACCCAGGTAGTTTTACTATCCCGTGCTCTATTGAGAATTTGCATGTAGAGAGGTCCTTGGCGGATTTAGGTGCTAGTATAAATGTTATGTCATATAAACTGTTTAAGAAACTAGGCCTAGGTGAACCCCGTGCTACTAGGATGACCCTTCAACTAGCTGACCGATCTGTAGTGCATCCTAGGGGCATAGTGGAAGACCTTCTGGTTAAGGTTGGCAAATTCAAGTATCCTGTGGATTTTGTTGTCCTGGACATCAATGAGGACACAGAAGTGCCTCTTGTACTGGGAAGGCCTTTCCTGGCCACCGCCAAGGCTCTCATAGATGTGCATGATGGGACCTTAGTTTTGAGGGATGGCGAGGAGCGAATAACGTTTTCAGTTTCTAACACTATACCTGCTTCGTTACCTCTGTATGTTGTATCTCACCAGGAGCACGAGTCTGTCGTGTATCCTTCTGTGCTGCCTATTTTGCAGGACCCGCCTCCCATACCTTCGCCGCCACTCCAGTCCATACCGCCCCCAAAAGAACAGATCGAGGAGGAGTGGCGGCCGAAACTGCAGGCAGCTAAGCCTGCTCGAAAGAGCGCCGGAGACCACTACGAGCTGGTCCCGCCCCCACCTTGGCCATCCGAGTATTCACTCGCTTGCATCTTGCCGGATGGCCAAGTCGAGCTGGCAAATGCAGGTGGCCACATTCGTCGCGTGCATGGCCACCATTTGAAGCTGTACCTCAAGAGCGATGTGGATCCGCTCTTGAAGGCACCTGATCCTACACTTCCCTGAGCATCCATACTGGGGTCCAGCTAAAAGACGGTAAAGAAGCGCTTGTGGGGAGGCAACCCCACCGAGGTTTGCATTTTCTTTTGTGGTTTGTTTTTGTTTTTGGTTTTCTTTTGTGGTTTGTTTCTGATGTAGCCGTCTGGGCTAACACTTATCCCTAACGCACAGTGTGCTAGTGTGTTTTTGGTGTTCGATTCGTGCAGCACTGTCCATTCTCCCGTTTGTGTCTCGCTGACTGGTCCACTTCCAGTCCCCCAGCAGTGTTTCAACCCGGTAACATCGTTCCCCTTATCTCTCCCTCTACTCCATTGAGGGCAATGTCGTGCTTAAGTGTGGGGGCGTGCTTTGTATCGGTTGGAATATATATCTGTGTGCTTGGAGCCTAGTCCGCTGTCCGAATCTTACGATTTGAGGGCTCCAAGTGCTGCTGTTTGCTCATATTGGCACTGTGTTTTGATTGATGAATTGAATGGTTTTCGGATTAATGCATGACAACTTGTTTGCGACTAGGACAACCTATGATGATGACTGAGATGTGCAGTAGAACGATGTAGGGGTTCAGTTTTTCAACTGTTTGCTTGCCAACTGTTACTTGATCTGATTACTTGTTCTTGACAGTCGTTTATGCATCTAGTTCAGGGTATCAGAATGTGAGATAGAGCATATAGGTAGCCATGTGAGATTTGAGCCTGCTCGTTTCTTTCTTGTGCGATAGACCCCTCTTCCATGATGTGTAGCATTCACGTTGTCATTAGCTAAGATGATGGGGGCATAGGATTAGCCCACGCCCAAATTGACTAACCTGATGTGTCATATCCCCTAGTCAGCCCCTTTGAGTCGTGTGTTATCCTTTCTTTTGGTCTGTAATGAAAAAGTCACCCTTGTTGCATCTTTTAGAAGGTTCCACAGAGTGGTTTTTACATATTCTCTGCTGTTTCTGCTAAAGTTTATGTGAGTGTTGGAGGTAGTGCTTAAAAGTTGGGCAGGTGTTTGAAATATGTACAGAAGTGGTGGCTCTCTTAAGAAATGAAAAGAAAATGAAAGAAAAACAAAAAAATTGAAAGCAAAAGAGAGCCACTACCAAAAATCTGAATAATGCCCATTAAGCAGTGTTTCTTAGCAGTCTGGCTTGGAAATGCTGATGTTTATGCCTCCTTCACTCTTGTGCTCTTGAGATGTTGAGTATTGCAGAATAGCAGAAAGGGAATACCGGTTTGTTTGACTGTGATTGTGTGAGTTTGGAAATGTGGAACCTTTTGCTATGAATACTTCCACCACCTAAAAGGCCTTTTCCCCATGTCCAAGACCCTAGCCAGTCATTTGAACCTGTGTCTAAGACCTCCTGATTAGTTAGTGATGACATCCTATATGTGAACTCTAGCATTTAGAGGCTGCCATCATGGTGAAGAGATGTTAGGGATTGAGAGAAATAGCATGCGCATTTTTCACATTAAATTGTCCTGACCCCACTGGTCGAGAGTAAGTGATTCATTTTCATATTCTTTATACTCTTGTACCCCGGTGAGGACCTAGATTGCTCGGTCTCTGTTCTGATGTCTTGAGTTGGATGCATGAGTTGACTGTTTTGAGTGAGTGGTTGAGTCAAGTCTAGGTTGGCTAGTGAACAGAAGGGAGACTCTTCCTTTACTCGATTTTGCTGCACTCGAATGTCCTTTGTGGTGGTTGTCCAGGTTGTTATTGAGGTTGTTCATGTATTGATGTTTGAAAACCAGTACGGTTCACGTGTTCTGTGCCTTTATGACTTGTCCCCAATGTTGGTTGATTGAAATATGAAAGCTTACCTGGTGTCTGACTTGGTTTGCTTGGGGACAAGCAAACGGTTAAGTGTGGGGGAGTTTGATAGACCGTCATTTACACATGTTTTTACCCCCGTTCTTACACCGTTTGAGGTGTTGATTCTCGTGTTTTAGGCCGATTTCACGCTAGGTTGTGCTTGTTTGTGATATTTCAGGTCCTAGTACGTGAATGGAGGCTTAGGAGCGAGTCTGGGGTCGATTGAACGAAGATCGGACGCGCGGCGAGGTGTCAAGGAAGCTGCATGGGCAGACCGTGGCATCACACGGCCGTGCAAAGGCCAAGCCAGGCCGTGTGGGATTGTGCGAGAGCAAACACGGGCACAAGCAAACTTCACACGGCCGTGCCAATAAGCACCCTGGCCGTGTGATATTTGCCGAGGCCCCGCACGGGCAACCCATGAAGATCACACGGCCGTGCAAAGTGCAACCCTGGCCGTGTGAGAGGGCTGAAGGTCGACTAATCCATACGCTGTGTTTTGAGCCGCACGGCCAAGTGGGTGAGTCACACGGCCGTGTGGCCTGCCCGTGCGAGTCGGGAAAGTCTGGTTTTAGAGCCAATTCCGAGCCAAAAGTGGGAGAATCGTGTTTTCAGAGCAAAAACAGAGCCCTAGAGAGAGAAAGTGCGAAGAACACATCCTATAAGCTATCTTGGAGCTGGGTTTCGTCGAATCAAGCTTGGAGATCGTTATAGGAGTGGAAATCATCATCCCGGAGCAGATTTTCCTCATCATTATGAGTATGACTAATCCGATTACTGTTTTCTCTTCTCTCTCTATGGAGTAGAACCCTTCTCTCACTTGGGTATGAAGAACCCTAGTTCCTTGTGTTAGGGATTTGATTGTAATGACTTGGGATGATATTACTGTTTGATTTTAATCGAATGATGCATGTTTATTGAATTGATCGGAGTCTGATCAGCTTTTCTCAATCTCTGCTGCAACCTGAGATAGATAGAATCTGATTAGGTTGTTAGAGCCTCTTCATTCAATAGTAGGAGATTGGCTATACGAGAGTTAGCCAGTTTACTGCTTTGTACTGGAATTCAATTCCAGTAGTGGAGTTCTGTGTTCATAGCCTCAGCTTTCTATCCCGGTGAAGACTAGTCGTCTGCCGGGTAGTTAGACTGAGAGGGCTTGGTCAGCTTAAGAGATTCCAAGCTACTGTCGGAACTTCCGCAGTCTAATCAACAGTGAATCAACCCAGGGGAATTACAATCGAACCTAACTAAGGGGCTAGGGGGACTCAATCTCGAGTGACTCTTTCCTGACTTTGAAAACCGAACAATTTACTGCTTTTTTACTACTTTTGCTTTAATCAACAATCACTCGAATTAGTTTGCTAGATAATAGAGAATCATGGAGTAAGTAGTAGACCTAGACCCCGGGTTGATAATAGAACTTGCATGTTACTGCATTCCCGGACTGCGATTACACTTGGTCGTAGTTTGGTGTTGTGTTTTGGCGTGTCACTTTTCAGTGAAAATTCTTTGGTTTTATGTCTAAGCATATTCTTAAAATCTTTCCACGAAGGGGGCAGCTTATCAATAATGCAAGCAACTTGAAATTGATCGTCCAGAGGCATACCTTCAGAGACTATCTCATGAGCTATTTTCTGAAGTTCGTGGGACTGAACTTCGACGGACTTGTCATCCACCATCTGGTAGCGCAGGTAGCGGCTGACAACATACTTCTGAGCTCCAGCCTCCTCCGTGTCGTACTTCTTTTGGAGCGCATCCCAGATCATCATAGCGGTGTTTTTGCTGTCCGCATAGTAGTCGTAGAGATCGTCTTCCAGGCCGTTGAGGATGTAGTTCTTGCACAGGAAGTCATGCTCCCTTTCCTTGGCAGAAGCAGCCATCTCCTCATCAGTCGCTTCTTCCGATAGCTCGACGGGCATTCTGGTGAGGCAGTGTGCCAACTTCTTGGTCGTCAGGTAGAACTCCATCTTTTGTCTCCAGCGACGGAAGTTGACTACAATGAAGCGAAAGGGTCGATTGATATCGACAGCACCAGATCCGGCCATGTTGTTTTGTTCAGTCGACATAGCAGCAGCCGAACGTCTTAAAATTGTTAAGAACAGAACAACAACAAGGAACAAGGTTTACCGAATCTGGAGCTGAGTCGCGGACTTGGTCGCTCTCTTTAAGACGTTCGCGGCACTGCCCTCGATGCGCACGGCAGACTATCAACCGGTCGTCTCCAGGATAAAAACAGCTCCTCTCAATACTCGCGGTTTTGTGCGAAAACCCGAGTTCTCTGAACACTCTCTCTATTGTGTTCATGCTCGTTGTTATACCTTTTAGGGTTAGGCAACTCATCTATTTATATTGGATGAGACCTTCAGCCTTCCCCTCTTGGTGGAGGATTTGAGAATCTTCTTAAGGAAGGAAATCAAGAGTAATAACTCATGATTAGACCTTTCTTTAATGCAGACAATTAACCCAATTGATAAAAGTTTCCTTTAATACCAGAAATCAATCCAATTGATAGAAACTTTCCGTTAGTATGGGTAATTGATCTGATCATGAAAGATTCCTTCAATATAGAAAACCAATCCAATTGATTGAACTTTCCATTAATTCGGTCAATTAATTCTGATTGAAGAAACGTTTCCTTCAATACAGAGAATTATTCCGAATTAACTTCACTTACCTTTTCCAAGGACTTTCCTTTAGTTTTTACAAACTATTCACATTTCTCAACAATGACACCTATTAACCTTTGGAAGTGCCACCTGTCGTCCCTGATGGTTTCTTTCGGCTGTTTTATCATTTATTTTATTTAATCTATTCAATTGCACACCGTATATTGCAACAACTTCTAGGCGTTTATAAGTTGCTTCCCTACATATAAAATACTTACAATCAACATGGATAACCAAAGAATTGTGCATGATTCTGACAATTGAAACATAATTATCTAATCCTCATACCACAAAATTGTCACAGTCATGCCTCATCCGAATCTTAGTTTCTAACAACTCAAATTATTTATGAATCGTAGGTTTTCAAAGGAATTATTTCAATTGATTATTTTGACATTTTTACTATCACCGTCACAAAAAAAAATCACATATTTAATTATGCTAATTTATCAAATATCCGTCAAAACATTTAGATTTAAAATGATGGCAAAACCTTTATTCCGAAATAAAAAGTAAATATAAGGATAATTCTCAAGGAACCAAACTATTTATTTTAAACCAAAATATTGAAATGTGAAATATTTCATAAATTAATACAATTCATTTGTGTGAAAAATTTAGAAACTGGAGCTCACTTCAAATATTTTCCTATCACCATCACAAAAAAAATCGAATATTTAATTATGCTAATTTATCAAACATCCGTCAAAACATTTAGATTTAAAATGATGGCAAAACCTTTATTCCGAAATAAAAAGTAAATATAAGGATAATTCTCAAGGAACCAAACTATTTATTTTAAACCAAAATATTGAAATGTGCTATATTTCATAAATTAATACAATTCATTTGTGTGAAAAATTTAGAAACTGGAGCTCACTTCAAATATTTTCCTATCACCGTCACAAAAAAAAAATTCGCATATATAATTATGCTAATTTATCAAACATCCGTCAAAACATTTAGATTTAAAATGATGGCAAAACCTTTATTCTTAAATAAAAAGTAAATATAAGGATAATTCTCAAGGAACCAAACTATTAATTTTAAACCAAAATTCTGAAATGTGCAATATTTCATAAATTAATACAATTCATTTGTGTGAAAAATTTAGAAACTGGAGCTCACTTCAAATATTTTCCTTTAAAGATCAATGGAGAGACATAGTGATTGTTGACCACTAAATCTCTTAGTTAATTAGGAAAGTCAAAATTTAGAATACAAATGGCATTTCAAAAATTGAGGATACAATGGAAACAAAATGTAAACTATGGACTCTTTCTAGTATTAGATGATCTTATTTGAATTATTGAAATACATCAAATAAAGAAACAGATGATGAATCCTTTAAAAAAATCTCAAAGAACTCTGACAGGATGAAGTGATATCTGTTTTCCAAGAACATTTACAAAATCATAGTAAAAAAGTACTGATTTTAACATTCGAAATTATTCTACAATAAAATAAATCAATTTAACTTAATTAAATTTAATATAATTCAATTAGATATTCAACACATCCGCTGCAAAAAGCAAGCCAATTATCTAGTTGTAGTTAAAATCTACACTTTAAAATTTAAAATCTTATGTTTTTATACTTTTAGATCATCAAAACGCTTCTATTTAGAATCATGATTTTGACGACTACACTGCTCAATTAAATCTAGAAGGCAAAGATAAATTACTAACAAACAATGTTCAATTTTATTCCATATTGGGCAAACTTCGATGACCAAATTCTAACGTAGCGAAATAAAGAACGCCAACAGGCAACAATTTCTCGTTGGGTCTCTCTTATCTGTCTGTCACATAAGGAAAGAACCAGCCATTTTCAGCCCTTGTGGCTTAACTACAAAAATCATGGAATCAAGCACACCATCCTCCGACTGTGCGACTCCTATAAATACAGCTTTATTCAAACACCGGTGGTGCCTCTACGACTCCGCGGAGAAGGGAAAGAATAAACTAGGCACCAAATTGCTATACAACGAACAAATGGTGGGGGAGATAAAATCATTGTTTTACCTGGCTGTCATTTTTCACCAGGCCTAGTATTTAGATAAACCTGGATATGGTTCTAGAGGTCCAGAATGGAAGTTCCAAGCTAAAGATTAGATGAAGTCGGGCTGCCCTGTGGAGGTCAAACAACGATGCCACATGCGGCTGTTGGGATCTACGGGTCTCGGGTAAGCGATGACTTCAGGAATCGGGAAGTAGACGTAATGGGTGTTGCATATCCCCACTGTGATCCCGCTGTATCCTGCAAATGCGCCATGGACCTGCCACAGAAGAACAGTGCATCTAAGAGATCAAGTGGAAGCGACGAGGAGTGCTGATTGCAGTTGTTTCAGCCCTGTCACAGGTATTTCTTGCGCTGCCATTGCTCTTCTTTGCAGTGTGTTGCAGCTAATTACTAATTAGTCAGTCGCAAGCAAAATTAAATGTGATTGTGGTCATTGTGAGATAACATTCGTTGTTGGACATCTTCGACAATTGATGATAATGATTTGAAATAGTTTCAGGGGAGGAAGGGGAATCAGGGGAAAGCTTACAGCATTTTGCCCAAGAACAGCGCATAGAATCCCATCTGACGCATTTGCACGGCATGCACGAATCATATATGTTGGATCGATGTACTTGACATCAGCATGGACGCCAATCTCCCGAAAGTACTTCTTCGTCTGAAACAGCAGTAAGGAAGTAAGGTAAGACCAGTTTCTTCGCGCATGTTTAACTCTGGAAAATCTCTCCTGAGATTAAGCCAATGCATGCTTAAGGAAAAAAAAAACTAATAACAACTGACCTCTTGTTGGATATGTACGCCAATGTCACCAAGTACCATGTTTCCAGATGCATCCGTGGCGTTGGTTTTCTGAAGCAAGTTCTGGACAAAGCGGCAACCAAAAGTATAGTCAAAGCGAAGGAAATAGCTGGCTAAGTTATTCTTGCTAAGAAATCCTCACTTAAACCTCTCTGTTCCCAAGAACATCACATGCCCAAACTGAAGTTTGTACAAAACAACTGTGCAACAAGACCTATTAAGCATCTCTTTACAACTGTAAATAGCCCTTCCGCCATTAGACAGACAAAAAAGGGCAGATCGAAATGGCAAGGTAACTGACACAGAAAGCTCCTGAAATCGACTGCTCTTTTTTTTATTTTTTGAAAGGAAATAGACTGCTCAGGGCATTGAAACCTCTAGAAGGCACACAGAAATTTGTAGTAAGAATCACCTGTCCAGCTCCTTCGGCCACACAGACCACAGCGGATCCCTTTGTCTCAATCAAGTATTTGAGATGCGTCAAGACACCATGAGGTCCATGTAATTGAAACGGTACCTTTTTGCAAGACCACATATCAGTTAAATTTATGCACACACAAGGTAGATATGGCTATAGACTTGTGACAAGAGGCACATACCTCTGGGATCAAGCAAATATCAATCTGTCCACTAGCAAGGGATGCATGCATGGCTATAAAACCACTGTGACGTCCCATTAATTTCACGATTCCAACTCCATGATAGGCACTGTGAGCCTGGAGTGAATGACGATGCAAGAAGATATGTATAAATGTCAGACAGAGGAGTCCGTAAGGAAAAGGCAGAGCATTAAAGTTTAACCAACCAGAAGCAGAAATGAATAGACTGAGTTTGATTACCTCAATATAAGCAGAATTTATTGCTCTTTGTGCTTCTTCTACAGCAGTATCGAAACCGAAAGTTTTATCCATCAATAAAATGTCATTATCTATGGTCTTTGGTACCCCAACTACAGCTACCTTCAGCTTTCTTTTACGGCACTGAAAACAGGAATTTAGAAGTTATAAATTATAATACTTTGGAGCTTGTACCAAGAAGAAAGTTAGAAATACCGAAATGCCATGCTATCAATTTTAGTAACAGGCACCTATTAAGATTACTTCAATGTTCTGATCTGCCTGGGAATAATATGCTGGAGCTTGTAAAAGGAAGAAAGCTAGAAGTACCAAATTGCAGTTCTAAGATGACCACTTCTAACATCACACACCTATTACAATTACTTCAATGTTCTGAGTTTAAGTCTGCCTGAGAATATAATGTCATAGGAAAATTAGAACCAATACATATAGTTCAGATGCACTAGTTTACATCGTAAATTCAATTACATTTTCTAGCAATTCTGGAAAAAGTCTGTTCCTGGTACTTAGACTAGATATCTATTGGCCAACCTTTTATGCTCGATCCCAGGTACCATTATGGCATAACAGTTCCTCAAGAGTATCCTTCTATAAGAGGATTCAGAAAGGAGAAGCTAGGTTGAACTAGCTCGTAAGCCATATAACCAGCACTCAACTAAAGCAGATAAAAAGATATAGTAGTGCAGGAAACCAATAAGATGTAAGCTTATAAACCTCTTCGTGTATGGCGTTCGCCCCAGCATGTGTACCATTCCCACCTAGTACAAAAATCATGTTGATTCCCTTTTCCTAATAGCATCAAGGCAAAGAATGTAGAATAAGGCCATGCTCAACCTTTAAAGTTAGTATTCAGATCAAGACAAAGGAACAAAATGCTTCCTAATCCAAAAAGAAAGTTTACTACCTGCATCCTATCAACAATGTCACTGACACTGGGGCCTCCACGTGAAACTCCCAACAAACTTCCACCAGAAAGATGGATATTCTGAACCACTTTCCTTGATAGCTGATAATCAAAGGAAAATATTGGGCCTGAGAATTGACAAAAAATGAAAGAGAAGCATCTCCAGATCCATTATGTACCAAGTCAAACAGCCAAAATTGCCAGAATGAAATGAAACTTACTGGCATTTCACTCAAGTCACTGTTAGAAAATCCACGATAACCAAAAGGAATCCCCACAATACTTTTGACACCATATATTTCAAGTGTGATGACAACCTGCCAAAAGTAAGCAAAAGAGTAACCAACCTTAAGTTTTTATGTATCACAATTCTTAGATGGTTTCAACAATGAGCATATGTCCCACCTGTGATAATTCTAAGACCATAAGAATAAGCATTTGCACAGTTCCTATAGAGAAGACATATCTAAATGATGCAGACCTGTCTGATGACGTCATTGAGGCCAGGACACAATCCACCACAAGTAACAATAGCAGCCTTAACTTCCTCAGGTTTGAAGTAAATCTTCTCCCGAGGTCCAGCACGGTGAACCCTAACAAGTTCAGGAATCATTGTCACTCAATTGGAAAAGAAAAGAAGACAGGGAAAGTATTAAGTATCCAACTGAGAAGAAACTAGCAAACTAACGACAATAAACTGACATTAAACCTAAGGGAAAAGCATGGTGTATCCTATTGAAAAGCTTTCTCATTCAAGCCAAATAAATGGATTCATGAAAGACAAAACTGAAGATTCACAAGACACTTCTTATTTGAGGCAGAGAAGTGTCTCTCATTTAGTATTCTTTAGAATTAATAAGCTATATCTTCTGTTGGAACATATAGTAGTAGCTGGTCTGGTTTGGAGCTTATGCATTGTCATCAACCTGAAAATACATGATGAGTAATGGAGTCAAGAAGCAAAATACCATTGTTCAACCCAGGTACAGTCAGGGTCAATGCACACTGCTCCAGCTGAGTTGGGAGATGCGAAATTTATGGTCTGAAATATATTACAGAGAAACATCAATAAGCTACCAGAGAGGCTATTAATTTGAAAAAGATGTACACCGACAATGCTACAGTCTTTCAATGAAGATTTTGATTTCTGAGTTAGCCATTTCTGTTGATTTACATGTTCGATGTCTAATAAAAAAGATTGGTACCAGTTTACAAAACAGCCATCGAACAAGACAATGAAGAAGTGAACTCCAAAACTATTTCAGTTTGAACCACAGGGGTGTCCATATCGTCCTCTCCATGTTCTAATTTGTAATGCTGACTACACAAATGTATATGAGAATACCCCAAACACCACAACGTGCTTCCACAATTATGTACAGCACCTACAGTTACTAAAAAACTACAAATGCAATACGAAAACTCTCATCTCCCTAAATCCATAGCAAGGCAATTATCAAATAACATGTAGTTACAGAGAGTTCACTACGAGGCGATCAAGGGTTTAAGTACCTTGAGAAGGACCCTATCGTTATTATTGATGTAACCATGCCACTCCTCATCAGAAGGATAACCGCCGGCGAAATCCTCAGACACTGGAGTCCTGTAAAATGACCGCCCAAAACAAAGTCAACCAACTCTTAAGGCATAACACTGGAGCTGTTCAGCAATTGAATATGCAATTCCAAGAGATGCCTAGCGGAACCAAAATATATAAAACCCGAAATCAAACAAAAGAATAGATTCTCAGCTTCACCTAACACTGGTTTCGATTTCGAATCGCAAAAAAATTGCAGAAAACGAACTTACTCTACCAAGTTTCAAGTTTACAGCAGAATTCAAATGGAACCAGAGAAATGCGAGTAATCAAGGCTGACTGCCTACCTCATTCGCAGACAAAACGTTGAAGGAATCGGCTTGGCGTCGGGGAAGACATCAGTGATGTGCGGAATATTGAAACGGCGCTCAAAATCCTTCTGATACTTGATCCTCCACTCTGGATCACTAAAATCGATCACCGGAGCATTCGGCTTCTCAATCTCAGCACGAACTCGGCACCTGCTCACAATTCTGCGGAGATTCCCGAAAGCCGAGGACGAGGAGAAACCATTGGAACGGCGGAAACGTCGAGGAAACAGAAAATAAGAGGCGGAAGAGGAGGAGGGAGACAGGGTCCCGGGGTTAGTAATGGAAGCACGGGAGAGAGACTCCATGGGACACGGAGATCACAGCGAGTCTCCGCGCCGTCTATTTTGGTATTGGTCGATCTTTGTTGACTCCGCCCGCCGGATAATGCTGCGGCTGGACGTGCAGCGGAGGGATTAAGGAGGAAATGTCCAAGTAGAACAGAGCAGAAGAGAAGAAGAGCTGAAGAAGGGAAGTTGAGGAAGGAGAGAAGGAGACGGAGAAAGGGAGGTAGATGGTGATGGGCCTCTGAAAGGCCGTACAGTTGGGGGAGAGTTCAGAGTTTGTTTTCGCTTTTGAGAAATCGAAGTGTGACACCATTTCCTCGTGTCAACGAATGGTAAAGTACGAAATAAGTAAATAGTATATTCAACGAAAAAAAAAAATACTAAATAACCAACAGAAACCAAAAACAGAGGTCGATACGTGTTATTCCAAATTACTACGAAATCTAATCAAAGTATTGACAATTATAAATATAAAAAAATTCAAAGTATTGACAATTATAAATAAAAAAAATTCAAAGTATTGATGCTCCACTTTCAAAATACAAACAACAAATATCATTCCTCCTTTCCAAATATATATGGGTGGTTGGTAAAAGTAAAAGTAAGAGTATACTTTGAGTAATAAAATGATATATAAATCTTGAATTGATCGGAATTTAGTATCTAGTACTATTCCCAAATTTTTATAGATTAAAATTTAGGTCTTGATTCTATAAATATCCTACACTAAAGATCAATTTGATTAAAAACAAAAAAAAAATTGACCAATTTGATTAAAAACAAAAAAAAAATTTGACGGTCATGATTCGTCGAAATATATACAATAAATTACATGCACAATCTTAGATGTTAAACTCTATTATTTAGATAACTAAGACTTAGGGTTCACTCATTACGGATTTTTTTTATAATGGATGCAAGGCACCCTAGCTTTACTCATAAAGGGTTAGCGTATAGTATCATGCCCAAAAATCCGGTTAATTCAATGTCTAGAAAGCATTTTTTTTACTTGGATATGGCGTACCATATATTTTACCCAAGGTATGATAGAAACCAGCACATATCCCGAGGATCTAGAGCACCACTCAACTAAAGCAATCTAAATGATGACTTAGGGTCGTTTGGATGAGGAATTGTAACGGATCAATTTGACACAATTGTCTCTTTTTGAGACAATTGTACCAAATTGCCTCATTTGCCAGCAAAAAATTTGGATGGATCAATCTGCCTGAAGTATTTTGAATTGATCCGTTTTGAGTCAATTTCAATTACCTGGGATGGGGGCAGGTAATTTGAATTGACTCATTTTAATTGTCTCGTTTATAAAACGAGACAATTGATCAAATTGACTCATTTCTAGATTGATCCATCAAGTTTGTAAATATTATCTTCACCAAAAGAATGGAAAGAAAACCAACGCATGATGGCTGATGAAGGAATTCATTTCGAGTTCGTTCGTCTCCTCGTTCTTATTTTGTTTAGGGGTATTTGGAGGGTTTTTTAGTTTTGGTAGGGAATGATGAGCTTTAATTTAGAGGTTTTTTTACGTCAATAAAACTTTATATTTCTAGTCTCTTTAGGTTTCACTGTTTTTGTTTTCAAATGAAAATAATTGAGGCTAGAATTTCTAGACCAAAATTAGAGTAGTGGGTTTGGATATGTTCATATGGACCAATTTCTAGTTGACCAAAATATTATTATCAAATAACACTGGATCTACTTTTAAATAGCATTGGGCCGAATAACTCAAAGAAAAAAATTTATAAGTACTATATTAGCTCTGGACCCAGAAGAGGGTTGGGTCGTGGTTTGGAGAAGCCTCACCTAGATCCGCCACTGGAAGAAAGCTTATCACTCTCGAGCAAATGTCAACAAAATTATCTACGTAGTAGTAGAACCAAGGTTCAAGAAGGCACTAAGCGCTAGTCAGGCGTTGGGACCCTGCATAACGCCTACCATGCCTAAGCGTTTAAGTGAAATTAGCGAATTTAGTTGAAATAACAATTTTATAACACTATTTTTACTTTTAGTTATCTAGCCCTCAACAGCAAGCAAAATATGTCATGATTTTCTAGAATTGTAATGTGAAGACTGAAGAGTAGGGCAGCGGGTTGGGTCAACTAGAGCTAGAGAAAAACTGAAGAAGTCATTTCGGGAAGATTGACCACAATTTTTCTTAATTTTTAGTTTCTTAGCACGCTTAAGCGTGTCTCACTTTGATTAATCACATCTCACACCAATTAATCGTGTATAGCTTTGTATAATAGTCGCATAGGCTTTATGAGCGTCAAATTGTCTACTTAGAGCCTAGACGAGTCGTTTTGATGTTGCCTAACACCTAGACACGCGTATGCGTCCCAAGATTACGCTTTCCTGAACCTTGGATAGAATAGACTCTTTCATCGATATTTGGCTTGTATAGGATCTACGGCGTATTGTTTAAGTCAATCTGGTAAATGAGTCTTTGCTAATAGGAGTTGTTGCTTGCTGATGGACGATCGGTTCATCCATCGCGTAATCGTACGAACTAAAACTAAAATAAACTGAAATACTGATTTATTCTTCTTTGATTGATTAAAATGTAGAAACAAAGTACATATTTATAGTTGAACTGGAAAACCTAATCACTTACCAATCCTACAAGGATACGGTAACTTAATCCTAAAGAAACTACCTTAAATACTTTAATAATTAATATGATTCCTAAACAATAACTAAAACCGACTCATAAACTAATAATAATAATAATAATAATGATAGTTGGCCGTCAAGAATGATAATGCGTCAATCCTCCCCCCTTCGAAGAACTTCGTCCCCGAAGGTCAAGCGTAATCTCAACCCGGATCGACAAAAAAGTTGTTGACGATAGCAAATAAAACGGATGTTCGTTGATGCCGCCCTCGTTTACGGAACTTCCAATTACACTCGGGCACCCGAACCAACCCTTTACCACTAGACTCTCCAAACACCGTTGAGCCCTTCTTAGCGCACCACTCGAACTTTCCTTTGCTTGAGATGACCGTCCTCCCACACAGTGGCCAAATATTGCCCAACTCCCCACTTCCTTTCTTCAAAAACAACTTCTCATGCATGGAATAAAGTTCTCCATACATGCCTCCATCCATGCTAAGTACGTGAGTATAAGAAATGGGCGTACCAATGCAAAATTGGCTCTCATGCCATTTCCTCCATATTCGACCCAATCCATCCCAAATAGCAACGCACTTTAGCTCCCTCCTTTCAGGAGCAGCTCGAGCTAGGAGTTTGTCCAAAACCCCTGATCCCTCTCGGCTCCCTTCCTCTATCAATCGCCCGAGTTTCCCAGCTCCCCCCGTCTCGTGAACTTGAACCGCGCCGACTCCGAAACTCTCGGCAACACCACTACTATTTTCTTCCGACCCTGTTGGCCCACTCGACCAACGCTCTTCCACCCCGAGACCCACGCTCGAGCCCACTTCGTATAAGAGCCCATGCGTGAGTCCTCCTATACGTACCCCGATTCCGTTTCAATGTGCGCCATGTCTGGCCTGTTGATCGCGACCCAACCCTCCATCGAATCGGAACCCGAAATCAGGACGCAAGGGAGCTGATTCCCCCATGCCGAACCCTAGCTGACCGACTCGTTCCCCACCTTCTTCGACGACGAGTTTTCGTCGCGCCGCTCCCGTTGCCGGTAGTGCCAGCTGTTCGAACCGGCAGTTCGGCGTTATCTCCACCGTGCACATCCCCATCTCTCCTCCGCTGTTTTCATCACTCAAATCGTCACCGTCGTACGATTCTGAGTTTGGTTCGCTACCCTCGCTACTCCCCTGTCCAGCCCATCCGTACCTGCGTACAAGAAGTTCCTCGATCCGTCGTAGGAACGCCTGCTGATCCTTTTGCAGTGAGTTCCCCACCTGTTCGAGGCCTCGTCGCCACTCCTTCCGTATCTCGTCGCCCATGCGCTCTATACCCTGCTGCACCTCCTTGCGGAGCCGCTGAACTTCGACTTGGAGGCCATTCTGTACGTGTAACACCCTACCCTATACGTATTACCTAATCATATTGTTCATACAATTGCAGCGGAAATAATCTCGGGTGTTACATTAATTATCAAAATTTACCCAAATAAAATTTCAACATGAATTACTCGCGTAATGGGCTAACAGTTCTTCCATCTGATCCTGCAAAATAATTCATCTAAATCCATGCATTCATAGACAAACATATACACTCACTTCCATATGCATTGGCTTTTCATAGCCATAGTCACAGTTTCATGTTACACAACTGCATACTATATTGATACATGCCATAATCGTCACAACTTACATAATTACACAAATATACACATATCATCACACCTGTGGATATCTCACCCTACATCTGAAGCTAGTATGCACATGAAAAACGTTCTCAAAACATTTTACAAAAAGGTGTGGATCACTGGCCAAAATCCCGAGTAGTAGTCCAAGCACAGAATAGTTGAAGACCATACCTCATCCTGGCTTCAACTCTAGCTCCTCTCCCACCTAACACTTATCTACTGCTGCTGCTGATGATCTGCTTACACATAGCATAAGCAGAGAAGAAGAATAAAAGAGGGTCAGCTCATAGCTGAGTGAGATAATCATAGCATCGTGAGTTCATAACAGAGCATACCCCTACCATACATCTAGCAAACAAGCCAAAGCACTAGGATCAGACCTCAGGCATCCGACATCCCAATAGGCAAAAGACTCAACCACCTTGACTTATGCATATGCGTCTTATCATGTTTTAATCATAGGCGCCTGGCTACTCCCATGCTAATTACTCTCCCGGGAAACATACCCCACATCCCGTCGGATGTAGTCATACATACCCCAACATCCCGTCGGATGTGGTCATACATACCCCAACATCCCGTCGGATGTGGTCATACATACCCCACACCACTATGGGTGTAGTCATACCCCGACACCGCTCTGGGTGTGGTCATATCTCATAAGAATTCTTCAGTCACCACCACATGAGAGGTGTGACTATCATACATATCATAATAGAGTAATAGCATAGGGAGCCCTAATTACTATGTAGTTGACCGTGAGACCACAACACTCATATTTGGTATCCTTATACATGATTCATATCTCATCTTGCTTAATCATAATTCATTACTTGCTCATGTACTTGACCTGGCCACAACTGGCTCAACATAGGTAAATTAGGAGTCGTATAATTGCACTTCCTCGGGATAAACCCTCGTGCAAGTCATCCTCCTTAAACATCATAATATCACAAGGGGATATATATTTTCCCACTTGTACATCCAAATACATCAATCATGAAAAATCATACCCAATCACCCTTTCGAACCATCATAAGGCATATCAACAGTCAAGCCCACAATTTGCAACATATACAAAATCATCAGTATAAACAAGGTCCATCTCAATTAGGGCAAGTCAATAATATCATACAACAATCCATGGTTCATCATATAGCATAGAAGTCCATACACCCCTAATCATGCCATTCTAATTCACCTAGGTCAATTATAAGCATCAATATAATTATCGTGATACGACAAACCCGGTATGCCGTGCTAATCCCTCACCAGTTCTGATCGTTCAAACACCGGTTTAACCTTCCCGTACTAAAACGTCAATTTCACCAACGAACCCCGAATTAAAATCCGAGACCGTCCTAATATCCCCTGCAGTATCCCCGTCAATATTAGTTCTAGGCTCCGGATCAAATTCTCGATAAAAACACATCAAACCTTGGCCGGAGCTAAATTCAGCGATTTGGACCCCGGCCTAAATAATAGCCGAAATTCAGGGATTAGAACTAGAGGATTGATTACCTCGCTGCAGGAAGCTCGTATTTGAAATTTGGGCTCAATCCGGCTTCCGGATACTCCGAAATCCTAATTTGGCTTATCGTGAATTCAAGAAATTCCTGATCCAAAAACTCGTTTTAAAGCCCTAAATCGATAAATCACGATGTATAGATGAATTAGGCATTACTTACGGGATTTTTGGATCACTACAACTCAAGAATTGAGCTTGGGAATTTTCCCCCGACGTTCCCCTGAACTCTCCGCGCGCTGCTCTGCTCTCGGTAGCGAAAATGGAAAAAGATGATCTCGGATGGGGAAAACAAATGGACAGGGGGCTTTTAATAAGCTCGCCCACCGCCTACTTACTTTCCTTTACTTTAAATTTCACTTTTGCTTTTTACTAATTATATATATATTATATATAATTGATACACGTATATTTATCCGATCGATCGATATTCCGATTTTCGTCGAAATACTATCAAAACACTCGATTTTAAATCGCGAACTTTCTAGCGATCGAAATATGGGTTTAGCCGGAACGGGATGTTACAATTCTCCCCTCCTTAAAAGATTTCGTCCCCGAAATCTAACCTTGAGTTGTACCCTTAGTCCGCTTACTTACCCTTGACATGATCTATCGTAGATAAACTATTACCTAACTCTTAGGTTAGGCGATTCATAACATAGAAAGTAACACATAACACCTCACGTTCCCATGTTTAGATTTCAAACCTAAACTGGGTTATCACATCATAAGCACATCAACAAGTTCAATAGCATAATTCACTAAACAAAATTATTAACCGGCAAGGTAGGTTGCCACTAACACAAGGTTATATCAACCTACAAAATGTTTGCCACCACAACATCAAGAATCATATCACTACTAAAATCTTTACCACCATAACTCATCTTGCTAGCATAATCTAAAATCAACTGCATTGCATAGCTACCCACCATGCTTCTCGATTGGTTAGTAGGATTTCTAGAACAACTTCTGTGCGAGCTACAAGGAAATATTGGCCATAACTTGATCCACACACCATTAAAACTTTCTCCGAAATTATAACTTGTAAAACAAGATAAAAACTCAAAAAAAATTTCAAAATCTCTTAAACCATAAAATTTCAAGAATACTTCAAATACTCAAAATCATGTTTGACCATATGCAACTGACTATGCAACACATCATCACCTTTGGTCCCAGTCCTGAAAAGTTTAGTGCAAGTACAGGTATGGAGTACTTCCTGCCCTTTTGAGGGTGATCAGTCCTCAAGAGCGAAAGTAACATACCCATAATGCAGAAAACAAACCAGCTCTGATACCAAACTGTAACACCCTACCCTATACGTATTACCTAATCATATTGTTCATACAATTGCAGCGGAAATAATCTCGGGTGTTACATTAATTATCAAAATTTACCCAAATAAAATTTCAACATGAATTACTCGCGTAATGGGCTAACAGTTCTTCCATCTGATCCTGCAAAATAATTCATCTAAATCCATGCATTCATAGACAAACATATACACTCACTTCCATATGCATTGGCTTTTCATAGCCATAGTCACAGTTTCATGTTACACAACTGCATACTATATTGATACATGCCATAATCGTCACAACTTACATAATTACACAAATATACACATATCATCACACCTGTGGATATCTCACCCTACATCTGAAGCTAGTATGCACATGAAAAACGTTCTCAAAACATTTTACAAAAAGGTGTGGATCACTGGCCAAAATCCCGAGTAGTAGTCCAAGCACAGAATAGTTGAAGACCATACCTCATCCTGGCTTCAACTCTAGCTCCTCTCCCACCTAACACTTATCTACTGCTGCTGCTGATGATCTGCTTACACATAGCATAAGCAGAGAAGAAGAATAAAAGAGGGTCAGCTCATAGCTGAGTGAGATAATCATAGCATCGTGAGTTCATAACAGAGCATACCCCTACCATACATCTAGCAAACAAGCCAAAGCACTAGGATCAGACCTCAGGCATCCGACATCCCAATAGGCAAAAGACTCAACCACCTTGACTTATGCATATGCGTCTTATCATGTTTTAATCATAGGCGCCTGGCTACTCCCATGCTAATTACTCTCCCGGGAAACATACCCCACATCCCGTCGGATGTAGTCATACATACCCCAACATCCCGTCGGATGTGGTCATACATACCCCAACATCCCGTCGGATGTGGTCATACATACCCCACACCACTATGGGTGTAGTCATACCCCGACACCGCTCTGGGTGTGGTCATATCTCATAAGAATTCTTCAGTCACCACCACATGAGAGGTGTGACTATCATACATATCATAATAGAGTAATAGCATAGGGAGCCCTAATTACTATGTAGTTGACCGTGAGACCACAACACTCATATTTGGTATCCTTATACATGATTCATATCTCATCTTGCTTAATCATAATTCATTACTTGCTCATGTACTTGACCTGGCCACAACTGGCTCAACATAGGTAAATTAGGAGTCGTATAATTGCACTTCCTCGGGATAAACCCTCGTGCAAGTCATCCTCCTTAAACATCATAATATCACAAGGGGATATATATTTTCCCACTTGTACATCCAAATACATCAATCATGAAAAATCATACCCAATCACCCTTTCGAACCATCATAAGGCATATCAACAGTCAAGCCCACAATTTGCAACATATACAAAATCATCAGTATAAACAAGGTCCATCTCAATTAGGGCAAGTCAATAATATCATACAACAATCCATGGTTCATCATATAGCATAGAAGTCCATACACCCCTAATCATGCCATTCTAATTCACCTAGGTCAATTATAAGCATCAATATAATTATCGTGATACGACAAACCCGGTATGCCGTGCTAATCCCTCACCAGTTCTGATCGTTCAAACACCGGTTTAACCTTCCCGTACTAAAACGTCAATTTCACCAACGAACCCCGAATTAAAATCCGAGACCGTCCTAATATCCCCTGCAGTATCCCCGTCAATATTAGTTCTAGGCTCCGGATCAAATTCTCGATAAAAACACATCAAACCTTGGCCGGAGCTAAATTCAGCGATTTGGACCCCGGCCTAAATAATAGCCGAAATTCAGGGATTAGAACTAGAGGATTGATTACCTCGCTGCAGGAAGCTCGTATTTGAAATTTGGGCTCAATCCGGCTTCCGGATACTCCGAAATCCTAATTTGGCTTATCGTGAATTCAAGAAATTCCTGATCCAAAAACTCGTTTTAAAGCCCTAAATCGATAAATCACGATGTATAGATGAATTAGGCATTACTTACGGGATTTTTGGATCACTACAACTCAAGAATTGAGCTTGGGAATTTTCCCCCGACGTTCCCCTGAACTCTCCGCGCGCTGCTCTGCTCTCGGTAGCGAAAATGGAAAAAGATGATCTCGGATGGGGAAAACAAATGGACAGGGGGCTTTTAATAAGCTCGCCCACCGCCTACTTACTTTCCTTTACTTTAAATTTCACTTTTGCTTTTTACTAATTATATATATATTATATATAATTGATACACGTATATTTATCCGATCGATCGATATTCCGATTTTCGTCGAAATACTATCAAAACACTCGATTTTAAATCGCGAACTTTCTAGCGATCGAAATATGGGTTTAGCCGGAACGGGATGTTACAGTACGTCCTTGAGAAGTTGGATGTCGGATCAGAGCTGACCCCGCTCCGCTGCTGCCTCACGCAACTGTTGATCGTGCCCGTTGATGCGCTTATTCATCTCGCGGAGTTGCTTGCGGAAACCTCCCTCATTGACTGCGGCAGCCGTCGATGATGGCGAAGCTACAGTTAGCTTCTTTGTTGGTGGCACCTCGGTAGGCGATCTGTCCATCTTGTCGTTGCGGAGCATGGTTGCGCGTAGGACCTCTTCCCGACGTTGGTGGTTGAACGTCGACGATGTCTGCCCTGGGAACCGGTAAGAGCTCGGTTCTCTCGAACCGGGCTCTGATACCAATTGATGGACGATCGGTTCGTCCATCGCGTAATCATACGAACTAAAACTAAAATAAACTGAAATACTGATTTATTCTTCTTTGATTGATTAAAACGTAGAAACAAAGTACATATTTATAGTTGAACTGGAAAACCTAATCACTTACCAATCCTACAAGGATACGGTAACTTAATCCTAAAGAAACTACCTTAAATACTTTAATAATTAATACGATTCTTAAACAATAACTAAAACCGACTCATAAACTAATAATAATAATGATAATTGGCCGTCAAGAATGATAATGCATCACTTGCCGTGCTGGCAGGAGCCCTTGGCAGTGCCCTTCAATATATCCAAGTACAAGATTACAAACATAGTTCTTTGACAAAAAAAAAGAAAAAAGGAAGAAAAAAAAAGATTACAAACGCAGTTCAAGGCTTCAAGCAGCACGCGTCAACCCAGTATGTTTTGGATCCATGGGCTCAGCCCAAGCTTCTTTCTATTTCTTCCTCTCATAAGTCAGAACACACTGTCTGGGCCAGAAGTTGAGAGGCTTGGTAATAATAAGAACCTCAAATTCTAGTTCATTTAAATTTGAGGACCAAGATAGATGGGCTGATCCGCTCACTTTTTTTTTCTTGTCGCTCATATTTGAGAGACAATTCCAATTATTTAATCATTTTTAACTTGAGTTACATCCCACTATTTTAATATCCTATTAATTTTAATCGAAATATTCCCCTTAAATTTCATTTTTATTTTATTAATGTTTGATTATAAAGAATGCATTGATTATAATATAATTGATAATATTCATTTTAATATAGTCTTCAAACACTTGTTTATTGTGATCGTATCACTGTCGTACCATCATCATTACCCGATCATACCACCATCATGTCAATATAGTATTGGATAGTTCGTGGTGTGAAAACTTTTTGTCCCAAAATAAATGAAAAAGGATGTCATATTAACATAACACAAATAATCATATTTTTCAATGCAATTTTTTTATTAAATTAAGCTGAAACTATGAAGATATAGTCAATTGGAATTTTGTTGGAGATTGAACAATCCTTAACTATTGAGGGAGCTGCAAATGAGATGAGATATATTGTAGAATTCATGTATTTGAAGAATTCATTTATATTGTAGGTTGAGTTGTGAGAACTTGTGTAATATTAGAATGCATTGTTTGGCTTGCATGAGTTCATGGTAGAACCCACATAATTTGGCATGAAATCTCAAATACTTTGGGTAAACCCAAAGCATTTGAGATATCATGATCACATGAATTCTAGAATTACATGGTGCATCAATATCATGATATCTGTCCAAAAATAAAACAAGAAAAACAGTGGAATCTCATATATCATGTAATCTTGAAATTCGTGGGTAGATTACATGCTTACCAAATGATAGATTGAACTCAACCAGTTTAACAAAATCTTGACTCAAGTTCGGCTCCATACACCAATTAAAATGCCCAAGCTTAGAAGTTTGGCTATAGGTAACACTCGTCTGTTTCGACATTGAATCGTTCAGTATATTTAACTTCTGACTAAGCTAGCTAGTCCCATCAATCAAAGGAGGATATGATGTCCATAATCTATTACTATTCCAGATCGTCGTTGTGCGACTAGTCAAAGTATCTTTGATCCATTTATTATTGAGCTCATAGCTCCCTGAGGTGATTTTTGTTGGTGTTTGACTCATTTATTTTCTAAAAATTTCTTTTTGTAGTGATATGCAGGTGGTCGTTCGGATGGTCAATGCGGATGATTCTTCGCACGTGATGGAGGCTATCCTCCAAGCGGTCCAAGTGTTACAATCTTCTTTTTCGCATGTCTCGTTCCATTTCGCAACTTGTATATATAACATGGCTGCTCATATCGTGGCAAAACAAGTCCTTGTATCGTTGGATTAAAAACTTATCGACCAACTTTTTATTTTTCTTTCCATTGTGTGACCTGGCCTGCAAAAGGTCTTGTATACTATTCGTATTAAGTATTAACTAGTTTGGGTTTTATCGATACCCAAACTCATGCAAGATTCGGTTAGTAAATTATACTCGTCGGGTTATGAGTATCTATAAATATCATTGAGTAATAATTTTTCCTTATCTCCTCAAATATTGTGTTACTAATCAAAGTATATTAAGATTACATAAGTGAAAATCTTAAAAGAAAAAATCACTAATACTAAGAGGAATAATACAAAAGGAGTACTAGTTCATGAGATGATATAGATATACTAAGAATATCGTAGGGGTTTGCATATGGGGCGCATCTTGATGACTTCTCGAGAGGTCAATCATCTATGTACTGCTCTACACTGAGCACGTTTAACTTCATAGTTATTACAAAAACTCCTTCATTTCAATCCAAAACATGTGTTTTAGTTAAGGTTTGCTTGTTCCTTATAACCCGTGGATCTCTCATGTGTTGTGGTGATATGAGATATGTGCATTACACCCCATTTGGGACTCAACCAGTGGCGGAGGGAGGTGAGGAGGAGAGGGGTCCTAGGTCCCCACTTGGGAAAAAATTAGGCAACAAAACCCTTTACAGACATAGGGTTTAGTACAATCCTTGAAGTTTAGGAGCCCATACTCTCGACGATGTTAGCTTACCAAAGACCCCAATCAACTCAAAATTCAGTAGATACACTGACTTGATGTTAGTAAATTTTTAAGGACCCCAGTGAACTCAAAGTCTGGCTACGTCACTGGACTCAACGTCATAGTTGAGGTTTGTCGCACAATCATCCAAGAGGGACATGGAAAGTCTCTTATACCACTTGTAAAATCTCAACCCTTTCTTTGACCAATATATATATTGTCCGCTTTGGATCCACAACGACAAAATTCTGTTTCGGGGTGATCATGATGACTTTCCGACAGGCCATACATCTATATGTTGTTTCACCGTGAGCACGTTTAACTTTAAGATTCTTACAAGAACTCTCTGCAATTTCACCACATAACTCATCTTGTTAGTTAAAATCTGATTATTCTTATTGTCTATGAATCTCTCACGATGTTTGTGAATATGAAATTTGATTCAGAAGGTATCGATTAAAACATGAATAATAATTGATAAAAAAAAGGTATGTGAGCATAGAAATACGAATCTCTCCATTGTCGTTGTTAGTTGTTACGAAATATTTCAACTCTGAGTAGTATCCCACATGCACCACCTACTCGATCTGTTGCAGCTTGCAAGTCATTTGGTACCCCCATCCATTAAAAAACTCATTGCAGAATGCAGATACATCGATCGAGTAGGACAAACAAAATGGAGGTGCACGAGCACGACTTCTTACTCCGCCTGGCCTGCCGTTGTTTGATGTTTACTGCGGAATTGGAGGATCCATAGAACTAGTACTGATGATTGCCCCCAAAGCATATATTCATCGTTCGTTCATCTTTCTTACCCTGACCGGGTAAATTGACTAATTACTTCAGTTAAACTTTGAGGGACTGATAAATCATCACTAAATTTGATTCGAAGAATCAAAATGGCTTGAACTTGGACGTCTAATCATGGTTCAATCATTTTCTATCGCCAAAAAATCACATGTCAATTTAGACTCCAGTCGAAAAGGCGGTACAACACGATTTCACAAATACTCATTTTACTTATGTCCCATGCGTAATAGGGAGGGACGCGTAATATATAATAGTGCAACAAATTAAGGGATCATTTGGAGCTTGAGATTTCAAGTGATGTATTTAATTTTTTTATAACTAAAACAAGAAAAAATCTAAACCTCAAAATAATATATTTTCCAAATTAATACATTAAATTACAATAACAAATTAATTATGAACAGATAATCTCAACCTTCAAATAACTCCTAAATACTTACCGGGTTTTCCTTTTCCTCCCATTGTCCTCGTTGCTAGATTCTCTTCTACGATCATAAAATCCAAAAATAGCTTGCAGTTGCCATTGACACTACGCTACGACAATGTTGACCTGATCGCCGCTACCGTTTTGTCACCCGACATATTGTCTTTTTCATCATCAATCATTTTTTTCTCCGGTATTCAATTCTATATTGGCGTATCCCTTGGGTGGTTGTGTTGTTTTTATCATTGAAATCAACACATTTTCCAGCTAGCTAGCTTAGCTTGTTGATCATTGATTGTAGTATTTTCGATCGCTTTCTGCTGTGCTTTTCTCTTTCTGCTGGCAATTTAGAAAAAGCAATTTGCAGCAGCAGCAGAAGTTATTGCTGGAATTTGTCAAAAAAAAAGAAGTAGTTATTGCTGGAAAATGAGAGATGGGTCAGTAGGGATGCCAAAATAATCCATCATTTTGTCGGGAAAAATCAATTGATATTATTTTTGAGTGGATGTTTCCCGAACCCGACAACAAGGATAATGAATTTGGTGTGGTTTTAGTATTTTTAAGTATTTGGACCGAGCTCATATGAATTTGTGTTATAACTATGTTCGGGAATCATTCAATTTAACACTTGTTCATCCATATCGCTAAAACATTATAATTATCTCTTGTACCTCAAATCTTGTTCATTTTCTATCCATTTTACTAACAATATGATAAAGAAACTTTATTTTACATTGGCATTCAAAGAAATTTTTAGATTATATAAAAAAATTATACATGATTGTTCGTGGTGGTGTGGTTCGGTGTTCTCCGTACGCAATCTAGTTGGTTTTAGTATGACATATTAGATCTCCTATGTTTTGTTTACGTGGATGGTTAATTAGGATTATAAAATCGTGGTCTGAAGATTGTTATATATTAAAACAGGTCTCAATCCAAGGTTGTCAAACCGGTTTATGCCGGTGTGCCGGTTTTGAAAGTGGAATGGTCCGACCGTGGTACAACCAGTATTCACGCCGGTTGTGCCGGTTTTAATAAAATATATGAGACAAATGAAAATCCTCAATTCCAAATAAATTAGTCATCAAAAAGCAATTAGAAAAATTATTTCACACAAAATAATTTATAGCTAAGAATTGGTAACTAATACTAAACAATTAGATGCTTAAAAATAAAAGTATATAAAATGAATTTTATTAATATTTATAATGATTTGTGTAAAATTTAGTGTTAGATATATAATATATAAGATTAATATGTACAACAAAGTTGCTTGTAGTCTACTGGTGTATAAGAGAGTCTAAAATGAACAGGAGGTACATGGTTCAAATCCTAAGGAGGGCATTTATTTTTGGATAAAATAGGTGTAACATTGAATTCCGGTTTCTGGTCTAACCGGCCGGAATTTCCGGAATTGACCGGGTCTGACCGGTATTGACCGGATTTGACCATAGTTAAATACCGGCCTCTTTCCAGCCGGGTTGGTGACCGGTACCGGTTGTACCCGGTTGAACCGGCCGGCATGAGACCGGTTTGACAACCATGCAATCCAACATTGCCATCCCTAGGGTTAGTCTAGGAAGGTCAATTTGGTTTGAGTTGGTTAAACAAAACCATTAATTAGTATGAAAAATCAAAACCAGACAATTTCATAAACCAAAACCGTCAATAGATTTTTGGTTAACCAATAAGTGATATGACCCTTATAGCATTTTTGGTGTTTGAAATGGAAAAGCCAAAAACCAAACCCATAATTTGGGAAGTCTAAAAATTTAGTCAGGAAAGACAACAAGAAACATGAATACATAAAAGAAGTTTACAACTACACATAAGTTATTACGAGTCCCTGTACCCTTTTGTATATGTCGCATAGTTGGAGTAGTGTTTTGATATTTTTATATCACGTAACCCTAGCTGCTGTTTATGGGTTTCGTATATTTAGCCTGACCATGAGGGTTCGGCGGCTGTAACACTGGTGTGTAACCTAGTGAAGTTTGTTTCGAGAGCTGTAGCTCTCCGTGGAGTAGTCTCGTTCACGTTGAACGGGGAAACCACGTTAAATCGTCGTGTTCGTTTCCTTTCCGCGTTTGGTTTTCTACATGGTATCAGAGCTGTGACAAGATCGTTCTCATTTCCGTTGTGCTGCAATGAGCGCGTTCTCCAGTTCTTCGCCTTCAGCCCTTGGTGATGACTCTAATGGCGGCGGCGGCGGGTATGAAACTGACCCCGCCTCCCCGTATTTTCTAAGTCAATCCGACAACCCTAACCAACTGTACGTTGGTGAGCTTCTGACCGAAGGGAATTACGCCGACTGGGTGTATGAGATGACGACTTCGCTCTTAGCGAAGAACAAGCTCGGTTTCGTGGACGGGTCGCTCGAGGAACCCTCTGATCCGGGCAGGCTGCGCGCGTATCGCCGGGCCGACGCCATGGTGAAGGGGTGGTTGACCACCGCTGTAGATAAGCAGGTTCGCCGTGGTATGCGTCACGCCAAGACTGCCCGTGACGTGTGGATGGACTTGAAAGAACGTTTTGAAGTGGGAAGCCATCCACGTGTGTACGAGGTTCGCCGCAGCATCGGCCGTCTCCCACAAGAAAAGCTGTCTGTTTCCGAGTTCTACACTCGTCTTCGAGCACTATGGGAGGAGCTTCAAACAATGGTGCCTCTCCACCCCCGTACTTGCGGTAAGTGTACGTGTGGGCAGCAGCAGAAGAACCAGGAGCGTGAGGAGCATTTTCGTCTATATGACTTCCTCATAGGCCTGGACGAATCCTTCTCTACGGTCAAGACACAGGTGCTCTCCATGTCTAAGATGCCTACTCTCTCCGAGGCCTACCAGCTGGTTTCTAGCGATTATCACCAGCGTCGTATCGCCGCGGGAAATCGTCCAGCACCAGAGGCTGCTGCCTTCTTCTCGCGTGATGAGCCCGGTCGCGGTGATGGTGGCCATGGTGAGAAGCCGCGTTGTTCCCATTGCGGCAAGCAAGGACACTCCAAGGATCGCTGTTTTGATCTTATCGGATGGCCGGAAAAGCTTGCTTCCAAGTCCGAGAAGGGCGGTCGTAAGAAGTCCTCGGACCGACTTCGTTCTGGTCCGAAAGCAGCCCAGGTCGCAGCTACCGCGAGTCCCATTCCTGGCCTAACCGCCCAGCAGTTTGAGAGTCTCAAGACCTTCCTCAGTGGTGATTCGAAGGGGCAACTTGACGAGGTTGGCAAAATGTCAGGTAATCCCTCTCTATCCTCTGCAGAATGGGTTATTGATACAGGTTGTAACCAGCATATTACTAAGGATGCTTGCCTTTTATCTGCCGGTCGCCATGAGTCTGGGCTCGCAGTTCGTATCCCCGATGGGGGAGCTATTGATGTTCAGCGTATTGGTTCTGTTCAGTTAGGCAACGGGTTAATACTGCCTCGAGTATTACTTGTTCCGGAGTTTAAATGCAACCTTCTTTCCGTTAGCCAGCTCACTGAGCACTTCCCAGTTGCGTTGATTTTCTTGGGGGATTTCTGTTTTATTCAGGACTTGAACTCCAAGACTCTGATTGGGATGAGTAAGGAGCGTGATGGCCTCTATTATTTGCGTCTCTTTGACCACGTCCGACAGGCCATGGTGTGTGCGACGCAAGCAGAAGGGGTTGCCAGTCTGTGGCACTCACGTCTCGGTCATCCAGCACCGGAAAAACTACATCGGTTGAATTTTGTTCCTAGTTCTAGGCGGATAAAAACAGATTCTTGCTCCCATTGTTTGCGAGCTAAACAGTCGAGAATTCCTTTTCCGTTGGGAAGTTCTCCCCGTAGTACAGTTCCTTTCGAATTAATTCATGTGGATGTTTGGGGTGGCTACAGAGTGGCATCATTGAGCGGTGCTCATTATTTTCTGACGATTGTGGATGATTTTACTCGTGGTACATGGGTTTATTTGATGAAGTTTAAGTCGGAAGTTGGGAAATACCTTGAGCTATTTTGTCAGCAGGTTAAGCGCCAGTTTGGGGCTGCTGTTAAACGTATACAGGCTGATAATGGTGTCTAGTTTCAGACAGTTCAGCTTCGCGACTATTATGCCCAAGAGGGCATTCTTCTTCAGACATCGTGTGTGGACACACCTCAGCAGAATGGCATTGTTGAACGGAAGCACCGTCATATCCTTGAGACGGCTCGTGCTCTTCGTTTCAACGCAAATATGCCAATTAAGTTCTGGGGTGAGTGTGTTCTGACTGCAGTTTATCTCATCAACCGGTTACCCTCCTCTCTCGCTCACCACAAATCACCTTACGAGAGCCTCTACGGCCGCCAGCCCTCTTATGCACATCTCCGTGTCTTTGGGTGCCTTGCCTTTGCCAAGGACACTCGTCACCATTTGGACAAGTTCGACGAGCGCGGCCGTGCCTGTGTTTTCATTGGTTACCCCGAAAGTCAAAAGGGTTACCGCTTGTTTGAGCTGCGTTCTCGTCGTTGCTTCACCAGCCGCGACGTTGTTTTTCAGGAGGAGAAGTTTCCCTTCCAGGTGGTTTCGTTCCCCAGTCACTCTCTTCCACCTACTCCACAAAATGAGCCGCCAGTAGCTATTGCCGAGCTTCCCTCCTTGTCCATTTCTGAGATGGATGAGAGTTATGTCCCTCCACCATCGCCTACAGCAGCCACTCCGCCCGAGTCCATGGAGCCCAGCTCTCCCGCCACGTCGACAGCTACCCCGACCGCGGCGAGCACCCCGGAGACGGACAGTTGCTCCCCTGGGAACTCCACTAGTTCTTCTCCTTCCCCTGCCGTAGTCGCAGATCCAGCTCCTTCCATCGCGGTGCGGCGAAGTGACCGCCTACGTCGTCCCCCGGAGTTCCTCATCAATAATTATGAGGTCAAGTTACCGTCTTCTCAATTTTGTACCTCCCCTCCTGTTGCACATCCCTTAGCTGATGTTATCAGTTCTCACCGCCTGTCACCCTCCTATTGTGCTTTCTTGGCAGCTGTAGATCGTCATCGAGAGCCACGCAATTTTAGCGAGGCTATCCGCTACCCCTGGTGGCGCGAAGCCATGCAAAAAGAGATCTCGGCTCTCGAAGCCCATGGCACCTGGGATCTACGTCATCCCCCTGCTGGTAAGCGCATCGTGGATGCGAAGTGGGTGTTCAAGATTAAGTACCGGCCTGATGGAACCATCAAACGATACAAGGCTCGACTCGTTGCAAAGGGGTTTACACAGGTGGAGGGTATTGATTTTCATGACACTTTCGCTCCGGTCGCGAAGTTAGTTACCGTTCGTTGTGTCCTCGCCGTTGCCGCTCAGCTCGGTTGGCACCTGCATCAGTTGGACGTCAACAACGCATTCCTCCATGGTGACCTTGATGAGGAGGTTTATATGCGTGTTCCGCAGGGTTTTGCCAAGCCCGGTGATCCCCGTGTTTGCCGACTTCGCAAGTCGTTGTATGGGCTGAAGCAGGCAGGGCGAAACTGGTATAAGAAGTTCACTACTGCACTTCAGTCTATTGGTTTTCGAGCCTCCAGAGCCGATCACTCCCTGTTCACTTGTCAACAAGGTACGAGCTTCACTGTTGCTCTTATCTATGTTGACGATGTGATTCTTGGTGGAAACGATTTGGCTTTTATCGCTCGGGTAAAGCAGTTCCTTGACCGCAGTTTTAGCATCAAGGACCTTGGTCAGTTGAGGTACTTCCTTGGCATAGAAGTTGCTCGGTCTCCCAAAGGCATCTTCCTCTCCCAGCGAAAGTATGCTCTTGACATCCTCGCCGACACTGGAAATCTGGGTGTTCATCCTTGTACCTTTCCCATCGAGCAGAATCACCTCACTCGCATTGAAGGACCAGCAGCTGCTGATCCTAAGTCCTACCGCCGGCTAGTTGGGAGGTTACTATACCTCACCGTTACTCGACCTGACTTGACCTATGCTGTTAACATACTCAGTCAGGCGGTCCACTCTCCTCGGCAAAGTTACGTTGATGCTGCTCATCGTGTTCTCAGATACCTGAAGAACTCCCCGGGAAAGGGCGTATTCTTCCCAGCCACTGGCAGTCTTACTCTCAATGCATACTGTGATGCAGATTGGGCAGGTTGTCAACAGACTCGACGTTCCACCACTGGTTATTTCATGACATTGGGAGGCAGTCCCATTTCTTGGCGGACTAAGAAACAGACTGTTGTTGCTCGCTCTTCTGCAGAAGCTGAGTACCGAGCAATGGCCAATGCAGTCAGTGAGGTTATCTGGCTCCGGTCACTTCTACGCGAGCTTCGTGTTCCTGTTCACTGCGCTACTCCGTTATACTGCGATAATCAGGCCGCTCTCCACATTGCAGCCAACCCTGTCTTTCATGAGCGAACGAAGCATGTTGAGATGGATTGTTATTTCGTTCGTGAGCGTGTTGCTAGTGCAGAGATCGAGCCGCGCAAGATTGCCACTACTCATCAGCTTGCGGACGTGTTCACGAAGGGCTTGGGTGCCGACCAGTTCACTACCTTGACATCCAAGCTTGGCCTTCATGACATTCACGCCTCCGCTTGAGGAAGAGTATTACGAGTCCCTGTACCCTTTTGTATATGTCGCATAGTTGGAGTAGTGTTTTGATATTTTTATATCACGTAACCCTAGCTGCTGTTTATGGGTTTCGTATATTTAGCCTGACCATGAGGGTTCGGCGGCTGTAACACTGGTGTGTAACCTAGTGAAGTTTGTTTCGAGAGTTGTAGCTCTCCGTGGAGTAGTCTCGTTCACGTTGAACGGGGAAACCACGTTAAATCGTCGTGTTCGTTTCCTTTCCGCGTTTGGTTTTCTACATAAGTAGGTGACTATGTGTGTTGTTGATGGATATTTGATTCAATTAAGGTGTTATAAAAAAAAATTTCCCCGTTTGTTATTGGATTTTCAATTTTAATCAAAACATAAACCAAAACAATTAAACTCCTTAAAACTTATTATCGATTTGATTTTGGTTAAAACCGAAGAACCAAACTTACAGCCATAGCTCCGTCACAGTAATCTATCTACTCCCAGCCAGGTAGCAAATTCTGGACTAGTGAAGTGAAGATCAGCCTTCGCGCATCCAACATGATTGATATTTGATAAAATTAGGGGTGGGCATTGGTGCGGTTCGAACCGCACCGCACCGTATTGACATAGACCGCATCGCACCGCATGTTATTTGGACCGCACCGCATAGTAGACCGCATTTAATCGGTGCGGTCAAACCAAACCGCTTAAATAAGCGATTTGGTGCGGTTCAAACCGCACTGCATATTCTACCGCAATGTAATATGAACCTACAATATTCATGATTGAATTGACAAGTCAGACTTTCTACATTCATGATCGGCCAACTCAAAGATGCTGGAAGGGAAGGCCATGGTGAAAGGAAACAGACATGCTGCAAATTACCCATGGCTTCTGCTTAACAAGCACTCGAAAGAAACAAAAGAAGCTTGAACTTTATTTCCAAAAAAAGACAGAGCATAAATTGAAAATGTTGTCTGGACAAACATTTTGCTGATCAAGAATCAAAGATGCTGGAAGGGACGGCCATGGTGAAAGGAAACATATATGCCGTAAAGTTAAACCCATGACTTCTGCTTAATTAACAAGCACTCGAAAGAAAGAAACAAAACAAAGCATGAACTTTACTTCCTCAAAAAACAGAGCATAACATGCGGAGCAGTGGCAACTCGTTACATTCTTGAAGAGGCAGTAGCCAGCTCTACAAAGCTTGGGATCGCAGCGATTTCATCTTCTCAGCCGACGGCAAGCTCCTTGAATTCTCATGTGGTGAAGTCTTAGAAGTGATACTCCTCTCTATTAAAGGATTCAAAACTCAAAATGAAACCTTAGCGGATTGCGGTTTTGAACCGCGACCGCGCGGTTTCGGTTTGATCCGACCGCAAACCGCGAACCGCATAAAATGTAGACCGCATGTTGGACCGCAAGCTTAACGGTGCGATCCGGTTTGACCGCATATACAATTCGGTGCGATTTGGTGCGGTCGGGCCCACCCCTAGATAAAATAGCTGGACGTCGATGTCGGCTAGCAAGCTTCCATCACCACCGACCGTCCACAAATTTATCATTGCAGTCAGATCCCCTTTTCTGTAATGGGAACGACGAGTGATCCATCATAAATAATGATCCATCTCTTACTTAAGGGAGAAGAACAAAATAAATTAGAGATTACATTATAATTATATAGTGGGCTATCATGACCTTTAAAATACAAAACAATATTGCATTTTGTATCTATGGCGCGCGCACAAAAAAAAAAAAAAACAAGACGGCTAGTCTAATCAATTACGTTTGTGCGCTCTCCTTTCAAGCAAGACTTCACGGTTAGCCATTCACAATTAGAAGCGCCCTAATTTTTATTTTCAATTAACTATCATTAATTTATCTATTTTGCTCTCAAGTATCTACCATGTTACATTGATACACTCTCCTTTTGCCCCTGATTGAAATAAAGTTTTTTTTTTTTTACAAATTAGCTATGGTTTGATGAAATTTTGTTGTTGAATATTAAATAAGTGCACATTTGATCTTTAATGGATTATATGCATCATTGTCATTTGTACCTACCTCGGTACAACAAAATTGAATATGTCTATAAACGATTTGTAAATCATACATCATATATTTGTACTGTTAATCATTCTCAATTAAGCACACCCTGATTTTCATTCTCAATTTACCTAATATACCTAATTTATCAACTTTCTCTTGAGTCGGGTAGGGTCCTCGGACCCATCCTGTATTGGTGTGTACATGGGTCGGGTGGTCCGGGTTTAGCCATTTTAATCACCCGATTCATGCACTACGATTTGGGAAATATTAAACCCAAACCCACCCAAAAAAATTAAAACCTATGGTTTGTTTCTAATTGGGTAGGGTCGGGCTGGCGATATTTTTAAGTAAAACCCAACTCAACACAAATATGTAATTATTCTACACTATAAAAATATTTTATAACTAATTAAAATTTCAAACAAATAAACCGAGGTGAAAGGTATCATAACTCACAAATGTTGTTTAAATTTTAATAAAATGTGATTTACTTCAACATATGTCTAGGTTTTTTTCACGACAGTTGTTGAAATAGGTTAAAAATGTTATAAATGAACGCATCCATAATATGTTATTCTATTAAAATTGTACACAAAAAAAAAAGATTACGTGAATCATAACTATATTAAATCTATGTCTAAACTTTAAGCCGAAGAATGCATTAGATTAGGTAGACCATGAGAGAAAAAACATGGCGAAATATCTTAGTTTTCTCATAAGTATGGCTATATACGTCATAAATATTTTTTGGATACAAACTCATACCAATAGTTGGAACACGAGTTGGGTCGGGTTCTACGAGTTGTGTAATCCACAATCCAAATCCAACCCAAAAAAAGCGGGTTGTACAAAAGAAAACCCTCACTCAACCCAAAACCTTAGTTTTAGCGATAAATACGGGTGGATTGGGTCGGGTTGGACGGATGAGTCGGTCGAGTGTTGTTTGTTCACCCCTAATCATGTATACTCTCCCTCCACCTTGCGGAGATGAGAACCAAATACATAAACACCTTCTCCAAATAGTGATTTTCATGAATTTTAGGTGAGGTTATCGAGATAGTTTTACATGAGATAATTTTAGTGCTAATTGATGCACACAAGTTGCATGCTCAACCAACCAAGAGAATAATGTCGTCGCCAAATGCGAAACCGGAAGCCGACACCGCGCGCCTTCGACCGTTATAAACAAACAAGCAAGCGCGTTTCGTTTCCCGTTCCACCTGCAACGTCAGCTTCCGCCTTCCAGACCTCCACCGCCGTTCCCCAAACGCCTCTTGCTGCTCCTCCATCGCTACTTGCAACCTTTTCTTCCATTACATTTGGAATATAAATTCTCATTATAGAAAGTGCTAATAATTGGGCTTTTCTTGAACCAGAAAGATCGTCATTTTCCATTAATAAAATGAGAGTACATTCTATGGCAAAAGAATTGAGACTAAATTTATTCCTAAAGTGACATGAGTAAATTATGGAAATAATAAAATCAATGACATAAATAATTATTTTCAAGGCAATATGAGTTAGAGTTTATATGATATACAAATGACTTGTTTGGTACCGTTTATATGAAATAATAAAATCAATGACATAAATAATTATTTTTGCAGAAGTAGCTTATGGATTGAGCTTTTAGGGTAATACTTTTCAAAAAAAGCAGTTCAGTATTTGACTGAAAACTATTAAAAGTGATTTTTAATATAAGAGGTCATGTAAAACTACTAAAAAGGATTTCTAATATAAAATATAAATACAAATTGTTTATAGTAAAATTTAGTCAAAATGGATCTAGTTAGATTTCTTTTATATTAAATAATATTGTTTTCTAATTTATTTTTATTTTAAATTGGTACAAATGAAAGAAAATTATTTTTTCCAAAATAAAATAAAAATATGATAAAGATAATTTTGTGTTTTCAAAATAGTTTTTCGCAGAAACTCTAAATCGGAGTTTCTGCTTTTATGTTTTACAAAAGCACTTTTAACATTTTCGGAAGCGGGTTCCGCTTCAACTTTTGAAAAAGAAAAGCACTTCTATAATCTAGACCAAACACAGGAAAAATCAACTAAAACAAAAAAAATATATATTAGACTTGAATTAGGTGTCTTCAATAGATTTTATTTTCTGAAAGAAATAGAGCAAGCTTATTAATCTCGTAATGATACGCATGAAGTAGCAAAACATTAGTGGCCGATGTGATATGGTCCAGCGAAGATATCAAGTCAATTGTTGTCTAACTGATTATCAATCTTGTTCTTTTACATATACAAGAAGTACGATCTAAAATATCAAGTTTATATAGACACATTTAACGGTTACGCTTAATGCGGTGAACCAAATTTTATTTTCTTACAATGTTGACCTATTCTACTTGGAATTAAAGCTAAAGAGTACGTATATATATATGATTAGTTTATTTTACAATTTCATGATTATTTCCTTTAATTAAACCTCTTCTAAATTCTTGCTATTTAAATATTCAAAGAACCGAGGGAATGTGAAACATCCCACATTAAGGAAGTTCCCACCGTCAGAGAACCATAGTAAAAGAGCAAGAAAGAGAGTGTATGTGTTTTTGTCTGCAGAGCACTGAGCAGCAGCCAGCGATTTTAGAATCTTTTCCAGCCTTCGTCTACTGCTTCTTTTGCCCCTCTTCCGCTCTATCTCGCATTCCCTTTCACTGGTAAGTAACATTGGGCTTCTGCATGATTTTCATCGGTTTCTTTACTGCTTGAGCAATACTGGGTTTCTTCTTCCTATTGCCTACTTTTTATGGGCACTGGAAGAATCCCTGAAGGCAAGTAGTGAGTTTTAATCATCAAAAAGTCTCTTCTTCTTTTGCAACTATACCCTTTTCAGTTGCAGTCGTCTTCCATTGTCTTTCTGGGTTCCTTGCATTGTGCCTCGGTTCCGTCTGGAAAGCAATTTTTCTTGAATTGCCTGTAGTATCTAGTTTCGTCGCCCCCCAATTCGTGCACTCAGTTTATCATCCCAAAGGTGAATGCTTTATGTACAGGGAGGAAGTGGGAGACCATCGATTTTGTTGCTTTATTTTTCAGTTGCTTTCTGGAGTGATGATCAGAGTAAACTCTGTATCTTTTGTTCATTCATGGGTATTGAAAGTCATATGGGTTGAGTGAGAGACTAAGAGTAGTTTATCTGTGTGGCCTTTTGATATTATACGTCACTGTTCTGTTCTGGGTAATTTGGACTGTAAAGTTTCTATCTTTCTTTTAGGGTTCTTAAACTCTTCTCAATTGACTTGCTTTAGGTGAATGAACAAAAGTTCAAGACCAATGTCCAGATGGGGTCGGGAGGTAATGCTTGTCTGGACTCAATTTTTTGCTTGTTAGTGAAGAAATCTTCTTATATACATCTTTATTGGATTTTCTAACAGTCCTCTCAGGAAGATGGTACCATGAGAATACATGATTTCAATTCGATTTTCTCTGAGACGCCAAGCTCTGCCCGAATCGAAAACTTGAGAAAGGAAGGAGGGAGTTTCCGTCTTCCTTCTCCTGTTAAATTCAGAAGTGGATTGATGCCAGGTTCGATTCCTGTGCCGAGAGGCATACCTTTAAGTGGGAAAGAAAGCAGGTCAGAATCAGACTTGGATACATCCTCTGACTCTGAGGATGAAGGCTATGGGGCTCGATTGTCACTGGATTACTCATACCAAGATGAGAAGCTTCCTGATGCGGTGCTCCATAAAAGTAGCGCCTCAGACCATGTCATGAAGAAATTTGAGGACCCTCATTTGAATGTACAGAAGAAGATGAGGCTTGGATTCGTAAGTGGCGCTGCAGAAGGCGATGAACTTTCAGATTCTGCTTCTACCAATGAAGTTTCATATGTTCATTGCAAAAAAAGTAACCCTGCACCAGGCATCAGAAATGAAGTTAAGCAGGTTGCTTTTTCCATGACCTTCATTATTTGTTTATATCAAAAGCCAATTAATGTTTGGAGAGAAGCACAAAGATCGGGAGACATGCTGTCCCAAACGTTTTTTATATCAATTCTCAACTACTAACCATATCATATGAATCATTTGCCTTATCCATCTGCAGGATAGGGACATGCCGAGTGCACCACCTATCAGTTCTGGAATAGAAGATTTGGTTCAGAGAGCATCAGGTTCTGGAGCTAATACTACTACAGATGAAACAACAGCATCTAAGCATTTCCATTCTAATAGCTCCATTGAACTGGATGATGGATTTTCTAAACCACATGAAAGGTTTGTGTGTATTGCAAGTTGAAATCCCATTGAAAACTTCAATTTTCGGTGTGGAGGTTAATGGAAAGAGAATCTGTTGCATTTTCTGTATCATAGGATTCCTGCCAACAAAGGTTTCAATCCAGAGAAAGGTTCTTTACCTCCTCGTTTCCCACAATTTCATGTGAGGTCGGTTGGTTGTTCTGCTAAAAACTTTATAGGCGTATGTCAGCTTTCGATTAGATTGCTTGTATGATGTTCAGTGCTTTGTTTTTCATGCTTGATGACTACACGCAGTGGGCAAAGTCAATGGTCTGCTGTGATTTCTTATGATGCATGTGTTCGGCTATGCCTTCATTCATGGGCTAAAGGTTGTACTGAAGAAGCTCCTTATTTCTTAAACAATGAGTGTACCTTGTTGCGCACTGCATTTGGGTAAGTGCTCATTTTCCTGTTTTCTAGTTCATGTTCCCTTATTCAGTCTTCTTCACCATTTGAAGTCAGACCTTCTTATCGTTTGCCCATTTCACAACTGTAGCTTACAACATGTATTATTGCAACCAGAAGAAGAACTTTTGGCAAACCGAACTTCCTCCGAGTTAGTAACTGAAGGAGCTACTCCAAAACCCAAGAAGACTTGCAGCAAAATGAAAGTGCAAGGTTGGTTCATGTTTGTTATTTATTAATTATTTAATCCTACTGTAAGCATTTTACCACCTAACTGGACATTTTGGCCACCTGGACAGTGCGTAGGGTGAAACTTGGTCTAGACTTGCCTGACGGCTGCAGTTTCTCATCTTTGAACCCGAGTTTGATAAGAATCGGATCATTTCGACGGCACTTGTCAAATATAAATTCAGCATTGCATTCTGGGTGGGAAGATGTACGCAAAGTTCGTGGTAGCAGTCAGTGCATCAAACAAGTCTCTATGGTTTTGAAGAATGGTGTTACTACTCCTCGCAACAGTCCCTCACCAGAAGAGGTCGTCCATGGTAGGTAAACAAACAGAAGATTCAATTGCATAATTATACTGCAGTAATTAATCAATCTGCCACTAGCTGGTCATTATATTACTGACCTCTTAATTGAGTCTTTTGCTGTACTTAATTTACAAGGCTGTCTTCTTACCAGAAACATATACATGTTTGATGAGGTTGAAAAGTTCAGATGAAGAGGACTCTGTTCGAATGCAACCAGGCTCTGGTGAAACTCATGTATTGTAAGTGATCATTTTTAATTCCGATAAATGGTGTTTGGTTCTATGTTCATCAAAATACTGACAGGGTTCTTCTTTTGAATAAAAATTCAGTTTCCCTGACAATCAGGGTGATGATTTGATCATCCAAGTTCAAGATTCCAAGGGGCAAAGTTGTGGTAGGGTTCTTGCACAAGTGGCTGCTATAGTTGATGACCCAGTAAGAACTGTCTAGTTTCTTCACCTCTAGCATGTTCTTTATTTTAAAACCTACAAATTTGACGAGTGTGAATTGCAGACTGAAAAGCTTCGATGGTGGCCCATATACCGTGAACCGGGACATGACCTAGTGGGCAGAATACAGCTTCACATTAGCTATTCAAGTACTTCTGACGATGCTAATCATCCAAAGGTGTGCTTATTGCATTTGAGTTGGAACTACCAATTTCAACATCTAAATTAGCTTGCAAACACTATTGTGATGAGATTACTATTGAAGTTGAGAATTCCGAATCTTTTGTCTCAGTGCGGTTCGATTGCAGAAACTGTAGCTTATGACTTTGTTTTGGAAACTGCAATGAAAGTTCAACACTTTCAGCAAAGTAGTCTGTTGCTACATGGTCAGTGGAAGTGGCTCGTGACTGAATTTGCTTCTTATTATGGTTTATCAGATGCATATACGAAATTGAGGTTAGTGGATAGCAAGAATGAATCTTTTTTGTTTTATGTTAAAGAATGTCTAGTTGTAAGAGTTGTGTTTTACTTGCAGGTATCTTTCATATGTGATGGATGTGGCCACACCCACTCGGGACTGTCTTGAGTTGATATATGACTTACTAAAACCAGTTCTCGTGAAGGGGAATAGGAAAACTGTGTTGAGCCGCCAAGAGGTATGGTTAAGAATCTTCAAAAAGCGTTGGTCCTTAAATTGCATGCTCTTGTTAAACCCATTCTTTAAAGGGTTATAGGTATAATATGCCCCTCTACTATGACGTTTTATCAAACATGCCCTTCTGCTATTTTTTACATCAAACATGGCCCTGTACTATGAAAAAATTATCAAACATGCCCTTTTGTTTAAATTTTCATCCAAAAATCATTAATCAAGGTCGAACTTTGGTTTGGGCTGGCACAAATGTCTAAAATATCCCTAATAATTTCACTTTTCATTTCTTTTTGTCTTTTGTATAGCCAAATAATTCAAATAATTTCACTTCGAAGAGACCCAGAGAAATACAACGGGAGATAAAACTGACATTTTCTCTCCCATTTGCCGATGCCGGGTCGTCTAAATCTCGCTTCAACCATGATTGACAATTTTTTCAATGAAAATTTTAATAGAAGGGCATGTTTGATAATTTTTTCATAGTACAGGGGCATGTTTGATGTAAAAAATAGTAGAGGGGCATGTTTGATAAAACGTCATAGTAGAGGGGCATATTATACCTATAACCCTTCTTTAAATTAGAAGCATACTTGAGTTAAATCTTATTTTCTGGGGGCTTTATTCGCAACCAGAGGCAATGGCTGCAGTTATTGTTGCCAAGACTAGGACTGCTGTACAAGCTACATAGATTTCACTTAGTTGTCCTTTTCCAAATATAAAGGAAGTTTAAAATTTGCATGCATTGCCCTGGAAGATGTTTAGTTCATTATTGCTTGATTTCTTGGATCTTTGTAAGGTGAGTAATCAACTCAAGGAAACATGATTTAAGAATCAAATGACGCAAGGACATGATCTGCACATATTCATAAGTTGATGGTTTGCTTAGTTATTTATTGAAATGACGCAAGGACATGATCTGCACTCAGGACGGCTGTACAAGCTACATAGATTTCACTAATTTGTTCTTTTTGAAATAAGAAGGAAGTTTGATTTACATGCATTGCTCTGGAAGATGTTTAGTTCATTAGTGCTTGATTTCTAGGATCTTTTGTCAGGTAAGTAATCAACTCAAGGAAACATGATTTAAGAATCAAATGATTCAAGGACATGATCTGCACTTATTCATAAGTTGATGGTTTGCTTAGTTATTTATTGAAAACTCTTTCTATATATCTTCATCCAGAACCGAATTCTTGGAGAAGTAGAAGATCAAATCCAGGATATTCTAGCTTTGGCTTTTGAAAACTACAAGTCTCTGGACGAGCTGTCACCTTCTGGCATCCTGGACGTTTTTAGTCCTGCCACTGGATCTCCTGCTTCTGCTTTGGCCCCTGCTGTCAAACTATATGCTCTTCTGCATGATATATTAAGTTCCGAGGCACAGTCAAAATTATGCAGATACTTTCAGGTAGTTTAACTGAATATGTTGGTGATTCACATTGCTTTTTACCTGGTTATGTTGCAATAACCACTAGTATTTGACATTTGGTGGCGGTGCAGGCGGCTGCGAGAAAGAGATCAAGAAGGCACTTGGCTGAGACTGATGAATTTATCAGCAACAATGACATGGTGCTAGCAGATCCTTTGACATTTTCTTCTTCATATAGAAAAATGAAGTCCCTAATTTTGAGCATTAGAAATGAAATATACACTGATATTCAGATCCATAATCAGCATGTGCTTCCCAGGTAAAATTTCACAACATGGTTCTGACTAATTGCTCTCTCTTCTTATTTTATTTTATATTTATGGTTGCTATGTCTTCTTTGCTCAACTACTATTTTGCTGATTTTCCTGTATTCTTTGTAGGGGAGAATGATTAGAATCTAGGTTCTGTTTGCAGCTACTCTGCATTCTGTTTTCTGGCAGTTGGCTTGTGATTTGTCTATCATGTTGTCGGTAATCTTTGAATGATGTTGAACTTTAATCGATTCTTGTGCAGTTTTTTGGACCTTCCAAATATATGTGCATCCATATACAGTATGGATCTATCAAGCCGGTTGAGCAAATTTCTTGTCGCGTGTCCTCCTCCCGGACCCTCAACTCCTGTTGCAGATCTTGTTATAGCAACTGCCGACTTTCAAATGGATCTTTCCTCGTGGAATATAAGGCAAATTTCTGTGATACAGTTATTATTCCACCTCTATTTTGTTATAGTGGCTAATCTTCCTACCAATTTGCAGTCATATAAAAGGCGGAGTTGATGCCAAAGAGTTGTTCCATTTCTATATTACCATCTGGATCCAAGACAAACGACTTACTCTCCTCGATATGTGCAGACCAGACAAGGTAAAATATCCATATGGATGAAATAGTGAGGACACTGTTCATTGACTATTTATTACCTGGTTAATGTGGAAAGTTTCCAGCTTGACCTTGCATTGATGAAATAACTTACTTTCATGTATTACCATGCCCAGGTGAAGTTGTCTGGTGGCAAGACTCAACATTCAACTGCTCCTTTTGTCGACGAATTGTACGAGAGGTTGAACGAGATGTTGAACGAGTATGAAGTGATCGTTTCTCGTTGGCCAGAATATATTTCCATCTTGGATAATGTATGTTCCTTCTACTTTTTTCTTATTTAGAATGTTTATTCATCTACAACAAAAAAAGCTTGACATATGTCAACAACAGGCCATTGCAGATGTGGAGAAGGCAATTATTGACGCTCTGGAGAAACAGTATGTTGAAGTGTTGACACCGCTGAAGGACAGTCTTGGACCCAAATTCTTCGGGTTCGTACAAAAGCTAGCCAAACGAACAGGGGATATCTACTTTGTTCCTGAGGAGGTAACTTCAAATACTAGTTTCCAAATTTGCAGAAACGATATAACCTTACAACTTATTAGTGATCCAGAAATTCTCTCATTAACGAATCAATTAATGTCTTTTGTTTTTCTGGTTTCAGCTGGGGGTACTCCTGAATTCCATGAAACGGATGCTTGATGTCCTGCAGCCAAAGATACAAGCACAGCTGAATTCCCGAACTTGTTGTTTTCCCGATGGTTCAAATTCTACCATTGGTGATACCCTTGGTGAAATAAGCGTGATGTTGAGATCGAAATACAGAACTTACCTGCATGCTGTTGTAGAAAAGCTCATTGAAAATGTCAGTTCTTCTTTTTCTGCTGCATTATTCATTCTATTTCTACCCAGTTACGTAAAAATGACTTGTTAGACTATGGGGCGTTCGTGTTCACAAATGGCTTTGTGTAACCATGTTGTTATGCAGACAAGGATGCAGCAGTCAACAAAATTAAGGAGGATAATCCAAAACTCAAGTGAAACGTTGGTGGAGGCAGATGTTCGGAGCAGAATGCAGCCACTTACGGATCTCTTGATAAAAACCATAGATCATCTGCATTCGGTCGTAGAACCTCATGTATTCATTTACATTTGTCGAGGTTTATGGGATCGAATGGGGCAGGAAGTACTACGTTTTCTGCAGAACCGAAGAGAAAGCAGAGCTGGGTACAAATGCTCACGGATTGCAGTTTCAGTAAGTTCGCTACCATAACCTGCAAAAAATAGATCCCATCTCTTCAGGGCATTGTTGTTTCATCACAAATTGCATGCTGTTGAAATTTGTTGCAGGTGTTGGATGACATATTTGCATCTCAAATGCAGCAGTTGCTTGGAAACACAATCCAAGAGAAGGATTTGGAGCCACCCAGATCGATAAAGGAAGCGCGGTCAGTGCTTTGTAAAGATGGCGTGAACCAACAGGAGAACAACTACTACTACTAGAAGTCTATACATATACGTACCGAGCATAAGAAGTGATTGTTGTTGTTGTGCACAGAAGGTAAAAAGTTTCATACGGTTTTTTGGAGGAGTTACATACCAATGCCATGCATATAGATATATAGATAGGAACCACAGAATCTGGGAAGTTTCCTTTCCATCTGCCCTTTTGTTTCAAGCCACCACACCACCTTGGTGATCAGTCTTGTCCCACCATTAAAAGTGTAATAGAATTTACTTGAGTATTTTAGATGTTTTGATGTATCTTGCCTTGGATTACTGTAAATCCAACGTATTTGAATGTATTGATTAGTGAAGGAGTAGGATTTCCGAGTCATATCTGCTCAAGAAGTTTTGTGCTCACGTTGAAGGTGGGATGTAGTGGTACAGCAGTGAATTCACTGTCTTGTTATGGAAACTATGAAGTGGTTGCTTTAACTTTAAAACAAAGAGGAAAGGTGCTCGAAATCTTACGAAAGAACTTTTCTAACTTCGGAAAAGAGTTGATCGAAATCAATCAGTGTATGAAACAGAAAAGGTTCGAATAGCGTTGGAAAGCTGAACTGGAGCCACTCTCCTCACGTATCTAACTACTGCTTTGGTGACTCATTTTACATTACCGAATGATAATGGCGAATTATTGTTCACCTGCGCTTAAATTGATGTGGCCAAAACCCACCTCTGTCATGATAGTGACGAGTGATGGTAATGGGGCGGGGCGGGTACCTCAATACTCATACTCCGTCCCACGCTACTACGGATCGGGGCAGGTAAAACCTGTATGGGTACGGAGCGGGACGGATCGATCCACTCTTATATCTTATTTGAAAAAAATGCACGCAAAATTTACTTTTTATGATAAAATGAAAGGAAAAACATTCTATATATGAAAAATAGTGAAAATAGAATGAGTAACTGATTCTAATCCGTTAAAAGATCGACTCTAACTAGTTGAAGAAAAGTCAAATAGGAGAAATATGTATAGATATTGCAAGAAATTGAGGTAGAATGGACGAAGAACGGGGCAGAACGGGTCGGAAGTAGATACTCATGCCCCGCCCCATGCTACTGCGAATCAGGTAATACCCGCCCCATCGCGGGCCAGGTCACCCGCGGGGCGGGTTCAAATTGGCATCACTAAGTGACAACGATGCTTCACATAAATAAGACCAAGAATTGATTAGAATCAATTCCCCTTGGCTATTTGTATGGGTACACATGATAACGTTTTGACGCTTCTTATCCGTTGTTTGATGTGTAGGAAGACCGATTGAGGTATGTAGAGGGGTGCGTAAACACCATTACCATTTCTCCATACTTTACATGCAACACAATTGTTCAAATTGCAAAACGAATGATCGAGGGAAGTATACAATTGGTGGTTGTTTTAACTAGTTGAGGAGGGGGATTGCAACTTTGATCAAGTGGTTCTTGACTTGTGTAGCAGGGGAAAGAATCACAGCGTGGGAGCGATGGTTCATGCAATAATGTGACTGTGTGACGAGAATATAATAATATTATGAGGAGAATTATTAGGTGAAAGCGGGAAAAAAGTGGAATTTCTTCCGACAGGTAACAGATGAAGAACATGAGATCAATGTATATGGGGAGCCAAATGTATGCGTGTGGCTTCCAATATGCCAAATGAACATGTTCCAATATGCCTTATACCATACTCTTATGTTCTGTTTTGGACAATCCACTTGTCACCTTTTGTTAGAAATGCTCAGGTTACGAAAATTAGTAGCATACCCACAATTCTGATGTATCATTGTCGACAACGAAATCGAAAGAACAATAGCGCATACTACAAAATACAAATTCATGAGTTGTGGAGAACGAAGTGGGATTAGAGATTCATTTTGGATGATGCAGTTTCGTGCATTTTATATACAATTTTCTTAAATGGATATCAGTTCTTTGACTCTCGCGTAAGTCGTATGTATAATGTCTATATTATAAGATAAAAGATTAACGCAGTATTATTGTTTGCCAAATTAAATGAAGAGTTCAAAATTATGGCCGGTGCGGTGCAGGAACAAAAGAAGAAGAGGGAGCTCAAAGAAAGCTGATGAAATTTATGCGGTCATTGTTAGTATGTTTTTTAAAGTATTGACGAAATCAACATTAATTAACAACAATGTTGTCAAAAGCGTGGCCCTCCGTAAAGCGTTTTGGCGATAGGTTAAATTTTTAAGATTTTAAGTTTTAAAGCGTAGATTTTGACTACAGTTATAAGCAAGAATTGAAATACCATACCGTACCAGCGGTTCGACCAGAAAAACCTCCTACTCAAGGCTAAACTAGTAGGCAATATTTAGCGGTATGAAGCGATTGAACCACGGTTAAACCACTGATTTAGCATAAATATCCTAACACTGACTTTTTCAGTACAACCTCCGACACGATATTTCAATCCTTGCTTATAAGTGAAAAACACGTATCTATATAAAAGCGTTTTGATGAATCTAAAATCATGAAAACGTAAGTTTTTAATTTTTAAAACACAATTTTGACGGCATTCATCAGCACGATTCAAAGCTAAAGAGATTACTATGAGGCAAACAATCTTCAAACTGACAAAATGATACAAAGGATCAATTCCCTTTCAAAATGGTACGATTGTATTTGTACGCACTCTTTCTCCTAACTTCGAACTTAAGATTTTTATTAGGGTTAATATTTTCGTATGACCTGAACTTTGACCAAAATAAACATTTTGGCCAATCTTTTCAATCTATAACATCCTGGCCCGAACTATACACCAAAATAAACAATTTGGCCAAACCCGATGTTTGACCGTTAACTTGGACGGTCAAACGCGTTGACTAACGGTCAACGCGCCACGTCACTGCCAAGTCAGAAGATCTGATAAATATTTAATTTTTTCGTTTTTTATTTTTGGTTAAACAATGGTATTAGATGATTTTTTTTAAATTATAAGAATTTGAAATTAGGGAATGTGTGGAAGTTGTGAATTATTTTAAATATTTTATGCTGACTTGGCAGTGACATGGCGCGTTGACTAACGGTCAACGCGTTTGACCGTCCAAGTTAACGGTCAAAAGTCGGATCTGGCCAAATTGTTTATTTTGGTGTATAGTTCGGGCCAGGATGTTATAGATCGAAAAGATTGGCCAGGATGTTTATTTTGATCAAAGTTCAGGCCATACGAAAATATTAACCCTTTTTATTATGTCTATATTATACGATTTCAAAATGCCATTTGCGGCTAAGCTAAGAAGTAACACAGATCTTTGTCTTCTTCTTCGTCCCAGATTGTTGGAGGAAGGAGGCAAAGCAAAGCACATTTATAAAAACCAAAATTTAACATACTCATCCATGTGGTCAACAGACGTTGATATTGTGACACTCACACTATCACCGGTCGATATTACTCGATCAAAGGCTTATTACTAATAGCTCATATAGGTATATTGACTTTTCTCCCCGGCCACGTTGATTGACCATTGCTCGTCTCCGGCGGCTTCATCAGAGATCCTTGAACAGCTTCCGGACCTGTTCCAGCGTCACGAAAAGCACCACCGTGAACGGTCCCTGCCGCGAAATCGTCGGAACAAACCCTTTGTAGAGCGCCATGGGGCCCTCCGCCCTCACCGTCTTGATCGCACAATCCAGCGCGCCGGCGTACGGCGCCGCCTTCCCTGCATCCACCTTCATGTTCATCACCCGCGTCTTGATCACATCCACCGGGTTCGAAACCACCGCCGCCACGAACCCCGCCGCGAAGCTCGCCGTCACGTGGGTCCCCAGCCCGTCTCCCATCACCCCCTTCTCCAGAATCGTCTCCTTGAACTGGTCGTACGACGCCAATTGCGACGCCGTCACCAGCATTGCCCTGTTCACCGTCATCGCCGACCCGCGCCACAGGCTCCCGATCCCTTCCTGCCGCGACATCCGCGCGATCGCGTCCACAACGCTGGTGTAGTTCCGCCGCTGCGCCGCCGGGAGGCGGCCGTCGGCCTGCATCCGCACCATGGCGAGGTCGGCCGGGTTTCCCACGGCGGCGCCGATCGCGCCGGCGATCAGTCCGGCGGAGATCTTTTTGGGGAGCGGCATGATTTTGGTTGATGGGTCGGTCCATTTCTGCTTGAGGATGTCGTAGATGCCCATCCGGGTAGTGGAGTAGAGGGTCTGCCGGAGGACGGTGGCGGAGACGCCGGAGAACAGGGCCTTGACGCCTTCCTGCTGGACGATTCGAGCGCCGACCGCAATTGGGCCGACGCGGGGCGGCGCGGGGATGTGAATTGAGGTCCCGTGGTGGTGGTGAGGAAAGGCGAGGGCTGGTCGGAGGGCGGTTGCGGAGGCAGAGGATTCGCCCTGGAGCTGCATCCGGACCTTGATTAGGTCGATTGGGTGAGTGGAGCAGCCGGCGACGATGGAAGCCACGCCTCCCTCGAGAAATCCTTTCAAACCCATTTGTAGGATTAGGAGTCTGAATCAAATTTTGATTAGCAGGGAGAATCAATTGAAAAGCAGGGGAAGATTAGATTGGATTAGCTATTGGGGGAGGAAATGGAGATGTGGGTGGAAAGGAGGAGATGGGAATGGTGGCGGAAGGCGACGGCGGAGAAGTGGGGGACGTTTGGACGCTGAGACATATGCCGATTGCGGCGGAGGGATTTGTAGAGAGAATATATATTGTTGGTAAGGGAAGGGAGAAGAAGGTTGGGGGAAATGGAATCGATGGTGAGGAGAGGCAGAGGATGGAAGGGAAGAGTATTTATAGAGAAGATTGGAAGGGAAAGGTTGGAGCTCTTTTTTTCTGGGGTTTGTCATTTGTGGGGTTGAGGGCTTTTTACATTTTGCAGTTGTTACCCGATGTAGGGTTGATTTTGGGGTATATGATGCCATGCTAATGTTGGAAACGTCTTTTCTGTTCTTGACTAAGATATCTCGTCTCTTGCCTTTAATATTTGTGGAATCTTTGGGGGATTGATTTCCTTGGATTTTGATTTTAAGGTCTGGAATTTTCCCCAAAATTTCCTATACGTGGGATATCTTCCTTCTACCCTCTTTAGTGTTTACATTGCTCATTAATTTATCAATGATTTTAAAATCGTAATGAAAGTAAAAAGTTATTGGTAGTGTAATTTGTATTAAAACTATGTAGGTACAGTTTAAACTAACTCGGACCCGAGACCTTTCACTTCAAACGAATCTCAAAACTCATTAGGTTATATCTTGATCATTCAATCTTAACCTCCAAGAAATATGACGTGCAAGACAATGAAAAACGTAAGACACAAGTGAGTTACTTACCTAGTGGTAAGATTTTATCATTCTAAATATTTGATTGCCGTTCAAAAGAATATCAATCATAAAACTCCATACTCCAAAATGTTTCTCACTCACTAAAATGTAGCAAGTTTGGATCCAAGAAATAAGGAGCTAAGGAAATACAAGGTGGAAGATGTTTACTGCATGGCTCATAAACTAACTTAAGATAAATATTTAACTCATTTCCAAAACTCTCGCCAAATACATTTTCGAATTCCATAATTTTCTGGTAACAAAACCAAATACTAGGTTTTTAACTTGACATGACGATTTGGTTGTCTACATATACTCAACTAGTTTCGGTCGAATCCTATATCGTCTAGTCTAATTGATAGATTCCTATAATATCTTCAATGTACCTCTTGTTAACTCGTTACATGTATCGAGTCTCAACCCAACCAATTCAATTAGTCTCATGGAACTAGGTTTGACATAGTTGTAATGTATGACTTTTTCTACAAAACCAAACCTTCTTCACATTTGACCCCTTGGTGCAGTTGCAACGTCCCACCATTAGAAATGAAGAAACTTAATTCGTTTTTCATCACCAACATCAAGCGTCGCTTTGGCCGAGTGGTTAAGGCGTGTGCCTGCTAAGTACATGGGGTTTCCCCGCGAGAGTTCGAATCTCTCAGGCGACGGTTCTGTTGTAATTTTTTTGACTTTTTCTTTCTTGGTTTTCCATTGACTCGATTCCTTACGTGACGTACGTAAACGAAGCTACAAATCAAAATTGACCCTCCGCCTCCCTCTAAAGTCCCGACCTTCTTCTCCCGTCGATTCCCGACGCCGTGTTAAAAAAGAGTCGCCGAACCGGAAAAAAGGTCATACTTTTCTAGCAGGCGAGTCGAGCCCTGTTGCCAACACAAATAGACACTGCCATTTCGCCGCATCCAATGGTCGCTAGTTGAGCCGTTGACGGACCGCCAATTTCTTCCCTCCCGCCGCCGACAAGTCCGACGCCACCCATTCGATTTCATCACACACGCGCTGTAATCAATTGTCAATTGACGCCTTCTTTCTGACCAATAACCCTTGGAAATGTTTTACTATTTGGAAGTCGTCCCTCGTAATTAATAAAGCGGGAAGTCGTAAGTTCTTTCTTTTCCAGATGAATCGTGTCCTTCATCTAGCCGCTATTACGATTTCGCTTTGCTCAATCAAACATTCAGCTGACTTTTTGGTTGTGATCAGGCCTGCTCATACTTCATCCCCCTGGGCCATGGTGATTGCTGTAAAATCCAATCACTATTTGAAACGTAATTCAGGCTGCTGCTGCTGCTGTATGTACAGGCTGTTTTGCTCTTCCAAACGTAACCAAAACAGCTGTGTTCGTTCAAAGAGAACAGCTTCCTTCCGTGTTTGTGTGTTCTTCTTCAAAGTTCTGACAACTGGGTTACTTCTAAGGCACTACTTCGATCAATTTTGTTCGTTCAAAGGCATCTCTTGGGTACCTTCATAACTCTCCCACAGTTGGTGCGGAGGAGTCTTTCCTGTAAAATGTTGGCATTCATCATCCTTACAAATCAGGATCACAAGTGCATAAACTAGAACATGAGTGCGTGACAAGATAAATGTGCATAAGTCAGCTGAGTTATCGTGTATAAACTAGAGGGTTGATGGGTATAAACTATAAACTAAGACATGCATGTGTACAAATCAAAGTAGAAACTAGGAGGCAACGATTAAGATGGTGGAATGTTGAAATACAAGATACAATGTTGCGAATTAACCACCATTAGCCATGGGTATTGGTTAGGTTGCGCGATGATTGCATCTCTTATCTCCAGTCAATAATGATGCGGGAAACAATGCAGTCAAAATCGCGATTCTACCTAGAAGCGAAAAAGGGTAAAATCGTAAAGCGTAGAATCAAAGCGTAAAAGTTTAAGTTTTTGACGCATACTGAAAAATAACTAAAAATCTATTAAGTAGGACATATGCTATGCAAAATATGAATGCACAGAATTTAGATAAGTCAATAAATATATGCGATTTGTGCCTAAAATAGAACAACTTATAGAGTCGCGGACTGACTCTCGAAGCACGGTCTCGTCTATCCCCATAGTATGTATGAACTGGTTGACCCGCCGGCCCCCTTGAGACCCATTTTGCAGAACGACGAGAGAGAGGTGTTGCTTTACCTCGGAGTGTATTCCAAACTCCCAAGATTCACCTGTAACCCCTTTCTTCTTTGTTCTTGGCTTGCGCCTCCAACCAATAAAGAAAAATATAATTAGTTTGTAAACATAAATTTTAACAATAAGCCACTTTTCCCACTATGCTAATTAATTTGGGAAAAGCCTAGCTGGATAATTAGATTACTCTATCGAAGTTGAGAATGCATCCAAGTACCTTATATGTATCTTTTAATCTCCAATGTATCATATTGTTGGTGATTTACTTTTAAAAATATACTTTTTATAATTAATCTCATGAAAAGAATACCCATTTAGTGAACTAAAAGCGTAAAGCGTTTTGGAGAACTAGAAGCGTAAAACCGTAAGATTTTAAGTTTTGAAACGCAATTTGGTACGATTTTTTTTATACACTTGAGTTTTTATATGGAAACGAAAACGTTTTGGTGACCTAAAAGCATAAAATCGTAAGTTTTTAAGTTTTAAAGCGCGATTTTGACTGCATTGGGGGGAACAAGAACGAATCTAGAACAATATTTTTTTAGGTTGGTAGTTTGAAACAGATTTTCCTTTGAAGTAGGAAGCAAATTGCTAATAGGTAGGGATGGCAATTTCGACCTGACCCGTTTTACCCGACTTGTTTGACCTGTTTTGGGGCGGGGCGGGTATGGGTAGTCTCATCGACCCGACCTGCCCTGACCCGTCCCATTCTCGACCCGTTCTTGTCTAAATCACATGTAATCTTAGTCAAATTACTTAGAATTTTCTTTTATTGCATCATATTTTAGCTATAATAAAGTTGTAAATTAGTGAAAATCTCAATTTCTCCAATAATTTAACTACAATTGTCATAATATTGTTTGTTTTCTTAGTCTTATAATAAAAATAACGAATATTTCTAATGTTTTTCATATAAATTGCATACCCATTGGGTCGACCTGTCCCGACCCGCGACCCGTGATCAATTACCTGACCTGGACCCGACCTGCTACGAGGCGGGTCTGGGTACCAAGAAACCCGCCCCGAACCTGCCCCATTGCCATTCCTACTAATAGGACCTACAATCTCACAATTCCAGCCAATACCGTAGAAATTGATAGACTCATGACTCGTCTGAGTCATATGTTCTTGGTCTGTGAAATGAGCACTCAAACATGAAATCCGCCATAGTGCATCAGTACAAACAAAGCAAGATGACAAGCGTATTCTGGCGTATTATGGTTCATCTGAGAGAGTGCCGTGGCCACGGATGATCAAATGATAGCGTATTAAGGCTAACAAATATCACCCCGACGGGCACCTGTACTATACTAGAGGCAAATGCGCAAACAAAGCAATATAACAAGCCATGCTGAGACCAAAAAATAACGGAGCCCAGAACGATGATTCCCCCAGAACAGAAGCAGAAGGTAAGAGTAAGACGAGTCGACCGAAGGCTAGTTTCTATGTACAGTTTACATAATTGCAGTTCTGGCCAATGTGAAAGCAGATCGAGATTGTAACAACGGTACAAGCTCCTTACTCAGGACAGGGTAGTAAATCACCTATAAAATACAAGGTCCCAGCTGCAATTCGTTTTGATTGCCTCCTCCAATTCCGCGGCCTGATCAAAATCAACCTTGAAGGAAACCATTGCGATGCCATCTTTACCCGTTTCGTAATCTTGTCTGATGTCTGCAACTTGAAAGGACTGTAACTGTACAGGCACAAAATATATGGAGAAAGAGTGTGAGCAAACATACAGAGATTCGCCAGATTAAATGTTAAAAAGATGCAAACTTTTTGGAGATTCAGCTGGCTGATGTAAGAACTTTAGAATGCTGAAACCGAGTAGAGCAACTACAATAACGACAATGTAATGCAGCAGGTTTAAACCTGATGATTAAGAATCCCCAAGAGCTCGAACGGAACTTCCACTCCAAGTGAAACCTACAACAACATTTTGAATGAACACCTCCCGTGAAACTAAATCTGACGATTCTGTGAAGATTCAGGGAGAACGATGAAACGAACAGCCAAAGCAATGATACCTTGGATTTCAAGAGCTGGGTTGGGGCATTCCTCAAGCATTCGGCAGCTACTCCACCATAAGCCCGGACTAATCCTCCAGTCCCCAACTTAATCCCTCCAAAATGCCTGCACAATGGAAATCCCCAATTTCATATCTTTACCCAAATCAATTTATATCAAATAAAAATTCATCAGCATTTCCTTTGTTATCACCTGATTACAACCACCATTACTCTATCAATCCCAGAAGATTCAATCGCAGATTGGATTGGCTTCCCAGCAGTTCCCGACGGTTCGCCATCGTCATTGCTCCGGAACTGATCTCCCACCTTATAGGCCCAGCAATTGTGCGTGGCACGAGGATCTCTGACCTTCCACATAAGAATTGAACCATCAACAAGAAGCAGAGAGGGAAATACCGAATTAAGCCACAAACAGAACGGAACAGAAAACAAACGACGACGAGTTTGTAAACCTGATTGAGGAAAGCGAAGGCGGACTGTTCGTTGGAGATCGGGCCAGCAATGGCGATGAATTTGCTCTTTTTGATTTCCTTTTCGAAGATTACTTTCTCTTTTATCGTCGTGAACGCGCCGGCAGAATTTCCGCCACCGCTACTTGTGGTGGCCATGGCTCGCCAAGCGGAAATGGCGACGACGGAGGCAGAGGGAAGGAGGAGAGAGCGGTGGCGGGTCAGACCGCAGCAACGGTGGAAAGGGAGGTGGTGGGCGCGGCTCGGTTTCGGCGTTGTGAGATACATTTGCTGCCCGTCGTTGGCTTGTCCAATGAATTGACTCGCTGCCAATTTGTTAAGGGGGAAAGCCATGGCTGTGTTTGGGCTTTACTTCATCAGAAATGGGCTGTTGAGGAGCGAAGCCCATTCTGACATATAACTCCGTCTTGAATATTGACTTGGAAAAGCCTTCAGCATAATCACTGATCGCATTCAGAAGGCTAGTCAATGTTAAAGAAGACGCTAGGCGCTATGCCACTATTTAGGCGAAAAGGCACCACCTAGCGCTCAAGCCGATTAGTCGTTGTGTGAGCGAGATTAAACGTTAAAAAAAATATGATAGATAAGTCATATTCCACAAAAATTCAAGTCGACATATCATTATTCATCCATTCATATAGACATACAACCCTTTTCCACAATCCCAAACATCCCAAGTCCCCAACCATTAGGACGAATCTCGCCTGTCGAATGATGAGGGGGAGCGGTTGGTCGAATGGAAATGGGAAATAGAATAGGGTTTGTGATTTTCACAAAAAGGCTACACTTTCTCCTTTTATTAGTTGTTTTGGGCGTCACCCACCACATTGAAAAAGCGCCTCCGAGCGCCTAGGCGCCGATTATGCGTTTTCCACGGAGATTAATCATTTATCACGCCTAGATCAATCGCCCAGGGCTAGACGGGACGATTTCCTCCTGCTCAGCTATTAATCGCGCCTAGGCGAAAGATTAATCGCGTCTTCTTGAACACTGATGCTAGTAAACATGATCAACGCATTGCAGCAAGCTAAGAGCTTCTACCTTTTTTTTATTCGTCACCCTGCAACTTGATCAACGCATTGCAGCAGATTTGCCACTTCTGAAATATTATCTGCCTTAACAAGTTGAGAAGGTTTCAATGACCATTGACCAATATCATTTGGCAAAATTCTGTCCCAAAAGAAACCATTCTGACTAGGGCTGTCCATTTGATTTTGGTTTTAACCAAAACCAAACCAATTAGAAAGTTAATGGTTTCAGTTTTTCGGATTTAAACCAATAAGCAACTTAATGATTTTGGTTTGGTTAAAACCAAAAAACCAATAGAAACCATTAAGAAACCAATAAGAATAAAATTATTTGTCAACAATTTTTTTTTCTTTTGACACGCCTGCCAACCAATAATTTGTAATAGCAATTTACCATTATTATGACGTTTATTCAATAAAAAGGCGGGAAATGGGAATAAATATGAGTGTATGAGTACATGTTGGATTTTTGGTTATCCAAACCAAAACCAAAACCATTAAAGCTCTTATTGGTTTTTGGCAAACCGAAAACCAATAAGAGCCTTAATGGTTTTGGTTTTGGTTTTTGGGAATTTGATTTTTGGTTTTTCATTCTTAATGATTTTGTTAACCAAACCAAACTAAATTGACAGCCCTAATTCTGACTCTGAGGAAGCAAACAAGCGAACAATGTATCAGCAAGGAAACCGAGATTAGAAAATCGAGAGTTATCCTAGGGAGGAGAATATATTCAAATAGAAATGTTTAATTTCATGTAAAGTTGCCACTTCATAGTTACCCAAAACAATATCGATAATAATGGGATTCCAAAATACCTACTGTCCTCTAAGACTCTACAGAAAGCTATGAAAATGTGAGAAATATCATAAGAGGATGGGAATAGAGGATTCAAGATGGTTTCAGCTTTATCTACTTGGGATTGCCACCATGTTTCCCCCTTATCCATGAACACTAACGCTCTGTTTGGCAACAAGGGGGGTGCAAATTGCAGGAGGGTGCAAGTTGAGGGGTAAATTGCTGGGGGGTGCAAATTGCTGGGGGGTGTAAGTGGAGGGGTAAATTGTTGTTTGGATGAAAAAGTAGGGGGGGTGCAAATAGAGTGAAAAGTAAGTAATTATATTATTTTAAAATATATTTTAAAAATAGATTTTAAGATTACAAAATAGATTTTAAAATTTTAAAATATTATCATAAAATAATAAAATAAATATTATTATATAATAATAAATATACTTTACTAAAAATAGTTATTATATAATAATGCTCAAATAATAATTAATTATGACAATTGTATAATCATTGATCGAGCGATCTCAAAACTCGAAGCTCAACTTGTAACTGGTCATCCTATATAGGGTTTTCGTGTCTAGTTTAATCTTAAATTGTCAAACTTAGTCAAACACGTTCGAATTTGTAAGTTTTAACTATTTAGTCAAATAAACTGAGTTAACCAAACAATTTCTCTCTATATTTTCCACAAACACCTCGTATCTCTAATTTTCAATGCAAATTCGATTCAACCAAGAGATTTAGATTTGACTTGACGAATAAACTTGTTTCTAGAGTCAAATGGTCAACCCCGAATAATGTTTACATTAATGATATTTATAAAAAAAAAGAAATTGATAATATTAATTATTATATAATTATATATAACACAATTAGAAAAACAAAATTCCATAATTCCCCCCTCCCCCTCTCTTCCTTCCTTCCCTTGCACCCCAATTTGGGGGGTAAGCCGAAACAGTAAATTTGCACTCCCGTTTTGCACCCCCCTACTGTTCCAAATTAACCAAACAGGTGCAAATGTGTTGGAAACTGTATTTACCCCTCACATTTGCACCCTCCTCTCATTTACCCCTCTTCCCAAACAGAGTGTAACTAATGATTAAAACAGGAAGATGAGGTAGAATTAATTAATGAGGAAAGCCAAGACCTAAAGATGTCATCCAGACAAAATGGCCAGAAATGATGCCAACTGAGATCCAAGGCAACAGGTTCTCAGTTGAAGTTCCAAGAGCAAATTAAATACAATCACAGGCTTTCGACAATGCATTCATGCAATCAAGATGTAGAGAAGAGATGCAGGAGTTGGTCCTGCAGCTCCAGATCCTTTATGATGAGGATTCTGGTAAAACATGAATTTCAACATCTGGTATTTTTCTTCATAAATTAATCTTGAACATGTAAGCGGAATTAGAGCGGACATTGTTCTTAGGAAGATACTAACTCAGGACCCCGTGGTACAAGGCGTAGAAGACGCATTGAAGGAGATAGAATTTGGGGAAAAGTCTTCATCTGGAGAAACCACTCGCACCTGCCAGAAGGAAAGCATTGAATGGTCAGAGGATATGAACAACATTGAGGCAGAAAGTATTCATGTAAGCACATTAACTTTGCAAACTTGAGACAATGGAGCACATCTGTTGAGACACCAGGCATCTTTGTAACACTTTATGCGTCACCTTCAAAAGTATAATGAGATGAAACATGAATTCTCATAACAGATGGAGAGAAAGCAGAATAATTGACTCATTAAACTAAACTGCAGAAATGGTGACTGCTGGACACCACTAAGGCATATGTACCAACATACTGAATGCCTGATGGTGGCTTTGGTCATTTGGTACCATTTCTCTCTTGTCTTTCTATGTTGCCATCAACTGCCGGAAACCCAGACATAGAAACAAAAGATGGACGATGAAACCATCTATCATTATCTTTCACTTGCAAAAATTTGAAATTGGTTCAAACTGTTTGTGTATGTGCCACTACCTAACAGTAAAGCCAGTGATGTCCTTGCAATTTTGCAATTTCATAGTCCCGTAAGAACTACACAACAAACAACATGCACGATTTCTCTACTGTACATGCCCTCTTGCAGCAGCATTGAGAGCCATCTCTAGCATGCACTTGCCTTTATACCCTTCCATCTCTTCAACCCACAACACACACTTCATCCTCCCACCCATTATCACCATCTCTGCCCTCAACACCTTAGCCTTCACTGTCCTCACCGCCTTCCCAACATCCTCCATTAGCTTCCTCCTGTCTTCACAGCTCAGCATCACCTTCACAACCTGCTGCTGCTGCTGTTCTCCCTTTCCTTCCTTGTCTTCAATACTCACAACACTGTCGTCATCATCACCACCAGGATACAAGCAGTCCGACCCACCACCACATATTGCATTCAGTTCAAATGCTGTCGACTTCAGCTGCTTCAGTTGCCTGATGGTTTCTTCAAGCACTGATGCTTTGTTCTTCTGGTGTGAACATAGGTCAGCTTGAGATTGGTTGAAGTTTGAACTAGGAATAGAGACAGAGTTAGGAGAAAGTAATTATTACTTTGATGATATTAGGGAGGATTGTGCGCAGGTCTGAGTACATGCTGTTCATTCGAGACCTTCGATCCCTCTCAGAGACTTTGTGCTTCTCTTTGGTGTCTTCTTTGGATACTCTTCTCCTCAACGAATGCTGTCTGTAAGCATCAAGGGAACGATAGTCGATTGGGTTTGGTTGTGCTCTTGAGTTATAGAAACTTTTTATGCGATGTGCCTCTTGTATCTGTGGAGAAAACGAGAACGTGAATCAACGACGTTATAGGGGAAATAGAAAACAGGACAAAGTGAAATTGTCTGCATGCAATTAGGCAAAGACTAAGCTACCTGCCGTAGAGAAACCATTTCAAGAATGCCAAGTCAAGCTTGGGCATCAAGTTGCTCCAAAAGGGTAACAGATTCTATTGCAGGATGAGTGTTGCAGATCACAGCTTTGCTTGTTGTAGGAAGCTTTGCAATGTTATTTAGTCACTGTCTCCTGAAAGGAAATTTATGAGATGGGATTCACAAATATATGCAAGCAAACCAATGAATGTACTATCAATACCCAAGATCAAAAAATTTAAAGCACTTGATTCCCTTGATCATGTGATCTGGAGAACTTAATGCTATGCACGAAAAAATGCCTTTCTTTTCAGCATCCTGCATTGTCATTTATCTTCACTATTCAATACCCCTCCAATTGAAGCTCTCGACTTTCACAATCCAAGATGAACAGCAGAGGCTGGATTTCCAACATGACAAAAAGGTTACAAACAAACGGATTTTGATACCTCTTAAGACCTATATTAGCTGAAGTTAATTTAGGGAATAAATATCCCAAAGGATATGAATGCCATTAGCAGCTACAAAGAAATTCAAAAGTGTGATTCATCTCCACAAGTTATTTCCAGTGGAAACCCTCTGCTTCAGCTGTTGCGTCATTTATGCAGATGAAGAAAAACCTTGATCATCTCGACATGTTAGAACATATAGGTTATGCTATTCTAAATGACAACCCATTGCAGTGAATCATTGAACATTCAATGATTTTGCCTTACAAAAAGATATCACAGACAGTTATAGTAGAAGAAATAGTGTGAGATGGACAGCTTCATTCCAATGTTACTAGACCACGCCACAGATTGTTTGAGATCAGAAACTGAACAACTATGGACTGTTGAAAATCCGAAACCTGAAACAACAATCATCCAATGGCTTCATAAAGCCAAAGGGTACTAAACTGCGAAAGTTGAAAGATTAACATGGACATTTGCAAAGTACACTACTTCTTTGTTTTCCTACCCTGGTTAACAAGTGAGAACTGAGATCAAAAGATGAACATGAACAAACTATTTTCTTGCCATGCTCAGGGAAACAAAACCCCAAAATTCCAGCCAATGGCTGACCGCTTTTCATCCTACCACAGTCAGCTCAAAACCTTATCTACCCAAAATATGAACAAGCCTATGCCGCCACAGAATTTCCTTTCCCCTCATTTCGCCCACGATCAACCCATATTCTTCATAGAAACATACACCTCATCCTCCCCCAAGAAGAACTCCAAATCACCATCACTATAACCTCCATTATCAGTCTCATTCGCCCCCACACTTTCTCCAAAGATCATTCCTTCAACAGTTGTGGCAGCAGTGTTTCCTAATTTAGCATCTGAATCCTGAGTTTCCACCCTCAACTTGCTGCCCTGCCCTGTTCCCATCATCTTCCTCGGTCTTTTTAGAATGGACTTCCGATAAGTTCCCTTCTTTCTTCCATTTCTCACCGCCGTGTCACTGCTACCCTGCCCATTATCTGCAGAAGCCCCTCCTCCTCCTTCACTTCCACAATGTTTCTTCCTCTCGCTCTCTTTCTCCTCACCGCCATTCTCCTCCGACGAACTATCATCAGAAATTTCCATCACATTCTCCTCCGCCGGAAACCCCTTCACTCTACCTTTACTGCCACCACCGCCATTGCCTCCTCTACCTTCGCCTCCGCCGCTCTGCTCACGCAAATAGTACTTAAGAGGAAAACACCCATACCCACAATAATACTCCTCCCGGTTTCCTTCAGCCACCGGCGGAGGCGACCCAACCGCTAACCCATGAAACCCTTTCCGGCAATTCTGACACCTGAGGCAGCAATCCTCATACGCGCTCTCATACTCGTACGCATAAAAGCAGTAAGGGCAAACCGTCCAAAATGTGCACGAATCCCCCTTCGATTTCCCACCCTCTCCTTTTTCTTCTTCTTCGCCCGGATTCGCTCTGGGTTCCTCTCGAGATTTCCCTTTGTCCTCCGCCGCCATGGCCGACCAAGCGGTGAAGACGTGATCGAAGGCTTCTTGGCAGAAGGGGAAGCTGTTCTTGGAAGGGTGAACGAGGGCCAAGAGCTTGGTGAACTGGCTTCTCATGCATGCTCGGTCGCCGGCCATTGAGTCGTCGAGCTGGAGTACGGAGGCCCAATCGGGTAGGCCGGTGGTGGGTAGGCGGTTCTGGGCGGCGAGGAGAATGTCGACAATGGCGATGATTTGAGGTGGCTCTGTCCGGCTAGGGTCGGCGTTTTGGGCCAAAAGAGCGTATTTCCGGGCGCCGGAGAAATCGCGGAAGCCGAGGAGTTGTGCCGAAAGAGAAAGCAAGGGTTCTGGGTCGGGCTGAGGCTGCTGCGCCATTTTTGCTTTTCTGGCCGCTGTCGCTGTGTGTCTGACAAGATGCGATTCCTCCTGGCTCTGCGATTTTGAATAGACCAGGAAGTTAGAGGGACGGAGGGAGCTGTGGGTTTGGCAGGAACATACAAATTTGGCATTTTCTAGTGCGATCTGTGGGGGTAGCGGGGAAAAAAATCTAAACGGCAACAGACGGACGGCGGGGATTTCACCTGAAGATCATATCTATTTCTTTCTGGATTTAGCTTTTCTTGTGTATTTGCATATAGTTTATTTTCACATTTATAACCGCTGGAATGGGTAAATTGTAAGTTTTTTCATTTGAATTATTAACAAATTTTACTTCCGTCTCTGTCACTAAAATTAGTTTATTTGACAAATAATAAGGACGAGTTTTCATATTATGAAAGAAATGTAAAATACATTCATTGTTTACACCGCCACCTAGGGCTGGGCATGCGGGCGGATCATCCGCGGGTTTGGGCCGACCCACCCGCATTTGACCCGAATTTTGTTAAATGGGTGGGTCTGTGGGTGGGTGACGGGTTGCGCTGGGAGTCATCCGCCGGGTGGTGGGTGGGTTGTGGGTGAGTGTGCGGGTGACCCGCTCAACCCAACAGCAAAAAGATCAAAGCCGTTGGCGCTAGAGAGAGGAGAGTGGAGACGTTAGATATAAACTCGGACTGCTCCTGGAGTTTGAACCTCAAAGCCAACCTTCCAAATAGAGATCCCCTCTTCTTCCCTTTTCTTTTTCCTCTAATTCTTGTGCCTAGATCACCGCTCTTTCCTTTGTGGAATTATTTTCCTTAGTTCCTTGCACCTAATAATCGTCTCAATCTATAGAAAACTCTTTCATAATTGAATTTCTATCCAATTTAAGAACTAATTCGACATTTTTCGCCCTATTTCAACTTCTTGTTTCCCTCGAAGATTCTCTTCACCTATTATCATGTCAAGTTGACTCCTCTATATTATATATATTGTGATGTGGGTGAACCCACAAACCCACCCGCATCATCCACCATCCGCCCGACCCAACCCGAGACTAAATGTGGGTGGGTGGTGGGTTAAAACTTATCAATCCGTTTAAGCGCGGGTGGGTGCATTTTATGGTGAAAATTCACCCGACCCACCCAATGCCCACCCCTACCGCCACCTTCTCCTCCTCTTCGACCTCCTCCACCGCCACCTGGACATGCTCGACGCCACCTCGTACGAGTACTGACGTTTCCCCCTCGCCGCCCACTACTGTGCTCGTAGAAACACAATAACAAATGTAAGGGGCAGAGAACAGATTTTGAAGAAGATTCAATTAAAAATCTGTTTCAGCCATGAACTGGGCGATTCAATTCGCTCGCATCAACAAGGACTCCTGAGTGATGATCTTATCGGAGCAGGGAACATATTTAGATGATTTCGGCGATTTTGGAGTAGGAGGTGTCCACTGGATTCGGTGGTGATGGCCGGCGCTGATGGTAATTACGATGGTTGTGGCGTGACTTGGCAGTGGGACTGGGAAGTGCTATCTGGTTCGGAGGAGCAGGAGATGGGAGTCGGGGCACCCGAATTGCTGGTTGTCATGACGAAAATGAAGTCAGGGAATCCTTAGCGCCAGTGGCGACGGAGTAGTCGAGCGGGAATCCTCTCCCGCTCGTGTGTTTTTTTGGTCATTTAATACTTATATGTTGTTTTATGAATTTGTTAAATTATATTATGATAACCAGGAGGAAATTTTAAGGGAATAAATTTTATTATTTATTATTTTTGTAATTGTCACGTCACATATTTAACGATCAACTATTAGAGTTGACTGCCACATCAGCAAAAGTTAACGGAGAGTGACCAAATTTGAACTTTTGAACTAATTTTAATGACCATGAATGAAATAAACTAATTTTAGTAGCAAAGGTGAAATTTTTTAGTAATTCCAGTGACCATGCTTGCAATTTAGCCTCGCTGGAATTTAGTGCCACAACTTGATGAACAAGTTGAGGAATTACAGGTTGTTGTCCTTTTGTTTCCTTTGTACCTACTTTTTTTTACAATTCGTCTTTGTTCAAAGGGCGTCGTCGGTGTGTGAAGGAATGAAGATGGAGTTGCTCTACAAGTTCTCAGAAGGTACAATGGATGGAGCTGACAGAAGAAGGACAAGTCATATGACTTCCTTTCACTCAGGTAATTCAAGCAACTACATGCATCGAACTCGTGTAACGTACATTCAAGTGGTACACGACTCCACTAGATGGAACTGCGACTGATTACTTCTGAAACTAGTTAGTTGAGTTAGTGATATAGTCTGCCACTTAGTAGTCTGCTACTTGTTAGTTTAATTGACGATTAGTAGTTTATCATTAATGTATAGTGACATAGCTAGGGTTTGGTACATATACAGAGTAACCCACGGAGGAAAAGACATATTGTCAACTTCCCACAACACTGGCAATTCCTTCTTCTGCTCTCTTCCCTTCTCAAACCCTAGTCACTCTCCAGTGCTAGGTTGCAAGTTTTCTCAAGGTATCAGAGTTTGGTTATCTACTGATCTGTTTACTTTTTCTTTTCTATTTACTTTTTCTTGAACCATTTTCATGGTGACTAGCTCAATAACTAGTGAGATGTCAGAGAATACCCAACAGACAATTCTTATTCCACCCATCTCACCTCACTATGAAGACCCATACTCGAATCCCTTCAACTTGGTGTTGAGTGACAACTCAATTCTTCCTGTCGTCGGGTTCAAGCTGAATGACGAAAACTACCTCCTCTAGAGTGCGTCAATTGAGGTTGCACTGAGCACAAAGAACAAGTTTGGCTTTGTCCTTCGTACGATTCAAGTACCATATGTTTTCTTACCACTTCTTATGGTACATGGGATAGGGTAAATGACACAGTGGTTTAGTGGATTAAGAAATCTTTTTCATAAGATATTGTCCCAAGTCTCATGAATATTAAGATTGCATCTGATGTTTGGTATGATCTCATAAGTTAATTTGGGATTAACACCAAAGTAATTTACCCATACAATATTGTGATTGTGTTGCTGGAAACTATGAAACATTCATGAAATATCAAGAGCATGGCAAAATGATAGGGTTTCTATTGAGTTTGAATGGGAAGTGTCAGTGAAGATACTTATTTTTTTTTTATGAATGTGTGCTGAAGTTTAATTAACCAAAATAGTGGAGGGTCCATAAGTTGTGGACTAGTTCCGATTACAAAAATAGAAATAGATATAAAGAGTGTGAGTGTCAAAGTAGAATGGAAAGTGAGGATACATGGAGAGTGAGGAAGAGTTACAAGTCACAACGGCTAAATGTGCGATCAAGGAGGGTTGATGGATGTCCTCGAATTTCCAAAGAGTAAGTGGTGGAGACCTAGAGCATCATCGGGAGCGGGAAACTTGCAGTCAGCCCATGCCCACTGACGAATTCTCCTTATCCCGAAAGATTTTTGAGTTTCTCCGGTTCCATATGTGCCATAGAATAGCGTGAGGAAGCAAAACAAATGCATTGGGAAACATGCAGCTTTCACATAGAAACTTCCACTATTGAAGGAGCTCGCAACAAGTGCATGGAAGAGGACCCGATTGCTGTAGACGGAATGAGTAGACGTTCCAAACATGCTTGACATAGATACAATGTAGAAGAAGATGATCTGCAGTTTCTTTCAAAGGAAAACACATACAACAGTAATTTGGCAAGTACCAACCTCAGAGCTTTAGTTTATCGTGAGTTAGAATCTTTCCTTAGTCGGTTGTCCAAAGAAAAGCCGATATCTTTGTTGGTGCCACTAGGTTCCAAATGCATCTTTCTCGAAATGGTTCTTCTAAGCCAGGAAACATACCTTGGTTGATGAACTCGTAACAAGCACACACACAGAACATATTATTTTGAAGGAGAGAATGAAGCTTGTCTTATGTTTCGAGCAACCAAGAATGAGGGATTGTGATAAGATGGTTGTTGAATTGTTGTTGGGTTCTTAACAAAGCGCCTCTGAAAGTATATTTAAAATGGACATTCCATGCGAATGAGTTGTTGGAGAACTGGACAGCATCTGCAAGTGTGATGTTTTTGTTCATTGTCGCGGAGAAAAGCTTGGGGAAAGTGATAGCCAACTTGTACCACGACATCCAAGTATCATTCCAAAAAGAGATGGATGAACCTGTACCTGGTTTCACAGCACTACACTTCCAAAAATACTGCTCCACTTTGATAATACGACGCCAAAGAGAGGTGCCCATTGTTCTTGTCGTACTCTGCAGATTCAATGAGGTAGTGTGATAGCCAAACTTTGAGGCAATTAGAGTTCTCCACCATGCTTGCTGATATGAGTAGTAGCACTTGAGCCATTTTACTAGAAGAGAAATGTTGAAAAAGTGAAGATCCTTGAGGCCAAGCCCTCCTATAGAGCGGGTAGCTTTTGTGATATTCCAAGCAACCAAATGATATTTATTGCTTTCTTCAGCTCCTGACCATAGGAATTTTCTTAGGATTTGTTCTAGTTTTCTGATTACTGAAGATGGAGCAAGTAACAACGAGAAGTAATTAACTGCTAAGGAAGTTAGAGTGCTTTTGATGAGAATCAAGTGGCCACCAAATGAAAGTCATCTACCTTTCCATGAGGATAACCTCCTAGAAAGATTGTCCACCACTAGAGTACACGTAGAGGAGGAATTTGGATGAGCGCCAAGTGGCGCCCCAAGATAGATTGCAGGTAGCTAACTGAGCTTGCATCCCAAGGTTTCAGCAAATTCTGGTGCTTCTGAAACAACTCCGATAGGTAAAATCTCAAACTTGTGCATATTGATTTTGAGCCCAGAGATCATCTCGAAGCATCGAAGGGCTGCTTTGATGTGCAGAATTTCATTATAGTTGGCATCACAAAACAAGAGAGTGTCGTATGCATATAAAAGATGGGAAACTTGACCTGCAAAAGCTTCATGGTTCATGTAAGAACCTGAAATCAGACCACCCTCCTTACGTTTGTCAACGATAAGCGAAAGGCTTCCATGATGATGATGAAAAAAATGGTGATAGAGGGTCTCCCTGTCAAAGTCCTCAACAATTATGGAAGTATCTTGCGGATTCTCGATTCAATAAAATGGATAGATGTGCAAGCTCGAATCCATGAAATCCACTTAGAACCAAAACCCATTCGCTGTAGGCAGAATTGACAAGCCCGATTTGCCGCTTTTTTCTTGAATTGACAAGCTCATTAGCAATTAGAGAAGCGTCAAGGATTTGACGACCATGAAAAAAGGCAAATTGTGTTGGGGAGATGATGGAATTCATGTATCCCTTCATTTGTAACATTAGCGACTTTGATAGAATTTTGTATAAACTGCCAATGAGGCTGATTGGTCTGATGTCTTTGATATCTTCAACGAAATCCTTCTTCGGGAGAAGGGTAAAGAATGTGTTGTTGATGGAGCGAGGCAAAGTAGAGGCTCGCTGGAAATGCGGGAGGGACTGGAGAAGGTCAAGCTTGATAGTTTCCCAACATGATTTGTAGAAGGATAGATTGAAACCGTCTAGTCTAGGTGCCTTGTCCCTAGAGTATGATGCAACTGTATTTCATAATTCTTCAACTGTGAAGTCCATCTCTAGCCCCATTTTCGCTGAACAATCAAGGCTTTTGAATGCTAGCCTCGTGGGAAGAGGCCTGTATTGAAGCGGTTCTGAAAATAGGCCTTGATAGAACGACACAATAGCTGCACCAATCTCCTATTGACCTTCAAATGAAGATCCATGTACTAAGACTTTAGCAATGAAGTTTCGCCGACGATTGTAGTTGGTTATTTTGTGGAAGAAATGAGTGTTTTTGTCGCCTAACTTCAGCCACAATTCTTTCGAACATTGACGCGAGAAAGTATCTTCACTTAGGATAATTGAATCGAAATCACTTTTGAGGATACCTCTTTGAAATTTATCAGTATCAGATAGGACCCCTGCCTCTTTTTTCAAATCCAGCTCCTATACCATGGCTGATATTCAGACTTTCTTTTCATCTATCCTGCCAAAATTATTACAATTCCAGAGCTTGAGGTTGTGTTTCACAAACTTTAGTCTACCTGCAAAATCAAAAGAAAAGTGAATAATAATTTGTGGCTCCTGCCACCAACGTGGGATGATGGTTGGGTAGTCACAGTGTGTGATCCAGATGTCTTCAAATCGAAAAGGTCGTTTGATGGTGAGACGGCTGCCGCATGAGAGTGGGATGGGAGTATGATCAAACAAAGCTCACACCAATGATTTTTTTAAGACAATTTGGGAATTTAGCGTCGAAGTCGTTGGAGATAAGAAATTTTTCCAGGCGAGAGAGAGTAGAAGAATCCTACATAGTGGTGAAGGTGTAGTGGCTGCCTCCCAAAGGTAGATCGATGAATTCTCTCTGCTGGATAAAGTTGTTGAAGATGAATAATTCAGTGGGGTTCCTTGAGCCTCCACTACTCTTGTCGAGGAATCTCATAAGGTTGAAATCGCCGCCAATGTAAACCGGGAGTCACCTAGATTACATAGTTCATGGAGTTCTTCTAGAAAACTCTATTTATCGAGGAGAGATTTTGGACCATAGACCAAAACAAAGAGCCATCTAAAACAAGAGTTGGAGCAGCTGAAAACGCAGGAGATGGAGAACCTGCCTACTTTAGAGTCTTCTAAAGTGAACATGGACTTTTTCCACATAACCAACATCCCTCCTGAGCGCTCAATTCAATTTTTGAACACCCAATCATATTGCTTGTTGGTGGAATTTTTTGTGGAGTTGAATCTTCCTAATTTGCCTCTTGAATACCCAGGATGTCAAAATTCCAATTTCGTAGAAAATGGTTGGCATGGCCTCTTTTATTTGAGGGGGAGCAGAACCACATTGGAAGGAGGGGGAGCAGAACCACATTGCAAATGTCTAGGGCTTTTTTCTACACTCTAGCCGTGTTGCCTCCCTGGTTGGATTAATCTGGCGGTTTGGAGGACGAAGAAGAGTCTCTTGAAGGATATCTTTGGCCGCTAAAGGCGACCCTCGAAATTCAAGAGAGATAAGCTGGGAGATGGAGTTGGCAACCGGAAGTAATGACAGTTCGTGATAGCATCATATTTGCACATGTTTACACCCTCGTTTCTTGATCATTTTGGATCGAGTTTGTGCTTTCTTGGCTAATTTTATGCTAGTTTGTGCTCCTTTGTCACATTTCAGGTCCTAGCATGTAAAGTGAAGCATAGACACAAGTCAATCGGAGATCAATTGGCGATTCGGGAGATGAAACTTGAGCATGACCTGAATTAGAATGGATTTCTACCTAATTTTATGGACAAAGAATAATGTAAGCTTATAATGAAAAGAAAGAGGACGAGACTACGAGTGTCTGGGATCAAACGACGACTGATTCAGAGTCCGGAGGAGGGAGAAACAAAGCATCAAAGATAGTGGTACAGGAGCTGAGGAAAAACACGAACAGGAGAAACACGCCCATGTTTTGTCCTCCCGTGCCCGTATTTTTAGTGACAAAAAGAAACAAGAAAGGGCTAAAACCCGACCGTGTTTCTGCCTATTCCTCGGGTATAAGTCTGTTTTCTGGGATTTTTGGAGGGGAAGAGCTGGGTTTTGGTTCCCAAACACCCAAGGAATGAACCCTAGAGAGAGAGTCTTGGGAACATTCTTGGAGCTATTTTGAAGGATTTCTTCACCATTGGTGATAGGGAATCAAGCTTGGAGAATGAGATTGAAGATCTAGACCAGATTTATACTTTCTCTCTCTTCTCTATGGAGAAATTCCCTTCACTTAGGTTTTGAGGAACCCTAGTTCCATGTGTTAGGATCTTTGTTGTTTGAACCTTCGATTGCTATATTGTTTGAATATAATCAATTGAGGCATGCTTTGTTGAGTCAATTGGATCTTGATCACATTATATTGATTTCTGCTTTAACCTATGATATATAGAATCTGATTAGGTTAAGAGAGCTTCCTTGATTGATAGTAGTGAACTGATTGTGTGAGAGTCAATCGATTCACTGCTTTGTACTGGATTTTGTTCCAAGTAGAGGAGATTTGTGTGAATCACCTTAGCAGTCTATCCCGGTGAAGGCTAGTCGCTTACCGGGTATTCTGTTTAAGAGGGTTTGGTCAGCTTAAGAGATTTCAAGCTATTTTCGGATCTTCCGCAGTCTAATCAACAGTAAAACAACGAAAATGAATTACAACTTGGACCTAATTGAGGAGCTAGGGGAATCATATCTAAGTGATTTCTCAACCTGTGATTAGATTAACTTTAACTGTAGTTTGCTAGAGTAGTTATAATTCTTCTATTTTATTCTGGTTTGCTAGATAATGAACTAAAGCTGAGTAATAGTAACTCTAGATACCCATGTATACGATATTGATTATTTGTGCCACTATATTTCACTCCCTTTCATTGGTTACAATTGGACATTGTTAGGAGTTGTGTTTTAGCGAGTCAATTCGTCTTCGAGAAAGACCGTGAAGCTGGGGGCGTTGGAAATATGCGGAGAGATTTAAGACTGGGCGATTGTAGTGATGGGTCATGGATGGGATTTAAATTGATCCCAACATCATCGTTGCCATCGTCAGTGGCAGATCCAGGGGGTGGCCACCCCGGGCCATGACCCAGCCCTCCTCTAGGTTATTTTATAATAAGATTGTGTGTAATTGAGAAAATGGGTTAGATGAACATATTCAAATCACAACTCTAAATTTAGCCTAGAAATTCTAGCTCCAATGATACTCTTCTAAATAAAAACAAACAATGTAACCTAAAATTCTAAAAGTTTTAAACGTAAACAATTGAACTATGAGGTTTGTTCCCTTGAAAATTACTAGAGCAGCTGATGGAAAATGGGATGGACACACAATACAAATTGACTAGTCGTTCAATTTGTCTAGTGCTAACATTGCCCATTTCAACAACTACTGACACGCCAAACACAACACCAAACTGCGACCAAGTGTAATCGCAGTCTGGGAATGCAGTAACAGGCAAGTTCTATTATCAACAGGGGGTCTAGATCTACTGCCTACTCCGTGAATATCTATTATCTAGCCAACTAAGTCGATTGATTGTTGTTAAAACTAAAAGCAGTAAGAAAGCAGGAAATGGTTCGGTTTTCTCAAGCAGGGAAGAGTCACTCGGGAAATGAGTCCCCCTAGCTCCTTAGTCAGGTTTCAGTTGTAATTACCCTGGGTTGATTTACTGTTGATTAGATTGCGGAAGATCCGGCAGTAGCTTGGAATCTCTTAAACTGACCAAGCCCTCTCAGTCTAACTACCCGGCAGACGACTAGTCTTCACCGAGATAGAAAGCTGAGGCTATGAACACATAACTCCACTACTGGAATTGGATTCCAGTACAAAGTAGTAGACTGGCTAACTCTTGTATAACCAATCTCCTACTATCGAATGAAGGAGCTCTAACAACCTAATCAGATTCTATCTATCTCAGGTTGCAGCAGAAATCAAGAAAAGCTGATCAGACTTCAATCAATTCAATAAAACATGCATCATTCGATTAAAACCAAACAGTATAATCATCCCAAGTCATTACAATCAAATCCCTAACACATGGAACTAGGGTTCTTCATACCCAAGTGAGAGAAGGGTTCTACTCCATAGAGAGAGAGGAAAACAGTAATCAGAGTAGTCATACTCATAAAGATGAGAAAAATATGCTCTGGGATGTCAATCTTCACTCCTGGGGACGCAATCTGGGCTTCAATGGTGATAAATCCACTCCAAATAGCTCCTAGGGTTTGTTCTTCGCTCTTTCTCTCTCTAAAACTCTGTTTTTGCTCTGAAAATCCCCTCCTCTCACTTGTGGCTCGGAATTGGGTAAAAACCAAGATTTCCCGACTCACACGGGCAGGCCACACGACCGTGTGGCTCACCTAGTTGCCCGTGTGATTCAAAACGCTGCGTAGCGATTAGTTGAATTTCAGGCATCCCACACGGCCAGGGTCACACGGTCGTGTGGATTTTCCATCCTGCCCGTGTTTGCTCTCGGCACAAACCACACGGCCACAAGGGTGAGTTGCACGACCGTGTGATGTCCAGGAATGCCCGTGTGGCTTCCTTAGCACCTCGCCACGCGTCCGATCTTCGTCCAATCGACCCCAAACTCGCTCCCAAGCCTCCATTCACGTACTAGGACCTGAAATATCACAAACAAGCACAACCTAGCGTGAAATCGGCCTAAAACACGAGAAACCACATCTCAAACGGTGTAAGAACAGGGGTAAAAACATGTGTAATTAATGGTCTATCAAACTCCCCCACTCTTAACCGTTTGCTTGTCGCCAAGCAAACCAAGTCAGACACAAGGTAAGCTCGCATATTTCAATCAACCAACATTGGGGACAAGTCATAAAGGCACATAACACGTGAATCGTACTGGTTTTCAAACATCAACACATGAACAACTTCAATAGCAACCTGGACAACCACCACAAAGGACATTCGGGCGCAGCAAAATCGAGTAAAGGAAGAGTCTCCCTTCTGTTCACCAACCAACTTAGACTTGACTCAACCACTTACTCAAAACAGTCACCTCATGCATCCAACTCAAAACATCAGAATAGAGACCGAGCAATCTAGGTCCTCACCGGGGTACAAGAGTATATAGAATATGAAAATGAATCACTCACTCTCGACCAGTGGGGTCAGGACGATTTGATGCGAAAAATGCGCATGATATTTCTCTCAATCCCTAACATCTCTTCACCATGATGGCAGCCTCTAAATGTTAGAGTTCACATATGGAGTGTCACCACTAAATAATCCGGAGGACTTAGACACAGGTTCAAATGACTGGCTAGGGTCTTGGACATGGGGAAAAGGCCTTTTAGGTGGTGGAAGTATTCATAGCACAAGGTTCCACATTTCCAAACCCACACAATCACAATCAAACAAACCAGTATTTCCTTTCTGCCATTTTGCATTACTCAATATCTCAAGAGCACAAGAGCGAAGGAGGTATAAATGTCAGCATTTCCAAGCCAGACTGCTAAGAAACACTACTTAATGGGCATTATTCAGATTTTTGGTAGTGGCTCTCTTTTGCTTTCAATTTTTCTTTGTTTTTTCTTTCATTTTCTTTTCATTTCTTAAGAGAGCTACCACTTCTGCACATATTTCAAACACATGCCCAACTTTTAAGCACTACCTCCAACACTCACATTAAATTGAGCAGAAACAACAGAGAACATGTAAAAACCACTCTGTGGAACCTTCTAAAAGATGCAAAAGGGTGATTTTTCATTGTAGACCGAAAGAAGGGATAACACACGGCTCAAAGGGGCTGACTAGAGGGTATGACACATCAGGACAGTCAATTTGGTCGTGGGCTACTCCTATGCCCCCATCATCTTAGCTAGTGACAACGTGAATGCTACACATCATGGAAGAGGGATCTATCGCACAAGAAAGAAACTAGCAGGCTCAAATCTCACATGGCTACCTATATGCTCTATCTCACATTCTGATTCCCTGAACTAGATGCATAAATGACTGTCAAGAACAAGTGATCAAATCAAGTCACAGTTGGTAAGCAAACAGTTGAAAAATTGAACCCCTACACAATTCTACTGCACGTCTCAGTCCTCATCATAGGTTGTCCTAGTCACAATCCAGTTGTCATGCATCAATCCGAAAACCATTCAATTCACCAATCACAACACAGTGCCAATATGATCAAACAGCAGTACTTGGAGCCCTCAAATCGTAAGATTCGGACAGCAGACTAGGCTCCAAGCACACAAATATAGATTCCAACCGATACAAAGCACCCCCCCACACTTAAGCACGACATTGCCCTCAATGGAGTAGAGGGAGAGATAAGGGGAACGATGTTACCGGATTGAAATACTGCTGGGGAGACTGGAAGTGGACCAGTCAGCGAGAAACAAACGGGAAGATGGACAGTTCTGCACGAATCGAACACCAAGAACACACTAGCACACTGTGCATTAGGGATAAGTGTTAGCCCAGACGGCCACAACATAAACAATCCACAAAATAAAAACAAAAACAAAAACAGACGACACTAAGTTCAAGCTCCTCACACATGGAGCAAACACACAGAAGTCTAAAACGAAAAACACACTGAGATGGGCAACGAGTACAGCCTACTCGTCGCCAAGGTTATCCAGGTCGATGTCCTCCATGAAGGCGTCATCACCATCATCACCATCAGCTGGGGGAGGTGGAAGTGGAGAGTCCTCCCAGGGAGTCCTCCAGACTAGCTGCTCGCCCGGCAGCAACTGGAGTAGGTGCTGCTGGACCTCCTGCATGCTCCTAGATCGAGCCTTCTCGCGCTCGATATGAGCCAGAGTCACCCCCTGGTAGGTGAAGTAGTCCTGCCCGGGGAAAGCGGAGCTGGCACCCCCGTACTCGAAGGTGGTGGGGCGGGGGGCAGCGGCCTCATCCACTTCCTCGGGCTCCACATCCTCATCAGCCGCCTCATCCTCCTGGCCCTCTGGCTGGACCTCTGGCTGTTCCTCCACGGGGATCTGAGGTTCGTTGACCCCTCGATCCACTGAATGCCGCGGTTCTCTCGCAGCAGGTGCATGTGACTTATCGTCTTCCTGCAGTGAAAGCCCGAAGTAGGTGGCGAGGCGGGTGATGAGGGGCGTGCAGTGGAGGCTCTTCAGTTCCGAAGCACTCTTCTCGAAGGTTTTGGCCACCACCGAACCAAGTGGAGAGGATGGTCATGCTGGCGGATCGACTCGATGAAGTACATGACCCTCTTGGTGATGGCGCTGGCACTGTCTGAAGCTGGGGTGTAAGACTTCGCCAGCAGGTGGTGGAGAAGGCGGTTGTCGAGGTGCAGGGTGGTGGCCTTCGTCTTCCCGGCCGAGAAGGGACGCTGGCCTGGCCGAGCCAGGCGGGTGTACAGCGTCCTGAAGTTCACCTCCGGCGGGTCGCTGACCTCGGTGACGTAGTCCTCACCATCGTCCAGTCCGAGGTCGAGAGCAGTGGCCGGCTCGTGGTAGCTCATGGACCGGGGGGCACCGCCGAGCCTAAATTGGACGGTTGCACCGTCTCTCCAATCCTCCGTGGGTGCGTGCTTGAAGGTCGTGTAGAACTCCAACACGGGCTCGTAGTAAACCTTCTCGTGGATGGAGAGCAGACGGCGCCACGGGCGGTTGGTGATGATGGCGGAGAGGTGCTCGTAGCAGTGCAACTTCTGAAACTCCCGTTTGAACCAGCAATGGTGCTGCCCAAACGAGCATGCCAGGACTTGCTTGAACCGATCCTGGTAGGGGCCCCTCTTCAGATCCCGGATGAACGGGTGCTTGAGGTCGGGTTTCGACATTGTCCTGCAAAAGAACAACCCAAAGTGGAACCAAAAGAGCCAAAGAAAAGGTCAATCACACCCCTACACTTAAGAACAGAAAACAGCCGAACCATGGTTTCATCCATAGTTCGGGGGTCAAAAAATCGATAAATCAAGCATAATCTGAGTGGGGGTGCACATTCACGATAAAGTAGGCAACTTAAGGTTCACATTCATAACAAATACACCCTCAAAGCACATCGTTAAGGGCCCCAACCGGTGCCCACAACATGGCATGAAAAACAGGCATTTCATCGAACACCTTGTGTGCACTATTAAGGTAAGCATGAAATTGGCAAAATTCTTGCACACAAGGGCTCAAACAATCAAGGGGGACATTGCCCAACACAATTCAAACACACTCCATGCATTCCCCTCAATCAATTGCACAAAAATCACAAGATTCAATGAGGTTCTCTAAACATGCACCCTAACACCCAATTCTCCACAATTAACATAGTTAAGGGCAAAATCAAACCTGGAGACTCAAGTAGAGGTGTAGGGGATGATGAGGGGAAGGCGACGGAAAGCCGAAAAAAGCCCGGAAGTGCTCGTCGGAGCCTCGCCGGAAATCGCCTCCGGCGACTCAAAATCGAGCCAAATCACCTAAAAAACGAGGGATAGGCCGATAATGGTGTGGGAAGGTTGGGTGTGGTGTTGGATTCAGGAAAAAATGACCAAAAATGGCCGAAAATCGCCATGGAGAGTGAAAAGGCGCGGTTTTCCGGCGAGGGGGAGAGGTATCCGGCGAGCAAAAGTGGATTTTCTGACCACTCGGCCGTGTCGGCCGAATTTATAGGCCGTGGCTCGGCCACACGGGCAAACTCACACGGCCGTGTGAGGTGTAGGTCGTGCCCGTGTTGGCCGACACGGCCAGGCCGAGGAGATCCACATGGCCGTGTGAAATGCACAAATGGCCGTGTGGTATTTGCCGAGAGCTCACACGACCAAGGGGTAAAATCCACACGGCCGTGCGAGCATATGAAATGCCCGTGTCGGCCACACGGCCAGGCCAGGCCAGGCCAAGCCACACGGCCGTGCCAATTGCACATTTGGCCGTGTGGAATTTGCAGAGAGCTCACACGGCCAGGGGGTAAAATCCACACGGCCGTGTGAGTTTCACGCCTGGCCGTGTGAACTGCTGGAGCCCCGAATTCAACCTGTTTTCACTAAAAAACGACATTCGACTCTGGAACAACACCTCAAGACTAAAAAAAAAGGGAAAAGGTAAGAAAATGCAAACCTCGGTGGGGTTGCCTCCCCACAAGCGCTTCTTTACCGTCTTTTAGCTGGACGCCAGTAGAGGAACTAAGGGTCCTCTAGCTTGATCAGCAGCTCTGCGCGCTCGACAGCACCTCCCAAATACAACTTTAGGAGGTGGCCATTCACCTTGAATGGCTCGGTTTGAGCATTGCTGATCTCCACCGCACCGTGCAGGAAAACTTGGGTGACCGTGAAGGGTCCCGACCACCTCGAACGGAGGTTGCCCGGAAAGAGTTTCAGGCGTGCATTGAAGAGCAGAACACGATCACCTACCTGAAACTCCTTCGAGCCTCTCAACCGCGCGTCGTGGAGACGCTTGGTGCGCTCTTTGTAGAGCAGGGTGTTCTCGTAGGCGTGGTAACGCCACTCCTCCAACTCCAGCAGCTGCAACTTACGTTATGTACCTGCAACACTCAAATCCAGGTTTAGCAGCTTAATGGAGAAGGCCTTGTGCTCTAGCTCTACCGGCAAATGGCACGCCTTCCCATAGACAAGCCTATAGGGAGAAGTGCCAATCGGATTTTTATAGGCAGTCCTATACGCCCAGAGAGCATCATCGAGCTTGGTGGACCAATCCTTGCGGGACTGATTGACACGCTAAAACACAACACCTAACAATGGCCAAGTGTAACCAATGAATGTGACTGCAGTATAGTGGCACAAGTAATAAATATCGAATCCACAGGTCTCTAGAGTTACTATTACTCAGCTTCAGTTCATTATCTAGCAAACTAGATTAAGGATTGATTTATAAACTACTCTACTGACTACTCTACTAATTACAAGTTGGGAACTCACTTAGGTATGATTCCCCCTAGCTTCTCAATTAGGTCCAAGTTGCAATTACCTTTGGTTGATCTACTATTGATTAAACTGCGGAAGATCCTAAATTATCTTGGAATCTCTTAAGCTGACCAAGCCCTCTCAGTCCAACTACCCGGCAGACGACTAGTCTTCACCGGGATAGAAAGCTGAGGCTATGAACACAAAACTCCACTACTGGAATGAATTCCAGTACAAAGCAGTGAATTGATTGACTCTCGCACAACCAATTCACCACTATCAATCAAGGAAGCTCTCTTAACCTAATCAGATTCTATCTATCATAGGTTAAAGCAGAAATCAAGAGAATTTGATCAAGATTCAATTGACTCAATAAATCATGCCTCAATCGATTATAATCAAACAATATAGCATCCAAAACTTCATACAAGAAAGATCCTAACACATGGAACTAGGGTTCCTCAAAACCTAAGTGAAGGGAAGTTACTCCATAGAGAAGAAAGAGAGTGCAGAAATCTGATCTAGATCTTCAATCTCCATCTCCAAGCTTGATTCCTGAGCTCCAACGGCGAAGAAATCCTCCAAAATAGCTCCAAGAATGTTCCCAAGTCGCTCTCTCTCTAGGGTTCGTCCCTTGGGTGTTTGGGAACAAAAAACCCAGCTCTCCCCTTTCCTTTTGCTGAAAATCGGGTTTTAAACAGAAATTCCCGATCACGTGGCCAGGCTACACGGCCGTGTGGCTTTCCCAGCTGCCCGTGTGAAGGCTCGGTGATTTCCACACGGCCACGACCCACACGGCCGTGTGGAGTTCCAGGATGCCCGTGTGACTTACCCAGCCTCTGTTTAATGCTTCATTTCTCCCTCATCCGGACTCCGAATCAGTCGCCGTTTGATCCCAGACGCTCGTAGTCTCGTCCTCTTTCTTTTCATGACAAAATCCCATGATTATTTTTCCATAATATGAGGTAGAAGTCCATTATTCCTCAGGTCATGCTCGTGTTTCTTCTCCCGAATTGCCAAATGATCTCCGATTGACTTGAAACTTGCGCCTATGCTTCAATTTACATGCTAGGACCTGAAATGTGACAAAGGAACACAACCTAGCGTAAAATAGGCCAAATAAAGCAAAAAATAAAGCCAAAATGATCAACGAACAAGGGTGCAAACATGTGCAAATCCGATGTTATCAAATTCCCCAACACTTAACCGTTTGTTTGTCCCCAAGCACACCTAACTCAAACCAATGCAGCTCTCCAGACCTCTATAGCAACAAACAACCCCGATCGTCGGTAGAGGATTTCCTAGATCATATAGCAGCTTAAGAGGTCAACTGGTCTTCTAAGACGTCCCCTATCTCTCTCAATGCGAGTACTAGACTCAAGCCAGGATCATGAGAAGAAGTGGAAGTAAGACAACCAGTTCATGGGAAAAGGGACTCACACCATTCACAACCAAGGACTCGTTGTACCGGGGTGCTCTTTCACTTCATTTCACCGTTGGAACCCCTTTCTGCACTTTCATTTACATTTCTTTTTCTCTTTTTTTCTTCATTCACTTGGCGGGGGTTCCAACTGCAGTCTTTTGCACGGTCGACCCTTATTAGTCGAGCAAGAGCAATTTTTGTACATCTGGCGCTCGCCAAAGTACTTCTTTTAACTCCTTTTCCTCAACTCGTGTGGAGGGTCAATGAAATTAAGGGGGTCGGAAGCTCTATCCGTGCCCTTAAAACACATCCTCGAGTAGGCAAACCGTTCAACGGGTGCAAGTTTTACTTGTACTGGAGACAACTTAGCTTCACCTTGTAGGAGTACCCCACTAAGGATCACTAAAATCTCCTCCAAACCCCGATTTTGTGCAATGAACGGTGCCACACACGTTCGGCTTACCCCATGTTTAAGATTTCGATAATTTTGACATGGAGGACCAACTGCTTTTCATTTGCCACATGAGCACCATGTTCAATACACGAGTCCATAACACAATTCAAACTGAGGCCACATTACCACATGAATTCAACGGTCTTAGCTCCACTAATTCACAAAATCAACTGACACAGCAGAGAGCTAGATAGGAAAAATCTTATACTTCAACATCCTCCATAGTGCTACACTACCTCCCTAGGTTGCACATTAATATAGAGACTGTCGATTCAAAGCATACTAAGCAGGCAATTTGCAAGGAAACACGTACTTGGAGCCCTCAAATTTAAAAATTTGGACAGTGGACTAGGCTCCAAGCACACAAACAGCCAAACATTCACCCGCATACATAATCGAACACCCCCCCCCCCCACACACACACACTTAAGCACGGCATTGTCCTCAATGGAGGAAAGATAAGGAGGGTAGAACGAAGTTACCATATCAAGGGTGAATGATGATGGACGGGTCAGGCGGTGCATTCCAGGAAGAGAGAGTAATCAGAACACAAACACCACACAAAATCTCACAAAGGTTGAGTTATTGACTCTAAAATCAAATAACAAAACTGACTCAACCGAGGAGAAATAGAGAAAGAAATGCAAACCGACCGGTTGGGTTGCCTCCCAACAAGCGCTTCTTTCACGTCGTGAGCCGGACGATGGCTCCTAAATTTCGGTCCATGCTAGAACCTCCTTGAAGTTGAGGTTCTCGTCAATGAGGTGGAGTCGCAAGTCACGAGCATGTGGTATGACTGGTGATGGAAGCTCGTGCACTTGATGCAGATAACGTCTCCACCCTCGAGACCTCTTCTTCTCTTCTCTCGTCTCATTGCCCCAAACTAGATATGACAGCATAGATTGACCACCATCGCGTCCACCAAGAGGAACCGATGTCGATGTGGCCTTGGTCTGGCAAAGAGACACTGCAAATGGGTCCTTGCTAAGCAGTTCCTCGAAGTTTGGTGGAGATATCACATGTAACTCATGGCCAGTGCAGGCCTCTTCCACCTTAACTCCGTCCTCAGCCTGGACGCCAATTTCTTCTTCAACCTCCCTTTCTTCTTCATGTGGTATCACCCCTGGGAAATGATCAAGAACTCCTCCTGCTTCACTTTCGTCATCCTTCACAACTTCTTTCTGCACCCTTTCTTGCTCTTCTTATTCTAGCACGGATTGGAGAGCAAGTTGCCAAGCAATTTCTTTCATGAGATCTTCTTGCATCTCCTCACTCATGCCCGCCTCTTCAAAGCTCGGTGTGGAATGTGGGAAGGTGTGGTCGGCTATGATAGGACATTCCTGATCATGATCATCATGAGAGCTCTCCGTGACAACTTCGGTGTGCTCCACAATGTCCTTGTAGCCTTCTTCTTCCTCCTCCTCTTCTAGTATGGTAACATAAGGGTGATCTGGAGCAGGTTGTGCACAAGATTGCTCAAGATCATCGACGCTCTTCTTAAGGCTCGGGAGGATCTCCTCTGTTTCACGATAGGCCTGGACACAATGATCCATCCTAGAGCATGATCTCTCATAGTCTCGAGCAAACTGCTCCATGAGAAGCCTCAATTCATAGTTTGGATCTGGCTGTGGAGTGTAGCATGGCTCTGCAGAAGGCCCGTGAAGGCCGCCATGGGTAACTCCAGCTCCAATGGCCCCTCTGGTTGTGGGAGAAATTCTTCTCGATAAGGAGGTTGTTCTTGATATCCCCAGGGGTCTGATTGTTCTCCGTAGAAAGGGGGTTGGTACTGGAACCCGACTCCATAGTCTTCTCCTCCTTGGTTACTCCAGGGAGTCTCGGGGTAATACCACTCAGATGGTGGTAGATACCCCAAATGATTGGAGAAGCCATGAGGGTCCATGATTCAGATCTGCACCAACAAAAACAAAAAAACACCCAAGTGAAAAGCAAGGGCGGAAAACAAAAGAAAAATGCTAAAGTAACAAACTTCTGCCTTTCCTAATAATCTAGAAAGTCCCCGGCAACGGTGCCAAAAACTTGACACGCTAAAACACAACACCTAACAATGGCCAAGTTTAACCAATGAAAGGGACTGCAGTATGGTGGCACAAGTAATAAATATCGAATCCACGGGTCTCTAGAGTTACTATTACTCAGCTTCAGTTCATTATCTAGCAAACTAGATTAAGGATTGATTTATAAACTACTCTACTGACTACTCTACTAATTACAAGTTGGGAACTCACTTAGGTATGATTCCCCCTAGCTCCTCAATTAGGTCCAAGTTGCAATTACCTTTGGTTGATCTACTATTGATTAAACTGCGGAAGATCCTAAATTAGCTTGGAATCTCTTAAGCTGACCAAGCCCTCTCAGTCCAACTACCCGGCAGACGACTAGTCTTCACCGGGATAGAAAGCTGAGGCTATGAACACAGAACTCCACTACTGGAATGAATTCCAGTACAAAGCAGTGAATTGATTGACTCTCGCACAACCAATTCACCACTATCAATCAAGGAAGCTCTCTTAACCTAATCAGATTCTATCTATCATAGGTTAAAGCAGAAATCAAGAGAATTTGATCAAGATTCAATTGACTCAATAAATCATGCCTCAATCGATTATAATCAAACAATATAGCATCCAAAACTTCATACAAGAAAGATCCTAACACATGGAACTAGGGTTCCTCAAAACCTAAGTGAAGGGAAGTTACTCCATAGAGAAGAGAGAGAGTGCAGAAATCTGATCTAGATCTTCAATCTCCATCTCCAAGCTTGATTCCCGAGCTCCAACGGCGAAGAAATCCTCCAAAATAGCTCCAAGAATGTTCCCAAGTCGCTCTCTCTCTAGTGTTCGTCCCTTGGGTGTTTGGGAACAAAAAACCCAGCTCTCCCCTTTCCTTTTGCTGAAAATCGGGTTTTAAACAGAAATTCCCGATCACGCGGCCAGGCCACACGGCCATGTGGCTTTCCCAGCTGCCCATGTGAAGGCTCGGTGATTTCCACACGGCCACGACCCACACGGCCGTGTGGAGTTCCAGGATGCCCATGTGACTTACCCAGCCTCTGTTTAATGCTTCATTTCTCCCTCATCCGGACTCCGAATCAGCCACCGTTTGATCCCAGACGCTTGTAGTCTCGTCCTCTTTCTTTTCATGACAAAATTCCATGATTATTTGTCCATAATATGAGGTAGAAGTCTATTATTCCTCAGGTCATACTCGTGTTTCTTCTCCCAAATTGCCAAATGATCTCCGATTGACTTGAAACTTGCGCCTATGCTTCAATTTACATGCTAGGACCTGAAATGTGAAAAAGGAACACAACCTAGCGTAAAATAGGCCAAAGAAAGCAAAAAATCAAGCCAACATGATCAAGAAACGAGGGTGCAAACATGTGCAAATCTAATGTTATCACTGATCCACCATCTTTTCAATTATTCGTTTTAGCTCCCGGTTCGTCAGCTCGGCCCTCCCATTTGACTGGGGATGGTAGGACACCGACACTTGATGGTTAACGCCATAGCGAGAGAGGAGTTTAGTGAATTGCCCTTGAAAATGGGTTCCTCTATCGCTAATAATGGCGCGAGGTGTCTGACACGCCAAAACACAACACCAAACTGCGACCAAGTGTAATCGCAGTCCGGGAATGCAGTAACAGGCAAGTTTAATTATCAACCCGGGGTCTAGATCTACTGCTTACTCCGTGATTCTCTATTATCTAGCAAACTAATTCGAGTGATTGTTGTTTAAAAGCAAAAGCAACAAGAAAGCAGTAAATTGTTCGGTTTTCTAAAGCAGGTAAGAGTCACTCGGGATTGAGTCCCCCTAGCCCCTTAGTTAGGTTCAATTGCAATTCCCTGGGTTGATTTACTGTTGATTAGACTGCGGAAGATCCGACAGTAGCTTGGAATCTCTTAAGCTGACCAAGCCCTCTCAGTCTAACTACCCGGCAGACGACTAGTCTTCAGCGGGATAGAAAGCTGAGGCTATGAACACAGAACTCCACTACTGGCGTCAAGAACACCAGTACAAAGCAGTAAACTGGCTAACTCTCGTATAGCCAATCTCCTACTATCGAATGAAGAGGCTCTAACAACCTAATCAGATTCTATCTATCTCAGGTTGAAGCAGAAATTGAGACAAGCTGATCAGACTCAAATCAATTCATGAAACATGCATCATTCGATTAAAATCAAACAATAATATCATCCCAAGTCATTACAATCAAATCCCTAACACAAGGAACTAGGGTTCTTCGTACCCAAGTGAGAGAAAGGTTCTACTCCATAGAGAGAGAAAAGAAAACAGAAATCAGAGTAGCCATACTCATAAAGATGAGGAAAATCTGCTCTGGGATGTCAATCTTCACTCCTAGGGACGCAATCTGGGCTTCAATGATGAGAAATCCACTCCAAAATAGCTCCTAGGGTTTGTTCTTCGCTCTTTCTCCCTCTAAAACTCTGTTTTTGCCCAGAAAATCGAATTCCCCTTCCTTGGCTCGAATCTGCCTCCAAAAACCCTACTCTGGGCGAATTACGGGCAGGATTACGGCCGTAATCACTTCCTGCCCGTAATTCACACCAAAACGCACGTTTCACTTAAGCTGCAGGAGGAGGAGATACGCCCGTAATTTCCCAATTACCGCCAGTAATTTGGGAATTACGGCCGTAATTCTTGGGGTCTTGCCCGTAATTTTATCACCGCGAGGGAATTCTGGGTAGAAGGCTCGGCCAATAAATTACGGGCATGCCCTGGCCAATTACGGCCGTAATTTGGCAGGGGCTGCCCGTAATTCTGTCTCCGCTCCTGTTCAAAGCTTCGTTTCTCCCTCGTCCGGACTCCAAATCAGTCGCCGTTTGAACCCAGACGCTCGTAGTCTCGTCCTCTTTCTTTTCATGACAAGCTTGCATGATTCTTTGTCCATAAAGTGAGGTAGAAATCCATTCTTCTTCAGGTCATACCCGAGTTTCTTCTCCCGAATCGTCAATTGATCTCTGATTGACTTGAAACTTGCGCCTATGCTTCACTTTATGTGCTAGGACCTGAAATGTGACAAAGAAACACAACCTAGCGTAAAATAGGCCAAGGAACACTCAATTCGAGCCAAAATGGGCAGGAAACCAGAGTGAAAACACGTGCAAATACGATGCTATCAGTGTCCCGAACCGGGAGAACAGCTGCTTCAGAAATGAGCAGACCCGTCTTGCATCATTGGTGGGCATGGCTTGAGCTTCTGCCCACCTCGAGACGTAGTCCACTGCAACCAATATGTACAGATTGCCAAAAGATGGACGGAATGGGCCCATGAAATCGATACCCCAAACATCAAAAATTTCACAAATAACAGAGATATGTTGGGGCATCTCATCCCGGGAAGAAATGTTACCTGACCTTTGGCAGCGGTCGCACTGTCGTGCGAAGGTGTCTGCATCCTTGAAGAGCGAGGGCCAATAGAAGCCCGGCTGTAGCACCTTCCGCGCCGTGCGGTTTCCTCCATGATGACCTCCAGTAGGTCCCTCGTGGCATTGAGACAGGATGTCTCCCATCTCGTGCTCCATGACACAGCGCCGGATCACGCCATCTGCTCCGATTCTGAAAAGGTAAGGATCCTCCCAGAAGTAGTGCTTCAGATCGGAGAAGAACTTGCGCTTTGCATGAGTAGCCATCCCCTTGGGTAACTGCTTGCCCACCAGATAATTGGCAAAGTCAGAATACCAAGGGGCCACGCTGTCCACCAGTGTCATCGCCAGCAATCGCTCACCCGGGAAGGAGTCGTCGATCTCTTCCACGAAGTTGTCCACCGGAGGGGCTTCCAACCGTGAGAGATGATCTGCATCAACATTCTCGGCTCCTTTCTTGTGCCGGATCTGTATGTCGAATTCCTGCAGAAGCAGGATCCAGCGGATGAGCCGAGGCTTTGCATCAACCTTGCTCATCAAGTAGCGAATCGCCGAGTGATCGGTGTAGACCACCACATGGGAGAGCACCAGATATGTCCGGAACTTGTCAAATGCATACACCACAGCGAGGAGCTCCTTGTCTGTGGTGGTGTAATTCTCCTGTGCATCGTTCAAGATCTTCGACGCGTAGTAGATGGGCTGGAAGTGCTTCTCGCGTCTCTGACCCAGAACTGCTCCGACTGCATAGTCACTCGCATCGCACATCAGCTCAAAAGGAAGAGACCAGTCAGGAGTCACCATGATAGGTGCATGGGTAAGCTTCTCCTTCAGAGTCTCAAATGCAGCTGTGCACTCGGGAGTGAATTGGAATGGTGCATCCTTCTCCAGCAGCTTGGTCAAAGGCAGGGCAATCTTCGAGAAATCTTTGATGAAGCGCCGGTAGAAGCCTGCATGACCCAGAAAGCTGCGAATCCCCTTCACAGAAACAGGGGGAGGTAGCTGACTGATCGTCTCAATCTTCGCGCGATCCACCTCAATCCCCTGCTTGGAGATCTTGTGCCCGAGCACAATACCTTCACGAACCATAAAATGGCACTTCTCCCAGCTGAGTGCCAGATTAGTCTCCTCGCACCTCTTCAGAACGAGTTCCAGGTTATGGAGACAGTGAGTGAAGGAGTCTCCATATACCGAGAAATCATCCATGAAGACTTCCATGATCTCTCCAACCAGTCGGTCGAAGATCGCCAGCATGCATCTCTGGAAGGTCGCCGGTGCATTACACAACCCAAATGGAATCCTCTGGTAAGCAAAGGTACCGAAGGGGCAAGTGAATGTGGTCTTCGCCTGATCCTCCGGTGCAATAGGAATCTGGAAGTAACCAGACATGCCATCCAGGAAGCAATAAAACTCATGGCCAGCCAACCTCTCCAGCATCTGATCAATGAAAGGTAGGGGAAAATGATCTTTCCTGGTGGCGTCGTTCAGGCGCCGGTAATCGATGCAGACTCTCCAGCCAGTCACGGTCCGCATCGGGATCAACTCTTTCTTCTCATTCGGGACCACAATCATCCCGCCTTTCTTCGGGACCACCTGAGTGGGGCTGACCCACTTGCTATCAGATATAGCAAAGATGATCCCTGCATCCATGAGCTTCACAATCTCTGCCCGGACCACTGCCTCCAAGTAAGGAGACAATTGCCGTTGTGGCTGCCTGACTGGCTTAACCTCATCCTCCATCAGAATTCTATGGGAGCAGAAGGATGGGCTAATGCCTCTGATGTCTGTGATCTTCCATGCCATGGCCCGGGCATACTTCTGCAACAAAGCCACCAGCCTCCTCTTCTGCTCGGGTGTCAGATCCGAGTTGATAATGACCGGGAGCTTATTCCCCTCCCGGAGAAATGCATACTCCAGGTGAGATGGGAGGGGCTTAAGCTCCAACTCCAGTGGCTCCTCCAATGATGTAGCAATCCGGGGCGAGATAGGGATCGGCTTGAATGGTATCTCTCGCCCCTCGATCGCAGCCTCGTCCATCTCCGCAAGCTGCTCCTCCAACTGTGCATCCTGTGATGCCTGTTCCCCTAGCAAAAGACAGCGCTCAAGGAAATCATCAGTACACTCACTCGTGATGGCGAGTGCGGTTTCAAAATCAGCAACAACATCACAATAGTCTAAATCATCATGGAACTGGGGGTGTTTCATATTATCAGAAACAGAAAAGGTGATTTGTTCACCCCCAGCTCTTAAAATCAGTTTTCCATCATTCACATCAATGAGCGCCTTGGCGGTGGCGAGAAAAGGTCTACCCAGTATCAATGGCACATCAACATCCTCATTTATGTCCAAAATCACAAAATCAACAGGATATGAAAATGGCCCTACTGCGACTATCAAGTCCTCTGCTATACCCCTAGGATGCACAATGGATCTATCAGCAAGTTGAATGCTCATCCTAGTATCACTGGGTTCACCTAGGCCTAGCTTTTTAAACAGTTTATATGGCATGACATTTATGCTAGCGCCTAAATCCTCCAAGGACTTCCTTACATGCAAACTACCAATCATGCAAGGGATAGTGAAACTCCCTGGGTCTTTTTGCTTCTCTGGTAGTTTGTTCTGCAGGATGGCAGAACATTCCTCGTTGAGCATCACCGTTGACAGCTCCCCAAGCTTCCTCTTGTTGGTGAGGAGATCCTTCATGAACTTGGCATACTTGGGCATCTTCGATAATGCCTCCACGAAGGGCATGCTTATGTTTACCTGCTTCAGCATTGCCATGAATTTGGCAAACTCAGTCTCCAGTCGGTCCTTGTGCAACCGAGTAGGAAAGGGAAGCTGTGGTACATACTCTTTCACCACTGGTTGCGGTTTAGGAGCAGGCACCTCAACCTCCTTCTCCATTTCTTCCTGATTAGCTGGAAGTGCTGAAGCAGGGGTCTCTCTCTCCTCTGCCCGAACAGGTGGATCGGCAGTCACCTTGCCACTCCTGGTGGTGATGGCACTGTAGTTGGCATTCGGGTCCTGCGGGTGAGGGATGGTCTGACCAGGCAAGGTGCCAGGAGTCCTCTGAGCTACAGCCTGGGCAACACTCCCAAGCTGAGTCTGTATATCCCGCAGCACAGCCTATGTGTTTCTCTGACCAGCTTCTAGCTCCAAGAATTTACCTGAAGCTTTCTCCATGAACTGCTCGATGTTATTGAACTTGTTTGCACTGGAGGTGGCCAGAGAACCCACCAAATCTCTCAATTCCGTCATCGGGTCAACCTGTACTGGGGCTGCAGGTGCTGCCCCTGTCTGATGAAATGGTCGCACCTGTGACTGAGGTGGAACTGGCCCCTGTCTAGGCGGGTAGAGAGGTTGTTGCGGCTGCTGAAATTGCCCTTGTCTAGGCTGGTGAGGAGGCCTCTGGAAGCCGGGTGGTCCTTAGGGAGCTGGTGGTCTGGGATTTGCCCCAGCCCAAGAAAAGTTAGGATGTTGGCGCCACCCCTCGTTATAAGTGTTGCTGTAGGGGTCGAAGCGCCTGGCATTACTGATGAAGTCCACCTGCTCCTGGGGAGTAGACGATTCCCACATCGCCTGACAGTCCTCTACGGTGTGATGGGAGCTCTCACACCACTGGCAGTGCATCGCCTGCGGCTGTCCTGTACCTGCAATCAATCCCGAGCGATCGATAGCTGAAACCAGCTTCGATACCACCTGCACCAAATTAGATGACTGGGTGCCCACAGCATGCACACCTCGTCCTGGTGCTCGTCTCGATGTCCTGGCAGTTCCCCAATCGTACCCGTTCTCTGCCATCTCCTCAAAGAGTTGATTCAGCTGTGGCGGTGTTTTGGTCAGCATGTTCCCGCCACAAACCGAGTCAATCAACTGCTTGTCCTCCGGGAAGAGGGTGTGATAGAAGGTGCCCACCTTGAAAGCATCATTGAAGCCATGATTGGGACACCTGAGGAAGAGACTGGTGTATCTTTCCTAAGCATCCCTGATGGTCTCATCCTCATCCTGAGCAAAATGGGTAATTTGCTTCTGCAGGTCAGCCGTCTTGGATGGAGGATGGTAGCGGGTGAGGAACTTGTCCGCCAGGTTGGCGAACGTGGTGATAGAGCCCGGAGGTCGAGTGTCTGGCCACTCCTTTGCCTGCCCCTCCAGAGTAAATGGGAAAGACCTCAGCTGGATGGCATCTGCTGGGACCCCATTTATCTTGATTCCATCAATCAGCTCGTGGAATCTCCTCAGATGCGATCGGGGGCACTCACCCTCCTCGCCACGGAACACCACTGAACCGCGCAGCATGGTGATTACTGAGGTGCTCAACTCAAACTTGTTGGCTGGGACATGAGGGTGTTGAATGGGTGACCTCATGTCCACGGCTCTGGCGGTCCAGTAGGATCCCATGGTCTGCTCCTCTGGATTGATCACATCTTGGTTCTCTGGATCAGCCATCTCCTCTTCGTCAGTGATCTGCAGCTGTGTTAGCGCCTCCTCCGCTGCCAGTCGCGCCTTTAGAGCCCGCTTGAAGTTCCTGCAGGTCCGTTCAAGCTCCTGGTCTAATGGTAGTAGTTCTCCTGACTGGCTACGGGTCATGCACTACCTGCACACAACCAGCAAAAGCAACCCATGAAGGCACACAGGTGGAAGAGAAAACAATGTAGTAAAGAAAAAGCTAGAGTAACAAATTCTCACGTTTCCCCAATAACCTAGAGGATTCCCCGGCAACGGCGCCAAAAACTTGACACGCCAAAACACAACACCAAACTGCGACCAAGTGTAATAGCAGTATGGGAATGCAGTAACAGGAAAGTTCTATTATCAACACGGGGTCTAGATCTACTGCCTACTCCGTGAATATCTATTATCTAGCCAACTAAGTCGATTGATTGTTGTTAAAACTAAAAGCAGTAAGAAAGCAGGAAATGGTTCGGTTTTCTCAAGCAGGGAAGAGTCACTCGGGAAATGAGTTCCCCTAGCTCCTTAGTCAGGTTTCAGTTGTAATTACCCTGGGTTGATTTACTGTTGATTAGACTGCGGAAGATCCGACAGTAGCTTGGAATCTCTTAAACTGACCAAGCCCTCTCAGTCTAACTACCCGGCAGACGACTAGTCTTCACCGGGATAGAAAGCTGAGGCTATGAACACATAACTCCACTACTGGAATTGGATTCCAGTACAAAGCAGTAGACTGGCTAACTCTCGTATAACCAATCTCCTACTATCGAATGAAAGAGCTCTAACAACCTAATCAGATTCTATCTATCTCAGGTTGCAGCAGAAATCAAGAAAAGCTAATCAGACTTCAATCAATTCAATAAAACATGCATCATTCGATTAAAACCAAACAGTATAATCATCCCAAATCATTACAATCAAATCCCTAACACATGGAACTAGGGTTCTTCATACCCAAGTGAGAGAAGGGTTCTACTCCATAGAGAGAGAGAGAGGAAAACAGTAATCAGAGTAGTCATACTCATAAAGATGAGAAAAATATGCTCTGGGATGTCAATCTTCACTCCTGGGGACGCAATCTGGGCTTCAATGATGAGAAATCCACTCCAAATAGCTCCTAGGGTTTGTTCTTCGCTCTTTCTCTCTCTAAAACTCTGTTTTTGCTCTGAAAACCCCCTCCTCTCACTTGTGGCTCGGAATTGGGTAAAAACCAAGATTTCCCGACTCACACGGGCAGGCCACACGGCCGTGTGGCTCACCCAGTTGCCCGTGTGACTCAAAACGCTGCGTAGCGATTAGTTGAATTTCAGGCATCCCACACGGCCAGGGTCACACGGCCGTGTGGAATTTCCATCCTGCCCGTGTTTGCTCTCTGCACAAACCACACGGCCACAAGGGTGAGTTGCACGGCCGTGTGGTGTCCAGGAATGCCCGTGTGGCTTCCTTAGCACCTCGCCACGCGTCCGATCTTCGTCCAATCGACCCCAAACTCGCTCCCAAGCCTCCATTCACGTACTAGGACCTGAAATATCACAAACAATCACAACCTAGCATGAAATCGGCCTAAAACACGAGAAACCACATCTCAAACGGTGTAAGAACAGGGGTAAAAACATGTGTAATTAACGGTATATCAACTACTATGGAGAAAACCTTGTCAATAATGGGACAGGTGAAATATGATTTGTACAACAAAATGAGCGATGAATTTCTCGCTGATTGCTTAACTATTTTATTTGAAGGAGAGTAGTATGCTATTGGTATATATGTAGACTCCTTTATTGATGAATTCGCTATATTAAAAGATCGACGTGTACAATTGCTATTGTAAAAATAACAATGATTTTTTACGGTATCTAATTTTCTAATGAAATGCAGCTCAGTGCTCTACTATGTCCTAGATCCGCTGTTGGCCATCGTTGGAGGGCAGGGGAAGATAGTTTGCGGCAGGTTGGGGATTTGAGAGAAGAATCATAGTTGGTAAAGGGGATTTGAGAGAAGATGGAGTGGGTGGGTTGATGGGAAAATAAAGGCATTTTTTAGCAGGAGATAAGAAGATTTGGAGAGGGTGAATGTAAGTGCAGGCTTAAAATAATGGGTTTTAGCCTTCTTAGAGGACTTGGGTATTTTAAATGGGATGGTGGAGAAAGAGTTTTTTGTAAAGATGGTGGTGATTGGCTTTGTATTGAAATTATATGGAGTAGAACTAGGGACATGAGGCCCAAGCGAAGTGCAGTTGGGCTGTTGAAGCAATCGGGTGAGGGTGTAATTAAAAGTTGTGGGCTCAGATGTTAATACTAGATCATTTGACAAATGCCCAGATCTAGACAATGTTTACATATATGTTGTTCAATTGGAAAGGCAACTCAATGGGACAAGTGTCAATACAAGAAAACCAAAAGAGTTGTAGCACTGGGTGCAACACTGGCAGCTTCCAGGAATCAATTCTCACAGTCCAAAGACAAGACACACAAGGAGAGTCATTAGAAGGGTTGTTTGGTCATTATTACTAGAAGGATACCCAGGTTACTCAAGAGTGTTGGATGCTTAAAAATAAAAACAAGGAAAAAGTAGGTAAGGCATTTGCTGGAGCTGTCAATGTGCACACAAGAGACAGTCGTGAGTCGACTATCAAAACTTTATGTTCCTTCTTTGTTGGCTACTCCAAGAGTTCATACCTGAGGCCTCTGGCTTCGTGGTCGTGATATCGGCTCTGAAGACTGTGACCTCGATGCCCAGCTTTGCATCCTCAGTTCCCCGGTCATGATCAAGCATTCCCTGGGCATGATCCTCTATTTTTGCACGTTTCTCTACACGTGTGCCCTCTTTTGGTACCTAGAACACTCATATCATCTAATACACCCTAATATGCTAATATTTTCTTCGAGGAACGAACAAAGGATATATTTGATGACATATTAACCACGAAGACCATGAAATGACTCAAAACGAACACAAACCTAAATATTGACTCTAAATAACACCATTTTGAGTGTTATCACTTATCCACAAGGCCAGGCAGTAGGTTATCAAGCTGATAAGACAAGCTTGACACCGAGATGACAAGTTGGCATCATGGCGAGATCCCTAAGACTAAGTTGGGGGAAAGAGGCTAGGGTCTCATCCCGTCAATGGGGATACCCAGGTCTAACTAACAAGAAACTTCATCAAGGTGGCTCGGTTAACAAGACGAGGGTTGTACAAGTCGGCATGGAGGGGGCTCCCTCATATCATCAAGGTTGTAGCAGTTTCTAAAAACAAGATGGTTACACCGTGGTGGTCAGCAAAACCTAAGCAACAAAAAGCTAAGTGTGGAGTCATTTGGGGTTGTCAAGGATGTGATCGAGACTTCGTCATTGGGACAAGGTAAGAAGCTTTGACCCCATCCAGTCAGGACAAGACGACAAGATTCAACACAAACTCAACCTAGTGTCAGGCCATCAAGTACCAACCAGTAACCAAGGCTGGTCATGGGACCCCAAGGCGATGGTTACCAATACTTCATCAAGGCGACAATGAGGATCCCTAGACGATTGAAGTAACCAGCCAGCTAGCGGTTATAACGGCAGCTATATCTGATGGCTAAATAGGATAAACCTGAGTTGTTAAAATCGACCTGAACAGTCAGTCAGATCGATAAAACCGGGACCCAAGCACAAGTCGGGTTCGGAGTTGCATATAACATGCTGCTTCCGGCTCAAAGTGTTCGCCCTCCATAAATTTGTTTAAATTCCCTACGTTTGAGAGTCTGTGCTAGAAAATTATTAGAGGCTTTCCAAATTTCATTTTTCTCTCTCTGCCTCTTTCCTTGTGCCTGCGTGTGTAGCTTTTTGGCAGTTTTTTCTACTTTCTTTTTATTGTTTCCTTCTTTGATTGAGAGAAAAAAGCTCTCCCCTATCTCCACCTTTTCTCCCCTTTCATAGACGTTGTTTTGTCTTCTTCCCCTTTTGAATGGGGCCTCCAGGGGAGGCTTCTATTCCCAACCCAAAGCATCTGGATTCCTCATCGGCAGCCTCGACAATCCAACCCAACAAGAAGGCCAAAGCACTCTTTAGAGATGGATTATCTATGGAAGGATGTATGGATTACAACATCATTGCCATGATCAGAGTTGGTGAAAGTCAAGAAGCGCCTGCAAAATTTGTGAGCACTAAGCCTCTTGCTGGCTTCCATTCGGACATTCGGCCTGGCAGCAACGAGACCAAATGAAGATTGGTGACTGGGAGGAAAGAGCAAGGTAACCATTCTAGGTAGGCCTGCGATTCTCCTGCAAAGACTCTGTTCTGGGAAACACTAAAATATATGACTTTCAAGAAGGTAATGATCTAACGTATGATGAATCGGATGTTGAAAATGGAGAAGACGATCTAGATTGTCCAACCATCAGAATCAAGAAAAGAGCCAATGCTAGAATTCAGAACGCTGGAATCGCGCTATCACATTTTAGGTTTTGGGGAAACACTTCCCTTTTGCTTATGTGCACCGACGTACCTAGATAATATGGGCTAAATCTGGTTGAGTGAAGGTGGGTGACATCGGGAACGAGTACTACCAGGTGGTCTTCAACTCACAAACGGATTATGATCGAGCTCTCTAGAGTGGACCTTGAACCATTGACGATCACTGTACAGTCTTCGAACCATGGAGACTTGATTTTGACCGGATTTCGACTTGATCAACCATATATCATCATGGTTTAGACTTCCTTGCCTGCCATTGGCATACTTTGATGATGAAATCTTCAGGGATATTGGGAATAGGCTAGGAAGGGTCTAGAAGATTGATTACAACACTACGAATAGATATAGAGGTAACTACGCCCATATCTGTGTCAAAATTGACCTAAGGAAGAAACTGAAGGTCTTCATATTGTTTGCTTCTACTGCAGACAGTATGGTCACCTTGAGGAGAATTACCACAAAAAATCAAATGAAGGTGCCCCAATGGAAGAATAGAGAACGAATAACGTTCATAGCAACCAATCCTCGCCGCAAGTTAGGCCGGAAGTCTTGGAAGGTTTTAAGCCATGGGTGCTTGCAGCGAGACCAAAAAGGGTTAAGATCTAGTTGAAGAATCATACAAAGGAACTAGAAAAAAAGAGGATACAACTGAGGAAGAGATGAGTACAGGATTCCGATTTAATGTTCTTGAATTCGAAGTTGAGGAAACAGAGAAGGAAGGAAACAGGATTGTCGAGCCTACTCCAACTAAAAATAAAGGAAATGAGCAATAGGGAGAGGCTTCCGCACCTTGAACATCCACAAAATGGGGGAAAACAGGAGAGTGCTCAAGTGAAGAAAAATAAATAAAGGAAATGAGCAATAGGGAGAGGCTCCCGCACCTTGAACATCCACAAAATGGGGGGAAACAAGAGAGTGCTCAAGAGAAGAAAAATAAGAACAAGGAAAGTAGGGACACTCTAGAAAAAAACACAAAGAATGGAAGTACCCAGGAGCATAGAATCTATAATAGGAAAGAGCATCAGAAGACTACACCAGAAGTGATCAAGCAGAGAGGTAACAATAATCTCTCGACCAAGGATACTGAAGTGGATATGCCAACCCAGGAGGAGCCACTTCAGAGTCAGTTTGAGTTGACTTAGCCCCTGTAGTAGGAAGCCAAAATAAGTAAACCCAAAGGAATTAGGAAACTTACATCTGGAGCCAAGAAGTCAGGGAGTGATAAAGGATTAACTAAAGAGGCAAAAGTAGGACACAACCTCCTCATCAACAAGTAAGTCAATTGGGAAGGAAAGCACCACTACCCCAGGCAAAAGTAACTGTAGAGGATGGAAGATTGTCTTCTCCCCGAAGCTGGTGAATGGTAAGTCTATGCTAGAAAATGCACAACTCTCCTCAACTGATCATATGGAATATGTTGCAGTGGAGGAAGAGGCGGATATGACCGTCAAACTCTATTGATTTCTCAACCTTTGGCTTGATCAGGAAAGTAATTAACCACCACACTCATGGTTAAAATCTTCTCCTGGAACTCCAGGAGTTCCAAGCACTCCAAATTTCTGTCGACTTTTAATCTTTACAAAGATAGTTATAAGCCTGACATTGTGTGCATCCTGGAACCTAGAATTAGTGGGAATGATGCAAGCTCAGTTATTAAGTCCCTAGGATATGATACTTGGGCTATCTATGATGCAATTGGTTTCAGTGGGGGCATATGGGTTCTTTGGAATCCGAGTGATTTGAAGCTGGAAGAGTTTGACAATCACAAACAGTTCATCAACCTCAAATGCTCCATTGCCAATGTGGAAACCTTTCAGATTATAACTGTGTATGCTAGTCCCAACAACATGATAGAATGGAGTTGTGGGATGCTATGAGAAGAAAGAGGTCAACATAGTTCCCATGGATTCTCATAGTAGACTTCAACTCGATCTCTAGAGCTTGTGCCAATCAAGGTGGAGCTGCTTTCAATTTTGCTAAAGTTCGTGCTTTCAATGAATGTCTAGAGGACTATGGGCTCCTTCCCAAATTTACATGGTTTACCAGGAACTCTAGGATCAAAGAGAGGCTTCACTGCAACATTTGTAACCTTAGTTGGCAACACAAGTTCCCTGGAACAACTACCTTCCATCTTCCTAAGATCAAATCGGACTATAGACCGATTTTGACCTGCACATCAATAGAACCGGCAAAGAATAAGATGGTTAGAAGATTCCACTTCATTTCCTCATGGTTGGCACATGAGAACTTTCCTGACTTTTTTAGGGTAACCTGGAATGACGGAGGAGAATTTCCCCAGGCCCTACAGAACTTTGCTGAAAACTCAAAAATGGAACATGGAGGTGTATGGCAATATCTTCAGAAGGAAGAAACAACTGCCGAATGAGCTGACGTCCCTGGAACTGTTCAACGAGAGAAGACCAACCACTAGATCATTGGATAAAGAGATACAAAAGAGGGAGGAACTGGAGGATACACTTTGCCAGGAAGAAATGCTTTGGATTCAAAAGCCTAGAACCATTTGGGTGGTGTATGGTGACCTGAACACCAGGTATTTCCATACAAGAACCCTCAGCAGAAGGAAGAGGAACAAGATCACATACCTACGAAATGATCAGGGGCAATGGATCAATGATGCTGACACCTTCATCACTATGGCTGGGGAGTATTTCTTGCAACTCTTTACTATATAAGTGATTATTGTTAGACATGCCATCCCTCCTAATTTCCCTATCATTGATGATAACTTGTTGTCCAAGCTGTCTTTCTTCCCTAACCATGAGGAACTCAGAATGTATCTACCTTCTAGGGACCAAAGGAAGATGGTAGATTCAGTTTAAAGTCGGCTTACAACCTTGCAGCTGATGCGGAGGAGATGGAAGCAAATGGAAAGTGGAAAGAGCTCTGGGAACGAAAGGGGCCAAATAGAATCAGACACTTCTTATGACTTGTCACCCATGACAGGCTCCTTACAAACAAAGAAAGGACAAGAAGGAAGCTCATAATTAACAGCTTATGCAACCACTGCAAAGAGGAAGAAGAAAAAATTGAACACATCTTAAGAAACTATAGCAAAGCAAGAAGCCTGTGGGAGAAATTCTAGAGAAAAGATGCCACTAGGAACAGAAGCTTTCCCTTTACTGATTGAATTTCATTCAACATTAGACATAAGCCATATGAAATTGAGTTTGGGATTATCTGCTGGCAGCTTCGGAAGCAGAGAAATGAAGAGGTGATGGAAGGGAGAATGTTCTCCATAGACGACCTAATTGCTAAAATCCAAGCCTGGTTCAACATTGTGCAACACGAGACTCAGAACATTCAAAAACCTGCTCATCTACTAAATGTGCCAAGCAAGGCTGTTTTGTTGGCTGGGAACCACCTTAAGAGGGATGGATTCAACTTCATTATGATGGTTTTGTGCTCTCTCGTAGTGGTAAAGCAACTGTTGGGGGTTGTTCAGAAATCACATTGGAAGGTGCCTTGGAGCATACGTCTGCAATTTTGCCACTACTCTATCAGCGCAGTAGAGCTAAGGAGAGCGATAGAGTGGCTCAAGATTGCTTGGAAGGAAGGTTACCGCAAGGTACAACTCAACATTGACTCAACAACAACAATCAAGATTGTCAACAACAGATTAGAAGATGATCATCGACATGGCAGCATTGCCAAACAATTTGACCAACTTTTGAACCTACAGTGGGAAATCCGTGTGTCTCATTTGTATAGGGAAGCCAATTTCGCAACTAATTTCTTGGCTAGCAAGGTTCACAACTATGATTTTGGTACACATCATTTCAATGTGTACGACAAGGATCTTGTCCTATGGATTCTTTATGATGTAATGGGTTCCTCCCATGAATGTTTTATTACTAATGTGACCTAGACGCTTTACATCTATCTTCTTACCAAAAAAAAATCAAAACTAACAAACACTTATATTATGGTTTTAAACATTGGTGCTTTGAGATATAAATTGAAGTAGTACCATAATATTAAAGGTATAAGTTTAGGTTTGTACCAAAAGTTAAATAATACATTTATGTTGTGTTTTTTTTCCATTCAACCAATTACCCTTTACTATTAAGTAAAACGAATTGCAATTTGCAATTCGAGAACCAATACAACGAAAAGGTCTGCCATTGTGGCCGCCCTACAGAAAAGAACTATAGAAAAGCTAAAACTATCACCCACGTTTCCTACATCACCAAATTAAAACGTACTACATGATTCTCAACAATCTCAAGTCCTGCCTCATCAACTCCTGCAGAGTCTGAGCTTCTCGATCCAACTCTTATGGTATCGCCTATATCTTTCCTCCCAAGTAGCTCGACACACCACCTCAACTCGTAGAAACCCTGTTACTACCTGACAATCAAAAGCACAGCTGAAAACTAGATGTTCGCTCGTTTCACTCCCACTATGACAAAGGATACAACTATCCTCGACAATCTTCCCCCATCGCAATAATTTGCTCTTAGTGGTAATAGAATCTAGAATGACAAGCCAAGCAATAAAACTGAGCCTAGGGACACTGTTATGGCCCCAAACCAACCTGTAGCAATCGACCTCGCTGTAATGGAAACGTAGAGAATTCCATATGAGCTTGATTGAATACTCGTGCATTGGTTTACCATCCCACAAAGCATAGTCTCCTTTCCTGCTAAGAAGAGGCTGCACCAGGGATCTCTTCTTCAGTATTCGATGCCAAGCCCAAGAGCTAGTAGAATTGTCCTTCATCATCCATATGTCTCCTGATTTGCAGCGATACTTGAGCATCCAGACCACCCAAAGTGCTCCTGACTGCATCAATAATAACCATAATAGTCGAAGAGAACAAGTAGTGTTTTTGGAGCTTACCTCATGAATACCAAGTCCTCCTTTTTTAGGATGTGCTAGTCGATCCCAAGCAACCTTTTCCTTCCCTGTATCATTACCATGCCAAAGAAAGTCCATACCAATCTTGTAAACAAGCTTCAGTATCTTCTTAGGTAAAATGACTTGAAACCAGTATTGAACAAGTCCAAAGATCACAGAACTAACAAATGGAAACCGCCAACATATGATAATTTCTTAGCTCGCCACGATCTTATTCTTTTCGTTATTGATGTTGTTAGAGCCTCACACTCTTTATTAGTCAACTTTCCTGATATAAGGGGTAATCCTAGATAACGCACATGAAGAGTACCTTCTGAAAAAATCCAGATAATTCAATGGACTTCTGCATATAAATGACTAATTCACCACATAAAAAACACTTCTCAGGGTTACACTTTAAACCAGATTGCCAATAGAAATTGTCCAAAACTTGCTTCACAATCGTTATTGTTCTTGCTGATCCTACTGTAAAGATCAGCAGATCATCTGCAAAGCGAAGGTGGTTTAAAGAAACCTTGCTACAAAGAGGATAAAAAGGGACCAGTCCTTGCAGATATGCCTTGTTCAACATACTTGTCAGACATTCCATGGCAATTGCGAAGAGGTAAGGTGATAGAGGATTACCTTGCCTCATGATAACGTCGTATTTGCACATGTTTGCACCCTCGTTTATTGATCGTTTTGGCTTGAGCTTGTGCTTTCTTGGCCTATTTTATGCTAGGTTGTGTTCCTTTGTCACATTTCAGGTCCTAGCGCGTAAAGTGAAGCATAGGCGTAAGTTTCAAGTCAATCGAAGATCAATTGGCGATTCAGGAGAAGAAACTCGGGCATGACCTAAAGAATAATGGAGTTACACCTCATTATATGGAAACATAATCATATAATCTTTTCATGAAAAGAAAGGGAACGAGACTATGAGTGTCTGGGATCAAATAACGACTGATTCGGAGTCTGGACAAGGGAGAAATGAAGCATCAAAGACAGTGGAACAAGAGCTGAGGAAGCGGGCAGGCTTCCCTAAAAACACGGTCGTGTTTTGTATAGCACTTGCCTGTGTTTTTTTATGCCGAGCCTCTCTTGGGAAGACTGGTGAAGGGATGCAAAACACGGGCAAGACTAAACACGATCGTGTTCCCGACCATGTTCCTGCCCCTGTTCGGGTATAAGTCTGATTTCTGCGATTTTAGAGGGGGAGAGCTGGGTTTTTGGTTCCCAAACACCCAAGGGACGAACCCTAGAGAGAGAGCAACTTGGGAACATTCTTGGAGCTATTTTGGAGGATTTCTTCATCATTGGAGCTCGGGAATCAAGCTTGGAGATGTAGATTGAAGATCTAGATCAGATTTATGCATTTTCTCTCTTCTCTATGGAGTAACTTCCCTTCACTTAGGTTTTGAGGAACCCTAGTTCAATGTGCTAGGATCTTTCTTGTATGAATCTTTGAATGCTATATTGTTTGATTTTAATTGATTGAGGCATGATTTGTTGAGTCATTTGAATCCTGATCACATTCTCTTGACTTCTGCTTTAACCTATGATAGATATAATCTGATTGGGTTGATAGAGCTTCTTCAATTGATAGGAGTGAATTGATTGTGCGAGAGTCAGTTAATTCATTGCTTTGTACTGGAATACATTCCACGTAGTGGAGATCTGTGTGAATCGCCTTAGCATTCTATCCTGGTGAAGGCTAGTCACCTGCCGGATAATCTGTCTAAGAGGGCTTGGTCATCTTAATCGATTCCAAGCTAATTGAGGATCTTCCACAGTTTAATCAATAGTAAAACGACCGAAGGAAAATATAATTTAGACCTAATTGAGGAGTTGGGGGGAATCATACCTAAGTGAGTTCCCAACATGTAATTAGTAGTTTTACCTAGTTAAGCTTGTAGAGTAGTTTAGTTAATCAAATCTTAATCTGGTTTGCTAGATAATGAGCTAAAGCTAATAATAGTAACTCTATAGACCCGTGGATTCGATATTTATTACTTGTGTCACTATACTGTAGTCCCTTTCATTGGTTACACTTGGCCATTGTTAGGAGTTGTGTTTTAGCGAGTCACCTCGCACCCTTCTATGCACCAAAGAATTCTTTCATACCACCATTAACACAGATACTGAATCTGGCAGTAGACACACATGCTTTAATCCATTCCAAATATAGCTAGGAAGTCCATCAACTTCATAATAAAAAATAGATAGTCCCAATTAACTAAATCGAAAGCTTTCATAATATCTATTTTTATAGCACATCTTGAAGATAATTGCTTCCGATGATAGCCACTAACCATTTCTTGAGCAAGCATTATATTATCCACTATTTGCCTACCCTTAATAAATGTTGTTTGATTCAAGCTAATCACAGAAGGCAAAACCTCACACAACCTCTTAGACATGATTTTTGCCACTATTTTGTAGAGCACATTAACACAAGAGATAGGACGAAATTATTTAAAAGATTAATCATTCAGTACCTTTGGTATAAGAGCTACTGTAGTGGCATTAACTCCACTTAGCAGCCTCTTCGTCGCAAAAAAATCCAAAACCCCTTTTGTAACATCTGCCCCTAAAATATGCCAAGTCTTTTTGACAACCCCCCCCCCCCCCGGGAGGATAAACCATCCAGGCCTGGTGCTTTATGAATGTTCATTTGAAAGATAGTTTCCCTCACTTCATCCACTGTTACTTCCTTTCAAAGCAGTTTCTTATCTTCGTGTGACAATTTCTTTTGTATAACCTCTTTTAGAAGCTGAAAGTCAGGCTGAACTTCAGTGTTTACCACTCCAAACAGCCTATGATAAAAAATAAAAAATACAATTGCCTCATCTGCTACTCTATCAACCTTAGTAATCAATTCCTCTGCCTCAGTTTTAATTCTTCCAATTGCCCTCTTTGCAGTTTGAATTTTAACCGAGTGATGGAAATAACGAGTACTTTTATCACCTCTGTTGAGACCCTCTTCTCTAGATTTCTGCCAATACAGTCCTTCCTCGGCCTTTTAGCATCCTCTATTTGTGATAGCAACAACTTTTTCTCCTGAAACTTTTCAGTTGTAGGGGTTGTAAGGCAATCAGTCATAACTCTCAACAATTGCAGCTCCAACTCCTTTACTTGAGTACTAATATTTGCATAGTGATCCATATTCAACTTCTTCAAAGCCTTCTTAACTTTCTTCACCTTTTCCTCCATGACATTCCAAGGACTACAAGCACACTGAATAGCCTAGGCTTTCTCAACTATGCTAAGGAAGTCAGGATGCTCACTCCAAAAGTCAAAATATTTAAAAGGCTTTGGCAAAGACTTCACATGCGATTTGGCCTACACAAGGATACCACAATGATCCAAGAAAGTACCAGGTATAGCCTCCATAGTACAATTGGGAAATTGTGTCATCCAGGGGGCATTCACCATGGCTTTGTCTAGCATCTTAGTAATAAAATTCAACTGCTGACTGTTAGACCAAGTGTAAAAAGGTCCTAGGGTATGAAAATCCTCCAACTCCATATGTTACCCCACTCCTCAAAATCAGACATACTAGATGAGACAATAGTCTGATTAGATGCCTCATTTGGGTTCAGAATAGTATTAAAATCCCCTCCTACTTTCCAAGGGTAACCATCTACTTTAAACCTACCTATCTCAGCATAGGTAGTTCTTCTCTCTAACTCCTCATTCGAACCATAAACTGATGATAAGAAGTAAACATCACCCATCTGATCTTGTATCATAGTATGCTGAAATTTTTTCCCTAGTTTCAGAATACTAACCTTGAATTCAGGTTGCTAGAATAACCATATAACTTTTTCCCTTGGTTTCAGATTTATCCCCTAATGGTGATTTTAGAAGTAGTATTAAGAGAGGTTGCATGTGCTATTTTCAGAGGAACCACATCAGGAGCTTCTGTTGTCAGGTGAGCAGGGGAAATTGGAATAAAAGACTCCCCAGGGATCAGCTTTTCCTTACCCTTAGAATGATATGCTTCCACCTGATGTCCGAACTTAGCAACATAGACTTTTTGACCAGGGACCAAACCACAACATTATGTTCCAAATAACTTGCAAACATGATACACTGGTGGGAGATGACAATACTCCACTCATACCTGGATGGGAGGAGCCTCATCAGGCCAAAACGTAACGGTTTCTGGAAAAGGACCATCGACCTGTAACTCAGCCAACACTTTAGCAAATCTCATCCTCCTACCCAGCCTTGTAGTGTGATCAACACCCAAAGGGATGCCCACCCAACTACCAATCTACTCAGACTTGGAAATTCACATATTCAAGAGGGACATTCGACAACCTCAACCAAATTGGCAAAGCTTTCCTGCCTAAATCCTCTTCACTGATGCCCGGATTCCAGGGCCGAAGATACAACAAATTATCATTATGAAACCAAGGCCTGTTCTCTAGTATCCAACACAAGTTCCCTGCGAGGGTAGCTGAATCAGAAAGCAAGTTCTCACCTAACAGTGAAGCACGAACCTAACCATCCCGTCCCCATATTTTGTTAGCTCAGCATCGAAGAACCATCAGAGGGGGAATGTCTTGCATAAACTGACCAACCAGACAGTGCTTCCAACGAGCAGCACCCTCCTCTCGAACTATCTTCGACATTCTCAAAATGCCATTCACCACCTCCGGTTTGATGTAACACAGACAATTTGCTTCCAAAATTCCAAATGGCTTAGTCGACTGAATTGTAGGATCCGATTGACTCGATGAGGAAGCCATGGGTTATCAGATCGCACTCAAGAAGTGAGAAGAGAAGGGGAAAAGGAAATGCACCGGCGCAGATGCCGACACGACGACTTAGGCCGTCATCCAAAACCCTAGCCACTAGAACTCTCTCACACTCTACTTTCTCATACTACAAAAACATTTGCCAATAAAGTTGTTACATTTGTTATGCTATAACTTCAATTTGTACAAATTATGACTGTACCATAAAGGAATTTGTAAAAAAGAGTACAAGTATGACCCGAAATTGTACCATAACGTTAAAAATACAACTTCAAATTGTTTCATAAAAACAAAATACTAAAGCACCAATGCTTTAAGACATTGTAAAATTCCTCAAACCTAACTTCACTTCCATAATTGAAAGGAACTCATTCCTCTTACCCTGGGGACTAATTATGGTTTTCAATTTTTTTAATTATTTGTTTAATAAAATTAATATATTATTTTTATGTCACTTTAGTACTCATTTTTTAAATTTCTTTAAAAGTAAAATACTCTATGTTGGATATATGGTTTAGTGTGTTATTATTTGTATAGTTTTGTTTGTGAGGCACTGTTTTATTATAGATTTTTTTCACTATTTGTTACTGGGTAAATCGAGGTAAAAAGTATCAAAATACATAGATATTTTTGAGTTTTAAAGAAATACAATTTGTTTCAACATTTATTTAATTTATTGAGTCTATCTTGAACCATGAAAACACGCATAAAACCAAGAAAAAACCTTCATGCAACATGTTATAAAAACATATCCGAAACCAAATTGTAGTTTCATTGATTTGGGCTATGTTGTTAAAAACTTATAGTCCATTTACTCAACAACCATAAAAAAAAATAAAAAAACAATGGCGACCACGATTTTTCGTTTGGCAAAAGAAAACAAAAGAGTGAATTGCATGTTTGGTCACTCATATTATCTATTTGTAACACTTTAGCCACCCGAATCACTTTCGCTTCAATTCAGCCATCGATACTACATGTTTATGACATCTTTGGTCACTCACCATCTAGTTTCGTTTAGTCTATCCTACGTGGCGATCAACAATTATGTTTGATTGTTAAAATGATGACGTGACAATTAAAAATACATAAATAATAAATAATTTTCTTATACTTTTACAACTCACAAGTCACAACCGGTTGTAGGTGTCGCCGATTCTTCCCCGACCATCTAGTTTCGTTTAGTCTATCCTACGTGGCGGTCAACAATTATGTTTGACTGTTAAAATAATGACGTGACAATTAAAAATACATAAACAATAAATAATTTTTTATACTTTTACAACTCACAAGTCACAACCGGTTGTAGGTGTCGGCAATTCTTCCACGAACTTCTTTGTGGAGGCGTAGAGGCTCACCGGCTGGTCGAACAAGACCTTGTCGTTCGCCAGACGGACCTCGACGATGTCCAGACGATCGCCAGTACTTCCCATCTCCGACACCCGTTCTTGGTATAGTTCACATCGCAGACTTGTGGGTCCATTAGAGTCACCGTGATTGTCCCAGTTTGGACCTGAATCTCGTCATCAAATCTCGAATGCGAAGAGCTGAACTAAGAAACAGAGGAGGTTAAGTAATCCTCGCCGGGTGGGTTCGGGACGCGGGATACCTTTGGAATTCATCAACCCCTTTCCACCCAGGTCGAGATTCTGGAACTTATTGAGCGCCAATAAACTGCCCAATTCGCACAAAAGCGAGGAATCCGAGACCACCGATCGTGGTGATTACAGGTCCAAAAAGCAAGTGCAAGAGGCGACAGTGCCGCCTTTGATGTCGATAATGACGACAGATGACACATCTGGAGGAGCCCGGGGTAGAACGGTGGCCTAAAGGGGATGGTGGCCGTGGTGGGGGCGCTCAACCGCCTGGCGGGCGACTTTTGTTCCCGGGTTTGTGTGGTCGCTGCCGGAGGGAACAACAACGGGGATCTGGCAATGGAAGAGGGAACAAGGTTGCTTTAATCGCTACCGGGGGGAACGCCGGTGTGAGATCTGGAGATGGCAGAGGAACAATTAGTTTTCTTTCTTTCTTTGGAACCCATCGTTCTTCACTTCCCGACCGGTGGTGGAGGAAGCGGTGGAGGTGATGTAGGGCAACGACGATGGTGCTGGGGCGGTGGTGATTTCTTGGCAGTGGCCACGACGGCCACAGTGGAGGGAAGATTTAGTTGTCCAAGTATAAAAAATATTTATATTTATTATTGATTTATTTTTAATTGCAACGTCAGCATTTTAACAGTCAATAATAACTGTTGACCGCCATGTAGGACAAACTTAACGGAACTAGACGGGGAGTGACCAAGCATGTCATAAAGGTGTAGTAATGTATTAATGGCTGAATTAAAGCGAAAATGATTTGGGTGACTAAAGTGTTACAAATAGATAATATGAGTGACCAAACTTGCAATTCACCGTAAAACAAAAACATAGTTGTTAAACGGTATGTAAACGTGCTCTCCCTCTCTATATATTTATATTATTTTTTGGTAATGAACAAAACGTTCTCTATGTTTGAGATCATAAAACACTGTAAAATGAGACCTATAAAACGTGCTCTATGTTAAAGATCCTAGAGAACCCATCTGCGAATTGCTTTTTCCATTTCGGCATTTCCCCTGCGAATTAACAAAGTGAGAACTGAGAAGTGACTGGCATTGCTTCCGAGTCTCTCTCTCTCTCTCTCTCTCTCTCTTTCTGGCACAACAATGGCGGCGGCGTTTTCCTTCGCCTCCACCTCCCCCAAAAACTCTCCTACTCCCATTTCATCCCCTCTCTTCCTCCCTCCTTCCTCCCACTCCATATCTCTCCCTCTCCCTCCTCCATCGCCTCTCTCCCTCTCTACCTCCACCGCCGCCGCCACCGTCTCTCTCCACATCAGCTGCATCGACGCCGCGCAGCCTTTCGACTACGAGTCCCAGCTCCGCTACCAGCACCTCAAATCCAAATCCCTAAAAATCGCCATCCTCGGATTCGGCAATTACGGCCAGTTCCTCGCCAAAGCATTCTCCCGCCAGGGCCACACCGTCATCGCCCACTCTCGCACCGACTACTCCGCCGCCGCCTCCGCCCTCGGCGTCCGCTTCTACTCCAACCCGCACGACCTCTGCGAGAGCCACCCGGAAGTCGTACTGCTCTGCACATCCATCCTCTCCTCCGAGAAGGTACTCCAGTCTTTCCCCTTTCAGAGATTGAAACGCAATACCCTTTTCGTCGATGTGCTCTCCGTGAAAGAATTCGCCAAGACCATAATGCTGAAGTATTTGCCCGTGGAATTCGATGTCCTGTGCACGCACCCAATGTTTGGACCCGAGAGTGGGAAGCATTCTTGGGCCGGGTTGCCGTTTGTGTATGATAAGGTGCGAATTGGGAACAGCGAGGACAGGATCAGTAAATGTGAGAAGTTCTTGGACATTTTTAGCAGAGAAGGGTGCAGGATGGTGGAGATGAGCTGTGCTGAGCACGATCGACATGCCGCGGGCTCGCAGTTCGTGACCCATGCCATGGGGAGGGTGTTGGAGAAGTTTGGGCTGGAGTCTTCTCCGATCAACACCAAAGGGTACGAGACGCTGCTGAATTTGGTGGGCAATACTTCAGGGGACAGCTTCGAGTTGTTCTATGGCTTGTTTCTGTGCAATCCGAATGCTATGGAGCAGTTGGAGAGGCTGGACATGGCTTTTGAAGCGATTAGGAAGGAGTTGTTTGGGAAATTGCATCAGGTTTATAGGAAGCAGTTGTTTGGGGATTTAGAAGGTGGTCAGGTGGAGAGCTTTAGGATTCAGAAAATGCTTGTCAATGGTGCCTCTGGGAAGCTGCCTCCTTCTGAAACTTCGAGCGAAGATGGGTCTTCGGCTTAAGGGTTTTCACATGGATCATTGGTGGTGTAATAAAGCTCTATTCTCTGTTGCTGCTGCTGCTTTTAAAGAAGAAAGCATGTTGTAGTTTTGCAGTTTAGTGTTCGCTGAGTGAACTGTTGTTCCCCCGACGGCCTAATGCAGTAGTGGAAATGTAGTCGTTTTCAAGAAGAACAGAACCTGATTCTTAAATCATCTTTGTGATTTCGGTGAGCTGTGTTCACTGTTGAACTCTCGATTCCATGTATCTATAAGTAATGTTTTTAAGATTTTACGGTTTTCCACCAAAGAGTTCTGCTTCGGTGAGGGAAGAATTCTGCCTCGGTGTCCATGGATATCTAGCACTAGCTTAGCATGAAGAGTGCAAGTTTTTTAACCAAAATAGTGGCTCTGTGTACTGTATGTAGTATGGACACTAGGATGGTTCTCAAGACTTACTATCATAATTGGCGTATTGGAATTCGTCTCGATTTCCAGCTCGGCAAGGGTTGCTATAACCAGTGTCTAGTACCATGTTGGATTCTCATATGACTCGAGTAGGTAGAGAGGAAAAGAGAGAAGACCTGTGACTGAATTCAATGGAACAGCAGAGCAAGAAAAGTTGTGTTTAAACCCTGATGCCTCAACAGAATTAGAACACTTGCTAACATCAGACATCAATTACGAGTGTGTGCATCATACTGCTTGAGCAGAGCAGCGAGATCAAATCTCATCAGCCATGAATTATGACTTCTTGATTCATTTCAAACAAAAAATGGATAATCTGTATACCCGATGACAGGATCAGGTGTGTAAAACGTACTTGTATCATACTGGTTGAGAGGAACATTCAGCTCAAATCTCCTTGGTAGATCCGGATTAGCCAAGAACCAACGGCCATAAGCTACAAGATCTGCACGATTCTCTGCTAGCGCTCTGTTCCCGCCTTCCCTATCAAATCCTCCAGAGGTCATGAAACTACCATTGAAAGCTTTTCTCATGGGAAGAACGCTTAGAAGTTGTTCTCCACCAGTCTTTTGTCCCGGCTCGACAACGTGGCAGTAGGCAATGCCATATCTGTTAAGGGATTCAGCCATGTATAGGCCTAAAGCTTCTGGTTTTGAATCTGAGCATTGGTTATAGGGTGCAAATGGAGATAACCTGATCCCCACTCTGTCTGCTCCTATCTCATTGCTTATAGCTTCAACTATTTCTAAACCAAATCGACAGCGGTTCTCTTGAGAACCGCCGTATTGGTCTGTTCTATCATTCACTTGATCTTTCATGAACTGCTCAATCAAGAAGCCATGAGCCCCATGTATCTCAACCCCATCAAACCCTGCAATGGACAAAAAAAGGAAAGGTCTTCATTTTTTCATCCTGGCCAGATTTGATTTTGGGTAAGCATTTCTGTTCGTACAGAATCAGAGGTACTGCCATTTTGACAAAACTTGTATTCCCATAGCATAGTACCTGCTTCAATAGCATTCTTAGCAGCAATTCTGAAATCATTGACAATTTGTGGAATTTCTTCCGTTTTTAATCGTCGTGGAGGTGTGAATCTATTGACATCACCACCATTAGATCGACGGATCAATGGTTTGTCTGTACAAGAGATTGGAGCCTGGCCATGGGGCTGGAAACCTGCAGAGACAAAATGCTAGGTGTAACTCAAAGATGCTAACACAAAGAGACATACTCAGCACGCAGCTTGACTCAATGGGTACGAACTAATGGAAGTGTTCCTGAAATAAGGAAGCAATGATTCTTACAGATCGGATCTAACATGGTTTTTTTCTTCTGAAATATAGAAATGAAGGATCTGACGGTGAAGGTTTGAGTTAAAACATCACGTTTCTACTATCAGTAAAGAAGGAAAAACCTCGCTAATGGATTCACCTGCATTCGAAACCCTTCCAACGTGCCAAAGTTGACAGAAAAAGATGCCACCCTTGGCATGAACAGCATCCACAATAGGTTTCCACGCCTCAACTTGCTCCTCGGTCCAAATTCCCGGAGCATCTTTATACCTTCCACATGATGAATCAGCACACCAGAAGAAAATTGCATACAGATTATACTTTTGAGCACAGAAGGCAAAACAATATCAAAGTTGCACACCAAAACCATTAGCGTTAAGAACGAGCAGCCAATTAATTTACCCTTGAGCAGTGTCCGAAACAGCAGTGGCTTCGGCTATGAGAAGACCTCCTTTGGTTGTCCTCTGTGAGTAATACAAGATGGCATGTGGCTGTGGTACATATCCATATGATCTCTGCCTAGTCAATGGCGCCAGAACAATCCTGACACAGACCCAGCAACCATTGGACCAACATCATATACACAGTGAACGAAAATGTGATACACAAGAACGAAAATGTCGAGCATGAAACTAACTTAAAAGCTTCCCTACAGATGATTGCAGCAAAACAGAAGCTACTCAACCAGCCGAAAAGGAGCAGTACCCAGATTGTTCTCAACGATAAAACAAGAGTTGCATCCATATCGGATGATTCGGATGAAGGTGTTCGACAGAATGGACAATAAACTACATACCGATGAGAAAGATGGAACTTGCCCATTTGGTACGGGGTGAGCAGAGGAATCGCTAGCGCATCAGCTCCCACAGCAGAGGTAGAGTCCTTCTCCATGTTTCTTCACAAAGAAGTTGTTGCCGTGATGTTGTTGTTGTTGTTGTTATACACGAGTGAGAGAAACAAGAGACCAGCCACAGCTATGGCACGCTACTGGGTGGTTGATACTATAATAGCGACGATTGCATGATAGAAACTAGAAAGGGTGGCCGGCCGGCCGTCGTTTTGTCGTTACGAAATTGACAAAGGTGTGTAAGAATCATTGCTTCCTTACTAGTTACTACACATAAAAACAGAATTTAAAATGAATGAACAATCGCTACAGTTTTGGGTGATTGGTTTTGATTATTATATTATTGATGTCAACAATCGCTACAGTTTTGGGTGATTGGTTTTGATTATTGTATTATTGATGTCCCAAAAAGTGACTATTGATGGAATTGACAAAGGAAATGGAAATGTGAACCGAAAATACGTATAGGGGTCGTTTGGAAGTTGTGATTGTGCACAATACAATGTTTGGAAGTGCCAAAGTGTAAAACAATGCAGGTAGGTCCCACCAACAATCACAAAAAATGATGTATTATACAATCTCAACTATTAGTTGAGATTGTTGTGATTGTTGCTTTTAGATTTGTGTCAACTTTTTCTTTTCATTTATATCCCTAATAGTTTTTGTCTTATACTAAAAGTTGAGGGTGAATATGACATTTATCATAAAAGTAACTTTATGTAAATTAATGCAAAAATTATAATCTCAACAACCAAACAATGTATTGTTAAAATGCATCCATTGTATCAATACATGCATTTATATTATAGTGATTCATTACAATGCAACGATTTAACATTCGCAACTTCCAAACGACCCCATAATGAATACGAGGTTTTTGCCCGCGCTTTGCGTCGGGATATGTGGGATTGTTAAATTAATTTTTAGGTAAAAAAAATTCGTCCTTGAAGTTGATTATCACTTTAGCACATGGGATCAATATGCTTTTACCACTGAATCAAGTTGTAGTTTTTGTACACAATGCTCTCTACTTTGATTCTCATCCCCATATGACCACAAAAGGTTTGAATCACGCAGTCTAAATCAACTGTTCTTGATGTGTTGAACTATCACACAAATCATTTATTAGACATATTGACAACAAAAGAAACGAAAGTCAAATTAAATTTAGGTATATATATTATACAACTAACAATGGATTTCTCTAAATCTAGCTACAAACTCGCATTTAATAAAAACTCTTACTAATTACAATTTCTATTAGTATACTAGCACAGGGCCCGGCCTGTTGGCCGGGTGTTTGATTATTATGTATTTTGCATGTGTTGCCACTACTCATAATGTGTGTAAATACTCAATATCAAAGATATACAATGATTAGTTATATACATGTTCACAAAGAAAACATTTATAATTTTTTTATATAGTCCAATGTATTTTTTAAAATATTTCACAGTGTTTATCATATTTGTTGATCACGACACAGATTATAAATATGAAATTCTATGATTTGAAAGGGCACGTTGTAGATGGATAGTCACAAATGAAGACCTATTTTTTTTACAAAAGATAATCTTGTATTGCTAGGAAATGAAATGAAACATATTATACATTGGTATATAACCAGGAAATGAAATCAAAATAACGACATGTAGTCAGGTACAAAGAAAGGATTTTTCTAGCCACCACGTGGGCGATCATATTGCTATTTCGACCTACAAATCATACAGTAAGACCATTCTGATTTGCCACCAAACAACGAATTTCCTCAAGAATCGTTGCAAAGTGATTATCTTATGTATTAGGCTGGTTGGCCTAATTTGCTAGTTCAAATTTGATTTTTTGCCTCATTTCCAAATATACTTACAAACGATTAGGGGCATAAATCTAGTACTTCAATAAAATTGGAAGCTAAATATCATCAAGATCTTATGATTCTATGACGACTGAAAGAGATGGATTTTTGAGATCTCACACCAAGAGAAGAGTTCGATAACCTATTCAACAAAATTGTTGGAATCCTTTCCACATTAGGTCTAGAAGTCAGGCTCTCCCAGCTCCAAAGATTCATCTCCAAATTTTATTGTTACATGCATAGCCCAAAATATTTGAAGTATGATGCAATTAGCTTATAAAGCTAAAAAGAAAATAAACATGCTCTTGCAATAAATCTCACGTAAAACGAATGAATTTAGGAGTTAGAAAGGCAAATTTGACCGACCAACAAAAGAAGTGCATTCTACAAAGACTGTAGTAGATTATGAATAAGGAGAAAATGTTATTAGGAGTCTTAAATTTGGTAGACGGAAAGGGAAAGACGAAAGAAATTAATGTATGGGTCAAGAGAATCATGAATGAGAGATAACAAAACACAATAACAGGGAAAGAGGTCACGTTTATTAACCATTATGTTTTTTTTTGGACAATAGAAAACAAAACCTGAACAAAAGGAAACTACCATTTTCCTGAAGAAAAAAAACATGCTTAAAAATTTATAGGTTTAAAGGGTTTTGAAAATTAAACCTGGAAACGATAAAAGCATGGTTAGTAACGATTGTCATTATCTGAAAATTTTGGTGGTCTTATTACCACAATTTAAAATTTTATCAGTATTTGCAAAATTGTACAGTCTCAAGTCTCGATGATCTAACTGAAAACAGTCTATCGAAACCCAAGTTGATAGGCTATTTTAGTTGCATGAAATGGTTGAACGACGATTTCAACACAAAATATCTTGTCCCTGACTTTAGAGTGCAAACTGGTTTTACAAAATGTGTACAAAATTAATATATGTAATGAAATATATAGATAATAAATCGAATTAATCTACTTTTAGTAAAGAATTACATAAAATTTAAAAATAATTAAATAGTAAATCTTATTTTCTCCGATAATTAAAATTTCACTTTTGCATTGTAACTTTAGGGAATCGTTAGAGGATTCGCCTCTTATCTCGATAATCCTTTTTCCTTTATTGTGTATAAAAATAAAAGTTAATTTAATACTCATCACTTTATCGACTTCTCCATCACAACCTTCGGTATCTTTAAAATACGTTGAATTCTTGATTTAGCATATATAAATCCATAATCATCAATACCCTCCCAAAACCCAATCAAGTAGGGTCAAACTCAAACTTGAAGTAATTTAAGTGAGTTCGAATTAAATATGAATCCGCATATTGGGGGTAATGTGTGAGCATGGTTTTCTAACTATCCAACCCGGACTCGCGCAATATACACACATAAGTATTTTATCTAAAATTATCATTATATTTCTTAACATATTTGATATTTATTACACGCATATAATATTTTCACGTAATTATATTGTTTTTAACTAATTTTCTTAATTTTGGTGATTCATTGCCATACTTTTTCATTTCTATAATGTTAGTATACATGTGAATGTTAGCAAGTTCGATGGAGTTATAAAGATAGAAGATTACTCATGGATAACTGTTGATAAGTGAACTGATTCAACGAAGAAAAAAATTGTTGATACGCGAAATCCTATAGGGTATGACATGATTTTGATTGTCTACCATTTTTTGTGGTTATCAGTAAAAGCAAACTATTTTAAGTAGGATAATAAATGTTGTCGCAACCATCTCTCAGAATTGGGGCACTCACATTCTTCTCGGATTTGCCATGAACTTAGCTTGAAGTGGATAGAACGCTATTTTGGTATTGGTCTTAACCTTATGGTTAAACATAGGAAGATAGGATTAATTTAAATTTAGAAGTAGCAGTTAAGTAGATGATATTGGAAGACAAAACATAATCATTTTCAATGCCCTTTAACCCACATGAAATAAATCATAATGACACGTCATGTGACTACTTCTATTCTATGCTAACCAAAACCATTAATCACATCCAAACATAGGTCCAAATATATGCGTAGTATAACCAAATTTGGATTAAACACAATATAAAATGGACAAAGATCTATCATATCACTATTTCTCTTCTGATTTTGGAGCCAAACTAACATAACGGCTTTCCATGTAACTATTGCACTTGTTGCCGTCAATCTTCTGTTAGCGCAATGCAATTCAGGATAGAAGACGACCAATGGAAAAGATGATATTGTTAAACATGAAGACCCGAATAGCTGAACTAACTACCCAATAAATTCCTTTGTACCACTTGCCGACTTACACGATATCCAGCTGATAACAGGCAGATATTAAGAATAGATAGACTTTTTGCGGCCCAGGCCCAGGCCCAATTCCGGCCGAAAGCGACGGAAAGCAAAGCCCGGCGGACACAACTATCAAGCTATGACAGGGATGGGGACAAAACGCATGGCACAATTAATTGACAGGTATAATGTCCATAATACCCCTCCGTGAATTAATCAGAGAGCAGCATTTTCAAAATGGAGAAAATTGAAGTGGTGAATCTGCTTCATATATATTATAGATAGATGTATGTGATATACGAATTTAAAAATTTAATAATTAAAATATAATATATTTATAAGTATATCATTTTGTAAGCCAATTCCGTATTATACTAAACTTCAAAAACTTAGATCAGTTTATATATAATAAAAAAACTTAGATCAGATTCACACTTCATAGCCACCTAACACCTTCCTTCTCTCTTTTCATTTGCTATCATCATCTCCCTCCCACTTCTTCCTCTCACTCTATATCTCTTCCTTCCTCTTCCACATATAAAAAATCAATTAGTCTCACTAACTTAATTTCTCAAGAGATTTAATTATCAATTTTATATTATTTACTAACATCTCATTTTCTCCCTTCTCTCTCCCCCGTCCTCCCCCTCTCACTTTTTCAGTCAAAAATTGTAGTTGCTTAAGGACCAAAGTTGTCAAACCGATTTATACCGTTATGCCGGTTTGAGAATGTAAGACTGATTGATTCAATACATACTGATGCATTCTCCTTTATCAACAGGGTAGTTGGATTGGTAAAGTCTCATTATTTATTTATTTGGACACTTAATGATCATTAGACAACTTGTTGCAAGGTTATTAATCCGGTTTAGCTCGTTGGTCTGGTCGAGCACCAAAATAACAGTTCGTACTTGGATCAAACATATAGTGAAAATTCAAACACACTCATATAACATCAATATTCAAATGTTTAACTTGGGATTCCAAAGATAGGGTTACCCGAAGGAAAAACCGCTGAAAAGATGCAATTTGCAAACCAAAGAGAAAAACGACGTCATATGACCTTTGACTCGAAAGTTGGAAACGTTGTTGTGGGTCGGCTCGCGGGTGTGTGTCGTTCATTTTCCTCACAGAGTCCGGGTCTACCCGCATATTGACAACCTTGACCTATTGAACTCGGATTTTGTCAATAATTCATCCATTATCATTTAATTAAAACTTTGTACTAATATATCCATGGAGTAATTCCTCGAAGCTAAGAGATTATCCTTATTTTTAATTTTTGTCTCTTCATTTGGGTATAACACCAAAAAGGTGCAGCCATGTTTTAATCGCTGAACTGGGGACCTCAACTATGAAGGGGAATTGATACATTTAATTGGTTCCGCAGCTTGCCGAACTTCAGGGATGTGGTCAACGGAGAGCCGGAGGAGAGGGCCGGCCCGTCAGAATAGAAGATGGTGGTACCGCATGTTGCCCACTACCAGGGTGAGCTTGCCGGAGAGGAGGATCGGCGGCAGGAAATAGGGTCACACCACTCCACCAGAGTAGAAATTGGCGCTTCCAGCCGGAAGGAGGAATCGATGACGGTAATTTGGTCGCACCACTCTGTAAGAATTGAAGCTACTCTCTCATTGGGAAATTACGTTCACTCATTGTGATATGCCGACTGTTTCGGCTGGTGTCGGTTTGAGAATTTGACAAATACATTCAGTCTTTTAGCGGGCCTAAATCACCGGGCTATAAAGTTGCTTGAGCGGGGCCATTTTTCTTCTGCGGTTACTAACTGGCCCAAAAGTTAGCAATTAAGGGCTGGTTTATTGCCATGTATACCCCTCCGCAAACTAAGGAATGCTTTCCGATGGCTGAGGTGGCAGAAATGCCATATAGACTCCTGTATATATATATGTGTTGATGTTGAAGTATGACTGTTACACTTGGATACATTGAACATTCAATCCATCATGAGCACGTACCAACATTCTAAAAAATGAATCATGTGTTTATACTTTATAGAATAAAAACTCATCTGAAAGACCTTAAAACATATCAAGATCCAACATAACAATAACAACTAATTACAGGTAATATGGATAGCATTAATACATAAACATGGTGGAATTAATCTACAGCAAAAGGAACAACAAAATGGCGCATAGAAAAATGAATTCAAAGAAATGCAGTGAAGGTAGTTGCTATTCCTAGAAATAGTTGATTGTAGAGTCACCAAAAACATGATCCTCATTCGACTTCATCACAATATACAACCTGATTATCCAAAAGAAATGCTCTTCAAACCAACCAAAGCAATAAAATATGGCTACCAGAGCTGAACCATCTATCAGCCACGCACAAAACTTCGCAGAACAAAGTTCCTTTACCAACAACCTTGACCCGAGTGATCAACTATTACCTGTATACAAAGGAACAAATGAATATCAAAGCCAGCATAAGCAAATCATGGTAGATTTGAATAGATTTTATAATTAAAGCGGATAGCCAGATTGAGAATGCAGCGGTAGTAGCAAGACAATCAATGACCATAACAAAAGGAGAAACCACCCACCGAGACTTCAACAAAAACCATGCTTCAACAGCAAAAAGGATCAACACCAATGAGAAGAAGACTCCAACGAAAAAACCATTAAGGAGGATTCAGCAAAAGAACAAAGATGCTTCAGACAAATTCCAATCCACCCAGCAAATGCTCATGTGTAACAGGACAAAACATTTGATTAAAACAAACAAATTTTCAAAGTAGCACAGGTCAGAAAAACATAACTGATGTAGAGTAAGACTTACCCTTGTATTCAATAATATTTAGGCTTCATCATCATTTAGTGGTGGACAATACATACGACTACTCCTTCAAGAACCTACTTAGAAGAATAACATGTTCAAAGTGAAGAAATAAAGATAAATGGGCTACATCAAGGTCATTCATCAATATTCTCATACCTAGATTTGGGTTCTAGTTTCGCAAATTTCCTAAACATTCATGTTTGTCATTGCTGGAAGGATTGCTTAAGAAGTCGAAGCAGAGCATCACAAAAAGTGGCCCGACACTAAACCTCCTGAAAATAGCACAAAGAAACCATCTAACTAATTAAAAGGAGAAAAACTAATCCACATGAAGGACATAATATCTCATGAGTAGGGCTGTCAATTTGGTTTGGTTTGGTTAATCAAACCATTAAATATGAAAAACCAAAAATCAAAAACCAAATCCCAAAAACCAAAACCAAAACCATTAAGGCTCTTATTGGTTTTTGATTGCCAAAAACCAATAAGGGCCTTAATGGTTTTGGTTTTGGTTTGGATAACCAAAAAACCCACATGTACTCATACACTCATATTTATTCTCATTTCCCTCATTTTTATTGAATAAACGTCATAATAATGATAAATGACCATTACAAATTATTGGTTGGCATGCGTGTAAAAAAAACAAAAACAAAAACAAAAAAAAATTGTTGATAAATAATTTTGTTCTTATTGGTTTCTTAATGGTTTCTATTGGTTTTTCGGTTTTAACCAAACCAAAACCATTAAGTTGCTTATTGGTTTAAAACCAAAAAACTGAAACCATTAGCTTTCCAATTGGTTTGGTTTCGGTTAAAACCAAAAAACCAAAACCATATGGACAGCCCTACTCATGAGGGAGGCAGAGAGATCAAAGACCAAACCAGAATCGCCTCAAGGAAACTTGATTTCTGAATTGCTGGGATTCCATTATTTTTTACGGCAAATCCAACATGGGCATCTCGACCTAAAAAAAGATCATATAAGCAATTGTGAAGTAAAGCAACAAACAACCCTATTTGAGAAGAGGAAACACACCCAAAAGAGAGAATATAACCTGCAACACAAAATTCACACGAAACTTGTAGATCTGTAAAGTCAGTTTGTGACTTCCTCCAATCTTCCCCGGACCAAGGGAACAGACAAACCACGGGATTCTGTCTATTTTTCAAGATATTATCATTAGTCTGCCTGCCTTTGACAAAGCCACTCTGAGTAGGAGAGATCAACTTGGGCATCAGATTTCTGAACCTATTAGCTATGGCTTTCGTAATAGCCTTGGGTGCCACATTGTTTAAACTATGGTATACACATACTTAATACTATGAATAACCACTCAAGAGTTAGAAGTTCATCTCTTTTAGACTCATAAAATATAAAGTTTGATATTGTTCCTATAATGTATATTTGTATATGTAGAGTGTAGACCACAACATATGAACGCCTAATTTAGATAAATTTCATATGTTATGTTGGATGAAAACTTGAAAGCAAGGTTCTTTTCAGCCTAAGAAAATTGCTAAAAGACTAATAAGTCAATTCAAACAAACACAACAATTCATTAACTCATACCATTGTGATAATTTTTTGTTAGGTGAATACTTCTATACTAACCGTAAGATAATTGTCTTAGTTACATGTATTTATGTTAAGGGTCAACTATAACTATGTGTTGATTGTTATGTTTTATTCATTATACAAATTGTGAATTGATAAATTAACCGAAAATTTTCTCACTTAATGATAATGTGATTTAATATTAGTTAATCTGGTTAACCAATTAACCAAACCGATTAAACTTTAGTTTGGTTAATTTGGTTGTTGTATTAGTTTGGACGGTTTGGTTATGATATTGTATTCCATGATTAATGAAATTTAAACTTATTTAGTTTGGTAATAACCATGGTAACCATTTGAAAACCCCTACTCCTGTGTCTGCAGTCCGGGTTGTCTAATGCAAATGCAGGGCTCTTTTTTTACTATTGGACTTTTTTATCCATTGATTCGCCCAATGGGCCTGTCATTGGTTTGCTTTGGTTGTTATTTTTCTCCTCTTTTTTAATCTTTTTTTTATATAATTTTTGCTAAAATTTGGCCTTCCATGCTAATTATTTCTTCATGAAATTACTAATGATAGTTTATTAAAGTTACAAAACTTATTCTTACCAAAAAAAGTTACAAAACTTATAACTTGAAAGGGTTAGATAACTAATCAAAATCTTTTGTAAAATTACAAAAATCATATTAATGGTTGTAGTTTGAGAAGAAAAATCTAATTATCCAATTTATAAATAGATAAGGAGAGAAATAAGAGATTTATGAAAGGTGACTATATATTTAGGCAGTTGATCATATTTTAGGGGCCTGGTGCGAACGTTTGTTGTGAAATCTCTTTTAAAATCTTCTATGAAAATTCAACTGATCATAATTTCATTCGTTTTACATCAGATTTGAAAAATATTATTGTATAGAAATATAATATTTTGTGATGTACGACCTTGTAACTAGGGTGAGAAGCGAGCTGAGCTGCCACGGATTGCTCCTTCGATTGCTTGAAACCTCTTTGCTGAAAGTGAAAGTGAAGATGATATCCAGTCTGATATTTTTTGAACAAATCTTCGCGTCATCTTAACACTATTATATCACGATTTTATCACTGATAGTTGTTTGACAATGCTGTCAATCTTACCATAGTGGTAAGATCATAATATGACTGGTGAGATGATATTGTAATGTTTTACCGTAGTGATATGATGGTATTTTAGTGATATAATATTAATATGATGTCTAATGTTTGACAAAATAATTTAATATTATATTATAATATTATAATTATATTTTGTGTTAGAACCAAGGTTGTCAACCCGCGGGTTGACCCGGACCCGGTCGAGCTAGTGGGTCAAGGGTTAATGGGTCAACCGTTTTATCCCGGTTTGGCCCGGATATATGAAAAAGTCATAATATTGTACTTATCCTCATAAATTATATCAAATCTTATCTAACATATGAGTTATAACATATAATATTACACCAAAATAACATATCGTATATCGATCCAACATATAGTGAAAATTCACACACACTTATATAACATAAATATTCAAATGTTCAACTTAGCATTCCAAAAATTGAGCTAGGCAAAAAGAAAAATCGGAAAATAGGCGCATTTCGCAAACCAAAGAAAAAAATGATACAATTTGACCTCCAACCTGGTACCTTGTAGCGGTCGGCCCGGTGGGTGCGTGCGGCCCATTTTTCTCACCAGGTCAGGGTCAAAGTGGGTCGACCCGCGGGTCAACCAGCGGTTTGACAACCTTAGTTTTTTTTTTTTTTTTTTTTATAACATTGACCGAAAGGTGAGCAGAAAACTCTTTTTCCTGAGTGACCTCGATTTTTTCATCTGATTTCCTTGATATTTGGCATTGGTAGGTTGAACAAACTTTTTTAATCTAATTCAAGTGATAATGCTTTCTCAATGACACCTAGCCACTAAGTTATAACAAACCTTATTCAATTTCTTCTTCTGCGAGCTTCTTTATCTGATACTAAACCTTCCTTGGTAATCCAACTTTAGAAGTGATTACCACGTATAGTAGCTAATGTTCGAATAACTAAAATCATAATGAAATTTTTAATTCCGCATATTCCCCCTCTCATTACGTAGTCAGAATTTCATCTAATATGAGTTCACTTAAAATTAACAACAATTAAATAACTTTTGTTAAACTTTTCTATTGGGCGGAGTTGCGCTGATTTGTATTTAATTTTATATGGAGGACCACTTTTGTTATTTACCACTTAAACCTAGCTGCTTGTGGAATGGCTCAAGTAGGTCAGCCGTAATCTCCTTGTACATAAGTGATGGAGATTTCGGCTTCTCCCTGTAAGTCATAACAAATTAGTGAAGCTTTGCTTGAGAGCGCCACTCTCCGTGGAGTAGTCCCGGTACTCGGGGAAACCACGTTAAACTCTCGTGTTCTTTATTCTTCCGCGTTTTACAAGTATTTACATGGTATCAGAGCAATAAGATTCAGTGTCCACACGTTCTCTCGACATGGGGAAGACTGACGAGACTTCTAGCGGCGGCAAGGGTATTGATGCCTCTGGCAATAGCCCGATCCTAGTTAGCTCTCCACTTTATCTTCATCCCTCGGAGAACCCTGCGAAATTGTTTGGCATTCATCTGCTGACCGATTTGAACTATGGTGAATGGGTCAATGATCTCACTGAGACCCTGATCGCCAAGAACAAAATGGTCTTTGTCGATGGCTCCTTCCCTCGCACCAAAGCTAGTCTCGGCCTTCAACAAGACGCCTGGGATCGACGTGATGCGACCGTGAAGTGTTGGCTCAAGACAGCCATGTCCCTTGAGCTCCGGAACAGCGTGCGCACAGCCGCCACTGCTCGTGATATATGGAGCGATTTACAGCGCCGTTTCAGTCGCGGTTCTGCACAACTGGCTTACGAACTGCGACGCAACCTCAGTTTTGTTCGGCAGGAAAAGCTTTTGGTGTCCGCTTTCTATACGCAGCTCCGAGCTGTTTGAGATGAGATGTCCTCGATAGGGGGAGACCTTCGCTGCCGATGTGCCGGGTGCACATGTGGAGGCTGCTCCTGTGACATTCCACGCCAACTTCAGTCTCAGCGGGAAACGTTTCATCTTTTTGAGTTCTTGATGGGGCTCGATGACTCCTATTCGGTGGTCCGATCGCAAATTCTCAGCACGAGGCCAATGCCGACTCTTTCTGATGCGTATCAAATGGTCTCTGCCGAGGAACAACATCGACAAATCACTGCTGGGCGTCGTCCGACCATTGAGACAACTGCGTTTCAGGTGCAGAACGAGAAGGAACCGCCCGATGATCGGCCGCGATGTTCCCATTGTAACAAAATTGGCCATCATCGAGAGACTTGTTATCGACTGGTGGGTTATCCTCCGGGCCATCCGCGCGCCAACAAGCAAGGGGATGTCCATGGCGGAGCACGTCGTTCCAAGGCTGCTCATGTGGAGCTTGATGCTCCTTCGTCTATTCCTGGGCTGTCCGCGGCACAACTAGCTTAGCTCAAAGAATTTTTGGCTTCGACGGATATCTCCTCATCACCTACAGCTCATATGGCGGGTAATGTTTCTGAATTCGATGACTGGTTAATTGATTCAGGTTGTAATTAGCATATAATTCGCGATGCTAGCTGGATGGAGTCGGTAGATAGTCATTTTCAGCCCTCGCATATTCGCATACCTGACGGGAGTGGGGTTCCTGTTAAAGGAGTGGGGACTGTACGCCTCACTAGTTCTATTTGTCTCAATCGGGTTCTGCATGTTCCGGGTTTCAAGTGCAATTTGTTATCAGTTAGTCGCTTGGCTCAAGATCATAACATCGCAGTCTTTCATACGTGATTTCTGCGTGCTTCAGGCCTTACCTTCCAAGACACTGATTGGAGTGGGTCAGCTTAGGGAGGGCTATACTACCTGCGCCGTTTGGATCACATGATTTTAGCTCGTGCCTGCAAGGCCACTGGACTGGGGGATCCGACGCGCCTATGGCATGCCCGGCCGGGGCACCCATCGTTCGATAAACTTGCTTTGTTGAAAGATTCTTTGGGTTGTAGTTTCACTTCTCAGAGTTCTTCTCCTTGTGTGTTTTCGAGCTAAACAGACTCGAATACCTTTTCTTACCAGTTCGATTAAAACTACTGGCTGTTTCGATTTGATTCATGTTGACATTTGGGGGGGCATATCGGACGCCTGCTCTTGATGGTTCTCGCTATTTCTTAACTATTGTGGACGATTTTAGTCGTTCCACTTGGGTTTACTTGGTGAAATTTAAGTCGGATGTGGAACGTTATCTTCGTATGCACTGCCAGCTTGCTCATACACAGTTTGGGAGGTCTGTTCGCCGCATACAGGCGGATAATGGCCCGGAGTTTCAGACCAATTCTCTTCGCGATTATTAGGAAGAACATGGGATAATTCTGCAGACTTCGTGCACTGATACTCCTCAGCAGAATGGCGTGGTAGAGAGGAAACATCGTCATTTGTTAGAGACTGCCAGAGCACTTATGTTTCATGCAGGTTTGCCAGTTCGTTTCTGGGGCGAATGCGTTCTTACTGCGACATATCTCATTAACCGCTTACCTTTGACAACCATTGGTGGGAAGACACCGTTTGAGATATTACTGGGCAAGAATCCCACGTATACTCACATCCGCAGTTTTGGATGCTTGTTTATACAAAGGACACTCATCACGGGTTGGATAAGTTTGTTAATCGGGGTTATGCTGGTGTTTTCATCGGGTATCCTGGTACTCAAAAGGGATACCTTGTGTATGATCTTCGTACTAAGCGGATCCTTGTCTCGCGCGATGTTCATTTTCTCGAGCATGTGTACCCATTTCTCCTTCGGTCCGCGGCCATATCCTCACCATCACATGACATGCATGTTTTATGTCGGCTGCATGGGGACTTGCATCCCTCTATTTCAGGCCCATTCCTTGCCGATGATGAGCCAACTGATCATGTTGCCGATTATGACCAAGGGCGGACCGCTGATGATGATGATGTGGCCGATGATGATGAGGTGATCGAGTTCACCTCCCCCGCGCCTTCCGCGTTGGGATCCCCTGCCTCGCCTCTTTCTGATTCTTCGCCCACACTAGCCGAGCCTGCTCAAGTGGAAGAGGCAGCAGCTGCACCTGAGCCCCGCCGCAACCCACCTCGTGTCAGGCGCCCTCCGGGTCACTTAGCTGGGTATGAAGTCGACCTGCCCTCTTCTTTTGCTTCTCATGTTGAATTTCCCATGTCTAGTTACGTTAGTTATCACCGATTCTCACAAACTCATCGTGCCTTTTTGGCTGTTCTCTCTAAATTTGACGAGCCTCGTACCTATGCACAAGCCGTCCGATATGAGCAATGGCGGGCCGCCATGCATCGTGAGATCGATGCTCTTGAGGCGCAGGGGATATGGACTTTGGAATATCTGCCTCCTGGGAAGCATGTCATTGACTCCAAATGGGTTTACAAGATCAAGTTCAATCCCGATGGCACAATCGAGAGGTACAAGGCACGGTTGGTGGCGAAAGGCTTTACTCGGTTGGAAGGGATCGATTTTCACGATACCTTTGCCCCGGTGGCAAAGGTGATTACAATTCGTGTTCTCTTGGCGCTTGCTGCCAAGCGAGGCTGGCCACTCCATCAGCTCGACGTCAACAACGCATTCTTGCATGGTGATCTCGATGAGGAGGTATATATGAAGGTTCCCCAAGGCTTTGCTAAGGAAGGTGATACTCGTGTTTGTCGCCTTCGGAAGTCACTTTACGGATTGCGACAAGCATCTAGGAACTGGTATGCTAAATTCACTGAAGCATTGTTGGAGTTTGGTTTCATGGTCTCCAAGGCCGACCCATCTCTTTTCACCTATCAGGCGGATGGAGCTTTCTTAGCAGTCTTGATCTATGTTGACGATGTAGTACTCACTGGTGATAGTCTCGCCCACATCACTCGCGTCAAGGAATTCCTTCATCGGCGATTCAGTATTAAGGATCTGGGACCACTTAAGTACTTTCTCGGCATCGAGGTTGCTCGTTCTCCAGAGGGAATTGTTCTCAGTCAACGCAAATATACACTGGATATACTGGCCGATGCAGGCATCACTGCAGCCCGACCCAGTGCTTTTTCACTCGAGCATAACCACACTCTGAATCGGCCTTCTGACGATCGCATTGCTGATGTGGGTTCTTAACGCCGGCTTGTCGGCCGCTTGCTATACCTCACCATTACTCGTCCAGATATTGCCTACTCTGTTAATTTGCTCAGTCAATTCGTTCATTCTCCGAGCCCATACCACATGGCTGCCGCCCAGCGAGTCCTTCGTTATCTGAAGACAACCCCTGACCAAGGATTGTTTCTACCCTCTAGTGGTTCCTTGGAGCTCACAGCTTATAGTGATGCTGATTGGGCGGGTTGCCAGTTTAGTCGGCGTTCTACCACGGGCTATTACATTGAGTTTGGCGGAGCCCCGGTGTCTTGGCGAGCGAAGAAATAGAAGGTGGTTGCTCGTTCATCCGCGAAGGCAGAGTATCGTGCCATGGCGAGCACCACTAGTGAGTTACTCTGGTTGCGTTTTCTGCTTCGTGAGTTACAAATTCCGCAGGCTGCTCCGACTACCCTGTTTTGTGACAACCAAGCTGCATTGCACATTGCCGCCAACCCTGTCTTCCATGAGCGCACCAAGCACGTCGAGATGGATTGCTACTTCGTTCGTGAGCGTGTCACTTCAGGTGAGATCCGACCGCAGAAATTTGGCACCACTTCACAGCTTGCCGATATCTTCACCAAGGCGTTGGGCACAGAACAGTTTCATGTCTTGCTTTCCAAGCTTGGCATTCGAAACCTTCATGCTTCAGCTTGAGGGGGAGTATTGGGCGGAGTTGCGCTGATTTGTATTTAATTTTATATGGAGGACCAATTTTGTTATTTACCACTTAAACCTAGCTGCTTGTGGAATGGCTCAAGTAGGTCAGCCGTAATCTCCTTGTAATTAAGTGATGGAGATTTCGGCTTCTCCCTCTAAGTCATAACAAATTAGTGAAGCTTTGCTTGAGAGCGCCGCTCTCCGTGGAGTAGTCCCGGTATTCGGGGAAACCACGTTAAACTCTCGTGTTCTTTATTCTTCCGCGTTTTACAAGTATTTACATTTTCTAATAATTTATGATAATCATCTCAATTTGGAAAAAATTGGTAAATTAATATACATTAGTAGTCTATACTACAAAGAATAACACTCTGTGTACCAAACGTTATTCATGATTTAGTAAGTCATTTGCTTTCGAATGTTGTTATTTGTCAAGAATCGTTTAGTATCAATAATTTGAGTTGTTGAAATAAGTTTAATGATGAATTTTATATTGAACAATTATTCATGATTTAGTTAGTCGTTCTCTTTAGAATGGTGTTCTTTTTTATGAAGAAATGAGAGCTTGAGTAGAGGCGGGAATTCGAGTTTCAAATTATATTCTTTGTCAATGACTGTTTAGTATCAATAACTTGAGTTGTTGGGAGAGGTTCAATAATATATCTTATACAATTTACTAACACACACTATCATATGAAAGTCAACTAATATGGAGTTGAAGTTGGCTCAAATCTAAATATCATGTGTTTAACAAATAAGGTCGCCAAGATTCAAACACAAGATCTATTGATCAACTATTCTCAATTAGACGCACACTAATTTTCGATATCAATTAATTTTTATATCTAATTTAATCATTTTCCTCTAGAGTAAGGGACCCACCCTCTAACACTGCTTGCTTTGTCACCGATACCTTCCACTGAGCACACTAGTTTGGAGTTGTCTCTTTGGAGGAGCACCATGCAGCAGCCGTAGGCCCGCGGTTTGGTCCAAAACCGCGCCCCCGACAAGCGGTTTTCGACCAAACCGCTGGGTGGGGTGGCGGTTTTTGAAAAAGGGTGGTATTTTTGGAATTTTTTGGGATTGGGTGGTATTTTTGGAAAAAAATTTTTAAACAGTGGTACTTTTGGATTTTTTCCGCAGCAGCCGTCCAGAGATTTCAAACACTGCTTAGTAGAAATTGGGATGGGTAACAAGCGTGCATACGACCTAGCTAGTCCAGGGCAGTTTTCACCATTTGGTTTTCATTTCATTGCAGTAGCTAACACTAGATTATGTCATTGGACTACGTATAATCCAAGGGCTATCCGCAACTCGATTGGTAATTGTTGGGTGTGGTATTAATTCGCCTAATACGACAAACAACTACGTAATTAACAGGACCGAGCTCATCGCTCCACACATCTTCTCGGGCCCAAGCCTACGATCCCAAGACTTCGATAAAAATAGACTCACGCCTTCAAACCAAAGATCACCTCTTCCTTTCCGGGACCCTCCCTTGAGGTTTCTCACTCTAAACTCTCTCTACACACCATAGACATTCCTTACACTACTTCTATATCGTACTAACTTGGGCGTCTGATAGACCGATAATTATACATGTTTTCACCCCTATTCTGAAGTCGTTTGTGATGAGGAATCTCGTATTTTAAGCCGATTTTACGCTAGATTGTGTGTTTATGTCACATTTCAGGTCCTGGCGTTGGAATCGAGGCGAAGGAACGAGTTCCGGATCGAAAGGAGCGAAGATTGGACAAAGGATGCTGCTGGGCCAAAATACCCGGTCAAAGGAAGAAATACCCGACCGGGTATATTCTGGCCTCGACCGGGTATTTTCTCCTTCGGGCACCCGTGAGAAACAGAAGGGGGCCCGGGCGATGGCGATAAATCCCCGGTCGGGGATTTTGGTGGTAGACCGGGGATTTTCCCCTTTAGAAGAACGGTGCGTTTCAGCAATACCCGGTCGGACCACAAAATACCCGACCGGGTATTTCGACCGGGTATCGCGGGGTCAGCTGATAAAAGAGGAAGAAGGCCAATTTTCAAAGGGTTCCGAGTTTTTGAGAGAGAAACCGATACCTAGAGAGAGAAAGCGTCGAACCAGAGTTCTCAAGCGCCATAGATCGATCTTCAACACCATTGGAGCCCGTCTTGAGCTTGGAGAAGTGCGATTAAACGTCCAGAAGCAGGAATCCAACTTCACAGTATGATTTCCGTGTCTGAATCTGCTTTTGCTTCTTTCTCTATGGAGTAGTTTCCCCATTCATCTGGGTATGGAGAACCCTAGATTTGTATGCTAGGTCTGATTGTATGAACCCAAGTACAGTGTTTGTGAATTGATTATATTCGATTGAGGTTTGAATGATTGAATGACTTGAATCCTGATCAAATTCCTGTTGTTTCTGCTTTGACCTGGAATGAGAATATCTGCCTAGGTTGATAGAGTACCCTTAATCGAAGGTGGCGAATTGATGACTTTAGTCGAGGGGCCAATTCGCTATTCTGTACCGAAGTCAATTCGGTAGTGGAGGTTTGGTTCATTAGGGCCTCAATCTGTTTACTCCGGTGGAGGTTAGTCGCCCGCTAGAGACTCAGATTGAGAGGGTCTGGAGACCTTTAGTCGAGACTTCAGACTAATTGAGAACCTTCCGCAGTATAACTTTCATGAAAACTGAACTTGGTAATTACAATCCGACTTAACTGCAGTCTAGGGGGAAACCATATCCGGGTGACCTCTCTTGACTTGACAACAAACCGTTTACTTGCTTTGTGTTTTGTTTGCTTGAGTTTCACTAAAAGTTCACCGCTAAATAACAAGACTTCACTGAGTAGTCAACACATCTAGGACCCGGGTTGACATTAAAACCCGACCCGCTATACTACGCTTTAGGAATTGGTTATACTTAGCCATTTTCTAGGGTGACGGTAGGAGTGATAGCATCGTATTTGCACGTGTTTTCACTCTGATTTCCTGTCCATTTTGGCTCGAATTGATTGTTCCTTGGCCTATTTTACGCTAGGTTGTGTTGTTTTGTCGTATTTCAGGTCCTAGCAAGTAAAGAGGAGCAAAGGCGCAAGGTTCGGGTCATTTGGAGGTCAATTGGCGAGTCACAGAGTGAATTACGGGCAGCCCTTGCAGAATTACGGCCGTAATTTAGCAAGGCATGCCCGTAATTAATTGGCCGCGCATTCCCCCAGCAATTCTTCTCGGTGGTGAAATTACGGGCAAGACCCCCAGGAATTACGGCCGTAATTCCCAGATTACTGGCAGTAATTGGGAAATTACGGCCGTAACTTCTCCTCTGCCAGCTTAAGTGAAACGCGCGTTTTGGTGCGAATTACGGGCAGGAAGTGATTACGGCCGTAATTCTGCCCGTAATTCGCCCAGAGTCGGGTTTTTGAAGGCAGATTCGAGCCAAGGAGAGGGAATTCGATTTTCTGGGCAAAAACAGAGTTTTAGAGAGAGAAAGAGCGAAGAACAAACCCTAGGAGCTATTTTGGAGTGGATGGTCTCATCATTGAAGCCCAGATTGCGTCCCTAGGAGTGAAGATTGACATCCCAGAGCAGATTCTCCTCATCTTTATGAGTATGACTACTCTGATTTCTGTTTTCTCTTCTCTCTCTATGGAGTAGAACCTTTCTCTCACTTGGGTATGAAGAACCCTAGTTCCTTGTGTTAGGGATTTGATTGTAATGACTTGGGATGATATTATTGTTTGATTTTAATCGAATGATGCATGTTTCATGAATTGAATTGAGTCTGATCAGCTTGTTTCAATTTCTGCTCAGCATCAACGACCGCCTCGACCGTGAGCGCGATGGTCGCCGCCGCATCATTTCTGCTCAGCATTACATGATGAGCTACTGGAACATGGATCCTGCTGCTGTGAGCTATCCTTGGGAGGTGTCCCCGGGGCATGAAGACTACTACCCGCCTCCCACTGGCGATGGAGGCGACGACCTGTGATCTGATTTTACCAGCCCATCGAGTGGGCCTTGGCTTTTGTCCATCTTTTCAGATTTAGACTCCGGATTGTGTTTTGTTTTTATTGCTTGTTCACATTGTGTGGATTGTTGACATGGAACTATGGTTTATTTCACCCATTGTGTGTGTTCTGTTGGTTCTAGCTCTGTGCCCATCGGACTGGTCCTTGTCCAGTCCTCTGCTTTTGACTGGTCCGCCATCCAGTCAACGTTCCTGCCCACTGTTTCACGGTAACATCGTTCCCCTTCCCTTCGCTCCATTGAGGACACTGTCGCATTTAAGTGTGGGGGGGTTCTTTGTATTTATTGGAACGTATATATGGGTGCTTGGAGCCTAGTCCGCTGTCCGAATCTTACGATTTGAGGGCTCCAAGCACTGCTGTTTGTTCATATTGGCACTGTGTTTTGATTGATGAATTGATTGGTTTTCGGATTAATGCATGACAACTTGTTGCGACTAGGACAACCTATGATAAGGACTGAGATGTGCAGTAGAACGATGTAGGGGTTCAGTTTTTCAACTGTTTGCTTGCCAACTGTGACTTGATCTGACTTGATCTGATTACTTGTTCTTGACAGTCGTTTATGCATCTAGTTCAGGGTATCAGAATGTGAGATAGAGCATATAGGTAGCCATGTGAGATTTGAGCCTGCTCGTTTCTTTCTTGTGCGATAGATCCCTCTTCCATGATGTGTAGCATTCACGTTGTCACTAGCTAAGATGATGGGGGCATAGGATTAGCCCACGCCCAAAACTGACTGTCCTGATGTGTCATATCCCCTAGTCAGCCTCTTTGAGCCGTGTGTTATCCTTTCTTTTGGTCTATAATGAAAAAAAAAATCACCCTTGTTGCATCTTTTAGAAGGTTCCACAGAGTGGTTTTTACATATTCTCTGCTGTTCTGCTTAAGTCTATGTGAGTGTTGGAGGTAGTGCTTAAAAGTTGGGCAGGTGTTTGAAATCTATGCAGAAGTGGTGGCTCTCTTAAGAAATGAAAAGAAAAATAAAAGAAAAACAAAGAAAAATTGAAAGCGAAAGAGAGCCACTACCAAAAATCTGAATAATGCCCATTAAGTAGTGTTTCTTAGCAGTCTGGCTTGGAAATGCTGATGTTTATGCCTCCTTCGCTTTTGTGCTCATAAGATATTGAGTAATGCAGGATAGCAGAAAGAAAATACCGGTTTGTTTGACTGTGGTTGTGTGTTTGGGAAATGTGGAACCTTTTGCTTTGAATACTTCCACCACCTAAAAGGCCTTTTCCCCATGTCCAAGACCCTAGCCAGTCATTTGAACCTGTGTCTAAGACCTCCTGATTAGTTAGTGGTGACATCCCATATGTGAACTCTAGCATTTAGAGGCTGCCATCATGGTGAAGAGATGATAGGGATTGAGAGAAATAGCATGCGCATTGTTCGCATCAAATTGTCCTGACCCCACTGGTCGAGAGTGAGTGATTCATTTCCATTTTCTATATGCTCTTGTACCCCGGTGAGGACCTAGATTGCTCGGTCTCTATTCTGATGTCTTGACTTGGATGCATGAGTTGACTGTTTTGGGTAAGTGGTTGAATCAAGTCTAGGTTGGCCAGTGAACAGAAGGGAGACTCTTCCTTTACTCGATTTGCTGCACTCGAATGTCCTTTGTGGTGGTTGTCCAGGTTGCTGATAAAGTTGTTCATGTGTTGATGTTTGAAAACCAGTTTGATTCACGTGTTTTGTGCCTTTATGACTTGTCCCCGATGTTGGTTGACTGAATTATGTGAGCTTACCTTGTGTAGTACTTGGTTTGCTTGGGGACAAGCAAACAGTTAAGTGTGGGGGAATTTGATAGCATCGTATTTGCACGTGTTTTCACTCTGATTTCCTGTCCATTTTGGCTCGAATTGATTGTTCCTTGGCCTATTTTACGCTAGGTTGTGTTGTTTTGTCGTATTTCAGGTCCTAGCAAGTAAAGAGGAGCAAAGGCGCAAGGTTCGGGTCATTTGGAGGTCAATTGGCGAGTCACAGAGTGAATTACGGGCAGCCCTTGCAGAATTACGGCCGTAATTTAGCAGGGCATGCCCGTAATTAATTGGCCGCGCATTCCCCCAGCAATTCTTCTCGGTGGTGAAATTACGGGCAAGACCCCCAGGAATTACGGCCGTAATTCCCAGATTACTGGCAGTAATTGGGAAATTACGGCCGTAACTTCTCCTCTGCCAGCTTAAGTGAAACGCGCGTTTTGGTGCGAATTACGGGCAGGAAGTGATTACGGCCGTAATTCTGCCCGTAATTCGCCCAGAGTCGGGTTTTTGAAGGCAGATTCGAGCCAAGGAGAGGGAATTCGATTTTCTGGGCAAAAACAGAGTTTTAGAGAGAGAAAGAGCGAAGAACAAACCCTAGGAGCTATTTTGGAGTGGATTTCTCATCATTGAAGCCCAGATTGCGTCCCTAGGAGTGAAGATTGACATCCCAGAGCAGATTCTCCTCATCTTTATGAGTATGACTACTCTGATTTCTGTTTTCTCTTCTCTCTCTATGGAGTAGAACCTTTCTCTCACTTGGGTATGAAGAACCCTAGTTCCTTGTGTTAGGGATTTGATTGTAATGACTTGGGATGATATTATTGTTTGATTTTAATCGAATGATGCATGTTTCATGAATTGAATTGAGTCTGATCAGCTTGTTTCAATTTCTGCTTCAACCTGAGATAGATAGAATCTGATTAGGTTGTTAGAGCTTCTTCATTCGATAGTAGGAGATTGGCTATACGAGAGTTAGCCAGTTTACTGCTTTGTACTGGTGTTCTTAACGCCAGTAGTGGAGTTCTGTGTTCATAGCCTCAGCTTTCTATCCTGGTGAAGACTAGTCGTCTGCCGGGTAGTTAGACTGAGAGGGCTTGGTCAGCTTAAGAGATTCCAAGCTACTGTCAGATCTTCCGCAGTCTAATCAACAGTAAATCAACCCAGGGAATTGCAATTGAACCTAACTAAGGGGCTAGGGGGACTCAATCCCGAGTGACTCTTACCTGCTTTTGAAAACCGAACCATTTCCTGCTTTCTTACTGCTTTTGCTTTAAACAACAATCACTCGAATTAGTTTGCTAGATAATAGACAATCACGGAGTAAGCAGTAGATCTAGACCCCGGGTTGATTATATAACTTGCCTGTTACTGCATTCCCGGACTGCGATTACACTTGGTCGCAGTTTGGTGTTGTGTTTTGGCGTGTCAAGTTTTTGGCGCCGTTGCCGGGGACCCCTCTAGGTTATTGGGGAAACGTGATAATTTGTTACTCTAGCTTTTTCTTTATTGCATTTTTCTTTTCCACCTGTGTGCCTTCACGGGTTGTTTCTTCTGAGTGTGTGCAGGTAGTGCATGACCCGTAGCCAGTCGGGAGATCTACTACCGTTAGACCAGGAGCTTGAACGAACTTGCAGGAACTTCAAGCGGGCTCTAAAGGCACGACTGGCTGCGGAGGAGGAGCTACCACAGCTGCCGTTAGAAGAAGAAGAAGGCGAGATGGCTGATCCAGAGAACCGTGATATGATCCCCGGGGAGCAGACCATGGGATCCTACTGGACCGCTAGGGCTGCGGACATGAGGTCACCTATTCAACACCCTCAGGTCCCAGCCAACAACTTTGAGGTGAGCACCTCCGTGATCACCATGCTGCGCGGTTCAGTAGTGTTCCGTGGTAAGGAGGGAGAGTGCCCTCGATCACATCTCAGGCGATTCCACGAGCTCATCGATGGAATCAAGATCAATGGGGTACCGGCAGATGCCATCCAGCTGCGGTACTTCCCATTCACTCTGGAGGGGCAGGCCAAGGAGTGGCTAGACACTCGACCTCCGGGCTCCATCACCACGTTCGCCAACCTGGCGGACAAGTTCCTCACCCGCTACCATCCTCCATCCAAGACAGCTGATCTCCAGAAGCAGATTACACACTTTTCTCAGGATGAGGATGAGACCATTAGGGATGCTTGGGAGAGGTACACCAGCCTCTTTCTCAGGTGTCCCAACCATGGTTTCAATGATGCGTTTAAGGTGGGCACTTTCTATCACGCCCTCTTCCCGGAGGACAAGCAGCTGATCGATTCGGTTTGTGGCGGGAACATGCTGACCAAAACCCCGCCACAGCTGAATCAACTCTTTGAGGAGATGGCGGAGAATGGTTATGACTGGGGCACTGCCAGGAGATCGAGACGAGCACCTGGAAGGGGTGTGCATGCTGTGGGCACCCAGTCATCTGATCTGGTGCAGGTGGTATCGAAGCTGGTTTCAGCTATCGATCGTTCTGGTTTGATTGCAGGTACCGGACAGCCGCAGGCGATGCACTGCCAGTGGTGTGAGAGCTCTCATCACACCGTGGAGGACTGTCAGGCTATGAGGGAGTCGTCCACTCCCCAGGAGCAGGTGGATTTCATCGGGAATGCCAGGCGCTTTGACCCCTACAGCAACACCTATAATGAGGGGTGGCGCCAGCATCCTAACTTTTCTTGGGCTGGGCCAAATCCCAGACCCCCAGCTCCCCAGGGACCTCCCGGTTTCCAGAGGCCTCCATTCCAGCCCAGACAGGGGCAATTTCAGCAGCCACAGCAGCCACTCTACCAGCCCAGACAGGGGCCAGTTCCACCTCAGTCGCAGGCACGACCATTTCCACAGGCAGGGGCAGCCCCAGCACAGGTTGACCCGATGGCGGAACTGAGAGATCTGGTGGGTTCTCTGGCCGCCTCCAGTGCAAGTAAATTCAGTAACATGGAGCAGTTCATGGAGAAGGCTTCTGGCAAGTTCTTGGAGCTAGAAGCTGGTCAGAGAAACACGCAGGCTGTGCTGCGAGACATACAGACCCAGCTTGGTGGTGTTGCCCAGGCTGTTGCTCGACGGACTCCAGGTACCTTGCCTGGTCAGACCATTCCTCACCCGCAGAACCAGGATGAAAACTGCAGTGCCATCACAACCAGGAGTGGCAAGGTGACTGCCGATTCACCTGGTCGGGCAGCGGAGAAAGAGACCCCTGCTTCAGCACTTCCAGCTAATCAGGAAGAAATGGAGAAGGAGGTTGAGGTGCCTGCTCCTACACCGCAACCAGTGGTGAAGGAGTATGTACCACAGCTTCCCTTTCCTACTCGGTTGCACAAAGACCGACTGGAGACTGAGTTTGCCAAATTCATGGCAATGTTGAAGCAGGTGAATATTAGCATGCCCTTCGTGGAGGCATTATCGAAGATGCCCAAGTATGCCAAGTTCATGAAGGATCTCCTCACCAACAAGAGGAAGCTTGGGGAGCTGTCTACGGTGATGCTAAACGAGGAGTGTTCTGCCATCCTGCAGAACAAACTACCAGAGAAGCGAAAAGATCCAGGGAGTTTCACTATCCCTTGCATGATTGGTAGTTTGCATATAGGGAAGTCCTTGGCGGATTTAGGCGCTAGCATTAATGTCATGCCTTATTCATTGTTTAAGAAGCTAGGCCTAGGTGAACCCAGTAATACTAGGATGAGCATCCAGCTTGCTGATAGATCTATTGTGCATCCTAGGGGTATAGCAGAGGACTTGATAGTCGCAGTAGGGCCATTTTCATATCCTGTTGACTTTGTGATTTTGGACATAAATGAGGATGTTGATGTGCCCTTGATACTGGGTAGACCTTTTCTCGCCACCGCCAAGGCACTGATTGATGTTAATGATGGAAAGCTGATTTTGAGAGCTGGGGGTGAACAAATCACCTTCTCTGTTTCTGATAATATGAAACACCCCCAGCTCCATGATGATCTTGATTACTGTGATGTTGTTGCTGATTTTGAGACCGCACTCGCCATCACGAGTGCGGGTACTGATGATTTCCTTGAGCGTTGTCTTTTGCTAGGGGAACAGGCATCACAGGATGTGCAGCTGGCGGAGCAGCTGGCGGAGCTGGACGAGGCTGCGAGCGAGGGGCGAGAGATGCCATTCAAGCCGATTCCCATCTCGTCCCGGCTCGCTACATCATTGGAGGAGCCACCAGAGTTGGAGCTTAAACCCCTCCCATCTCATCTGGAGTATGCATTTCTCCGGGAGGGGAATAAGCTCCCGGTTATTATTAGCTCGGATCTGACCCCCGAGCAGAAGAGCAGGCTGGTGGCTCTGTTGCAGAAGTACGCCCGGGCCATGGCATGGAAGATCACTGACATCAGAGGCATTAGCCCATCCTTCTGCTCTCACAGAATCTTGATGGAGGATGAGGTTAAGCCAGTCAGGCAGCCGCAGAGGAGATTGTCTCCTAACTTGGAGGCAGTGGTCCGGGCAGAGATCGTGAAGCTCTGGAGCAGGGATCATCTTTGCTATTCTGATAGGCCAGTGGTCAGCCCCACTCAGGTGGTCCAGAAGAAAGGCGGGGATGACTGTGTCCCGAACGAGAGCAGGAGTTTGACCTATGCGGACCGGACCGGGCTGGAGAGGTCTGCATCGATTACCGGCGCCTGAACGACGCCATCGAGAAAACCGCGACCACCACCGAGTTTCTGGTGCTTGGGGCATCATTTCCCCAAAGTTTTGGGTCGGTTTTGCTCCGGTGAAGTCGCCGGCGACGAAACTCCGGCGAGCCTCCCGGCGATTTTTGTGGTCTCTCGGTCTTCCTCACTTTCCTCACGATATCCTCTTGTGCCTCCAGGTGTGCTTCTATACTTTTACTTGTCATTTGGTGGAGGATTGATATTGTGGGTTTTAGTGAGGAATTTCGGGTATGGGTTCATGCTTGAATTAATTCGGTAGGGCCCCTTGGTTGCTTGCTCTGTTTGCTTATCTTTCGGCTGGCCTACCGAGTAATATGAGTGGGTGATTGTTCTACTTGGAGCCTAATCTGCTGTCCGGGTTTCTAATCCGAGGGCTCCAAGTGCCGTTTGAGTTTCTGTGAATGGTGCTGATTCTGATTGGGTTGTGAATGGTGAATGATCTGATTGGTTATGAATGTTTTTCCTTTCTCGGGGCCTAGTCCACTGTCCGAATTTATGATTCGAGGGCCCCGGGTGAGGGTGATTGTGACCTCACCATTGACGATTTTCCATGTATGTTGTTGGCTTTCTGCTGTTTTGTGGCTGCAGGAAAATGAACACGTTCTTGAATCTGCTCGACGCCGACCAAGGACGACTTTGCGGGACATCCGACGCCGCAAAGTCGTTCAGCACCACTACCTCGACTGGAGGGTCTTCGAGGAGCTGGGTGCTCGCGAGGCAATGGAGGCTGCCATTCGCGCCTTCTCTTGGCGCCGCCTCCTCTGCCTTGCTGAGCCGACTTACAGGAGCTCCTCTGGGAATTCTACTCCACCTTCGAGCATTTCCGGACCCAGGCGGGAGCGCACGGCAACGCCATCCAGTTCCGACTCGGAGGGGAGTTCTACTCTCTGAGCTATGACGATTTTGGTCGGGCACTGGGGCTACTTCCACCGTTCCCCTGTCACCTGGCCATCGAGGAGCCTGACTGTCCCATCTTTCGGGACCAGCAGTTCTTCGAGCGGATCTGGCTCCCGGGGTATGCTGGAGCTGTTTTCACACCGGGCCACACCACGGCCACTCAGCTGCGACCAGAGTGGCGCATCATCAACCAGCTGCTGGGGAAATCTTACACCCCCAGCGAGGGCTCCACCAGTCATCTTCAGCTCCGCACCCTTCATTGCCTACACTCCATGAGCCACGAGGAGGACAACCTCCATCTGTCCTCTCTCATCGCCTGGACCGTTGCCAAGCATAAACGGTGTAATCGACGCCTGGCGTGTGGGCCGGTGGTCACTGCCCTGGCGCGGTACTACAACGTCGATCTCTCCAGGTTTACTCTCATCCAGGAGGCGACGCCATTCTCCAGGGATACCCTCCGGCGCCAGCTGATACTGGAGCACGAAGGGAACGTGACCTGGATCCGGGGCCTGCCTCGCCCTGTTCCTCGTGCACCAGAGGGTGAGGAGCCACCAGAAGCCAGTGATGCTGCAGCCCGTCGGACCACCCGCCGGACGAGGTCTCGGCCCACCCCCTCTGCACCGGGCGACTCCACTTCCGGTGCCGGCCCATCTGCTGCGCAGCCCACCATCTATCTTGCAGAGAAGATGGCAGCCTTTCCCGCCAGAACGAGCAGATCCTTGCTGGCCAGGAGCACATCAACGCCCGCCTATACCGTGAGCGCGATGGTCGCCGCCGCATCATTTCAGCTCAGCATTACATGATGAGCTATTGGAACATGGATCCTGCTGCGGTGACCTACCCTTGGGAGGCGTCCCCGGGGCATGAAGACTACTACCCGCCTCCCACTGGCGATGGAGGCGACGAGCTGTGATCTGATTTTACCAGCCCATCGAGTTGGGGCTTGGCTTTTGTCTATCTTTCCAGATTTAGACTCCGGATTGTGTTTGCTTTGATTTCTTGTTCCCTTTGTGTGGATTGTTCACTTGGAACTATGGTTTATTTCACCCAATGTGTGTGTTCTGTTGGTTCTAGCTCTGTGCCCATCGGACTGGTCCTTGTCCAGTCCTCTGCTTTTGACTGGTCCGCCATCCAGTCATCGTTCCTGACCACTGTTTCACGGTAACATCGTTCCCCTTCCCTTCGCTCCATTGAGGACACTGTCGCATTTAAGTGTGGGGGGTTCTTTGTATTTATTGGAACGTATATATGAGTGCTTGGAGCCTAGTCCGCTGTCCGAATCGTACGATTTGAGGGCTCCAAGTACTGCTGTTTGATCATATTGGCACTATGTTTTGATGGATGAATTGATTGGTTTTCGGATTAATGCATGACAACTTGTTTGCGACTAGGACAACCTATGATGAGGACTGAGAAGTGCAGTAAAGCGATGTAGAAGTTCAGTTTTTCGACTGTTTGCTTGCCAACTGTGACTTGATCTGACTTGATCTGATTACTTGTTCTTAACAGTCGTTTATGCATCTAGTTCAGGGTATCAGAATGTGAGATAGAGCATATAGGTAGCCATGTGAGATTTGAGCCTGCTCGTTTCTTTCTTGTGCGATAGATCCCTCTTCCATGATGTGTAGCATTCACGTTGTCACTAGCTAAGATGATGGGGGCATAGGATTAGCCCACGCCCAAAATTGACTGTCCTGATGTGTCATATCCCCTAGTCAGCCCCTTTGAGCCGTGTGTTATCCTTTCTTTTGGTCTGTAATGAAAAATCACCCTTGTTGCATCTTTTAGAAGGTTCCACAGAGTGGTTTTTACATGTTCTCTGCTGTTTCTGCTAAAGTCTATGTGAGTGTTGGAGGTAGTGCTTAAAGGTTGGAAAGATGTTTGAAATATGTGCAGAAGTGGTGGCTCTCTTAAGAAATGAAAAGAAAAATAAAAGAAAAACAAAGAAAAATTGAAAGCAAAGAGAGCCACTACCAAAAATCTGAATAATGCCCAGTAAGTAGTGTTTCTTAGCAGTCTGGCTTGGAAATGCTGATGTTTATGCCTCCTTCGCTCTTGTGCTCTTAAGATATTGAGTAATGCAGGATAGCAGAAAGAAAATACCGGGTTGTTGACTGTGATTGTGTGTTTGGAAAATGTGGAAACTTTTGCTATGAATACCTCCACCACCTAAAAGGCCTTTTCCCCATGTCCAAGACCCTAGCCAGTCATTTGAACCTGTGTCTAAGACCTCCTGATTAGTTAGTGGTGACATCCCATATGTGAACTCTAGCATTTAGAGGCTGCCATCATGGTGAAGAGATGATAGGGATTGAGAGAAATAGCATGCGCATCTTTCGCATCAAATTCCTGACCCCACTGGTCGAGAGTGAGTGATTCATTTCCATTTTCTATATGCTCTTGTACCCCGGTGAGGACCTAGATTGCTCGGTCTCTATTCTGATGTCTTGAGTTGGATGCATGAGTTGACTGTTTTGAGTAAGTGGTTGAATCAAGTCTAGGTTGGCCAGTGAACAGAAGGGAGACTTTTCCTTTACTCGATTTGCTGCACTTGAATGTCCTTTGTGGTGGTTGTCCAGGTTGCTAATAAAGTTGTTCATGTGTTGATGTTTGAAAACCAGTTTGATTCACGTGTTCTGTGCCTTTATGACTTGTCCCCGATGTTGGTTGACTGAAATATGTGAGCTTACCTCGTGTAGTACTTGGTTTGCTTGGGGACAAGCAAACAGTTAAGTGTGGGGGAATTTGATAGCATCGTATTTGCACGTGTTTTCACTCTGGTTTCCTATCCATTTTGGCTCGAATTGATTGTTCCTTGGCCTATTTTACGCTAGGTTGTGTTGTTTTGTCGTATTTCAGGTCCTAGCAAGTAAAGAGGAGCAAAGGCGCAAGTTTCGGGTCATTTGGAGGTCAATTGGCGAGTCACAGCGAGAATTACGGGCAGCCCCTGCTAAATTACGGCCGTAAATAGCCAGGGCATGCCCGTAATTAATTGACCGAGCCTTCTCCCCAGCAATTCTTCTCGGTGATGAAATTACGGGCAAGACCCCAAGAATTACGGCCGTAATTCCCAAATTACTGGCGGTAATTGGGAAATTACGGGCGTATCTCCTCCTCCTGCAGCTTAAGTGAAACGTGCGTTTTGGTGTGAATTACGGGCAGGAAGTGATTACGGCCGTAATCCTGCCCGTAATTCGCCCAGAGTCGGGTTTTTGGAGGCAGATTCGAGCCAAGGAGAGGAAATTCGATTTTCTGGGCAAAAACAGAGTTTTAGAGAGAGAAAGAGCGAAGAACAAACCCTAGGAGCTATTTTGGAGTGGATTTCTCATCATTGAAGCCCAGATTGCGTCCCTAGGAGTGAAGATTCACATCCCAGAGCAGATTTTCCTCATCTTTATGAGTATGGCTACTCTGATTTCTGTTTTCCTTTCTCTCTCTATGGAGTAGAACCTTTCTCTCACTTGGGTATGAAGAACCCTAGTTCCTTGTGTTAGGGATTTGATTGTAATGACTTGGGATGATATTATTGTTTGATTTTAATCGAATGATGCATGTTTCATGAATTGATTTGAGTCTGATCAGCTTGTCTCAATTTCTGCTTCAACCTGAGATAGATAGAATCTGATTAGGTTGTTAGAGCCTCTTCATTCGATAGTAGGAGATTGGCTATACGAGAGTTAGCCAGTTTACTGCTTTGTACTGGTGTTCTTGACGCCAGTAGTGGAGTTCTGTGTTCATAGCCTCAGCTTTCTATCCCGGTGAAGACTAGTCGTCTGCCGGGTAGTTAGACTGAGAGGGCTTGGTCAGCTTAAGAGATTCCAAGCTACTGTCGGATCTTCCGCAGTCTAATCAACAGTAAATCAACCCAGGGAATTGCAATTGAACCTAACCAAGGGGCTAGGGGGACTCAATCCCGAGTGACTCTTACCTGCTTTTGAAAACCGAACCATTTCCTGCTTTCTTACTGCTTTTGCTTTAAACAACAATCACTCGAATTAGTTTGCTAGATAATAGAGAATCACGGAGTAAGCAGTAGATCTAGACCCCGGGTTGATAATTAAACTTGCCTGTTACTGCATTCCAGGACTGCGATTACACTTGGTCGCAGTTTGGTGTTGTGTTTTGGCGTGTCAATGAACCAGTGAACCATAAATATTGGAGTGGCTCATCTTTCATGCCTAACCGTTAAAAACATTCACTCCATTCCAAGCCATCCAAGCAAAAGAACCAAACTGCTATTGTAATTGTGGTTATACTGGTCCAACAGTTGATCCGGTTTGATTTTCATAACAATGATTATAACAAAATGTTACTTTAATATAAACCGAACACATAAAACTTGGTAGGATGGTCGATTACGACAAACTTGGTTGAACCATAGTGTGGATGTCTAAAGGAACCACCACTCAGCTAGTCAGATTAGAGAAGTACGAGATGATATTGATAAAGCTCGAGAAGCCCCTTCAGTGGATTGGGATGTGATAAGATCACTAGAATCCAAGCTAACCCTCTGCCTATCTATGTACAAGAGGAGATTTTTTGGAAACAAAAATCGAGAACGAGTTATCTCTAGTTAGGGGACTTAAATACTCATTTATTCCACCTAACCACTATTCAAAGAAGGAGGAAAAACATTATTAAAATTCTTAAAGACGATAATGAGGATCCTCATACAGATGAACATAGTAAAGCTTCAATATCTATTGGCTTTTTTTGTCCACCTCTTCACATCAAATGGAGTAGATTCCCTTACCTATGGTGACTAACCTTGGTCATGTTATTAAAGTGGATCCCTTCATGAACTCCTCCTTAAAATCCCAAGTTTCTCAAGAGGAAATTAAGAGAGTTACTTTTACTATCAGAGCATATCAGGCTCCAAGTATAGATGGTTTCACGGGACTTTTTTTTACAAACCTATTGGGAGGATATTAGTAACTCGCTATGTAAGGCTATCTAGTCTTTCTTTCACTCAGGAAGACTTCTCCATAAATTCAACCACACTCTAATTACCCTAATCCCTAAGGTTCCGAATGCGGAATACATGAGACAAATGCGACCTATAGGACTATGCCAAGTTTTCTACAAAATTATTGCAAAAATCAAGGTGGACAGACTAATCCATGTGTTACCATTCATAGTGGGTCCTAACCAAAATGGTTTTTTAAAGGAGTATCTATTATTGAAAACATTCTGATTACTGAAGAGGTAATGCAATTCCTTAAGATGAAGACCAATGGAAAAGAAAAATGAATGGCGCTAAAACTTGACATGGAAAAAGCCTATGATTTTGTAGAATGAGAATTTCTAATAAATGTAATAAAAGCATTGGGATTCAGTGATTAATGGATCAAATGGATATGCTCTTGTATCACTACTATCTCCTCCTCGATAATCTTGAATTGCTCAACCCACGGGTTTTTCAAAAGTCAGCGGGGACTACATCAAGGGGACCCTCTCTCTCCATTATTATTTGCCATCTACACAGAGGCCTTTTCGGCTATGATCCAAGACGCTATCTCAAACTATTCTCTCCATGGACTCCGCGTTCATAGGGAGGCTCCCATGACCTCTCACCTCTTTTTTACTAATGACAATACCCTTGAGCTACAAGACGAGCCTTATTACGAGTAATAATGCCAACTTCATCTGATTTATTTCTAAAAATCCACTTATGTCCAATGATAATTTGATTTAATGGACGTGGAATAAGATCCCACACATGAAGATACTCAATTTGAGTTAGCTCTTCTTGCATAGCACGAGTCAACTCCTCATCTCTTAGAGCTTATTTATAATTTTTGGGTTCAAATTGAGATACAAAAGCATATTGACCTGGAATGTACTTACCTCTAGTTCAAAGTTTGTCATTTAGATCCCCTATAACTTGATCACCAGGGTGCCATTTTTGTATGTGAGGTGTAGTTGCAGGGGATTTTCTAGAGAAGTCAGGGACTTCGTTTGTCTCAATATCATCAAAAGAGAGAGTGACTTTTTCTTGAGGGTGTTATGCCTTAACATTGGTTTCTTCTTCCATGATTTATTCATTGATAATACAAGTTAGCTCCACATATCATGGACAACTAAATCCTGCTAAGAATTATAAAAGCATTAGAGTCATTAAACACAATATGAGTTGATTCGTCGACTTTTTTGGTACGTTTATTGCACAGTACACATGATAGGCCTGGCCCTTTATAGAATATCCAAAAAAGTTGGCTTTATCAGATTTGGCATCAAACTTCCCTTGGTGATCTTTGGTATTAAGAATGAAATAGTGACAACCAAACAGATTCAGGTATGACAGGTTGGGGGTTTTGTTTTTCAGTATCTCATAGGGAGATTTATTTAACCCTTTTTCGTATTAGAACCCTATTGAGCACATAACATGTTGTGCTCACTGCTTCTGCCCCAAAGAATTTTGGTAAGTTATACTCAAGAAGCATGGTGCGAGCACACTCAATAATGGTTCTACTTTTCCTTTCAGCCACTCCATTTTCTTGAGGAGTTCGAGGGACAGAAAAAAGTATGAGTTATCCCGGATTCATTGCACATAATCTCAAAATCATCTGAAATAAATTCACTTTCATTGTCACTTTTTATGGTCTTTATTTGATCACCATAAAGTTTGACAAAGTTTCAGAATTTAATTAGAGTTTCATCCTTATGAGAAAAAAGTAGACCCACGAGTAGCGAGAAAAATCATCTACTAAAACAAATACATAGCTTTTACCACCTAGACTTGTCACGTTGGATGGTCCAAATAGGTCCATATGAATTAATTCAAATACTCCATTTGTTAGTATATCCAATTTGGGTTTAAAAGCTTTTCTAGAATGTTTGCCAGACGCACAAGTTTCACAAAATAAATCAGTTTTTTCTTTCAAAATGGGAACTCCACGGACACAGTTAGATTTAGACAAGACTACTAATTTAGGTAGACTTATATGTCCCATCCTTCTAAGCCGTAACAACTCTTGTTGACATGAAACCACAAAGCAAGTTTCATTGAAAGCTTCCAAATCATTCAGATCTATGACAGACATATTGTTTATTCTACTTCCTACAAACGAAAATTTTCCATCTTTAACTCTTTCGACAATGCAATGATCTGCTTTGAAGGCAACCTGATTTCTTGATTCGGGCCCAAATATACACATTTTACCCCTCATTTCTTATTCATTTAGCTTAGTATTTCAACGTTCCTTGACATATTTCACGCTAGGTTGTGCTTGTTTTGATACATTTAAGGTCCTAGCACGTGTGTAAGGGTCGGGGTCGAATTTTGGGATAATTGGATGTAAAAAAACGCAAAAACTGAAGAAAAGTCCAAGTGAGACCGTGACAATTACCCCGTATCAGTGAAGTGCTGGCGTCCAGGAAGAAGCCGCAGTTCACGGCCAAACAAGGGAGTTCACGGTCTCCTAAGATCGTGAATTGGAGCCACAAACCGTGAACATCGAATAGTCCAGCGAGGTTTCAGAGGTTACTGACGCTAGGCGAGTTTATGGTCGCTAAGACCGTGAACTGGGTCTATTAACCATGAACCCAAGAGAGTGAAGCGGTGTGTTTTGGAAAACAATGAGTTCACGGACGCTTTTAGGTGTTCATGACTGTGAACTGGCCAACGCGGGCGTGAACTGGTCGCTTTCGGGCAAATATGAAGACAGCAGCAGGGAGAGAGAAGGGGAGCTTCATTTTAGGTTAGGTTTTCAATTTTCAGAATAAAGAGGATTCTAGTGAGAGGTTAGGGTTTCTTCAAGAGTGAGAAAGTGTCTTCTTTAGCAATCTAATTGGCCATTCTAACCTAGATTAGAGGGAAAACCCCCTTTCAAGGGAGGCTCAATTGAGTTGGGATTCCTAGGGGCTTTTTAAGCCACCGATCTAGGTTAATGTAGGGCCAACCTCTATGTTGAATTAAGCAATTTGGTTAAGCGCGATTAAGCCGACCAACCATTGGGTTGAGTGAGAGTAAGTCAAGTCAACCATCGATTGCCTTAACTGAGAGGGCCACTTGAGTAGCCTATAATGAATCCCTTCGTTTGGCAATCAAGAGTGTGGTCTACGATCAAAGCTGCGTTTCTTAGCGGTTCGCAGTCACCTTGCCCATAGCAATCACTTCAATTCACATACCATGGTAGTAGTTAGGGGGAAGCGACACCCGAGTGATCCTTCTCACATAGAGCTTTCAAAACCATTTACTTTCTTTGCTTGTTTTCATTTGTAGTTTTATGATTTTAAACCCAAAACCGTTTTGCTAGATAACAACTTAAGCGATTGAAGTAGGGGTACATGGACCGGCCCGGGTTGACAATTTAAATACTTGCCCTATACTGCACCCGTCTAGATTTTAAAAACTTGGGCTCTAGTTGGGATTAATTTGTGGTGTAGTTTCGTGCGAGTCAAATTTTTGGCGCCGTTGCCGGGGAACCGCGGTCCATCATTTTGAAAAGGTCGTTTAGTGTTACTCTAGCATTTTTTGTTTTGTCTTGTCTTGTGTTTTGCTTTTGTGTTTTATCTTTGTGTGATGCAGAGTTGAGCCATGGATCTCGATAGCTTCTCCTACCCGTGGGGGTATCCACCAACACCCGAATGGTGTTACCCCGAGCCGACATGGGGCTATTAAGAAGGATATGAGTACAGATCTATTGTCTACTACCAACTACCTTTCCATGACGAGCAACCATATCCCCCGGATGTTCAAGAGTTCTATCCATACCATGAAGGTTACCTTCCACAACCACAAGGGAAGAGCCAATTGGAGCTATTGGTGGAGAAGTTCGTATCGGACAATGAGAGATCATATTCTGGACCGACCTTTCCAACCATGGATCCACCTCACTCGGATTTCCTCTATGAAGCGGGGGAAACACGCAAGTGTGTAGAGAAGCTAAACTCGATGGTCGAGGAAGCTTGTGCACGGTTCACCCAAGATCGACTCTTGACGGTTGGTGAAGAAAAGGAAGATGAATAGGAAAGTCTCGAGGATGAGTTGGAACGGTCGGAAGTTGTCACGGATGGCCACCGTGATGCTCAAGACTTGGAATGTCCTCTTGAGGTAGCCACCACTCTTCCACATTTCATCCCAAGCGTTGAAGAGGAAGTTCTCAATGAGGAGATGAGTGCTGATTCAATCGAAGACATAGCTTGGAGACTCGCTATTCAACGCTTGCTTGCGGAAGAGCGAGGAAAGACGAGGAAAGAAGAGGAAAGAAGGAGTAGTGGAGGAGGTAGTAGAAAAAGAAGAGGAATTTCTTGAGGATCCCCAAGAGGAGGAAATCGAAGAAAAAGGAAGGGAGTTTAAGGAAGAAGAAGAAAGAGCAAATGGGGGCCAAGATGAGGACGAGGTCGAGGTGATGAAGCATCCACAAGTTACAAGAGCTACCAATGCTTTCCACCCGACCTCGATGCACTTTTGGAGAAGGACACGTTTGCGGCTCTTTGCCAAGTCAAGGCCAAACCATCAGCGATCCCTCTTGGTGGATGCGATGGAAGTCGATCGAGGTTGCACAATATGGTGTGGGGCAAAGAGAAAAGTGAAGAAAGTAAGTAGAAGAGGTCTCGTGAGTCGAGCCTCAAAGCTGATCAAGTTCACGATCCCTTAATCATGGATTCGTCCAATGCTCATGACTTGAGATTTCATCTCACCGATGAGAACCTCAATGAAAGAGCACGGATCTAGGTGTGCGATTGAAGAACGTGATTGGTATGTGAATTAGGGATTTGGGATGAGGTAGAATTTGGGAATTAGGGTTGAGAGAAGAGGATTCCGGTCACCGGGATGGTGGCCGACGAGTTGGAGAGGGGAAGAGGGAATTCGGCTATGATAGAGAGAGAGAGAGAGAGCTTAGGGAATAATTCTGTTGTTATTGCTTAACCCTAGCCTATGCCTAACAAAGAATATATATAAACCGACTAATTCCCTATAACTACCCAAAGACTTAACCTAACCGATTTAACCCCAATAGTTCCCAAAATAGCCGACATAATATAAAACGTCAAATAACAAATAAACCCCAAATTACTAATTGTCTGACATTCCATCCCCCTTGAAACCCACCTTGTCCTCAAGGTGGACCTTCTTTCTTCTCTTCCTTCTTCTCTTCCGCTTCTCGTGCCTCCATTTCCTCCCCTTCATCTTCCCAGTTCCCCACCAGCAGCATGAGATGACCCTTGGCGCATTGATGCCCCACCGTATACCTTTCGTCGCAGTTAAAGCAACGACCATCTCTGCGCTTCTGGTCCATTTCCGCCTGCGTCAGCCGGACAAACCCCTTTGGTGGCAGCCTTGACTGGAATCTGCTCGCTGCTGTTGTGCCGGTGGCCGCCGAGCTTGCATTTCCCGACGGCGTCGAGGTACCAGCTCCTGCTCCCACTCCTCCACTGGCCTTCTGGATACGCCCAGCCGACGTCCTCCAACTAGCCAGCTCCTCTTCCTTGCGCCCTGCAATCCTGAAAGCAACTCGAAGAGAGTAAGGTTCGAAAACCTTAACTGCGGCTGCCAGCTCCGGGCAGAGTCCCGCCATACACAGTCCCACCAGGGTCTCCTCCGTCATTTCCTTGCACTGGTTTCCCAGTTTAAGGAACTCCGCGCGATACTCGGCCACCGACCCTGATACGACCCTGAATTCACTCCTCACCAAGCTGGAATTTCTTGTTCGAGAAGGTAACCCAAATTGTTTTAACAATATGGAATTTTGTCTAAGTCTTTTGACGAGTTCAGGAAAGGTACTTTGCGAGCTCGGTTCGTCTCATTGGAGCGTTGGAATGGAGAGTTTGGGAGTGAGTTTTGAACTTCAAGTGCTCGTCTATATGCTGGAGTGCTTGGTAGTTCAAGGGGAAACTTGGTAAGTTCATTTTCAGGCTCGACAAAAAGGGATCTCGACACAGGAAAACAGGCTGAATCTGCCTAAGTGTAAAATCGAGTCCATAGAGGCTACTTTGACGTGCTATTCCAGACGGGTGATTGAGCTTCGAGTTGGGGGCTTCATACCCCATAAATCTATGTACTTTAATCTACAAAGAAGAGGCGTTGGATGATTGAAAGTGCTCCTGGAAGTCATCAGTCGAAGGCCTCAAAGGTTGCATCCAGGCTGTTGGTGACGTGGAGCTGCAGAAAAGAGTTTCTTTCCTTAAGTGTCTCGGATTGCTATTTCCTTTTGTGTTTCAGTTTAGGTTTTCGAGTTGTAATAGGTTTATGACGATTTCCCTTGTTCACAAGGTTAGCTAGGTTCTATTTAAGCTTTAGTTTGTGCTGTAATTGAACACACGTTTTATGAAATCAACTTTTGTGTTCATCGAGTCATTCTCGTGAATTGTCCTTGGTTGTGTGGAATTGATTCCACCGAACAAGCGAGCTCAGCATCGGTCGATCATCACCTCGATCGTGGACGAGTTGCGACATTAGTTCGATCGAGCCTCTTCCCAGTTCTTGGCGAGAAGTTGCACGTTCGACATCCATCTTACCTCAACCCCTGTTTTGGCGTCCATCGGAATTCTGTTATTGAGAAGTCTCTAGGCTGCCTGACTCTGATCAAAAGCTCGAGGGTTGGAGCTCATCAAGTGGTAATCAGAGCCCAGGTTCTACTCAGCGGCGTTCACAACGTCGTCAATAGAAGGCGGCGCTGGTACGACAAGGTGGACCAGGTCGAAGGGTCCAGTAGATTGTGATCCTGCTGCTGTTCTGCTAACGGAACAGAGGCAGAAGAAGAAGGCTGGGATTGACAAAAAACCTGCCATGGCGGAGCAAGCCGGTCTCGCAGAGCTGCTGCGGACGATTCTCGCGCAACAGAACGCTGCAATTCAGACCCAGCTCGACAACCTAAATCAACAATTGGCTGAACTAAGAACGACGGTGAATGCCCCTGTTCAGCCGAGAGATGCTGTCGGTGAAGTATTAGTGCCCGATCCAAATCTACAACAGGGCGATGACGAGGTTCGACAGTTGGAGGCAGAGCACGGCAACAACCTAACCGAGCTAAGAGGAATTAAATTGCAGTTGCCCCCGTTTGCAGGTGCCAACAATGCCTCTGCGTTTCTCGACTGGGAAAGAAAGGTGATCCTATTTTTTCAGTGCGGCAACTATAGCGAGGCGCAAAAGGTACTCCTTGTGACATTCGAGTTCACCGACTACGCCGCACAGTGGTGGGAGTAGACCCAACTCCGCCGACGACGGAATTTGCAACCTGAGATCACGACTTGGGGAGAATTGAGGGGTCTTATGCGTGAACGGTTTGTTCCCGGCTATTATCAGCGGGAATTGCACGAAACACTGCAGGGTTTGCGCCAAGGGTCACGATCTGTTGAAGAGTACTTCCGCGAGCTTGAGCTGCTTATGATGAGGGCTGACGTTAGGGAAGACCGCGAAGCAACTATTGCGCGTTTCCTCTATGGTCTAAACCGAGAGCTTCGACAAGAAGTTGAGCTAAGAACATTCGTCGAGTTAGAAGAGGTTGTTCATTTGGCAATCAAGGTCGAAAAACAATTCAAAGCTGCTGCTGGAAGACGCAACTCATCTGCCCACAAAAGCACTTCAGAATTTGTTCCCAACTCTGCTTCAATGCCATCACGAGCCGAGGTGGAGAAACCGGCAGTTCGCAATCCGCCAGCCAGGAATGAGGGCTCAAGTGCTCAAATTCAGTGCTTTAAGTGCTTTGGCCGTGGGCACAAAGCAAATCAGTGCCCGAATCGAAAGGCGCTTGTACTCAGAGACGGGGAGTATTACTCCGAGGATGACGAGGACATGCCGGCAAAGGTCACAGTTGATTCTGATGGAGACGAGATTGAAGAAGAAATTCAAGCTGAGATTTCTCCACCACCAGGTAAGCTATCTGCCGTGAACAGGAGAGCCCTCACGACAACGCAACAAATTGACAATGATCAAAGGGACAACTTGTTTCAATCAAGGTGCTTGGTCGAGGGGCAATTACTGTCCGTCATCGTCGATGGCGGCAGTTGTGCTAACGTCGTTAGCCAGGACGTGGTTAAATGCTTAGGGCTGAGTACAACTCGACATCCGACACCCTATACGTTGCATTAGCTTGACGACTACGGCGCAATTAAAGTTCAACGGCAAGCGCTCGTCAAATTCGAAATCGGCGAGTACAGGGACGAGGTGTTGTTTGACGTCGCACCAATGCAAGCTACCCATCTCCTTCTAGGCCGACCGTGGCAGTTCGATAGAGGGGTCTGTCATTATGGTGGTACGAATTGTTACAAAGTTCAACATGGCGGGAGGAAATTTCTGCTACAGCCCTTGTCGCCGATAGAGGTTCGCGAAGATCAACGACAAATGGAAGCTAATCGACGGAGGCTAAGAGAGGAATCCAGCGGAGCCAAGGTCTCGGAGTCTCGAAACGTCAACTTGATCGTTCGAAGGTTCATGCTCACTGGGTATTCCAAACCGAGGACACCTCGCCGTCGTCCCTGTCGTTCGTTGCCGGCGCAGGGGAGGAGAGAGAATGAATTGGGTGGAGTTCACCAGGGCAATTCGAACTCCGTCAAAGGTGCTAGCACACTCCTTGAGGGTCAGGGAAGCTCCTCCACCGATTGGATTAGCTCGATTTCTACTCGAACTCAGCATCCAATTTGGGCTCGATCATCTCTGCAAACGCTCCTGTACGAGCAGAATTCGACCGAATGGGTTGGAGCAGCTTGGGGTGAATCGTCGCCAACCAACGATGCAGAACCATTTGGCCATGAAGTCCGAAGCTGTCGAAAGCTTCAATTGTGCTCGAAGATCCCTGAAGAAGAAACGCCTAAATCGAATTCAGCTCTTTGGGGAACAGTTCATTTGAACTCGGCTTTGGGCGGGAACGAGGAAAGTGACGATTCGACGATGCTGAAGTTGGGTCGAGGCATGGGCAGGGTACAGATGTTCGATTGTGAGTCCCGTGAAGCTCGTGAAAGCAGCGAATTAGAGTGGCGTGACCCAAATCGAAAATCCCCAATTGATGTCCTGAAGAACAGCAACCCAATTTTCCAGATTCGCCAGTTCAAGAGACCCACTTTCGACCCGATTTGGGGTCAATTTTGTGCAAGATTTGAGAAGTGGAAGGAACCAGCTTTGAGGACAAAGCTTTTTGAAGAGGGAGGGCCTGATACGACCCTGAATTCACTCCTCACCAAGCTGGAATTTCTTGTTCGAGAAGGTAACCCAAATTGTTTTAACAATATGGAATTTTGTCTAAGTCTTTTGACGAGTTCAGGAAAGGTACTTTGTGAGCTCGGTTCGTCTCATTGGAGCGTTGGAATGGAGAGTTTGGGAGTGAGTTTTGAACTTCAAGTGCTCGTCTATATGCTGGAGTGCTTGGTAGTTCAAGGGGAAACTTGGAAAGTTCATTTTCAGGCTCGACAAAAAGGGATCTCGACACAGGAAAACAGGCTGAATCTGCCTAAGTGTAAAATCGAGTCCAGAGAGGCTACTTTGACGTGCTATTCCAGACGGGTGATTGAGCTTCGAGTTGGGGGCTTCATACCCCATGAATCTATGTACTTTAATCTACAAAGAAGAGGCGTTGGATGATTGAAAGTGCTCCTGGAAGTCATCAGTCGAAGGCCTCAAAGGTTGCATCCAGGCTGTTGGTGACGTGGAGCTGCAGAAAAGAGTTTCTTTCCTTAAGTGTCTCGGATTGCTATTTCCTTTTGTGTTTCAGTTTAGGTTTTCGAGTTGTAATAGGTTTATGACGATTTCCCTTGTTCACAAGGTTAGCTAGGTTCTATTTAAGCTTTAGTTTGTGCTGTAATTGAACACACGTTTTATGAAATCAACTTTTGTGTTCATCGAGTCATTCTCGTGAATTGTCCTTGGTTGTGTGGAATTGATTCCACCGAACAAGCGAGCTCAGCATCGGTCGATCATCACCTCGATCGTGGACGAGTTGCGACATTAGTTCGATCGAGCCTCTTCCTAGTTCTTGGCGAGAAGTTGCACGTTCGACATCCATCTTACCTCAACCCCTGTTTTGGCGTCCATCGGAATTCTGTTATTGAGAAGTCTCTAGGCTTCCCGACTCTGATCAAGAGCTCGAGGGTTGGAGCTCATCAGACCCTGTCTGCCTGAGCTTGGCCAGCTGTTCCGGGGCCCACCCCTCCGCCTTGCCAAACTGGTAGCGTAGCTCATCCTGGAACCTGGGCCACGAGATGAACTCACCTGCTGCTGCATAGGCCCGCTCGGTCCATTCCCACCACTGGAGCGCATCCCCTTCGAGATAGAAGGATGCCAGGTGCGCCTTCCTCTCTTCTCGGATCGGGTGGTTCCGGAACCACCTCTCAGCTGCATACAACCACAAACCCACATCTCCCGAGCCATCGAATTTGGGAAACTCTATCACTGGCGGTTTAGCTCTAAATACCAATTCCTCTTCAGTCTCATACAGAGGGTTATGGTACTCATACCTGCCTGCGTTCGGTGGTGGTGGCGGATTCCTCGGTCCTTGACGGTAGTGGCTGCCCGCTGCTTGCTGCTGGGGAGGGTAGGGCCAGTCGCCCGTAACCTCCTGATGGTTCCCTTGGTACTCAGGCTGGGTCCCCGACCCTTGCCCCATATCCTGCCAACCTCGACCGCTCCCGCCTCCTGTCCGCGGAGTACTCCATGGAGGGTACCCGTACTCCGGTCCCTTGCCGGGACCCCTGCTCGGTCCATACCAGCTGCTGCCCGTCTGCGGATGACCCAAACCGGTTCGGTCCGACCGAGTTCGGTCCGACCAGTTTCTGCCCAACCGGCTGGCCACCCGGTACCCAGCCTGGTTTCGATCCCGCGACCCAGCCCCATCTCGCCTCCTCTGGGCTCGGGTCCATCCAGCCTTCCGGGTCGCCAAAACTCAACTCCTCGGCCCAGGGTTCTCCATCGGGCCCAGTCGGCCGTGGTTCTCCCTCGTACCCCGCCATCTTCTGCTTTCCGCGGTTCTTGTCCTGGGCCAGGTCCGTCGGAGTTGGAAGCAGGCCAGGCCCGCTGAATGCAGGCGCGCTGGCGCTATTGGCGCCCACGTTTCCTGGCGCCCCGCCCGACGCGGACAGCGCCTGCGTTGTCCCTGCCTCGGCCCCGCTGCCCGAAGGCTTCTCCGCCGCCGCCTTCTCCTCTCGGCGCGTCCCGGCCCGCTCCCGCGTCCGCGTCGTCGCCCGGCTGCTCCTCCTGGCGCGCGGTCATCGCGCCGCGGCCCCCTTGGGCCGTCGAGTCCGCCGCAGCCCCCGGCGGGTTGGCCCCCAGCACCACCTCGGCCATCCTACTCACCGCCGCAGACCGATCCCCAAGGTTTGGCTCTCGGTTCTGCAGGACGTCGATCAGAACCTCCTTCATTGTGTCCGCGAGGGCTCGGCATAGCTTGTCCGTTACTGTTTGCCCATCTCCTCAATTGAGACCGCAATCTGACTGCCTAGGGCTTCAATGGCGCCGATCGAGCCTCGCGATGCTGCTGCGGCTCTTTCCGTCGATTCCGTGAGGGTTTCCAGAGTGCAACGATCCCGTCATACTTGTTGGTGGTGATATCCTTCACGGTGACGATCTCCTTGGTTGTTTTCTGCTGCTGCTGTTTGTCTGTCGGGTTCATCATCTTTCTTGCTCAAGACCTTCTGCAGTACTCAGCACACCAGCCAGGCTCTGATACCACTGAAAGAGCACGGATCTAGGTGTGCGATTGAAGAACGTGATTGGTATGTGAATTAGGGATTTGGGATGAGGTAGAATTTGGGAATTAGGGTTGAGAGAAGAGGATTCCGGTCACCGGGATGGTGGCCGACGAGTTGGAGAGGGGAAGAGGGAATTCGGCTATGATAGAGAGAGAGAGAGCTTAGGGAATAATTCTGTTGTTATTGCTTAACCCTAGCTTATGCCTAACACAGAATATATATAAACCGACTAATTCCCTATAACTACCCAAAGACTTAACCTAACTGATTTAACCCCAATAGTTCCCAAAATAGCCGACATAATATAAAACGTCAAATAACAAATAAACCCCAAATTACTAATTGTCTGACACTCAACTTCAAGGAGGTTCTTGGGTGGACAGAAACTTGAAGAGCAACTGTCCGGCTCACGACGTTAAAGAAGCTCTTGGTGGGAGGCAACCCAACCATCAACGGTGTGTTTTCTTTTGGCTTCAATAAGTCGACCTTTTGTTTTGCCGCTCCCGAACAGCAACATTCACCACTATCTGGTAACATCATTCTACTTTCCTATTTTACGCCATTGAGGGCAATATCGAGCTTAAGTGTGGAAGGGTATTTTATTACGCCATTGAATTCTTGGAGCCTTGATGTATGCCCAAATTTTTAAAATTTGAGGACTCCAAGCATAACAACTTCTACATTTGCATGATCGTAGTGGCACCTTGTGGTGATTTGTTTTGAATCTCGTGGTTATTAGCATGGTCTATAAATGATTTGATTGTGATTGTGTGCATCCTATGATGACGACTGAGACTCGTATTAGGTTTGTGCTTAGGTTCATTTCTCATGTGTTTGTGAACCGATAGATGTTTTGAATAAATTACTCACTTTTCACAGTTTCCTATGCATCGAGTTTAGGGAGTGAGAACGATGATTGAGCACCTAGGTAGCCATGTGAGACTTGTGCCGTTCGTTTCGTTCTTGTGCGATAGTTTCCCCTTTACATGATGTGTAGCATTCACGTTGTTGCTAGCGAGGAAGATGGAGGCATAGGTTTAGCCCACGACCCAAAAGTTGACCGACCCGATCATATTATCCCTTAGTCAACCCTTTTGAGTCATGTGTCTAAGGGTCGTTCTAGTGTTAGGTAGCTCATGCTACTTGAGCTTGATTGATTTAGATAGAACGACCCTACTTTCTTCGTGTATACACCGTTATCGACTTACCCTTGTGTTTGGAAGCTCCATTCATATCATTTGAGCTTAAACGAGGTTCCACATGAGTGATTTGTGTATGGTTTTGCTAAAGAGTGAAGTGAGTGTGGAGGTAGTTCTTAAAAGTGAGCATTGTTCCTTAAGTTAAAAAATGTGGCATGTTTTTAGCTCTCTTTAGCCACCATAGAAAAGAGATAAGAAAAGCAAAAAGAAAAAAAAAAGACCAATAAGAGGGCAAAGTAGAAAACAGAGTGACCACAAAAAATATAATAAATGTTGAACATGCTCTTAGAAGTGTTGCTTAGCATGCAAGCTTTATGAATACTTACATGTTGTTTGCCTACCACACTCTTGTGCTTGAAATTGAATAGCAAATGTAGAAAGAAAGATTGTTGCGAATGGGTTGGTGATTGGTTGTGTTTTGGAAGTGTGGGAAGTGTAGTTTTTGGCTGTTGTTTTTTTTTTATATATAAGGGTGATATAGGTTTACTTTTCATAATTAGGTACTACTTAAGGGATTGAACCTGGGATCTCCAAGTTCAATGCTAGTGACATTACCACTAGACCAAACCCTTGTTCGTTTTGGCCGTTGTTAGTGGTCATTGTTTTTTGAGGAAGGTTCTAGATCGAAGCCAAGGAACCTTATACTTTTGTTCTAGGTTGAAGTTGTGGAACCTCATGAAATACGTGCCACCACCCAAAACGCCTTTTTTCCCATGTCCGAGACCCTAGCCAGTCATTTGAACCTGTGTCTAAGACCTACGGACAAGCTAGCAACGGCACCCATCTTGTGAACTCTAACATTTAGAGGTTACCATCACGGTATAGGGACGTTAGGATTGAGCGTGAATATGCACATCTTTTGTATCAAATGGTCCTGACCCCACTGGTCGAGAGTGAGTGATTCATTCATCATGTTTTGTTCATTTCTTATACCCCGTTGACGACCTAGGTTGCTCGATCGTTCGTTCCTATGATGTTGTAACACCCTACCCTATACGTATTACCTAATCATATTGTTCATACAATTGCAGCGGAAATAATCTAGGGTGTTACATTAATTATCAAAATTTACCAAAATAAAATTTCGACATGAATTACCCGCGTAATGGGCTAACAGTTCTTGTAACTAAAACCTGCACATGTACTTGACCTTGCCATAATTGGCTCAACATAGGTAAATCAGGAGTCGTATAATTGCACTTCCTCGGGATAAACCCTCGTGCAAGTCATCCTCCTTAAACATCATAATATCACCCTGGGAAGTTTATTTCCCCCACTTGTGAATCCAAATACAACCACAATATCACATCATGTCAAAACACCTGATCGAACAACCATGAAGTCATATCAACAGTTAAGCCACAAATGGCAACATGTATGCAATCATCAGCATAAACAAGGTCCATATCGATTAGGGCAAGTCAATAATATCATACAGCAGTCCAGGGTTCAACATATAACACAAAAGTTCATACACCCCCTAATCATGCCATTCTAGTTCACCTAGGTCAATTCTAAGCATCAATATAATTATCGTGATACGACAAACCCGGTATGCCGTGCTAATCCCTCACCAGTTCTGGTCGTTCAAACACCGGTTTAACCTTCCCGTACTAAAACGTCAATTTCAGGAACGAACCTCGAATTAAAATCCGAGACCGTCCTAATATCCCCTGCAGTATCCCCGTCAATATTAGTTCTAGGCTCCGGGTCAAATTCTCGATAAAAGCACATCAAACCCTGGCCGGAGCTAAATTCAGCGATTTGGACCCCAACCTAAATAATTGCCGAAATTCAGGGAATAGAACTAGAGGATTGATGATCTCGCTGCAGGAAGCTCGTATATGAAATTTGGGCTCAATCCGGCTTCCGAATACTCCGAAACCCTAATTCCTTCGATCAGAAATTCAAGAAATTCCTGATCCAAAAACTCATTTTAAAGCTCTAAATCGATAAATCACGATAAATTGATGAAATAGACATTACTTACGAGAGTTTTGGATCATAGATGCTTAAGAATTGAGCTCTACAAAATTCTTGCGAGCTCCACTGAATGCCTCTGCTCGCACTGTTCTCTCGGTACAGAATGAGAAAAGAAAGAAGAATGAAATGGAAAAGAGATGAGAATGGGACGGAAGGTGGGATTAATATATGTGGTCTGCCGCTTAATGTAATTATATATATATAATTAATACGTATACTTATCCGATCGATAATCCGATTTTCGTCGAATTACTGTCAAAATGCTCGATTTTAAATCGCGTAATTTTTCTAGCGACCGTAATACGAGTTTAGCAGAAACGGATGTTACAATGCTCCCCTCCTTAAAAGATTTCGTCCCCGAAATCTAACCATGAGTCGATAGTACATATCCGCTCGTTCCCTTCCTAGCAGACACTATCACTTATCTTGTTACTACCTAACTCTTTGGTTAGGAGATCTGAACTACATAACTAAACACATAACATCTCAAGTTCCCATGTTTAGGTTTCAAAAACCTATACTGGGCTATCACAACAAAAGCACATCAACAAGTTCAAAACATAACTTATTAGGCAAGATTGTTAACCTGCAAAGTAGGTTGCCACTAACACAAGGTTATATCAACCTACAAAATGGTTGTCACCAAATCATCATGGATCATATCCATATTAAAATCTCTACCACCACAACTCATCTTGTTGGCATAATCTAAAATCAACTGCATTGCATGGCTAGCCACCATACTACTCGATTGGTTAGTAGGATTTCTAGAACAACTTCTGTGCGAGCTACAAGGAAATATTGGCCATAACTTGATCCACACACCATTAAAACTTTCTGTGAAATAATAACTTGGAAAACAAGATGAAAACCCCACATAATTCTTCAACCATAAATGTTTCAAGCCTACTTCCAATACTCAAAATCATTTTTGACAATATGCAACTGATTATGCAACACATCATCACCTTTGGTCCAAATCCTGGAAAGTTTAGTGCAAGTACAGGTATGGAGTACTCTCTCTCCTTTCGAGGGTGATCAGTCCTCAAGAGTGAAAGTAACATACCCATAATGCAGAAAACAAACCAGCTCTGATACCAAACAGTAACACCCTACCCTATACGTATTACCTAATCATATTGTTCATACAATTGCAGCGGAAATAATCTCGGGTGTTACATTAATTATCAAAATTTACCAAAATAAAATTTCGACATGAATTACTCGCGTAATGGTCTAACAGTTCTTGTAACTAAAACCTGCACATGTACTTGACCTTGCCATAATTGGCTCAACATAGGTAAATCAAGAGTCCTATAATTGCACTTCCTCGGGATAAACCCTCATGCAAGTCATCCTCCTTAAACATCATAATATCACCCTGGGAAGTTTATTTCCCCCACTTGTGAATCCAAATACAACCACAATATCACATCATGTCAAAACACCTGATTGAACAACCATGAAGTCATATCAACAGTTAAGCCACAAATGGCAACATGTATGCAATCATCAGCATAAACAAGGTCCATATCGATTAGGGCAAGTCAATAATATCATACAGCAGTCCAGGGTTCAACATATAGCACAAAAGTTCATACACCCCTAATCATGCCATTCTAGTTCACCTAGGTCAATTCTAACCATCAATATAATTATCGTGATACGACAAACCCGGTATGCCGTGCTAATCCCTCACCAGTTCTGGTCGTTCAAACACCGGTTTAACCTTCCCGTACTAAAACATCAATTTCAGGAACGAACCCCGAATTAAAATCCGAGACCGTCCTAATATCCCCTGCAGTATCCCCGTCAATATTAGTTCTAGACTCCGGGTCAAATTCTCGATAAAAACACATCAAACCCTGGCCAGAGCTAAATTCAGCGATTTGGACCCCGACCTAAATAATTGCCGAAATTCTGGGAATAGAACTAGAGGATTGATGACCTCGCTGCAGGAAGCTCGTATATGAAATTTGGGCTCAATCCGGCTTCCGGATACTCCGAAACCCTAATTCCTTCGATCAGAAACTCAAGAAATTCATGATCCAAAAACTCGTTTTAAAACTCTAAATCGATAAATCACGATAAATTGATGAAATAAACATTACTTACGAGAGTTTTGAATCATAGATGCTGAAGAATTGAGCTCTACAAAATTCTAGCGAGCTCCCCTGAATGCCTCTGCTCGCACTGTTCTCTCGATACAGAATGAGAAAAGAAAGAAGAATGAAATGGAAAAGAGATGAGAATGGGACGGAAGGTGGGATTAATATATGTGGTCTCCCGCTTAATATGTATATATATATACTAGCGCCGGGTTCGGCCCGTTGGCCGGGAGATTTTAGACTTTAAAATAACATTTATACAATTGATATAATATATGCCCATAAATGCATGTCATAGGTGTCTTTATATCTTAGTTATGTCGGTAATTCAATTATGCATAATGTGTTTGCAATATAATAAGGATATGACTTATGAGAAATGTGATATGGGAAATAAATATAATTATTTAATACAAAAAAGTAATTGTCTTCACTACTAAAGTAGGTCATATAGTAGTTTTCGTACAACCACTATATATAAAATGAAATGAAGTCACATAAAAAAGAGGTATGAACATAAGATTACATTGAAAATAAGTTGGTACAAAAATTATCCATGAAAATATATTATAGTATTTATCATCTTTGTTGATCACGACAAAGGTTATAGATATGAAATTATATTATTTGAAAAGACACTTTGCAAATTATAGTAACAAATGAGGGACTGAAATTGCCGGTCTCAGATTTGATATTATGTCTCGTAAATTTGAAATTCACTTAATACGCACAAAATATATTAGAGTCGTAAATAAAGTATTTCAATAAATTGAAAGCAAAATATCACCAATGTCTTATGATTTCACAATACCTTAAAGAGACATATTTTAAAAGCTCACACCAACATAAAAAGTTTGAGAACATTTTCAACAAAATTGTTGCTCATAACAGGTCAATGAGTCAGATTTCTCCAAGTACCAAATATTTATCTCCAAATTTAACTGTTGCATGCCTAACCCCCCAAAATTAAATATGAACTATGATATAATTAGCTTCTAGAGCTAAAAAGAAAATACACATGTTCAACCACTTAAACCCCAAAATGAAAGAATCTAAATGCATGTCCTTGTATGTTACCAAACTAATTCTTATTTAGCAAGACGGTTGGGAATTAAGTAATAAACTCTCGTACCAATTAATCAAGTTCAAGGGAAATGGTTTGTACTGGAGAGGAAATTGACATAGACCTACCTCCATGCTTTCAACTTACCTCTGCATAACTCTATATCAAAGAATGGTGATGGTTTAGTTGTAGAAATTCTCCAACCATCTTTCTTTGTGAAACTCCAACGTTGAAGTGGAATCTTGATATGTTATTACCAATTGTCTTTGTGAACCCCGTATATCGATGTAGGTTGAATTAATAATATGATTATTGAGAGAAAATGTTGGTGCAATTGCATGAAGGAAATTAGGATCCCTTGTGCCCAACTTAAAAATCGCACTAAAATTATTAGGGGAAATTCGTACAATTTTACGTAACCCCAATTTTTGCTCAAATTCTTGTAATTAATCTCACCTAAAAAGTCGAGTTTGTTAATAGGGAAAGGGGTCCATTTAGTAACCATTATATTTTTTTTCTTCTTCTCAAAATTAGAAAAAAGAACTCGAACAAAAGGGAAATACCATTTCCTGAAAAGCCTACCGAAGAAAACTTGTTTAGCTTAATATTTTGGAGGCTTACGAAAATGAAACGTAAAACGAAAAATCCCGTTTACTAACGATTTCTATGATATGTAAATTTTGGTGGGTTGATTACCACATTTTTAAATTTAAGATGTATTTTGTAAACTTGTACCGTATCATCGATCCGACCAAAAAATATCGGTATGCAGTTTGGTTGTATGAAATGGTTGAATCAAGATCTCAACACAAAGTGTCCTATCTTCATTCTAGTGATTTATCATCTTACGTTTCCACTTATGTAATGTGAGCATTAGTGTGAATATAAACATGTCGATTGGAGTTACAAAATAAATTATCACCCATGGATATCCGAATCACAATAGAGTACGAACATGACTTTGATTGTCAACCTGATTTTTTTAGGTAATGGATAAAATTCAAACCACTTTAGATAGAATAATGGATATTGTCGCAACTATCCCACGGAATCTGACCGCTTGCAATCTTTTCGAAGTCGCCATCAATCTTAATTTGTAGTGGATCAAAAAATATTTGCACCGGTCCTAACCTTAGGATTGCAACCAAACTGTGATATGCGAATTAAAGTTATACATTATATAATACAGTTACATACGGGAAGGTGTTATCACACCCAACACTCTAAATTGGTACTCTAAATTGATACTACTTAAAAGGTTGAAAATGAAATATATATATTACTGTCTGTATTTAATTATAAATTTGAATTAATTTAGGGTTAAAGATACTATTTTTAAAGGAAAGCCATTTTGAGAAATGGCGAGCACGTGAGAAAGGGGGAGAGTGAAATATAAATTCTTCTTTTAGGCCTAAAAAGTAAAAACCCTACTTCACTCTTCATTAACAGCCGCGAAACTCTCTTTTCCTCCCTTACTAAAACCCCTTCTTCTACCAAAAAGGAAATAAACACAACCCTTCTTCTTCTTCCTTTCAGATATATTATTAGCCTGTTCCTACGGTGAATTCGCCCGCTCGGAACATCTCCTCGACTGGAGCTTTAAAGATCGGACTTCAGAGCCACGATGACACAACGGCTTCTCATGGCGGTGGTGAGAATTGACGGCGGTCGATACCGGCGACGATGATGATAGCGATGTACGCCGGCGAAAATGATGACAACGGAGGCGAAGGTAAGATGCATTTTTGTTGGTTGCATATCGAATTGTAGGTTCTTGGTTGCTGATTTAGAGTTCTGACCTTTTATTTTTGTGGGTTTGATTATAGCGAGGGGATGAGGAAATGGTCGCCGACTTGGATCTAGACGGCGTGAAAGGCACGAAGACGGAGATTGAATTTTTGCTCGATTTTCGGTGGGTTTGTTTTTGTTTCGTTTCAAAAATGGATTCTGTTAAGTGGGAAGCATCGTACAGAAGTTCAAGATCTATTAAACGATCCATATGTGGAGTCTGGAATGGTACTTTGAAAATAAAAAACACAACCCAAATCGGACCCTTCATTGACCTGTTTTTGGAGCCCGTAATTGAGGTTTGGAAAACAAAATGCTTATTATTTATTTTGAAATGACAATAACGACAGCCCTTTATTAGTTCCACTAATGTCAATGGATCACAATTAATTGCGTATGTTGACACCCGTGGGCCTGCCGCAGCTGTCTGGACCCATTGTGGTTTGAAGTTCCATAAATTAGGCCCAGTAAATGACGGCAGCGGAAGGGAGGATTGATGGAGAAAATCAGAGAAAACCAAAACGCAAAACTTCATTAAGTGGGCAGGTGAATTGTCCAAAATGCCCTTCCGGAAATTCCTCAGAGGCCAACAAATTCAAATCCCTGCAAAAGCAACCCATGTTTTGCCATCTTATATCTTGTAGATATATATAATACAAATACTTATCCGATCGATCGATAATCCGATTTTCGTCGAATTACTGTCAAAATGCTCGATTTTAAATCGCGTAATTTTTCTAGCGACCGTAATACGAGTTTAGCAGAAACGGGATGTTACAATGTGATCTACATGCATGAGTAACTGTGATTGGTTAATCGTCGAGGCATGTTGTGTGTTGGTTGATGAATAATGTGAGAACTCTTCTTTTGCACAATCTTAATACATTTGAATGTTGTTTGTGGTGGTTTCCAAGATTACTTTATTTTTGTCCATAGGTCGGTGTCAAATAACCATTGTGATTCATTTGTTTTGTGCCCTATGACATGCCCCAAAATTGTGTTGAAAAAGAAGTTGTAAACTTACCTTGTTTTGTACTTGGTTTGCTTGGGGACAAGCAAACGTCTAAGTGTGGGGGAGTGATTCGGGCCCAAATGTACACATTTTACCCTCATTTCTTATTCGTTTAGCTTAGTCTTTCATCGTTCATTGACATATTTCACATTAGGTTGTGCTTGTTTTGATACATTTCAGGTCCTAGCACGTGTGGAAGGGTCGAGGTCGAATTTTGGGATAATTGGAGGTCAAAAAGCGTAAAAACTGAAGAAAAGTCCGAAGTGAGACCATGACAATTGCCCCGTAACAGTGAAGTGCAGGCATCTAGGAAGCAGCCGCAGTTCACGGCCAAACAAGGGAGTTCACGGTCTTAGGAGAGCGTGAACTAGAGCCACAAACCGTGACATCAAACAGTGCAGCGAGGTTTCAGAGGTTACTGACGCCAGGCGAGTTCACGTTCGCTAAGACTGAGAACTGGGGCCATTAACAATGAACCCAGGAGAGTGAAGCGGTGCGTTTTGGATGACACTGAGTTCACGAACGCGTTTAGGTGTTCACGACCGTGAACTGGTCGCTTTCGGGCAAATATGAAGACAGCGGCGGGGAGAGAATGGGAACTTCATTTTAGGTTAGGTTTTCATTTTTCAGAATAAAGAGGATTCTAGTGAGAGGTTAGGGTTTCTTCAAGAGTGAGAAAGTGTCTTCTTCTTCAGATTTTAGAGAGATAAAGAACGAACCAAAGAAGAAGGAAGGCTAGGATTTGCTCCAAGTGGTGAATTGGGAAGATTCCCCCCAAGAGAATATCAACACAAGCTCAAAGGAGATTGGAGGCATCACCATGATGGTTTCTACCACTTCCTCTTGTGTTTTCCCCCTTTCTAGCATGAAGTAGTTTCCTTTTTCACTTGGGTGTTGTGAAACCCTAACTATTTGCCATGTAGTTATTGTGTGAATTGAATGATTTTTTATGGGTGTTGTTTAATTCAATGATTGAGGTATTTTTCATGTTGATTGTGCATGTTTGTGCATAGCAATCTAATTGGCCATTCTAACCTAGATTAGAGGGAAAATCCCCTCTCAAGGAAGGCTCGATTGAGTTGGGATTCCTATATTTTTTCAGGCCTCGAAGTTCACCCTTTTCACGTTCTCCATACTCTAAAAGTGAGTGAATCACTTCCAACTGAATAAGATGGGATTGGAATCCCTTTTTGTAGGGGAAGGGAAGAAGATGAGAAGCTCCAGCTCCCTAGGGTTCTTCTTGCTAGCCCTTCTTTCACTCTATCTTCTTTCTTTTGCTGCTGATCGCGACCCCGTCCTAGTTCTCAATAATTTCGTCGCACCCTTTCCCTAAAATGGAACTCCCCCGCCCGGGCATAGCGCTTCGCTTCCGATTCTTCGGAAGAATCAACAGACTTCTCCCTTATTCATTGATAGGGACAAGATGGAGAAGTACGGAAGCCCATCAGCAACTGATTAGTAAGCTTAAGCAGTCATTGGAAGCGGATAAAAGTAGTCTACAAAAGGAATTAGGTGCATAATAATAACTCATCGCCCTCACGGCGATACGGTTATCGACTCGGCAGCTATGGAATCTAAGCCGATTGAATCAACAACCGCTGGATTAAGAAAAGTATTTCAAATGGCTATCTTTACTCCCTCAAGACTTGCTTCTTATTTTTCTTTGGAGAAACAGGCTCCCGGCGAAAGTGAACCCGAGTAGTGCGAGATAGGCTAATCACCAGGCAGCCCTTTGATTGCTACATCCGTTTTCTTGCTCTATAAAAATTTATAAAAAGATGCTGGCAGCCACTTTTGCCCGTCTTCTATTGCTTAGTTTCATTGTGTCATTGAACCAGGTTCTGCTGCTGACCCGTCTTTGACCACTGAAGAAGATGATGTTATGTTTCCTTCCCGGGTACGAGTGCCAAGCCCCCGCGGGTGCGCGGGTTGAAAAGAGAAGGAGCAATCGAGCTTTTCCAGACATTTGTAATTCATGGTCTAATTAGACAATGTCTTGCTTGGGGATTTTTAAGCCACCGATCTAGGTTAATGTAGGGCAAACCTCTATGTTGAATTAAGCAATTTGGTTAAGCACGATTAACCGACCAACCATTGGGTTGAGTGAGAGAGTAAGTCAACCATCGATTGCCTTAATCGAGAGGGCTACTTGAGTAGCCTATAATGAATCCCTTGGTTTGGCAATCGAGAGTGTGGTCTACGACCATAGTTGTGTTTCCTAGTGGTTCGCGGTCACCTTGCCCATAGAAATCACTTCGATTCACATACCATGGTAGTAGTTAAGGGGAAGCGACACTCGAGTGATCCTTCTCACATAGAGCTTTCAAAACCATTTACTTTCCTTGCTTGTTTTCATTTGTAGTTTTCATAGTTTTAAACCCAAAACCATTTTGCTAGATAACAACTTAAGTGATTGAAGTAGGGGTACATGGATCGGGCCGAGTTGACAATTTAAATACTTGCCTTATACTGCACCCGGCTAGAGTTTAAAAGCTTGGGCTCTAGTTGGGATTAATTTGTGGTGTAGTTTCGTGCGAGTCATTTCCATTGCTATAGAGTTGACTGATAGACAACATGTTATGTTTAAGTCCCTCAACCAGCAGTACATCTCGAAACAAGGTTGATAGGTATTGCCCTATAGTGCCACATACTATGATAATCCCATGACCATTATCTCAAAAACAAGACTTTACCTCCATTGCTAGGCATTAAAGTTGAGAAAAGAGATTTTACCAGACATATGATGAGTACATCCACTTTCTAAGTACCACTTTTTGTCGTCTTGACCAGCATGATCTGAATGAAGAGCAGTTTCATACGCTGAGTGAGTAGTTTCAGTGGCCATGTAAGCCTCCTCATCTGACTTGGTTGCTTCCGCAACTGAATCATAGTCGCTCCATGATGCTTTCATAACCTTCTCTTTTGCCTTTAAAGTTTGCGGACAATTTGCCCTTATATGTCCAAATTTCCCGCATTTGCAACACACTTGAGGTTCCTTGTCCTGCTGACCTGTTTCAAAATATCAGATCTGTTGTTGGGGTAGCCTATCTTGAAAGTTATTTTTGTTACAATCATAAGGTAGAGATTTGGATTCCCCAGAGTAACGTTTATGATCATTCTTAAACTTCGACATACGATGAAATCTCTTACTAACAAGATCAAACTCTTTATCAAAATCACTCTCACTGTCATAGTCATAGCTAACAACCTTAGATTTAAATCCTTAGATTGAAACACTCTACCCAAACCTTTAAGTTTGTTGATAAGCACAGTAAATTGAGAATACATTTCATGTATTCCTTCTCCTTCTAACATAGCAAATGACTCAAAATTGTGCATTAATAAATGAGTGTTATTAAAGCCGAGCCGAGCCGAGCCGCTCGGCCCGACCGGTAAAACCGCCACCCAGTCACAAAATCGGCTCGGAACAATCTAAAAGCTCGTCCGGTTTTTGCCATTCAGCCACTAAATTTAATTAAAAAACTTGTAGAAAATTGAAATAAACCAAAAACGTCGGGCTCTCAAATTGAATCCTTATTTCCATTTCACAATTTTGAAGGAAAGAGATGAGCTATGATTAAGAAATGTCCGCTATTTATACTGGTAACGTTTATTAGGTACCGGTTCTCTAACGGTTTTTAAACGGTCTAATGCCGGTTGGACCACTAAAATGCGAACCGTTCGCATTACCGGGTCATGCTCCGGTTCGGTTCTGACAACATTATACGAGATTCTTTGATATTAGACGTACCTTCATACTTGCTTTCCAGTGCATACAAGATTTCCTTTGCGGTTTCGCAGTTTTCAACTTCATCTACTTATTCAGGATTCATACCCGATTGGAGAACGTGCATCGCCCTTTGATTCAGTTGGGCGCTTTTCTTTTGGGTCGCTGACCACAGATGTTGTTCATTGACATTCATTTGGATAGGTCTATTTTGGACCAACAACCATAGATCTTCATCTATTCCCCTCATAAATTGCTTCATCCTCTTTTTCAAGGCAGCGTAATTTGCCCCAGTGAAAATTGGAGGATGATTCAGAGTAGCTTGACCAAACTAACCTGAAGCCATTGGATCTCTTACCTTGGTAGCAGCAATCTTCGTCGAGGCCTGGCTCTGATACCACTTGTAATTAGATTATCATGAGAAGAGAAGTGAAAATGGGAATTAGGGCTTTCAAATGAAGAAGAAGAGGGAAAAGAAAAAAAAAATGAAATTGCAGAAGTAAGACTTGGTGATCTTCTGCTAAGTCAACAAAAAGAGGAGGGCTTGAAACGAGAGATTGGCCCACGAAAATAAACTAATTAGGTGAGCTTTGAAAAGCTTAAGCCCAAGAAACAATTCAACACTTCCGCAACGTCTTCTTCAAGGATTCCTTTTGCAGGAGCTGAAGGAAGATAGAGATGTTACAGAAGCCAGAGTCAAGAGACGTAGCAGCAAAACAAAATAGAGCACACTGAGATTTTTAACGAGGTTCACCCTATGCAATGGCTAGTTCCTCGTCCCAGGATCACTGATCCCATGAGACTCTATTTAAGATTTTCAAACTAAATATGAACAATGCAAACTGACTTAAGAAGGAAAATGAACAAGAAAAAATTCTCAGATCACAAACAGATCTGATGCCACCTGCTTTTTCCTCCTACAAAAGTACTCTGCTACAAAAAGACCAACTATAAATATATGGCTGCAGAGAAAGAGCCGTTGGACCAAGTAAGGAAACTCCTTTCATCACATTTGATTAGCTTCGCTTTCCCTCTGGATTCCTGAAAATCAGCAACAGTCTAGTCCAGGAGAATCGTTAATCCTGACTTGAGATCATCCAATGTTACCAGCTTGTCTATCTACTTCATTCATTCCATCTCTTGAAGTTTATACATTAGCCATCGGACACTAGCAATACGATAAAGGAATGTTAAAAGATGCATTTTTGGACAAAGAATTGTATAAGATCTATTCTTATATCTTTCCCGACAACTCTAGTTATTGAGACCAATTGGTTCTTGATATGATATCATAACGTCCTTTGACTTGCATGTCTCGATGTCTCGTGTGTGAACCTTGACAAATCTCAATATTAATTATTAACAGTTGTGTAAAGCAAATGACATGATGGGCGTATGCAAAATTCAAGTCCGCAAGTTGGCTTCCGGTTAAGGATGTGTGCAACGACATGCTATAAGAGATTTTGATCGAGATGTCTCGTGTGCACGAATCCTCACGACCCAAAAATTAAAAATGGATTTAAAGCACACAGTTTGGTGGGCTTGTGCACATTTTAAACCAATAAAGATTGACTTTCCTTTGCAAGGGCACGTATAAGAATCTATACTTAATATTATGACTATTCAAAAGTAACTTCTTGCAGCATAAGCACTAAATGAATTCACAAGATGCTAAGGTGGACAATTTTTTTACAAACAAAAATTTATTTATTGATATATTTATGGAGCTATCTCTCTCTTCTTTTAATACTTCTAATCATTTTTACTAAAACTTAAAATAAGTTATATTTTTTGTGAAACATTTAAACATTTAAACAAACAAACACACATAAGTAATAATCTTTCTTCAATTAACAAACAAACTATAAAGATGAAATAGAGAGTGACATATATTGTGTTTGTTTAACCCAAAATTATCTTATTAAATCTCATTAAGTAAACTTTCTATTCATTTTTACTAAAGATAATAAGTTATGAAAAAAACAAGCACACATATGAATAATAATAAATTTTCAACTAAACAAAATTTAAACGATGGCCGAAGAGAAAATAAGTGTTTGACAATCAATCGATTTTGAAAAACGAGCTATATGACTATATATTTTTTGCTATCAAAACTCACTTCTTACTAATGCATATACTTATAAAATAAAAAAAGTATAATTTATATAAAAAAAAGTCTGGAGATAAACTTGATAGAGCAACGTATTAATTTATCTCTACCCTTTTCCTATTTTGATTGTCTCTCTAGAAATAAAATCCAACATTGAAAATAAGAATTTAGATAGAGAAGGAAATGGTAATGCATATGAAGTTTTTTTTTTTTCTTTGTAGGAGAATAGGAGGAGGGAGGTACGCGAGACAACAATTAGATGACAAAATTTTGAGCAGTTGTAACATATTTTTGCCTGCTGATGACAGCAGTTCATCCTATCATTGCGAAAACGAGATGAACAAAATCGACGATTGTCAACTGCTCCCTCTTCCTCCTTGATTTGAAGCTGGCAATTGCTCCCTCTTCTTTCCATTATTTTCTTAATTTCTTCCAAATTAAAACTGCTGGATGGTAAATTTCCCCACTCGATGAGCGAATGTATTTCTTTTTCGTTTTCACGGAGTTGTTTTATGTTCTCTATTACGCCATATACTTTTATGTAAATAGGTAATATATTATTGGGTTAATACCTTATTTTGGCCCGAACTATGACCATATAATCAACTTTGACCCGTGGTTTCAGAAATTAACATCCTGGCCTCAACTATGCAACATTTAGACTCAATTGGCCTGACACATAGTTTGACCGTCAATTTGGACGGTCAACTCCGTTGACCGTTAGTCAACATGCCATGTCATTGCCTAGTGAGCCTAAAAATGATTAAAAAATTTAAATTCAAATTATTTTCCTAATTTCTATTATTTATCATTTTCCAATTAACCAAAAAATAAAATTCTAAAAATATAAAATAAGTTTTTGTGATATTTGAAAATGATAAATTTTATAAATTAACCAAAAATTATCAAAATAAATTTTATAAATTTATAAATTATGATATAAATTATATTTTTGTGGGAAATTTTAAAAATATAAAATAATTTGATAATTTTTATTTAATTTATAAAATTTATCATTTTTCAAATTATCCAAAAAATAAAAATCAAATTTATTTTATGTTTTTTATAATTTATTTTTGGTTAATTTGATAATAAATAAGAAAAATTAGAAAAATAATTTGAAATTTACATTTTTTAATGATTTTTAGGCTGACTAGGCAATGACATGGCGTGTTGACTAACGGTTCCGTTGACCGTCCAAATTGACGGTCAAACTATGTGTCGGGCTAATTGAGTCTATATGCTGCATAGTTGAGGTCATGATGTTAATTTCTGAAACCACGGGCCAAAGTTGATTATATGATCATAGTTCAGGCCAAAATAAGGTATTAACCCTATATTATTAGAATGGATAATTGGTTGGACTTAGAGCATATCTCCTTTGGTTGAATAATTGATCGTTTTCCTTAAATGGCTATTGCAACCCGATTCCTTAGATATTGAAATGGAAAGTAGAGTTGTGAGGGTTGTTCATTATATTCCTTATGCTCATGATTGACATGCTACTAGCTAGCTATAAGATGATGATCTGGTTAGTAATTAGTATGTAGCAAAGAGATTATAAGTAGAAGGGGACATAATTGGGGTTTTATAAAGGCCGCGAAGAAGAAAGAAAATGATGGTGGTGGTTTCTTGGTTGTGTATTTCAATGATTTTCAATTTCTACATGTTTGCATTGACATTTGTTTGTTTCATTAGGGTGGATTTTTCCTCATTGAATCCCTAACTAAAGCTTGATTATGACATGATTGTTTTCTTACCAACTATTATTTGGATGGGTGCATAGATTCAGTTCACAAATTAGGAATCTGCAAGATAGAATGAGTTGAGTTGTATTGAAGTATGCTCCTTTCATTATTTGTCTATGTTGTTATTAGGTAAAAGAACACCATTTTTTTTTGCAGGAGATATGCAACTCTCTATAAAATATAAATTGTGTTTATATGCAGTTTAGTTTGCTGAAAGTATTGCTTTAATAAGTTAGTGACAACTGATAGTTCTGTTTGTGGTTGGTTTTGCTAGAACATTGCCAAGATAAATTAATTAAGTATGCGGAAGATTGATGGATGTGGATGCCAATGTGTTTCATCATTATTCTAGAATTGCACGTGTAACTGATAATACACGATATTCGTGGGGGGATCTAGATCAGAATATTCTCTACTATCATATACCGACATATGATAAGGGAAAGAAAATGAAAAGCTCTTCGCTTATTTTTCTCTTTGAGCGGCTCTATCAACCGAATCATCTGTATCAACTGTGGTGGCTGAATAAACAGTTGGATCCGCTGCTAGCTCGAGCCCAGCCCTTTTTTTTTATTAATTGAAGCATATTTTCTTATTCTAACTTCTTCGTTTGTGGCCTTAAATTATTTAACTTCTTCATCAGTTATTTGAGTTTGATACAAAATTCTAAATCAATAAAGAATGGTCTACAGAGAGCTCGGTTGATACAATTAAATTTTTCATAAATAAAAAAGGTATGAAGTTTTAAACATTACCTAAAATAAGATAAGTGAGATTTACAAGTACGTGTATATTAGATCAACAAACATAAATAATAATAATTAGAATATTATAATAAATTATAAAATAACTAAACATAATGCACCGCCCAACGGGCGGATAAAATACTAATTTAGTATAAAAATTGTTCTTGAATCTTTCTCAACAATTTAAGTTATTGAGATAGACTAATTACTACACGTTTTAGCACATAAGCTATTCCTAACGTCTTCTTAAAATGGTTTTAGCGAGGAGTTATTAATGAACCAAGTGAAAATTAAAACTGGTGTGCTTGGTTGGTCAGCATAATTTCTTCATAATAAAAATGTCAGATTGATTTGCTAAAGGCAGATTGAGGATGAAGAACGTTGAAATCTTCAAGTATGCATATATAAGCCTTTGAATTTAATGGGGTAAAATAACTCAGGTACCACTAAATTATGAGAATTGAGAAGCCATACCTAAGTAAGAATAGGGCATCGTGTGCCGCTGAACTCAATTATAGGTGCACCCGATACCACTTAAGTTTACAATCAAGTGCATTCCGTTAAATTTAACAGAATATTATGTTTTCTAAATTTAAGAATTAGTACTTCTACTTTTCTTATTCTAAAAAAATCCTTTGAATTTATGAGAAACATAATTTTTATTGTTTAGCTGGAATTCTCTTCACCCAATCAGTTTTTGAATAGGAAATTTAGAATCAATTATCTATATAAATATTTTCAATTATCAATAATTGAATTATCTCTTGAAGCAAATATATTCTAGGAATTCTGTCTCGATATAAATAATATGAGGATGTTAGATTTAGTTCTCTTACATCATGTTGATGTTGTCTAATTTTCCATGTTAAATATCCTTGTAATTATCTAATATTATATTGTAGATGTTTCATATTAGCTAAATTTACTAATTTTAATTATATTCCTATTCTCATATTTTTTTCCCCACATTTGTTACTGAATGTCGTAACTTTTATAGTTTACTTATTAGTTATTACTTGGTTACTTTTCATTTTAATTTTTTTCAATTACCGGAATATGTTTATTTCTTTTTTACTGTGTTTCATTTTTTCCTTCTTTGGTCTTGATGTATTGATAATCGATTAGGTTCTACTTTATCTGTTTTTAGTGGTGCTTCTAATTGTATTAGAAGTTTAAATAGATCTTCCAATATTTATTTTAAATAATAATAATTTTCTCGTATATTTATTATTTTTTATTGATATTCGTTTATTATTTTTACTAATTTATCTATTTTATTAAAAACAATTCACTAGCAATCTAGTAATAGTATGTTTAGAAGGTTTTCTATTTTTTATATTAGATAATAATTGTTGAAATATAGTTTCGAAAGTTTTTAAAAGTTTTGGATATAAGAAGGTAATTAAAAGTTTCGGTTGGATAGAAAACTAGACGGATGCCCATTTTGGCAACTTTAATGGTACCCGAATCCCTATTCAAATTTAAGTGGTATGTCTACCACAATTCTCAAAACTTTGGCTTGATAATTTGATTGTTGTTTTAATGTAATCGGTTCAGTGAATTAAATTGGATACCAAAGAAGGAGAGACAAGTGCTCCGCAAACCTAGGAACGACGACACCTGACGAACTAAAACTAGGGTTTCACCGGGACTCATGTCGGCGATGGCTTCACCACTGGCTGATGGAGGCTCCGAGGATCCTCCTCCGGCTGAGACGATGGCTGGGCAGCGACATCCACCCATAGAGCCATCTTCGCCGAACTCTAAGACAGATCGAGAATCACAACATACGAAGAAACGAGCCAAACCAACGGTGATGCAGCTAGAAAACAATGACACAGAAGACGAGATGCTGAAGGATGCCCCAAACGGGAACCAGAAACAAACATCGCAAACGAGCTCCCCAGCCGTCAGCCTAGTGTAACAACCTGTACAGATGGCAAGAGTGACGTGTAAAGTGGAAGCAGGAGTATAAAGAGAAGTGCCTCAATTGTAATTGGATAACTTTTACCGAATAAACAGACGCATAGCTACGTTACTAATTCTGTTAGATTAGCTATCTAAATCGCCAGATTTCCCATTGACGATCCTTACACCTGGGGTTTGGGTGGGGGAGCAGCAAGACTCTTGTTCAGTGATGTGCTTCGTACTAATGTATGGTATATTGCGGACTCCGGCTCAGAGGGTATGGCTGAAGTCAGTGGCGGAGCCACGTTCTTGGCAGGGGGGGGCTATAGCTCCCCTCAACTCTCAAAATTGTGTAAATTTACATGTAAATTTCACAGCAAATTTGGATAATAGAGTAGGTGGTAAGACTTTAGCCCTTCCCCTCGCCGGTTCAAACCTTTGAACGTAAATTTTTTTAGCCCCCCTCATTCAGATTTCTGGCTCCGCCACTGGATGAAGTGATGCGTGAGGATGGGTCGGATGCAGGCTGGGAGGCGGAAGGGGATCCCACATGTCCACCTATCTATTACTCAACAGCCGAGGTTGCAAAGAGACTTAATATGCTGGGCAGCTCTGTGTCAGACACGATGGTTGCAAAGAGACTTAATATTATCTGGGCAAAGGCGAGATCGATCCAAGTCACTTCAACAAAGAATCGGTTACTTCCTTGTACGTTTCACAAGCGAGATTGATTATGAACGAGCGATGACGGGAGGGCCCTGGTTGGTGGGAGAAAACTACTTAACATGCCACCCCCTGGACAAAACATTTCGATCCTTATAATCATGAGATCTCCTCAACTCTGGTTCGGGCTCGATTGCTGGATATTCTTATATAATATTTCCACCCTTAAGCATTTTTGAAGGTCGGGAGGCGAACTGGAAAACCAATCAGGGTAGACCATGCTACGAAAACACGGGAGCTTGCATCAACTATGCCCGGGTGTGTATTCAAGTGGATATCATCACGACTATCTCAATACAATCCATGGGAAGAAATACTATTGATGTGACTTGAATCGGAATATCAGTCCCTTCTCATACTCCTCTGTAATCTCCTTAATATAGTGAAAACTGGCTCTCTCCTGTTTGTGGACTAGCTAACAAACATTGTGTTAGTGAACCATGTAAATCGTTTGTCGTGTGCTTTATGTTTTTTTCGTTTTCAAGCTTTGTCGAATCCTCCGATTTCCCGATCCGTAGAAGCACAGTTATAACAAATACTTCATTCAATATGAAGGGCTGGAGAAGATATGTTTGCAATGTGGAACGTATTTCGAGAGATCTAGGTTTTATTGTACCAAGTCGGTGACTCCAACGGAACCTGAAGTGGAGGTGGAATACCAATTTTTTCCATGCGAGAACAATGGATATGAGGCTTTTCTTCAATCCCAAGGTCTTCGACAAAGATTTACCTTATCCCCTTATATATTTACACTATGTATGGAGCGATTGGGGGATCTTATTTCTGCGACAGTGGAGAATGGAGCCTGGAAGACGATTAAGCTATCCCGACATGGCCCAACACTATCTCACTTGTTCTATGTGGATGACTTATTACTCTTCAGTGTGGCCTCATTGGAACAAGTTCAGGTTACAACGCAATGCTTGGAAAATTTTGTGGCGGCTTCGGGGCAACAAGTCAGCAAACCGAAGTCTAGAATTTTCTTTTCCAAGAATGTGTTCAACAGCGGAGAGTAGAGTGTTGCATGGAGATTTAGATATCCCCGAAACCCATAATCTTGGATGATATCTGGGGATTCCTGTTATCCATGATAGGGTATCAAAATCCACATTCACAAAACTCATTGACCAAATTGACTCGAGGCTTGCAGGCTGGAAGGTGTCGTCTCTAGCCATGGAGGCTTGCATCACTCTTGCCCAGTCGGTCCTGTCCTCGTTGCCCGCATATACCATGCAAACATCCTTCCTACCTGAATCTCTGTGAGATAATATATTGATAGAAAGATCCGCGAATTTATATGGGGTAATTCAGACCAAGGTGGGAAGATAAATTTGGTTGACTGGAATACTATTTATCATCCAAAGGAGGCATGAGGTTTGGGATTAATTTTCAAGTGCTACTAGGATGTATGAAGAGTTTATGATAAAGATTGCATGGAGACTGATGACGGAACCAGGAATTCTTTGGGCTAGAGTGATTAGTGCAAAATATATCTAGCAATTTCGGAGACAGGTGTAAGAGATGATGAGAGTTTCGCAAAAGCTTTTGCTATTAACCTTGGAGGAGGTTTATAACACACGCTAAGTTAGCCAGGATCAAACATAGTCAAAGCTTGCTTGGGGATCAAGGCCTGAGAAAGGTAGTAGTGCAAACAGATTCCGCCACGACAGTCCAATTAATCAGGTCAGCTCCCGATTTCAATCCGTACAACGCCTTGGTGGCTGTCGATAGAAGATTGTTGCAGCTTGACTGGGAAGTACAGATTATCCACGTCTTTCGTGAACACAACGTTGTTGCTGCTTTTTTGGCCTCTTTTGGCCATTCACTATCTGTAGGGGGTTCATGTTTTCCAGAATCCGAGTCATACTCTGAGTTATTGGTTGTACTTCAACAGTATTGGGGTCCAATCCCCCCGCTTTATTAATACTTAAGGGTTAGAGCGCCCCTACGCGCTATGTTTTCCACACAAAAAATGTAATCGATTCGGTTAAAATATTTTATTTCATGGTTAATATAATTTAAACTTAATTGATTCAATAATGACCATGGTAACTATTTACATACCGGGAGAAATGACTACATTGTCTTTATAAATCTAAAAAGAAAATAAATATCCTTGCTCAGGAAAGGATACCATATTTCATTGTCCACCAAGCAAATAATTTATATGAACTTTGCTTGTACACATCAAGTATAAAATTCTGAGCAAACTTCAATAACTGAGGAAACCAAGTTACCTCTCAACCAAATGAGACTAATTTTAACGCCGAAGACTAAAGAGTGAAGATCACAAGAGGAAGAAAGTTCAGAATCACAAAGTAATGTTAAGTGTTAACCTATTAATATTATCAAATATCAACAACCCCTCAAAGGTAACAAATTTATATAAAAATTAGAAATACTATAAATACAAAATTTCCCTTTTATTAGCTCATATGAGTCCAAGACTATGAATTCAAAAATAAAATAATACATATGATCACCTGTTATACCTTCGATCCACTCCATGATGACGATCAATTTAATCACCACCATGCAAAAAAAAAAAAAAACTTCTTTACCTCTTTTTTTCTACATCACCCAAATAAGAAATCAATAAAATAAAACAATTTTTCAAATTTTTTTCCTTTCAAAATTGGTTAATAATAGTTACGACATTCCGGCAGTGTAGGGTACATTAGCATCCTTGATCCAACTATCGCCTTCGGCATAAAACTTAACCGGGGTAAATTGCTCGGCCTCTTGCGGTGTAATGTGCTTAATCCCAGGCCAAGTGACTCGGCCTTGCGTGTTGGAACCAGGGCCCGTGTTCTCAAACTCCGCATAGTAGAGAGTGTCAAGCCCCCACCGCGCATCCCACGGGACCCACCCCGCGGGGGTGATTATGTCGTCGATCACGGTGTGCATGATCACGGTCCTAGAGAAATTCTTCCACGGGCGCCCCAAGTATGTCGGGAATTGGTTCTTGACGGGCAAGTAGGCCGGGTCGGCCGTGATGTGACTGTTCATGATTACGATTGCTGACACACCATTGGGGTCCTGACGACCCTCTGCAGTCACGACGTTTTGCTGGTTATCCATGGGCTTCCTGACAACAAGGGTGCCGCCCTGGATGACGGTGCGAGCGACACCAAAGATGAAATCGATGGTACCAGAGATGACACAATCACGGTAGAATTGACGATAGGCTAGAGGGCATAGGGTGTCTTGGTAGCCATCGAATTGGCAGTTGTAGTAGACAGAGTAATCGGATTGAGAGAGAAAAGCGACGGCCTGGAAGCCTTCAGGCCCAGCTGTGTTCTCGAACCCCATGTCTTTGGCCATGAATCCTGGGGCCATTATCGCTGTTCACAAGATGAGAAATTAACGAGCGTTAGTATCCAATCGAGACTGCCAAATGAAGTCTTACTAGATGCATATGGATCAAATCAAATACGTACCAACCGTGGGGGTATCTTGGGTATGATACCCCTCCTTATAATTCTTGTTGCCGGTGATTTTAGTCTTTGTCGGGCCGTCACCGATAAACATAATCCCACTAAGCGCGTTTGGAACAATGACTTGCTCATTATAAACCCCAGCCTTGATATAGATAACGAAGGGGGTTTTATAGTTGGGCCCAATGCTCTTGATGGCTTCATTTACAGTCTTGAATTGCCCGCTCCCATCCTGAGCCACAACAATGTCCGGTTTAATGTTACTTGGCGTCGCCTGCAACAACTTCCTCTGGGTCGGTGAAACCCACTCAGGGAAATCATTCTTATTCGACGCTCCACCTCCAAGAAGCCTTCGGTGTGCTGCCCCAGGAACGGGGTTGGTCTTCTCCAGTAATTTTGTCCATCCCTCAATTACGGCCATGCTATTGCAGGCTGCCATGCCAGAAAGTTGCAGGATCATCCTCATCTTGTGGCCGTCGGGGCCAGTGATATTAGAGAACGCGTCGATGCAGACCTCCTGAAAGGTGAGGGTAGCCTCAATCCAAGTTTTCAAGTTGTCGATCTGCTTCTCACCCGTGGCAGGCTCGAACTTGTCTATCTCAGTCACAGATCGGTTTAGGTCTCCCATAGCGGTATTGATCTTGATGTCGCAGATCTCCAAGGCCCGCTTTGCCATGGGCTCCATAGTGGTCGCCTTTAGGGGCTCGGCGTCCTTCAGTGCAAGTTGCAAAGAATGGGATACTAGTTGCACACTTAGCTTTACCAACTCTTTAGGGTCGGTCATGGTACCCCCATATTTCATCATTTCGGATTGACAATAATCCTTTATGAGGGATGGGGCGCATAAGTCTTGTATGACTTGTGGCACAGGCCCTGCAGGCGCAGCACTGTCAACTCGACTGGTTGTGGAGATGTCGGTTTCTTTAGAGATCTTGTTGTTGCTATAAGCAACACCCGCAAAGAACCCCATGGCAACTAAGAGGATGGAAGAGAAGGCCGTTATGACCATCTTCTTCGTTATTATCTTCCTCTTATTGTTGTTTTCATCGCCCATCTTAACAAAGAGGAGAAGATAATGGAACAAATGGGATAAAAGTTGGTTGGGTTTCTGTTTGTTTTATATGTGATTAAGGTTTTTATTTGTAGATACTTCGATGGAAAAAGTCGGGTTTTTCCTTACAATTTTTTGTTAAATTATTGTGTGGGGAATTGACCCCTATACTGCTTTTGCTGTTTATTTGAATTTTTTTCTTACTCTTGATGGAAGATGAGACTTATGTTTTTATAATGTGAGGGAGAATAAGAAAGGGAAGAAGAGGAGAAGGGGAGGAGGGAGAAAATGTTAGTCAATGTTTCTCAATACTCGGAGTTGGTTAAATATTCTAAAAATACGAAGCTTTTCCCTCGTTCTTTTATGATAGAATTTTATTTATTATTTTTTTTTGGTTCACAGCTTTTTAGTAGTGTAAATAGCATTTTTTTTGGTGCACAAATTTTCTCTAATGTGAATTTTTTTTTAAATTTTTTATCAAGCTCAAAGTTATTCAAGTGTATTTATTCATTGAGTGGATATCAACTTATTTCGCAATTTAGTGATCGAGATTTTAGGCATACATTCCAGTTGTTTTGGCTTAGTGGTCATTAAATTTGAATGCAATTGTTTTCTCTCATTGTGGTAATAATGGGGAATTAATTGGATTTTATTTTTAATGGTGGAATGATTTGGATTCAGAAAGAGGAAGTAGTGAAACAGATTGGTCTACACTGAATCAAATCGACATCTAGACCAGATTATAGGAGACAAAAAAATAATATTTTCATTCCTTGATACCATAAAATTCTAAGCTCCCACACTCAATCAATTCCAATTCCCTCCACTCTTGTATCTTAAGCTCCTACACTCTCTGGCTTCCTCTTACGAGGGAGACCCCCCAGTCGTCTGTCTAACATGCTCAGTTACAAAAAAGGGAGAACCACCTCACCAGAATAGCATAGACAGCAAAGCGCTCTATTGATGTGACTTGAATCGAACTATCAGCAGTTACAACTTGAATCCTCCCCTCAAGACAACGTCCGCGAACTTCGTGTCCTCACCTCAGGGATTATCTTGATCTGCCGGACACCTTATATCGATGGGCTTCTTAGTACAATGATTTTTCCAAACGCATAACTCTCTTTGATCTGCTTCCCATATACAAAACTCTCTTTGATTTGGCAAACCCAAACCTGGATCTCTCCTAGATCCACCAAATTGACGCAGATCTCAAAATCTGAGGTCACCGAATGAGGGTCCCACCAAACTGATGTCCACTGCCCCGAATCGAACTAGGCTATGATACCACTTGTCACGACTGTTGCTTCTGCAGATCGGGAAATTGGAGGATTCGACAAAGCAAGAAAACGAAAGCACACACAATACACGATTTACGTGGTTCACTAACACAAATGTGTATTAGCTAGTCCACAGGCAGGACAGAGCTAGTTTCACTGTAATTCAAGGAGATACAGATTGCAGAGGAGTATGGGAAGTATTTATAGTACTTCTCCTAAGTCTAACCCTAATCCAATTTGGTAAAGGAAAAGCGGTTACAACCAAGCCTAGAACCCGAACCCAAATAACATTGAGCCCATACACCATGGGCCGAGGGCGATGCCCCAAATACCAGCGAAACCCCCGTGACTTCCATTCGTAGCGACTGATAGTCTGATTCAAGTCACATCAACAAATCTCCACCTTGACTTGAATCCTCTTCCTCTGAAATCTCTGATGTACTTTGATCTTTCTCTCCCTCCTGCCATCAATGCCCCATAGGGCGGATTCATCCACTCAAGAAATTCAACAAGTCCAAGCAATGTTGGAACTTGCCATGTGGAACCGGCTTCGTGAACATGTCAGCAGGGTTATCCGCGGTGCCAACCTTCTTCATCTTAATCCTCTTCTCTGTCCTCAAGAAATGATACCTCACATCGATATGTTTAGTCCTCTCATGATGGACTTGATCCTTGGCCAAGCATATTGCACTCAAACTGTTGCAATACACCACTTCATGATCATGATGTAGACCCATATCACCAACCAGTCCCTTCAACCATATTCCCTCCTTAGCAGCTTCTTTCAACACCATATACTCTGCCTTAGTAGTAGAAAATGTCACCGTCGGCTGCAGAGTTGTCTTCCAGCTCACTACAGAACTCGCAAGAGTGAGTACATAACCGACCATCGATCTTCTCGTGTCAACATCTCCAGCATAGTCAGAATCGGAATAACTAGCCACTAAGCACTCTGTATCACTTCCGAAGCTAATCCCCACATCAGATGTACCCTTAAGGTATCGGAAAATCCTCTTCACAGCTTGCCAATGCTCCTTTCTAGGTTTTATCATAAACCTGCTAACAACACTAACAACATGTGCAAGATCAGGTTTACTGCATACCATAGCGTACATCAAATTACCAACTGCACTAGCATATGGGACTCTCGACTTGTACTCCTTCTCATCCTTTGACTGTGGTGCATAAAGTGGGGATAGATGAACATTCGAAGCACTAGGAGTATTCAAGGGCTTTGCGGAAGACATGACAAACCTGGACAGTATCTTCTGGATGTAGATCTTCAGTGACAAGAAAAGCTTCTTCTTTGACCTATCCATGTAAATCTCTATACCCAAAATCTTTTGAGCAGCTCCGAAATCCTTCATCTCAAATGTAGCACTAAGAATCCCCTTTACCCTCTGGATATCAGACTTCGACCTCGTAGTTATGAGCATATCATCCACATACATAACTAGATATATCATTGAACCATTCATTGCCTTGTTGTGATATACAGAACAATCATAGGTACTTCTGTTGTAGCCCAACTCAAGCATGTAGCTGTCAAACCTCTTGTACCATTGCCTCGGAGATTGCTTAAGTCCATACAAGGACTTCTTCATCTTACAAAAATAGTCTTATTTTCCTGGAACCCGGAATCCTTCTGGCTGAGTCATGTAAATTTCTTCCTCCAACTCTGCATGTAGAAATTCTGTCTTCACGTCTAGCTGCTCGAGTTCCAAGTCAAAATGTGCCACTATTGCTAACAACACCCTGATCGAAGTGTGTCTGGCCACTGTGAGAAAATCTCGTTGTAGTCAACTTCTTCCCTCTGCGAGAAGCCTCTTGCAACTACCCGAACTTTAAATTTAATGCCCTCTTCAAAAGTGATTCCTTCCTTCTTCTTCTTCTTGTAGATCCATTTGTTTGTAACAATCTTCATCCCCTGTGGACGTTTGACCAACTCCCAAGTCTGATTCCTGTCATGGGATTTCGTCTCATCCCCCATTGCAGCAAGCCACTGCGCGGCTTCGCCACACGAAACTGCTTCTTTGTAGGACTATGGTTCACCCGTATCCACAGCATACGCCACCATGTCCTCAAAGCCATACCTCTGTGGAGGTACTCCAACAGTCGCTCTCTTCAGTCTACCGTAAGCTATAGACTGTTTAGCTCCCGCACTGGACTCTGATGTTTCTAGCTCATCAGAAACATCCTCAACATGTTGATCTTCTCCACTAGGGCTGGTAATAGGTCGGTATCCGGTACCGGATACCGATTAACCGGTATTCGGTATACCGGAAACAGACAGTGTACCCACCGAATACCGATACCGAATGTTATCCGGTATACCAAATACCGAATAGTCGGTATCCGGTATTAATACCGGTATACCGAATAGTTTGTAATGCATACCCAAAACCATAATGCATAACTAGCTGCAGCGAAACCAACCTATTTTCTCTAAATGTCACTCGTTCTACATACAATGTTGTCCCTAACAGAGACACTAACATGAGCGAAGAAGATTGGAGTGGCCAACTTGTACTGCATTAGCCCGACAGAGAGAAGAAGTTATTAGGGACCATTTAAATTCCCTTGGTTCATAAGCTTAAGGAGTTAAGGTATAAAGATTCTTCTAACACTAAAAGATATGCAGAGCAGTTGCTGCTTGATGCATATTATATGTATTAGTAGACTAAATAATGTCGTATGCATTACAAACTGAAGTGAGCTCTATATTCAATCATCTAAGTCATCTAATTCACACAATCACACATGCTACTTCTCACAAACAATTAGAATCTCACATGCTACTATGCTGCTGGTGAAGAGAAGAGAAGAGGAAGACAGGGGTCTGCCTTAGGGTCACGGGTTTCGTCTTTCGAGCTTGAGCTCAGCGAACCCTGCCGTTGGCTTCAAGAAGCGGCGGCCGGCGGTTGCTGCCTGGTGAAGAGAAGAGGAAGACGTGGTGTGGATCGCAGCTGCTGGGTCTCGCGTCGAATACCGTCGGGATGGACCTTTCGGGATGGAGAGAAGGGAAGAGGAGGCTGCTGGACGCGGCGGCGCGCTGCTGGGGGCGACGGCGGGGCGCGCTGCTGGGGAGGCGGCGGCTCAGAGAAGAGTTGCGCCTCAGAGGAAGGCGAGAGGGGAGGGATGGCAACGATGGATTGAGAAATTTTAGGGTTGCTGTTGGGTTGCTCGACGCGGCAGAGCCCCCAAATTCAATCCGCCAAAACACTTCAGCCTGTGCACCGCGTTTTGCCTTCCTTTTTTTATAATAATCGGTATTACGGTATACCAGTATACCGTCGATAACTACCAACTCTTATCCGGTATTACCGAATGTAAAATCACACGCCCGAATACCGATACCGATAGTATCGATATCCGGTACGGTATCCGGTATTACCGAATACCGGTTTACCGATTACCACCCCTATTCTCCACCTTGGTTCTCAAACTCACTCTCTTTGAGAGTTTGCATCTGCACCTGTTTATCAACATTCTTGCTATCTCCAACAATAGTAACCTTCAACATGAGGTTAAACATAGACATCTCATCAAATATCACAATCATGCTAAGTATAACTCTATGTTCAGAAGGTGACCAGGCTCGAAATCCCTTAACTCTATCTCCAAAATTCACAAAACACCCTTGTTTGCTCTTGGATTCAGCTTACTCTCATCCACATGATAGTAATCAAGACAACAAAAAACTTTCAATGAAGAGTAGTAGCAGGCTTACCATACCACACATCGTAAACAGTTTTGAACTCGATACCTGTGTGCGGTTCACGGTTGATGAGGTAGCACTCCATGTTTACTGCTTCTACCCAAAACATCATCTCCCATCCAACATTAGAGAGCATGCACCTTGCTCTCTCCAACAATGTCTGATTCATCCTTTCTGCAATGCTATTCTGTTGTGGTGTGTCTCTAACGGTCTGATGACGGGCAATCCCTTCATCCTTGCAGAATTCATTGAACTCAGAACTGCAGAATTCCATACCATTATTTGTTCGAAGTTTCTTGATTTTCTTTCCGGTCTAATTCTCAACCAAATTCTTCCACTGCTTGAACTTTGTGAAGGCTTCACTTTTTTGCTTCATCATGAAAATCCAAGTAAACCTTGATTAATCATCAATAATAGATAGAAAATACATGATGCCTCCAATGGAGGTAATCCAACAGTCGGAGTGGAGGTAATCCAGTATCCCCTTCGTCCGGTGGATACCCTTCTTAGGAAACTTGATGTGATGTAGTTTCCCAAACACACAATGCTCCCAGAAGTCCAAATTCTGCACCTTGTGCCCGCAAAGAAGATCCCTCTTCCACAAGACTTTCATCCCTCGTTCACTCAAATGACCCAATCTCATGTTCCAGAGAGTGGTCATATCTTCCTGTGGAACCTGAGATGACGCAACTACAGTAGAACCTGACAACACAGATCCTTGTAATGCATATAAGGTCCCACGCTTCACGCCTTCAGCACCTTCCTTGAACCTTTGCAGACATACATAATTCCACCTCTTCCCTTGAAACAGAGACGCTTGTTGTCGAGAAGACTCAAGGAGATCAGATTCTTCGTCATCTGTGGAACATGCCTGACTTCGTTCACGGTGCAGAATGAACCATCATGTGTCCGAATCTTTATAGACCCGATTTCAACAACCTTGTAGGCAACTCCATTCGCCATAACCATGTTACCACCATCTATCTGCTCGTAGGTTGAGAATCAGTCCTTATTCGGAGACATGATATGAGGCTGCAGTATCCAGAAACCACAAATCGCCACGATGTGCCTTCTCATCTACAACCAAGGAGAGATCGTCTTCAAAACTGTTGTCTACTTCTGCCACGACAACAAAATCTTGGTTCTTTTGATGCCATCTCTTCCTGGGACAGTTGTACTTCCAATAACCCACTTCCTTATAGATGTGACAGACATCGATTGGCTGTGGTCCGGGACCCTTAGAATTTGAATTTATGTTCGAATTCCCTTTACCATATTTCTTCTTTCCCTTTCCACCTGTAACAGCCAACCCCAATGCTTCACCACATGTACCAGATCCATATGCCTTATGTCTGATCTCTCTCGTATGAAAAGCAGATAAGACATCTTGCAACGATAAGCTCTCTTTACCAGCAATACAAGAATCCATGAAATTCTCATATGAACTCGGCAAAGACACAAGGAGGATTAGGTCAGCATCTTCATCATCAACTTTAACATCTATATTACGCAAATCCAACAAAATAGAATTAAGTTGTTCCAGATGTTCCCTCAATGGCGTACCTTCTTGCATCCTCAAGCTGAACAACCATTGCTTGAGATGCAACTTGTTGGTTAAAGATTTAGTCATGTACATACTCTCCAACTTCAACCACAAGCCTGTGACAGACTTCACAGCAGCGACTTCAATGATGACGTCATCAGACAGCGATAGCATGATGATTGAGAAGGCTTTCTCCTCCAGGGTATTCCACTCATCGTCATCGACCGCTGCCTTCTTCTGTTTCGTAGACAGCGGCCCCCACAGTCCTTGCTTTTTCAATAAAGCATGCATCTTGATCTATCATATAGTTTCCAACCGGCGCTCTAATACCACTTGTTGAAACTGGGCAGCTCAATTAGTATGATATTGTCCACTTTGGGCCAAGTCCGCACGGATTTACTTTTGGGTATCATTCCCAAAAGGCCTCGTACTAATTGGGCTAGGTGGACACTAATATACAAGGGTTCCTTCCCTTGTATTTCCGATGTGGTACTTGGATTGTACCCTAACACGCTCCAAGTGTTGATGAAACAAATTTGACTATTTAAAGTCAAATCAACCTAGGGGTGTCAATTCGGGTTTGATTTTTCGATTTTAACCGAACCCAAACTAGTAATATGTATTATCGGGTTTTCGTTTTTGTTTCGGATTTGGGTTTTCGGTTTCGGGTTTCATATTTCGGTTTTGGTGTCGGGTTTAACTAAAAATCTGAAGCCATATCAACGCCTCACATTCCATAGTGTGTTTTGGTTTTCTGAGTTTCGGTTTTGCCTTACCCGAACCTGACCGTTAAGAAACTTTTGATTTGGTTTAGCTAAATAGGCTCTTGTTGATTTTGGGTTTGGTTTTCAAAGATAGCGGTTTCAGACATTTTGGTTTTAGGTTCGGTTACTCGAACCCGACACAAAACCCCTAACCTACCCAGCCTTGCGACCTACCAAGGCTTCATCAGCTTCCAAAAATTCAAACACCTTAGCCAGGTACAGAACCCGTGTTGATGTGTCGATAGAAAAAAACTTGGACCAGCATATATACTACGTTTTGGTTTTCTGAGTTTCGGTTTTACCTTACCCGAACCTGACCGTTAAGAAACTTTTGATTCGATTTAGCTAAATAGGCTCTTGTTGATTTTGGTTTTGGTTTTCAAAGATAGCGGTTTCGGATATTTTGGTTTTAGGTTCGGTTACTCGAACCCGACCCAAAACCCCTAACCTACCCAGCCTTGCGACCTACCAAGGTTTCATCAGCTTCCAAAAATTCAAACACCTTAGCCAGATACAGAACCCGTGTCGATGTGTCGATAGAAAAAAACTTGGACCAGCATATATACTACGTTAGCAACTTTTGTAACAAAGCCGCAACGCCCCATATTTGAAAAACCTCGTACTTCCTTTAAAACTTAATCTTAAACTAGGAAGGTCATCACAATTATATCTCAAGTGTCATGACATAAGAAGAGCATCAATGCCATGGTAGGAAATCGGGCCAAGATCAGGTGACTAAGGGGGGTCCCCTTAGTCACATGGCTAAGTGAATCTCAGCCACTCAACCTTATTAAAATCCAAGGGCTCCTATTATTGAGTATCTGTATCCGTGTTTGTCTTGAACACGTGTTTAGTGTCCTTGTCCTTGTTAGATAGTCCTTTCTTGTTTGTCAAGCCAAGGAGTTAATGTTAATCGGCTGTACAAGGAAGCCCTAACAAGCTGTCTATATAAGGCTCTTAGCTACCGAGTTGTGTGGTAAGCAAGAGTGGTAAAAGGTTCTCTCAATAACAAGTCTAGTCGTGAGCTCCGTTGAGCTCACCGTGGATTATTCCTGTTCCTATCGAACAAGGATACCACGTAAAACTCTTGCGTTGTGTGATTGTCTATTTCCGCGTTCTGGTTTTCTTCATGGTATCAGAGCCACGGTCAATCCTCATTGGGTTTTGAGTTTTGTCTTGTCCTTGTCCATCCGTTGGGTTGCTATTGTCCTTAAGTCATGGAAGGAAGCTCTTATTCAAAGGAAGAAGGGAAAAAGCCAATGGGACATGTCCCTGAACTCATTGGACCTACGTCACCCGTCTTCCTACACCCATCCGACGCCCCTAGTCAAGTTTTTGTTGGAGATCTGCTCACCGATATGAATTACGGTGAATGGTCAGCAGAGATGTCCAACGCACTCATCGCAAAGAACAAGTTTGGATTTGTTCTCGGCACCGTCTCTCGGCCGGAATCTGGCGAGCTACTCAATGCTTGGACACGCTGCAATGCTATGGTTGTGGGTTGGCTTCGCCAGGCCATGACAAAAGAGATTCGTAGCAGTTTGAGCACCGGGTTCACCGCACAACAGATTTGGGACGAACTAAAAGAGCGGTTCAGCACGGGGACACTCCCTCGGCGTTATAAGATCCGCCGACAACTCATTGCCCTACGTCAGGATCGATCCAGTATCTCCACGTTTTACGCCAAGCTCAAGCGACTATGGGATGATTGGTTGTCTCTCGATCCACCGGCCAAATGTACTTGTGGCCATTGTACGTGCAATGCTGAGCAGCGGACTAGGGAATCTGACGAGGCGATGAAGCTACTTGATTTCCTCGTAGGACTTGATGATAATTATGCCGCCATTCGCACTCACTTGCTGTCTCTCAAGCCGGCGCCAACTTTGGGAGAAGCGTACCATGTTGTTGCCAATGACGAGCAGCAAAAGCATATCACCCATGATCAAGGGTCACGCACTGATGCTGCTGCTTACCAAAGTCACGGCGAGCGCACGCATGCTGAAGAAAGAACTTCCGATGGAAGACCTAAATGCACCTGATGAAGATGAAAGGAAAGGGTGTCCTGGATTTGAATCTACAGGAGCAGAGTGCTCAAGAGAAGATGGCGCCAATGTTGCAGAGTTTGAATTCAGAGGAAGAACAGTTCGCTTGAAACGTTTCGGTGTGGCGGCCGTTTCGTTCGCAGTGGAGCTGTGCAAGGAGCAGAACGACGACGCTTTATTTATTCGTTTTCTTTTAACCGTTTTATGTTGTTTGGACGAATGGTGTTTAACCACGTCATTGTTACCGTTGTGAAACAGTAAATCCGGAACCATATAAATAAACGAAACCCAGCAACTGAATTAGCTGAGGATTCCAAAACCCTTCCTCCATTCTTCATTTTCTACATGGTATCAGAGCAGATCTGAAGCAATGGCGGAAAACCAAGGTCCAAATCGGGCTCAACCAAACACACCACCTCAAACACCACCATACAATCAAAACAATCAAACCCAACGCGCTTCTCCTTTTGTGCAATTTGGTCAGTTCACTGATGGCAACAATTTCAACAACAACACCGCTTCTGCTTCTGGATCTGGGACTACTACTGCTGCTGGTGCTGCTCCAGATCCAAACTTCAGTAACCCATTCTACATTAACCCTAATGAGAATCTGGCTCAATCGGTGATTCCCATAGTCTTGGATGGTCCTAATTATCAAATGTGGTCTAAGGCTGTGAGAGTTGTGCTGAAAACAAAGCACAAGCTGGGTTTCATAGATGGGAGCATACCAGCACCTCCTCAGGGAGATCCACTGTTTCACGTTTGGGATGCTTGTAATACTATTGTTCTTTGCTGGATAACGAATTCGCTGCAGAAAGATATTGCTCGTAGTGTTCTGAGTCATGATAATGCTCAGGTTCTGTGGACTGAGTTAAAGGGCCGATATGGTCAGGCTAGTGCTCTCAAACTAGCGAATCTAGTAGATGATATCCATGCTTTTAAGCAAGGAACTCGTACAATCACTCAATACTACACAGAGATGAAAGGTTTCTGGGAGGAATATAGTCAGTTTAACCCGATTGTCCCATGTGGATGTGCACCAGGCAACCCAATGCCTTGTGCTGCTGTAGAAGCTTTCAGGACAAAGCAAAATACAGAATACCTAATCCGTTTCCTAGCTGGTGTGAATCCTGAGTATGACCAAATCAAGACTCAACTTCTGCTCATGAAACCACTTCCCACAGTGGTTATGGCGTTTGATGACCTCTTGCAGCATGAGCAGAAACTCAAGGCAGAAGGCAGTCTCAAGCAGAAAAACAGGACAGTCAGTGGCATTGGCTGTTGGAGGAAACAATTCCAATAGCACACCTCCAAGAGCTAACAGAGACAACCCACCTGCTAAGGGAGATAGAGAAGAACTGTTTTGCAACTATTGCAAGAAAACCAATCATGTCATCAAGGATTGCTGGAGGCTTAAGAAAAAGAAGCAGGATCGAGAGAATGCAGAGAATGCAGGAAGATTTGCAGGTTCTGTTGGTCAGAACATTGGGTCTGAAGAAGGGAGTCAGACTGAAGGGTTGCATATTGAGGTTGGCAACAGGTTTGCCAGTCCAGTTGGAGGGTTTACTGCAGAAGAGATGAGCAGGTTGAGAAGCATTCTGCAGATGTCCAATTCCACTTCTCCAACTTCACCTCAGAGTCCAGTAATCAATCATAGGGCACATTCAGTCACTACACATCTTCCTGCCTTCCCAAACTCTGCAGGTAAATATGTCCTGTCTTCCACTAGTTCTCATAATGTCTTGTCTTCAACTTGGATATTGGACACAGGTGCATCAGATCATATTGCTTGTTCCCTTCATTTGTTTCATAAAAGTCTTCCAGTGTCTGATGTCTATGTCTATCTCCCTAACAAAACTAAGGTCCTAGTTAGTCATATAGGATCAGTTAAGCTTACCCCTGGTCTTTTCCTTCACAATGTCCTCCTGGTACCCAGCTTTACCTTCAATTTAATCTCTGTCAGCAAGCTGACACATGATTTGCCCATCTCACTTCTCTTTCAATCTAATGTTTGCCATATTCAGGACCTGATATCAGCCAGGATGATTGGTTTGGCTCAAGAAACTAAAGGCTTGTACCACTTCATTCCACCAAATACTTCCAGTTCATCATCCTACACTTCATTTCCTCCCCAAGTTGCCTCTGTCTACAACTTTGAACCTCAGAAGATTGCCTTGTGGCACTGGCGCTTAGGGCATCCTAGTTCCAATAGATTTCAGCTTATTAAAGACTGTAATCCTAGTATTCCTAAGGAAGTCATTAAACACTGTGAACACTGCCATCTTTCTAGGCAGAAAAAGCTTCCTTTTCCTTTGAGTAATAGCTATGCTGCAGACATTTTTGAATTAATTCACGTGGACATCTGGGGTCCTTTGTCTGTTCAGTCACATGATGGTTTTTCTTTCTTCCTCACCATTGTTGATGACCATTCAAGAGCAGTTTGGCTCTATCTTATGCACCATAAGTCTGAAGCTCGTTCACTTCTTATTGGTTTCTGCAATATGGCGCAAACTCATACAATAAAACAGTAAAAAGGGTGAGGAGTGATCAAGGAAAGGAGTTCTTAATGTGTGATTTTTATACTGAAAGGGGAATTGAACATGAGATGTCCTGTGTTTACACACCTGAACAAAATGGGCGGGTAGAACGTAAACATCAACACATATTAAACGTTGCTAGAGCCATTAGATTTCATTCAGGTGTGCCCTTACCATTTTGGAGTGACTGTGTCCTACATGCAGTCTATATCATCAATAGACTGCCTACTCCTGTGCTGCAGAATCAATCCCCATTCCAGATTTTGTACAAGACATCACCTTTCCTTGGTCATTTAAAGGTTTTTGGCTGTTTAGCCTATGCCACTAGTCATGCTCAAGGTAGAACTAAAATGGAACCACGAGCAAGACAGTGCATCTTCTTAGGTCTTCCTTCAGGAATCAAAGGCTATAAGCTCTTTGATTTGAACTCACATGAGTTCTTTGTGTCACGAGATGTTACCTTTTATGAGGACATCTTTCCCTTTAAAAAACACTTCTGAACAAGAAAAGGTGTCTGAACCATCACAGGAGCATTTCTTCCCAGCACCTGTGACACCTTCTGATGTTTCACAAAATGTCATCAATCCATCTCATAGGAGATCCAGTCATGTCAGTAGTCCTCTCAATGATAGAAATCCTAGTCATGTCAGTAGTCCTTCCTCTTCAGCAAATCAAAATACCCATATAGCTGATCCTAGTTCCTCAAACAGTAGTCCTTCTCACTTGACTGATGCATCTAATGTTCTATATTCTGAGTCTGATGATGATGATGCTATGAGTAATGTGGAAATGGATGATTATGTGGATGATTCCCATGAACCAGAGCTTATAGCTCTTGAAGAAAGTGAAGCAGGAACCACAGGTTCGAGAAAGGCCTCACAGGAGTGTTGTGCCACCAGCAAGGTACAAAGATTATTACCTGGGAGCAGTCAGCAGGTATCCTATGAATGAGTATGTTGGATATGAAAGGTTAACAGCAGAAAGGAAAGCATATGCTTTAAGTATGACAACTCATCTGGAACCAAGAACCTTTGCTGAGGCTCAACAGGATGAAAACTGGAATAGAGCTACACAGGAAGAGTTGGGAGCTCTCATTGCCAACAACACATGGGAAGTGTGTAAGTTGCCACCTAACAAAAAGAAAATAGTTGCAACTGGGTATGGAAACTTAAGCTAAGGACCAGATGGAAGGATAGAGAGGCATAAAGCCAGGCTGGTTGCAAAGGGATACACACAGGTATATGGTGTGGATTTTCTTGACACTTTTTCTCCAGTAGCTAAGAACAACACTGTTAAAACACTACTGGCAGTGGCAGCTATCAAGGATTGGAGTCTAGAGCAGATGGATGTTTCAAATGCCTTCTTGAATGGAGATTTAGAAGAAGATGTTTACATGGAGATACCTCCAGGACTAGTTATTGAAGGTGATACTACTGGTCTTGCTTGCAAACTAAACAAATCTTTGTATGGTTTGAAGCAAGCCAGCAGGCAATGGTTTGCCAAGTTGACAACATCATTATTAAAGAATGGTTTTACTCAATCTGCCTCTGACTATTCCTTGTTTGTTAAATGGGTGCAAGGCAGAATAGTAGTTCTGCTGGTATATGTGGATGATATTATCTTAGCAGGTCCAAGATTGGGAGACTTGGAGGCTGTCAAACACTACCTGAAGAAGGAGTTCAAAATCAAGGACCTAGGTGCATTGAAGTACTTCCTGGGACTTGAGATTGCAAGAAACACTTCTGGAATCAGTGTGTCACAAAGGAAATACTGTATGGATCTTCTTGAAGACACTGGTTTCACAGATGCAAAGAGTTGTAAAAGCCCTATTGACTGCAAGGTTAAGCTGAATGCAAGGGATGGGGAGTTGTTGAAAGATCCAGGCATTTACAAAAGGCTTGTTGGAAGGTTGCATTACCTAACAGTTACAAGACCAGACATAGCTTACCCTGTACAACAGCTAAGTCAGTACCAGATTCAACCACGGGAACCACATTTGCAGGCTGCTTACAGAGTTTTGAGATACCTCAAAGGGTCACCAGGTCAGGGATTGCATTTCAAATCAAAAAGTGACCTGTTGTTAAAAGGTTTCAGTGATGCTGATTGGGCAGCCTGCCCTGACACACGAAGATCTATTACAGGCTATTGTACCTACCTGGGAGATTCTCTACTTACTTGGAAGTCCAAGAAGCAAACCACAGTGTCTCGTTCATCCTCTGAAGCAGAGTACAGGGCTCTAGCCCACCTGGTTTGTGAGGTACAGTGGCTGAAAAGGTTAATTGCAGAACTTGGAATTACATTACCATCTCCAGTGAATGTTTATTGTGATAACATGTCAGCAATACAGATTGCTGACAATCCTGTTTACCACGAAAGAACGAAGCACATCGAGATTGATGTGCACATTACCAGGGAAAGAGTTAAATCAGGACTGATCAAGCTAAAATATCTGAGAAGCGAAGATCAGTTGGCTGATCTCTTCACAAAGGGACTCAGTCGTTACAGGTTGCAATTTTTGCTCGACAAATTGGGCGTAACAAATGTATACGCGCCAATTTGCGGGGGCGTGATGAAGATGAAAGGAAAGGGTGTCCTGGATTTGAATCTGCAGGAGCAGAGTGCTCAAGAGAAGATGGCGCCAATGTTGCAGAGTTTGAATTCAGAGGAAGAACAGTTCGCTTGAAACGTTTCGGTGTGGCGGCCGTTTCGTTCGCAGTGGAGCTGTGCAAGGAGCAGAACGACGACGCTTTATTTATTCGTTTTCTTTTAACCGTTTTATGTTGTTTGGACGAATGGTGTTTAACCACGTCATTGTTACCGTTGTGAAACAGTAAATCCGGAACCATATAAATAAACGAAACCCAGCAACTGAATTAGCTGAGGATTCCAAAACCCTTCCTCCATTCTTCATTTTCTACAGCACCCATTGTGGGAAAATTGGTCACCTTCGTGAGATGTGTTTCGACATAATCGGTTGGCCCCCTAAGTCAGAGCGTGGTGACCGGCCACGACGTCTCGGCTCGCGACAGCAACAACAACGACAACAAAGAGGAGAACCGCAAGCAGCCGCTGTCGAGAGCTCGGATGTTGTCATTCCCGGACTCACTAGTGAACAAGTGGCGCAACTCAAAGCGTTTCTTAACTCCGAACCAAAGGTCACCACTACTTCGCCATCGCAACCAACCGCAAATATTTCAGGTACGTTTTCGAGTTCCACATCCGACGCATGGGTCATTGATTCCGGATGTAATGAGCATATTGCTAAGAATTTGTCGTTGTTTGATGGCGAGTTCGAGTCCAACTCGGCCCTCCAGGTTCGTATTCCTGATGGTACAGGTATTCCGGTTCGTGGTATTGGTCGCACAAAGTTGACAAATGGCTTAGTTCTTCAACGCGTGCTACATGTTCCTGAATTTCAATGCAATCTGTTATCAGTTAGTCGTCTCACGGCCGATCACTCAGTCGCTGTGATCTTTCTAAGCAACTTTTGTGTGATTCAGGACTTAAACTCGAAAGTGATGATTGGTACGGGTAGACATGTGGATGGGCTATATTACCTACGTGTGCTTGATGGGAGTCATCCGATGGCGTTTACAGTGCAGCAGGCAGTTCTTGATTCGGCACTTTGGCATGCTAGGCTTGGACATCCATCCCCAGCCAAGCTTACTGCTTTACAACCTTATATTTCCAGCACTTTGATTGTTAACAAGGACCCGTGTTTGTCTTGTTTACGGGCGAAGCAAACTCGTTTGCCTTTTGTTTCAAGTAGCATTAAGACGAAGTCATGTTTTGAACTCATTCACATTGATATTTGGGGGGGTTATAGTCAAGCTTCGTTATCTGGTGCTCACTATTTCCTAACCATCGTGGATGATTTTAGCAGGAGTGTTTGGGTATATTTACTGAAACAGAAGTCAGAAGTTGCTCGCTATTTGCTCCTTTTCCTCAATCAAGTGCGCGTGCAATATAATGGTCAGGTCAACGTATCCAAAGTGACAATGGTCGCGAGTTCACCGTCCCCGAGCTGCGTGATTATTATGAAAGGGAAGGCATAGTGCATCAAACGTCGTGCACTGACACTCCTCAACAAAATGGTGTCGTCGAACGTAAGCACCGTCACTTGTTGGACACTGCTCGAGCCCTCCGTTTTCATTCCGGACTGCCCATCCATTTCTGGGGAGAATGTATTCTTACTGCGACCTACTTGATCAACCGCATGCCCCTCACTGCCATTCAGAATCGGACTCCCTACGAGGTTTTACTTGGTACGGCTCCCACGTATAAGCATCTCAGAAGTTTTGGGTGTCTTGTCTATGCAAAAGACACACATTCTGGTCTCTCTAAATTTGCAGCTCGTGGCAAGCCGGGAATATTTGTTGGGTACCCAGCCTCTCAACGCGGGTATCGAGTCTTCGATGTCACTAGTCAAGTCGTCTACACGTCAAGGGACGTCTTTTTCTTGGAAAATATTTTCCCCTTCCACAAGCTTGGACGTGATGAAGCATCGTCTGCCAACCCCTCCGTCCCATTTTCACTTGGTCATTTTCATGATACCACCCACGTTGACTCTGGGGATCATGATTTGCTTACAATGGTGCAGGAAGTTACCAATTCCTTGGAAAATGATGACCTACCTGAAGGTCCTACCTCACCGTCACCATCCACTCCCGCAACAGACCCTTCTTCGCCACTAAGCTCCTTGTCGCCGTCAGGGGGAGTCCCCACTCCCAAGTCCAGCTCGTCTTTGCATGACTCATCACCGAATGAGTCCTCAACTACCTCGCCTGCCTCTTTGCCAGGCACGTCCCCAGCAGTTCCTGATCCTGTTCCAAACCCGCCTGTCCGACATAGTACCCGGGTTTCGCAGCCACCAGTCCGGCTCCAGGATTACGACGTCGAGCTGCCGGGCCGCACAGCTCAAGCACAACATGTTTTATATCCCTTATGCAACTATGTCAGTTACGAGAAGGTTTCACCAACGCACAAGGCTTTCTTGAGTAAGATCCCATCTATTTTCGAGCCAACCTATTTCTGGCAGGCAGTCAAATATAAACATTGGAGAGACGCCATGGAGAAGGAATTTCGAGCGCTCGAGGCTAATGGGACTTGGTCACTCGTGTTACTACCACCAGGAAAGCGTGCAATAGACTCGAAGTGGGTCTACAAAATCAAGTATCTACCTGATGGGTCTGTGGAACGATTCAAGGCGCGTTTAGTTGCAAAAGGATTCACTCAAATCGAGGGTATTGATTATCATGATACTTTCGCTCCTGTCGCCAAGTTAGTCACGGTTCGTTGCTTACTGGCTGTCGCCGTTAGTCAGAACTGGTTTATTCATCAGTTGGATGTCAATAATGCATTCCTCCACGGAGATCTCACCGAAGAAGTCTATATGAAAGTCCCTCAAGGCTTCTCTAGTCCAGGGGATCAACGTGTTTGTCGTCTGCATAAATCCATCTATGGTCTTCGTCAAGCCTCCAGGAATTGGTACCAGAAATTTTCGCAGGCATTGTTGAGTTTTCAGTTTGTTCAAAGCCGGGCGGATCATTCTTTGTTCATCCATCGATCTGGTTCCAGTTTTGTGGCTGCTCTCATTTATGTAGATGATGTCATCCTTGCCGGCAATGATGCTCAGTTCATTCAGACGGTCAAGGATTTTCTCCATGCCCAATTCACCATCAAAGACTTGGGCTCGTTGAAATATTTTTTGGGTATTGAAGTCGCCCGTTCGAAGAAAGGGATAGTTCTTAACCAACGCAAATATGTGTTGGACATATTGGCCGATTGTGGACTCGAGGCTACTCGTCCCTCGCCCACTCCGATTGAGGCCAATCACCAATTGGGTCGTCTTCCCTCTTTACCTGCGGCTGATCCCTCCAGTTACCGACGTCTAGTTGGCCGACTTCTCTATCTTACAGTCACTCGTCCAGATATTCAGTATGCTGTCAACATACTTAGTCAGGCGGTTCATGCTCCCACACAGGCGCATGTTGATGCCGCGGTCCGGGTCTTACGTTACTTGAAGCAATCTCCTGGTCGTGGTCTTTACTTTCCGGCAGACAACTCTCTCGTCCTCACTGCATATTGTGATTCTGACTGGGCCGGTTTCCCCACAACACGACGATCGACTACTGGTTATTTTATCCGTCTTGGAGGGGCACCCATTTCTTGGCGCACTAAGAAACAATCTGTAGTTGCTCGATCTTCTGCCGAAGCTGAATATCGTGCGATGGCTACCACTGTTAGTGAGCTCATTTGGCTTCGATGGTTGCTTGTTGAACTTGGGTTTTCTCTGCCTTCCGCCACGCCACTTTATTGTGACAATCAGGCGGCACTTCACATAGCCGCTAACCCTGTCTTCCATGAGAGCACTAAGCATGTCGAGATGGATTGTTTTTTTGTTCGTGAGCGAGTCGTTGCTGGTGACATAATTCCTCGCAAGATTGCGACTGCTGATCAGCCAGCTGATCTCTTCACCAAGGGTTTAAGTATCGAGCATTTTCAGCATCTTTTATCCATGCTAGGCATGCTCGATATTCATGCCTTAGCTTGAGGGGGAGTATTGAGTATCTGTATCCGTGTTTGTCTTGAACACGTGTTTAGTGTCCTTGTCCTTGTTAGATAGTCCTTTCTTGTTTGTCAAGCCAAGGAGTTAATGTTAATCGGCTGTACAAGGAAGCCCTAACAAGCTGTCTATATAAGGCTCTTAGCTGCCGAGTTGTGTGGTAACCAAGAGTGGTAAAAGGTTCTCTCAATAACAAGTCTAGTCGTGAGCTCCGTTGAGCTCACCGTGGATTAGTCCTGTTCCTATCGAACAGGGATACCACGTAAAACTCTTGCGTTGTGTGATTGTCTATTTCCGCGTTCTGGTTTTCTTCACCTATTAGTCATATTTATTTTTAACTTTTAATTATAAAAGAAATAAAAAAAATCTGCTCCGTCCCTTTGCGTCGCTTCCCCGCGCCGCCTCCGGTGAATTTCCGTAGAAAGAATGGCGCCATTATCCCATTCCCCATGGCGCCATCATTCCATTCTCATTATTCCATTCCCTAGAGAGAGAGAGAGAGAGAGAGATTTTGTACGATGCTTTGTACTGTTTGTCATTTTATTTTGTAATGTTTGTACACTTTATTATTTTGTAATGTTTGTCGGGTTTTTTGTAATGTTTCTAAACTTTGTTATTTTTTTTACCATGTTTGTAATGTTTTTTATGTCTAAAAAACACCCGGGTTGACTTTGGGAAGGGGCCCCTCTATATAGGAATGGAGCCTCCAAAGTCAACCCGGGTGTTTTTTTCCGTTCGTATTGATTGTCGGTCTAGTTTGTCATTTTCGTCCACCATGTTCGTACTGTTTGTATGTCTAAAAAACACCCGGGTTGACTTTGGGAAGGAGCCCATCTATATAGGGATGGAGCCTCCAAAGTCAACCCGGGTTTTTTTTTCTTTTTGTATGGTTTGTATTATTTGTCAGTCTAGTTTGTATTGTTTGTACAGTTCATACGTTTGTAATGTTTGTAAATCTGTTTGTATGTTTTGTCGCTCTAGTTTGTACTGTTCGTATGTTTGTATGGTTTGTACTAATTGTAAATCCGGTTTGTATACTTCGTAATTTTCCATAATACCCAAACTACCCCTGCCATTAATTAAATAGTCATTCCCACTTTTTAACCATTGGATTGAAGTGTCCAGATCTAATGGCTAGGAGAGGCTTAGTCAAGTGACTAAGCACCCCCCCTTAGTCACCAGATCCGCACTCGTAGGAAATCCTTAACAATCTGAACTCTCATAACTTTGCATGTTGCAAATAATATATATGTCATGGCAGCTGATAATGACATATTTATACACGTTTGGATCTTCATTCCCTAACTAGTTGACTAGTATTTAGTAGTTCCTTGGCATATTTCACGCTAAGTTCTGTTCATTTTGTCATATTTCAAGTTCTAGTACGTGGATGGAGTTTATGAGCAAGTTTCGGGATGATCAGATGTCAACTCGTGCCTAGGGATGGCAATAAACCTATGGGTTTATCCGTGAAAAAATCCTGGGTAAAACCCACTGGGTTTGAAAAACTCAAACCCAACCCAACCCGCTGGGTATCCGCAGGTTCATGAGTACCCACGGCCACGGGTTTTTGTCGTGAAAAATTAACAATAACAAGTTCCTATCAAAATTAAAGTCAAATATCAATATCTCAATACAAATTATCAATATATAAAACACCATTCACAAATTAACTATACAAATTGTTCAACACCAAACTAGAAAACTCAAGAAAATTGAAGCAAATCACAAATTATCCATAAATAACATGATTAATTGAAAGCTTCTTTCTTTCAATTAAGTTTCTTCACTCTACACTCGATAACATCAACTTCATTCTACACAATCAGAAAGAAAAAATTAGATATGTCTCCACAAACATATATAAGATTAGTTGCTTAGAATATTAAATATATCGAAAAAATTAATTATATGGTGTGGGCACTGGGCGGGTACCCATCGGCCGGGTTTACCTAATCCCAAACCCAACCCGGTGAATAGTGAACGGGTTTAAACCCAAACCCGGCCCAAAATCCGTCAACAAGGATTTTACCCGCGTTGACCGGATTGGGTCGGGTGGGTACCCATGGGTTCGGGTTTTGTTGCCATCCCTACTCGTGCCATGTGAAGCTAGAGCCTATGTCACAGCTTGGAAAGACATGTTATTGGAAAATTGTGACTTCCCTAAAAATCCAAGCGAGTTCATCCAATTTCACAACTATGTTCACGGTTTTCCCCTACGTCAAGGCCTGAGTTACGATCATGACTTACATAAACAATGGCATAAAGATCTAGCTTCTATGTAGGGGTGGGAAACCGGTTCGGTAAACTCGAACCGAAACTGAATTAATGCTATTCGGTTCGGAATTCGGAAGGAAAATATGGATAGTTCGGAAACCAGGGTTCTCTCAACCGAACCGAATTTCCAAATTTCCGACCGATAAACCAAAATATTATAATTGCAAGCTCCAAATGTTGGATTTTTATGTTTGTAGTTGTTTTTATACTTAAATATTTGAAATGTTTTATAACTTATGTGTTGAAAAGTTTGATTTTATCATTGATGATGCATATAAGTACATATTTATTGTTTATATTAGAGGTAAAAAAATAATTTAAAAGTGAGAAGATACAAGTAGTTTAACAAATTCGATTTTGTGTGAAAAATCGAACCGAACCGAATTATAATTCAGTTTAAACCGACCAAACCAAATTATAATTCTATTCGAATTCGGTTTAAGTTTTGGGAGAATTCGGGGACCCGTTATTCATAATTTCGGTTCGGTCGAAACCTAACCGACCGAATACACACCCCTACTTCTATGTCACAGCTTGAAAAGACATGTTATGGGAAAACTGTGACTTCCCTAAAAATCCCAGCGAGTTCATCCAATTTCACAATTATGTTCACGGTTTCCCCTACGTCAAGGCCTGAGTTACGATCATGACTTACATAGACAATGGCATAAAGAGTGATGAAGAGTTAGTTGAAATGCAGAGTAATGCAGGTCACGGCCTGAGTCACGAGTGTGACATATAGGGGTGGGCATCGATTTGTGTCAAACCGAACCAAACAAGGGCATACCGGTAACATGGTATCCCCCAAGGCTGAAACTGATTCCGAACCTAATTATATTTCGATTCAGTCTAGCTGACCTGAAATATAAGTCGTTTCGGAACGGAAAAACTGAAAAACCCGAGCTTTCCCCCTGCACCCACTATTTCTTCTTTTTCATCTCATCGACAACCCACAAATCCAAAATCAAATCTCTCTACCACACAAAAAAAAACCCAATGTGACGTTCTGGATCGGTGAAGACTCTCAGCGATAGAAGTAGCTAGAAGAAGAGGAAAGTAGAGAAGAAGAGAGAGAGGGAGAGAGGAGGGAAAGTTGTTATTATTCTTCAGATGACCGTTAGGTTGTTACAGAACGGGATTATATACATTTGCCAATTATCCCATTTAGTCCCTGTACTTCTGCTAACACCCACTAACTACTTTTATTCTTTACATTCAAGTACAAGTGTTACAACTCCCTTCTCCTTCAGAAATGACTTGGCATCAAGTCTGGAATTCTGGAAATTTTCGTTTGAACTCGTCCAAGAACTCCAAGTAGCATCTTCTCATCTTGATGCGTCCATTGCACCAGGATCTGCATTGCTACTTCATTTCTTCTAGATACAACCCTTCTGGCTAGAATCAAAGCTGGCTCCACCTTCAATCCTCCATTATCATCTATTTCAGGGAGAACAGGCTGTGTGTGATATTGATGGCCACGAGCACGTTTCAGGAGTGAAACATGAAACACTGGGTGTATAACAGACCCCTGAGGCAACTTCAATCTATATGCCACACTTCCAATCTTCTTCTCAATCTCAAAAGGACCATAAAACTTTGGGGATAGCTTCTGATTTAACCTGGTAACAACAGAAGACTACCTGTAAGGCCTGAGCTTCAGATACACTCGCTCCCCTTCTTGAAAAGAACGCTCAGTCCTATGAGCATCTGCCATTTGCTTCTGGCGATTTTGAGCCTTGGCTAAATTCGCACGCAATACTCCTATGAGCTTATGCTGTTGCTGGAGTCTGTCTGACACAGTTGCTACAGCAGTGGAGAGGGGATTGGTGATGGAGAATTGAGAAGGAGCATCGCCATATAAGGCTTCAAATGGTGTTCCCTGCAGACTGGTGTGGTAATTTGTATTGTACCACCACTTAGCCATAGTCAACCAACCAGCCCATTGCTGAGGGTGATGATGAACCATGCCACGCAGATATTCCTCCAAACAGCGATTGACCCTCTCAGTTTGTCCATCTGGCTGAGGATGATAGGTAGTAGAATAATGCAACTTAACACCTTGTAGCTGGAACAATGTCGACAAGAATGTACTGGTAAATAAGGAGTCCCTATCAGACACAATGGTCTGTGGTAACCCATGTAACTTGAAGATTCCATTGAAGAAAACCTGGGCCACGAAAATAGTATTGTAGGGCTTAGCCAGACTGAAGAAGTGGTTGTATTTAGAGAACCTGTCAACCATCACAAACACCACTTCTTTACCTTGTGATTTAGGCAGTCCTTCTGTGAAGTCCATGGAAATGTGTTTCCAAGCTTGATCAGGGATTGGAAGAGGTTGCAGCAAGCCAGGGTAGGGGACATTCTCAGTCTTACATCTCTGGCAGATGTGCTTGAACATATTCCTTCAAATCCTTCATAAGTCTAGGCCACCAAAAATAGCGCTTCAATCTCTGATAGTTAGCTTGTAGACCAGAGTGCCCACCCACAAGGGAGTCATGCAATAATTGCATTAGCTGCTTCCTCATATCACACACTGATCTCACATACAAAGCAGCCTTATGGTACAAAAGCCCTTGCTTCACAAAATATAGTTTTGGACCTACCAAAGGAACTGAAGCCTCCATCATGAGTTCCTGCACCACAGATTCACCTACATAAGTACTTTCAATTTCAACAAGCCAGGAAGGTAGAGTGGCTAAAATGGCCTGGCAGGACCCTTGATTGGTAAACCTGGGATGCCTAGACAGGGTATCAGCCACTTTATTGAATCTGCCTTTTCGATACTGTATCTCAAAGCCCAAGCCCAGCAACTTGACTAACCCTTTCTTCTGTATCTGTGTGTGAATCTTCTGACCCAACAGATGTTTTAAACTTTCATGATCTGTGATGATAACAAACTTGCTCCCTTCTAAGTAATGCCTCTATTTAGTTACAGCAATCAAAACTGACAGGTACTCCTTTTCATAGGTGGAGAGACCCTGCTTCCTTGGACCAAGAGCTTGGCTGTGATAAGCCAATGGTTTACCTCCTTGAGACAGAACAGCTCCAATGCCTATGTCACTAGCATCAGTTTCTAACACAAAAGGTTGGCTGAAATCTGGCAGTGCTAACACTAGAGCCTGCACCATAGCTGTTTTTAGCACTTCAAAAGCCCCTTGAGCTGCTGCAGACCACCTGAAACTGTCTTTCTTAAGCAAGTCAGTCAAAGGCTTAGCCAGGATACTATAATTCTTCACAAGCTTTTTGTAGTAGCCAGTTAAACCCAAAAATCCTCTTAGTGCCTTAATATTCTGAGGAACAGGCCAGGCCACCATAGCCTCTACCTTACCAGGATCAGTTGAAACCCCATCTTGGATGATAATGTGACCAAGGTAGTCTACTTGAGTCTGGCCAAAAGAGCATTTAGAGGGCTTAACATACAAGGTATGAGCTCTGAGAATGCCAAGTGTGATAGCCAGATGCTCTTTATGACTGTCTTGATCAGGAATGTACATCAATATATCATCAAAGAATACCAAAATGAACTTTCATAAATGTGGAGCATAGATCTGATTCATAAGAGCTTGAAAGGTTACTGGGGCATTCGTGAGTCCAAAAGGCATCACTCTGAATTCATAGTGACCTTGATGCGTTCTAAAGGCTATTTTATGTTGATCTGGAGGGTGCATCCTGATATGATGATAACCTGACAATAAATCCAGCTTGGTGAAGAATTTAGACCCTCTTAACTCATCCAGCAGATCATCAATTACTGGAATTGGAAACTTGTCTTTAATAGTGAGTGAATTCAGTTGCCTGTAGTCCACACAGAATCTCCATGAGTCGTCTTTCTTGAGCACAAGCAATACTGGTGACGCATAAGGACTCTTACTGTCCTGTATATACTGAGAATCCATCATCTCCTTAACTAATCGATCCATCTCATTCTTCTGTGGTATTGAGTAACGGTAGGGTCTAAGATTCGCAGGTTGAGCATTTGGTATCAGGGGAATAGTGTGATCACAGGATCTAGGTGGCGGCAGTGACTTAGGCTTCCCAAACACATCTTTAAACTCATTCACTACAGGTTCCAAGAACTCATGAACCTTACCTGGATTTGCAGTCTCCACTGATATGCTGAACAGATGGCCCACCAATGTAGATGTGGTCCTCTTGATCATCTTCTGGAAGGTTTTACTCGAGATAGCTTTGCACTGAGCCATATCCTGGACGCATTGTAAAGACACCTATTGTCCCTCCCAGTCAAAGAACAACTGCAGATTGATAAAATCAAATTTAACTGGACTAATAGTTTTTAACCAGTCCAAACCCAACACCACGTCATTAGTTCCCAGACTCAAAATCCTCATATCAAATGTGAATTTGTGGTTCTGCATTTCCCAGCAAAAGTCCTTACAAACCATACTGCTAAGAAGAATTGTTCCATCAGCCAGCTTGACTCGCAAGGGAGACTCTGCCTGAACCAACTTGCACTTCAGCTCAATAGCCTTCCTTTCACTCAAGAATGTATGTGTACTGCCAGTGTCGATTAGCACAAATATCCTTTCCTTCTTTACCTTACCCTTCACAATCAATGAATTTGATAAACCCCCACTGCTCAGAGCTTGCTTTGATACTTCCACAATTTCTGGCTGCTGGACATCCTCTAAGGCCTCATCCTTTCATCATCCTCCATTACACTCCAATCCTCTAGTGCCACTATCTCACCATCAACTTCTTGCATCACGTTTAATTGCTTTTTAAGTATCACGCGCATGTCCAAAATAGTACTTATCCCCACATTTGTAACAAGCTCCTTTGTCATAGTTTGGTTTGTTACTGGTAGTTGCCTGTGCGTTCCCCAAGTTTTGAGGATGACCACTAGGCCCTTCCCACTTACGAGCATTAGGGTTGTTTCCTGGTACCACTGGTGAAGCTGAACGCATGTCATTGCCCATTCCTAGACGTCATTTCCTTCTCTTAGCTTCATTTGCTGTCTCCTCCAACTGTGCTAGCTGAAAAGCATGAGCTAAAGTCACAGGTTGCCACATCTTGATCACGGGGCGAAGTTCTCCTCCAATCCACTGACAAAACTGGAGATGAAATATTGCTCCCCAAAAGCCAGATTATACCAAACCATCTGCGACTTCAACTCTTCAAATTTCTCTTGATAATCAGACACCGATCCTCTTTGACAAAGCTTATTGAACTCCTCCACAATACCACCAAATTCACGATCACCAAAACGGTTACACAAATCCCTTACAAAATCCCCAATTCCATTCCCTATGCTCTACCTTCCATCCTTCAAACCGAATATATGGACGACGATCAAAGTAAATGGAAGCCATCTGTACCTTCTACTCATTAGGGATAGCGTAAATGTCGAACAACTTCTCACACTTGCGAATCCAATCCCTAGGATTATCACCCCTAAACTGAGGAAAATCGATACGAGGCAGCTGAATATTCTGATCATTGCCTCGAGGTTGACCTAAATTTGGCCCTGCTCTGCATCCAGATTGTTCTGAGCATAGCCTCGCTGCTGCGGCGGCGGAACGGCCCCGGCCGTTGAATCGACAAAGGTAAGAGACCCCGGCCGTCATTGCGAGCTAACTGATGGTCGGCGGCGACCTCCGGGCGGACTTGGACAACCTCCAATCGACGAATGATCTCTTGGATATTCTGATCCATTTGAGCAAAACGAGCGACATAACGATCTTCCATTCCATCGAAACGAGTATTAATCACCGCAAATTGTTGCGAATGACCTTCCGATCTCGCCATTAACTCCTGAAGTTGAGTCGATTGAGCACGATTTTGATCTTCCAGCGTCGCGATTTGAGTGTTGAAGGCGGATTTCGCTTCAATTGTCCGAGTGGAAAACGCGCTCAAGCAATCGTCGAGCTGGCGCACCATCGTTGCCATGACCGAGATTTGGCTCTGATACCAATTTGTGACGTTCTGGATAGGTGAAGACTCTCAGCGATAGAAGTAGCTAGAAGAAGAAGAGAAAAGTAGAGAAGAAGAGAGAGAGGAGGGAAAGTTGTTATTATTCTTCAGATGACCGTTAGATTGTTACAGAACGGGATTATATACATTTGCCAATTATCCCATTTAGTCCCTGTACTTCTGCTAACACACACTAACTACTTTAATTCTTTACATTCAAGTACAAGTGTTACACCCAATCTCTGGTGCTCTCTCACCTTCTCTTCTTCCTTCTCCTCTAACCTAAAGTCGCATCAGCCATCGGAGGTCCAGCTCCGTTCAGAAGCAACACCCCACCATCTGCATGTGGTAGTCGGTGGTGGTGGGTGGCAGGAGGCAGCGACCACCTCAACGAGAGATCCTCTTCTGAATCGTCAGCCATGGTGGGCGGCAGCAGCGAGACCCTTCTTCTCAATTCTACCTCAAAGACGACGACCCTCTTCCTTCGCGGCCCTTCCACTTCCTGCCGTCTGCATGTGATAGTCAGTGGGGTGATTGAATTGCAAGGGAGGTAGGATTTGGAACTTGGGGTTGCAGTTGGGAGAGGGTGAATGATTGTGGCTTATTGAAGATAAGTGATGACGTCGAAGAGGGAAGTCGGGAAGGGGTGTGCGCATTTTCTCTATTTTGTTAGGGTTATTAAGTTGCAGTGGGTCAAGGCCTGGGGACGAGGTGGGCTGGGGAGTGAGGAGGGAGATGTTTGGCCTTGGCCTGAGTCAGTGGTGAGTTGGGCTTTGGTGTGAGGTATAATATGTGGGCTGAGTATATTTTCGGTTGTTCGGTTCGGGTGGTCGGAAATCGGGTTTGGTCGATAGAACTTGGTTTCCGAAATAATCAGATTTTCATTCTGAATTCCGAACTGAATAACATTATTTCAATTTTAGTTCGGTTTGTAATTGGTTCAGTTCGGGTTTACCAAATCGGATGCACACCCCTAGTGACATAGCCTTTGCACTCAAGATAAAGGGTTGTTCACGAATTTTGAAGAGGAGAGCTAGATTTTTTGGCCAAAACCACCCACGGAACATTCCAAAGAGTGGGAGAGTGATCTAGAATACAATCTTGGAGCAAAATTGGAGACTTTCATCGCCATTGGAGCTTAAAAATCATGGCTAGACATGAAAATTGAAGATATTGAGCTTTTTACTATATTCTCTCTCTTCTCTATAGAGTTATTCCCCTACAATTAGGTTTTGAGAAACTCTAGCCATGTTTGTTTGATTGAATGATTGTATGAGCACTCTTTTTTGTTATACTTGAGTTAATATTCAATCTATGCTTGTTTTCATGATTAAGTTATGCTTTAGCTGAGATTATTGATTTTGCTTTGATTCTATGAGAGGGAATACCTGATTAGGCCATCCTAAGTCAATTTCTTATAGGAATGTATCATTCTCTAAAATAACCAATCAAGGCGTTATACACTAAACTCCCTCTATTAGGCATGGTTCTCACTCAATACATAGCAACGAATTGACTCACTCTCGTGTAACACCTTAGGTAAATCCCACATCGACAAAGCACGGGAGAGATCCATGGTTCATAAGTAGGAAACCGACCTTAACTAACAAGACGCGTTTTGAGGTGTAACGGAGGAGTTCTTGTGAGAACTCCGAAGTTAAACGTGCTCAGTGTGGAGTACAACAAGGATGGGTGACCTTATGGGAAGTCACCCTGAATTGCACCCCAAGTCGAAAACCGTGCGGGTGTAGAGGCCCAAAGCGGACAGTATCTTGTCGGGAAAAGGTTCGGGATGTTACATCCCTATAAGAAATTGAGTGAGAACCATGCCTAATAGAGGGAGTTTAGTGTATAACGCCTTGATTGGTTATTTTAGAGAAGGATACATCCCTATAAGAAATTGACTCAGGATGGCCTTGATTACTTTAATAGAGATATAAGATCTAGTCAAGGACTCTCCACGTTGTGACTGAATAGTGAATCAAGTTAGAGAATCATCAATCATTAATCCGGCTAGTGAAGCTTGCGCTGGATAGTGAAAGAGCATGCTCCAAATTGGCCTTCCAATCCACTAGTCCTCTTGACTCAGCTTTCCTTTGTGAAACGAGATGGATCTTCGATGTATAGAGACCCCAAGAGAGGTTGTGCACGGGTTGCTCATGATCGGCTTTTAGCTACTCCAAACGAGGAAGAGAATGAGAGGGCAAGCCACGATGACATTGTGGAGCAGACAAAATTTATCATGGAGAACTCCCATGATGATCATTATGCGAAATATCCTATTGTGGTAGACCACGCCTCACCCCATTTCCCATGGAACTTTGAAGAGACAAATACTAGTGAGGAAATGTAGGCCGATCTTATTGAAGATATTGCTTGGCAACTTGATATTTGTCATGTGCTTGAGGAAGAGAGAAAAAGGGTGAGATGAGAAGCTATGGAGGAGGAAGTGACACAGAGGAAACTCTTGATTTTTTCCAACGGGAGGAGCTTAATTCTGGATAAAGAAGGGAGACTGAAGAGCCAATTGAGAACCAACATTGGCGGATCCAGGGGGTGACCAACCCAGGCCCCGGTCCAGCCCTCCTCTGGATCCAAAGTTAGTATAGTCCTTATGAATTTTTTGATTTTAGACATTCGGTTTAGTGTTATTTTATAATAAGATTGTGTGTAACTAGAAAATAATTCATATGAACATATTCAAATAACTACTCTAAATTTAGCTTATAAATTTTAGTCCCAAAGATTTTCGTCTAAACAAAAACAACGGAACCTGGAATTCTAAAAGTCTAAAGCGTAAAAGACTAATAAAAGAAATATGATATTTATTTCATTGAAAATTTACTAGAGCGGCTGTTGGATATAGGGATGGACACACAATGGAATTGATTAGTCGATTGATTTTAGTGTTGACGTTGTCCGTTTCAACAGCTACTACGGCGAGAACCTTATCAACAATGAAACATGTGAAAACATATTAGCGCAACAAAATGAGCGATGAATTACTCGCAAGTTGCTCAAGTATTTTATTTGAAACGCAGTATACTATTGGTATTGATGTAGACTCCATTATTGACGCATTCGCTAAATTAAAACACCATCGTGAACAATTGAAATTGTAAAAAATAAATCATTATCCTTTTTACGTTATCTAATTTTTAATGAAATGCGGCCCAGTGCGCTACTGTGTTCTGGATCCGCCGCTGAGAACCAAGAAAAGGACAAGGACGAGGTGGTTGAGCCTTCTACATGCCGAGATTCATTCTAGAGATTCCCACCTAAACTTCATGAGCTTCTAGAGAAGGACCTCTTTGCAGTTTCTCTTTGTCATACCAAGGCCACACCAACATGGCTCCCTTTTGCTATGGTGGTCAATCGATGTTGTCCCCCAAGTTTGGGGCAATGAGAAGGAGAACGAAGAGAAGAGAGAGAGGTGATGTGATTCCCGGCCGCCCACATAGAAGAGAAGACTCGACCAGGAATTGTCAAATTCCCCGACCAGGTATTCCAGCAATCAGACTGGGGAATCAATACCAGAGTAAATTCCTAACGTGTAATTAGATTAACCTTAACTATAGTCTATTATAGTAGCTATAGTTGTTTACTCTGAATCCAATTTGCTAAATAATAAATTGAAGCTGAGTAATAGTAAATGTAGAGACTCGTGGACTCAATATTTTATTACTATGCCACTATACTGCGATCATGTCATTGTTTCACTTGCCATTGTTAATTGTGTAGTTTTAGTGAGTCAATAGCCATAAGAAATCTTGGAAAACATTTATTACGATAGGAAGGATTTGTAAATGGCCAATACTACGACGTCGCTATAAAAACTGCGACACTGGTGACGCTAAATATGATTGGTCCATGTGGAGCTTATGTGAAGTGTCTGGGTTGGTTTAATAAACATTGAGAAAATTTTCTAACTATTGGACGTGAGCCAACTTGACTCTCTCAAACTAACAAACAGTCATCCCAATTTCCACGTCTGAGTTTTAATCTTTTTGACTTTTCATTAATTTAGTTTAAGATTAAATTTTTTTGGGTAGAATCCGTAAAGCAGAAAAACAGGAATACATGATCTACCAAAAGAAATTTTCTCGATCTTCT